>CM060705.1:94261783-95461783 GCA_030686995.1 Artemisia argyi
ATTGTGTATAGAATTTGATTATCAACCGAAGATATGATAATAATACGAGAAATCCTAAAACTTAGCTAGTTGCACATTGATAAAAAGTTAGAAATAATCACGGGATATCTATGTTACAAATAAAAATATTATCCGTTTACAAGTTTATTACTGTATATGTAACAAACAATAAATCATATAACTATCTAATATCAGTACTTTTTATGCAATTATTTGAGTAAAAATAAAAGTAACTTTTAAGCATACAAAGATCCTTTCCTTGATTTCATGTTATATATCTTGGGATTGTTAAGATACTTACCTAATAATTATAAACAGGGATGTGATGGTTCGTTATTGTTGGATGATACTCCTACCATGCTTGGAGAGAAACTGTCTTTGTCAAACATAAATTCGTTAAGATCGTATGAGGTTGTCGATGAAATCAAGGAAGCACTTGAAACGGCCTGCCCTCAAATTGTCTCTTGTGCCGATATCATTATCATGGCCTCAAGAGATGCCGTCGCGCTGGTATACTTTATTTTCTATATGCTTGATTATTGATCAAATGCTTAAGGAGTGTTTGGACCTGTTAATAAATAGTCAACATATTCTATGGTGAAGGTTTTTTTTTTTTTTTTTTTTTTTTTTTTTTTTTTTTTTTTTTTTTGAAGCTAAAATTATTTGAAGGCATATCTAAATCATAAGTAAATTGTACATAGTAAAAAAAAAAAAAAAAAATTACGAGTACTTCACTTGAATTTAGTTAAACAAGTTCGTTGCTATTCTATGACTTAATCCCAATTTATTTTGATGATGCACAAATAATCATAAATAACACTCCTCGACTTCAACTGTGTAGTAGTTATAGTACTTTTTTTTTTTAATTAATTAATTATTTTAGTAGTTATTGAGAAAAAAACACATATGCAAGGTTGCAAAGACATCATTAACATGTCTGTTAAAAAACAACAGAAAATGAACTTTTGGATTAACGGACAAAACATTAAACTTGCTAGGTGACAACCCAACATAAATATTGTAACCAAAAAGTTAGTTCTTGTTTCTTTTTCTTGTTAGATAAGAAATACATCTCCCACAGAATAAGGAAACCAAATTGTTAGATTTTGCTACACTATCACTCTCTATCAGTAATGACTTTATTTGTTTTTCGGTGATTGGGTTCGGGGTCGTGATAGAGTGGAGGTCCGGATTGGGAAGTGAAGTTGGGAAGAAAAGACAGCCTAACTGCAAGCCAAAAAGATTCGGATGACATAATGCCTAGTCCGAGAGCCAATGCAAGCACCCTCATCGATCTATTTGCCAAGTTTGACCTTTCTATCAGAGATTTAGTAGCCCTTTCAGGCTCTCACTCGATTGGTAATGGACGTTGCTTCTCCATTGTTCATAGGCTTTACAACCAAACAGACGATGGTCGCCCAGACCCTTCCATTGAGCCAAGGTATCGGCAAAAGTTGGACAAACTTTGTCCTCTTGGTGGTGATGAGGAAGTCATAGGTGATTTGGACTTTACGCCTCGCGTATTTGACAATCAATATTTCAAAGATTTGGTGCATGGAAGAGGTTTTCTTAATTCGGATGAAACATTATATACTTTTTGGCAAACAAGAGGATATGTTCAAAGGTATAGTGAAAATCAATCGGCGTTCTTTAAGGATTTTGTGGAGGGAATGATAAAGATGGGAGACTTGCAATCGGGGCGGCCAGGGGAAATTCGTAAGAATTGTAGGGTGGTTAATGAAGCGCCACCCGTAGAAATAGTGATGAGGGGTTTGAAAGATAGGAAAATATTGAGTTTCTGAACAAAATTCGACCACAATGTATTATCATGTTATTGGATGCTTTGTCGCGCATCATCAATGTTTAGTACTAAGTATGGACTAGTATTGAGATTTTAACACTTGATATAATTAGTATGTGTTCATTTCTAGTTTGTAAAAGCTTATTTTTGGTTGTTAGCTATCTTTGCACTTTCTAGATGGATTTTGCAAGTGCATGTTTAGTATTGTATAAATGAAGAATAGATGTACATGTCCTCTTGCTATTTTCTGAAATTTTAGGTACAAATTAATTGGTATTGGTATAGTCACTCGTATAACCTATAAATCATGCACAGTGGAAAATAAAAAGCAAAGGCCATGCAACCAAAACCCTTGATATACATATCTCCTAATCATTGATATAACTTAACTAACACGCAAGAAGGGTATTTATATAATTACCAACTTGATCATGCAACTGCGTAAAATTCTTGACCTTCTTTAACTACAAAGAACTCCATATTCTTGTTCTTGATGCTACACGAACTGCTTAGGGTTTATTGGGGAAAATCACCACTTGGACTGCGTTAGATATCCACTGGTACTACACATATAGAACTAGGGTTACGAACCTATGTAAGGTAGGTGAGTACGAAATCGGGTAAACAATAGTCAACTAGAAGTCGACTAGTGGAATACGACTTTGGGTACCGAACCAAAGGGTTTCGACCCTTTGGTTTTTGGGTCGATCACATGATAGAGAGGAGGAGAAGGGAGAGAGGTTTAAGGTTTAGAGGATTAATGTGATTTCTAGTTTAGGTTAGGTTTGTATTTATAGTTAAACAAAACATTCCCCAATTGCACTATAAGTCCCTAGAAGTTATCCTTTAGGTAATACAAGTTTGACAAAAAGTCAAACTCCCTCCTTAGGATGTCGGCCAATTTTCACAATCTTAAGGGTTGTGGTTTTACCTTTTATTTACTTATATATTTATCCCGGATAAATTTATAAACCTTGGATAATTACCGTTTTACCTCTCTATGAAAATACTATTATATTTTCATTTCCTTAGTACTCTCATTTCATTTTGTCACTCGTTTCTTATTTTTGCTTGCTTGTTCTGTTTAGTATGCACCAGTTACCGGTATGACCCTTCGGTGTTTCTGTAAAAGCCAGTTGTGAAAGACGTTCTTCGCACATAATCATTTCACAAATATTGTTGAAAGAGCTAAAAAGTCTGTCATTTGGGCAAATACCCTATAGAGCAAAAGCTAATCTTCTCTTGGTTTTGTAATAGTCATCAATTTAATTTGTTCATGAACTTGTACAAAATTACACTGACAAACATATACTACAAATATACTTTAAAAGAGAATGCAGAAATGAGAAAGGATAAAGAATATGTAGAAGGAGAAAGAATAATCATTTATGATTTATTGTATGTTCCTTCACATTTAATTGTATTTAAGTCCAAGTAATTACATTTATTTGGCCTTATCTCACAATTTCACCTATAAAATGCACCACATATATCATCTAAAGTTATAAAAACACAATACAAAAAACATCCCCCCAAAACCTTCCTACAAAAATGTCTCATAACTTATTCCTTCTCCCTCTCGTTTTCCTAGCTCTATTTCCGGTTGTGGCACCACGACTTCGGCAACGATACTACTCCGACACATGTCCAAATGCAGAGACAACAGTCACGATCATGATGCAAAAGGCGATGATCAAAGAACCAAGAAGTGGAGCTTCTGTCATGAGATTTCAGTTTCACGATTGTTTTGTTAACGTAAGCAACTTCGTCTCATATTTTAAGTTTTGCATTTCTTATCCCAATAGGGATGGCACCCGTACGCAATGGACACGGGTACCTCTAACCCGTCATCCGCCCACGTAGTTTTTTTCTCACCTGCCATCCACCTGTCACCCACGAATGGGTACAATTTTCTACCCATGCCCATGCCCGCGGGTATTTGTTGCCCATGGGTTAGTGTTATGCAACAAAATTACTTCGTACATAACTATGTAACTAGAATACTTAGATGTATTAGGTGTGTACCGGGAATAACTGGAGTTACATGTGAGTCGAAGTGCGAGCAATAAAGAAGCGTGTAAGATGTATTTTAGCACAAGGTCGAACTGAGAGTATGAGATTATACATGTTAACATGTATACAACTTTGATCATTTGATATTTCATATTCTCTTTTTAGTCATAAAACTCAAATAAACTTTTTGGCTAATTTGTTTTCTTGAGACTTAGTAACTATTAAATGTATACATGCAACATCATAAATATTTTAATTAGTATAATTAATTTTGACATAGGTTTATGGGTACACTCACGGGTATTTTGATTGGTATACTCATGGGTATTTTAAATGAGTGTCATGAGTTTACTAGCGATGGGTATGTTTCACCCATCATCCACCCGCTACCTACTAATGGGTAAAGATTTTCACCCAAGACCTACCATTAAGTGAAAATTGACACGTTTACCCACTCATTTATTACGGATACCCACGGGTTGTGGGTTTTTTCAACCCATTGCCATCCCTAATCCCAATGAGTTCTAGTTTGTATGTCTTGCCAACTTTAAATATGTCGTTATGACAATCCCTCATTTATATGCCATAAATGATTTTATTTGTCTAGCTCTAATACTCCGACACCTTAAATGTTACCATTAAATATTTATTATGCTAAATTTAGCCCAAAACAATGTTTATGAGATATGTTCACACTATAAACTAAGAAAAGCAAAGTTTTTCAAATGTGTACACTAAATCTAAACAGCTTTCTTTTTTAATAAATCAACAGGGATGTGATGCTTCTTTGTTGTTGGATGATACTCCGACGATGCTCGGAGAGAAACTCTCGTTGTCAAACATAGATTCGTTAAGATCATACGATGTTATCGATTGGATTAAGGGAGCTTTGGAGAGGACTTGTCCTATGACCGTCTCTTGTGCAGATATCATTATTATGGCCTCTAGAGATGCTGTTGCTTTGGTATTTATTTCTGTTTCTATTCTCTACACAATCAAACGACATGATTTGGCATATAATGCTACACAAATGTTTATATTTGGATAACATGCTCAAAGGAATGTTTCAATGAGTAAATGTAAAATTTATGGCCAATGTCAACTTTGAGGAAACCTATTTACATTGTTTAAAACATTAATTGGAATTTTCCTAAGTAATATAATCATGTAGTACAAATTAATGTACATAGTAATAGTTACGCCTTACCCCATATTATAGACAATAATAATTGTACAAGTTACATAATCATTTAAATAACATTCATCCAAAAAAAAAAATAATAATAATAATTGTTTGGGATTTTGCTTCGTATATAGAGTGGAGGTCCAATTTGGCAAGTGAAGTTGGGAAGACTAGACAGCTTAACCGCAAGCCAAAAAGACTTGGATGACATAATGCCGAGTCCTAGAGCCAATGCAAGCATGCTCATTGATCTATTTGCTAGATTCAACCTCTCCGTCCAAGATTTAGTAGCCCTTTCGGGTTCTCACTCCATTGGTAATGCACGTTGCTTCTCCATTGTGCATAGGATATACAATCAATCAGACGATGGCAAACCTGATCCCTCCATTGAGCCCGGGTTTCTAAAAAAGTTACAAGAACTTTGTCCTCTTGGGGGTGACGAGAATGTGATTGGTGATTTGGACTTTACGCCTAGAACTTTTGACAACGAATGGACTTGGTGAATGGAAAAGGTTTTCTTAATTCAGACGAAACATTGTTTACTAATCCACAAACAAGAGAGTATGTTCAAAGGTATAGTGAAGATGAATCGGCATTCTTAAAAGATTTTGTTGAGGGGATGATAAAGTTGGGTGACTTGCAATCAGGGCGACCAGGGGAGATTCGTAAGAATTGTCGGGTGGTTAACAGCCCACCACCATTATTGTAGATTGTAGCATCAAGAGGTGCAGAATTGGATTGATATATTATCTTCTTATAATATAAGTTACCTTCGTATTAAAAGACATTAGTGAATTATTATGATCGTTACAGGTTTACAACCCCGAGCTAGCTTAGATACATATTACAGTACATAATATGATTAATACACAACAAATAATTGTGTGGCAACTTGACATGATCTCAATCCATTAATCATAAACCGATATTTGGTTTAATTTAAATTTGTATTGTTCTACCACAACTCTTTTGAATGAAGTTGTACACAAAAACTCACTAGACTAAGAAGGCATATGGGTTGCAGCATTAGATTATTATAACTGTCAGCTTTAATATAGCTTAAGGCATGATGTGTTTTAACTACTAAGTGGTTCTTGGTAAATATACATTTTAAATTTGCTCTCATTGCACCTCAGAAACCAGAACCGTTAGGAAGGAAAAATATGAAAGTGTCGATGGGTTTGATTAGGTGGAAAGAAATGATGAGGAAAATTTGAACCATATCAAGGATACCACGTCGATGTTTAGTACTAAGCAAAATTTGACCACAGAGTATATTTATCATGTTACTGGATGCTTTGTGGCGCATTATCGATGTTTAGTACTAAGTTATGGACTAGTATTGAGATTTGAACACAGAGTATATTTATCATGTTACTGGATGCTTTGTGGCGCATTATCGATGTTTAGTACTAAGTTATGGACTAGTATTGAGATTTGAACACTTGATATAATTAGTATATGTTCATATCTAGTTAAAGCTTATTTTTGGTTGTTAGCTATCTTTGCAATTTGTAGATGGATGTTGTAGGTTCATGTTTAGTATAATGATACATGTATAAATGACGACACAATGGGACTATGTAACAGTAGGAATTCGTTGCATATCTGTTGCAAATTGTCAATTGCAACGGATTTCTACTGTTGCATGAATGCTCCATGGAAATTTTATTTGCTACGGAATTGCAACGGCCAAAAAAAATTTGTAACAATTTTGCAAGGAAGACTGCAACGGATTGCAACAACATAAATTTGCAACCAAATTCTCACAGTAAATTTGCAACAAAGTTGAAAAGGATTTACAACCTTATAATTTGCAACGGTATGCATTTGCAAAAAAGTTGCAACAAACTATTTAACATTACAACGGTTTATATTTACGATACATTTGCAATGGCAGTTTTTTCAACAGATTTGCAACGACTTTGTAGAAAGTGATTTAGCAACAAAGAATCCGTTGTAAAACTTTATCTTGCTAATATTGTAAACAAATTTCCAAAATTGCAATCAAACTGATGCGTGGAATTGCACCCTCGCAAAAAGGTTTTACCTCTCAAGGGATCTTGAGAAACTTGCAATCCCCACCAGGCAGTGTACCTGTTCGTTGTAGTATAGTATAGTGACAAGTACCAGGGGATTGATCGTTCAACTCAGGAATAGTGTTTGCTAGGATTAAAAAGTCTACTAAACTAGGTCTAAAGGTGAAGAATGATTCTTTTTGTATTTTTATATTTTTATAAAAGCAAGTAAAATCTCGGGTTTTGAAGAAGTGGGCGGAATTAGTTGCTAGTCAACTAACCCAATTAACTAAAGATGCAATCAAAATAAAATAAAATAAACTAAAACTAAATTGTGGTGTAAACAATAATAAGAGAAAATGTGTTTACTTAGATTTCACTACTCCCTAAATATCTTTTACCGGCTGATTAGCTTGTTACAATTGCATGGATGACGGGTTATATTCCTTAATACCAGTCGTAGGGCCGTGTACGAAATTCCCTAACTCTATAAGCTCCTACTTCACTCCTATGTTGAGCCGACTAAAAGCTCCTAACATGGGATCACTAGAATTCGCTTATGCATTAAATATAACCATAAATCGTAGTACACCTCCGATCATATTTCTTAAGACGTTCAAGCAAGTTACCAATTGAAAGTCTGCCAGTTTTCTTAAGCCTAACATCGAATACAATCAACCACAAAAAGTATAAACAAACCATCAACCAATAATCAACATCTATGTTTCATTACATCTAAGCAAACACAATAAAAACCTAGCCTAGCATGTTAAAAAGAAGAAAAGCATAAGATCGAATCACACAACACATAGACATATCGTATGATTATTGAAAAACTTATCTTCAATTGAACATGGATGGAACAAGGGTTGAAACCTTTATTATTACAGAAAATTCGTCTAGGGTTTTTACAAAGAAGCTCTCCAAAAGTTTCACACTTAATGAATGAAAATTAGAAAACTATATATAGATTTTACACCTTGACGGCATCACGTTATAGCTTATGACGCCGTCAACTCGCCGCCAAGATAAAATTCGTATTGCCTAGATCCACTTCTGACGCCGTCATGTGTAATTTTACTCTAGGCCGTCACATGTATTTTGACCCTGACGTCCTTGGTGACGCCGTCAGGCCAAATTGCCTTGAAAATGTTCTGGGCTGTCATGTGTATTTACACATCCACCTCTTTTGCCAAGCTTGACGCCGTCACTAGCATTTCCTTGACGCCGTCAGGTACTGTTCCCAGTAAGGATTTTGAGACTTTGTCGTTTTCTTCATTTTTTCGCTCCAAAAACATCCAAAATGCTTCATTTTGTAAATTTCCTCTCAAAAGTACCTAAAATGACAAAAGGAACGATTTAGGGCAATAATTGATCAAATAATTACGAATTCGGGCTTAAATGACCCCCCCAAAAGCGGTACACTTTTCGCCTTATCAAATACCCTTACACTTGAGATTTGCTTGTCCTCAAGCAAATGCGTTTTTATTCTAATCAAAATACATGTTAGGGGTCATTTAACACTAAGATAAAAGTAATTACAACAAATAATCGTTCCATTTAAAACCAAAAACAAGCACGGAGGTTATACACTAGCACCTCACAAATAGTGTTTATATACTCACATCTCTCGTGTGTAATAAAGTATATATCACAATAAGGAAATGGAAAACATCTCTCACTACCTGTCATAGCAAATAGATTACCATAGGCTTGGGAAAGGATCAAACCTCCACCACTTGGCGTAAGCACCTAGGATAAACTATCAAAGAGGTCTTTTAAAGGGTCATAACATGAGGTGTAGGGATATGATAAACACGGTTTTGTTGGATAAAGGCAATTTTTTACTAGTGGCGAGTTAATCATCTTGGTTAATTACATGTACAATATGGCGTTGCTAAGCCAAGACTCGACTCGACTTAAGCTAATAAATCAAAAGTAACAAAAACATAAAACAAACATAGAATGAAACGGGATGGTAGTCCGTATGTTTTTCTCTTTTTCTTTTTCTATTTTTTTTTCTTTTTCTTTTTTCTTTTTGTTATTTTTCTTTATTATTTTTTTTTCGATTTTTTTTCATACACTCTTACCCTACCATCCAAAATAATACATCATAGGGGAGTTGCATTCCCCTTACACTTGAATTTTTACATACTTTACAATCAACTATTCTAATTACTCGAATTAAGATAATCAAAACACTTGAAGTAATTTTTAAGATTAACGAACATATGGGGGTAATATATGATGTTCTTCCCCATTACTACATAGCACAAGTACTTTACCCATGAGTCCCAATCGTCCCAAAATAATATGTACAAGATATGACTCGACTTAGCAACCATGTAATCAATTAGATAATTAACTAAGGGTTTAAACAAATAACAATAATGCACTAAAGATGAGTGCATACACGGAAGGCTAAGGCGATTTGGTTGCACATTTGTGGTGGATTGTAAACAAATTCTTCCTTTAAGTAAAATGCTAAAAGTTAGAAACGAAAATATAGGCTCGGAGGGGTGTACCAGGAGTATCATGTACTAAAAATGAGTACAACGCAAAGGTGTGGGAAAAATTAATTGACTTTACTAGTCAAGTAATTATGACTTTATTGGTCAAGTAATTATGATATGGGTTTAACACAAGGGTGATCCTAATGCCGCTTAGCATATAGTAAATCCTACTACACGAATGTAGTCTCACTAGCGGTCTCAGGATGCATCACTAACGCAAGTTCTAGAATCTAATAAGCACTAATAATGAATGCTTTTCCTAACAAATCTAAAGGCGAACCTCACATATTTGGGTGGAAAATTTTTCTGAATGGTACGGTTTTGTGCTAGTCATACGATCTCCTATCCATGAGACGCTTGCTAAGGCTAAAGTTTCACTCCTAAATGTTGTAAAAAAATTTAAATTTGGCGCTAAAATTGCCCTAACAAGTATTTATCTTAGTTTTATTACACACCTACTATTGAACAAACAAACTCAAGCATAATTGTATTCTCTAAAGTATCATCATTTACCCTCCCCTTACACTTAAGCTGAACATTGTCCCCAATGTTCAATAAAAAGATGTAAAAGAAAATAAGGTAAAAGAATGAAAACAAATACTCCCCTGATTCGTTTGGTGTGGATAGTGTGTCAACAAGGTTAGATCTTCTTCTAAGAAAATGAACTTTGAAAGCTTCCCTCCAGAATTATAAATCATCCACTTGTCCAATGTAACCTGTTAAACCTGAGAAAACAATCAAAGCAAACCTCGCGTAAAATCGGCGGCAATCTATATATACTAAAAATCCTAGAAAACAAATTAAGATATAATGCTTGTGGAATGAATGTTTGCAGATTTCCTGGAGTTTATAAAACTAAAGAATCATCAAAAACTTTAAGACTCCGGTATAAACAAAACTCGCAAAATTTTTCAGAATTTTAGTACTTGACGCCGTCAGGTTATAACTCCTGACGCCGTCAGAATGTTCCTTCAAAAATCTCATGTTAAGTTTCCGGAAAATTTCTGGAAAAACTTATGCCTTACTTCTTGGAAAATCCTGCAAAACATCATTATGACTCGATACAAGCATTTGACTCAAACAATTACTAATACATATGTTCATTTAATATTGTTGTGGTTCATGCTCAATTTCGTTCTTATAAATAAATTTGGGTTTCCCTTACACTTAGCTTTTGCAAAATACCTTTATATGTAATTAAGACGAAGTTAAAAACAAAATAAAGCATTTTCATAATTTACTTTGAACCATGGTTCACAAACAATAAAAATAAAACACGCATACGAAAACAAATAAAATCAAACAAACAAAACAAATAAAACATGGGTTGCCTCCCAAGAAACGCTTTTCTTTATTTACGAGTCTTGTAGCTAGACTCAAAGTCATGGGCTATTACGTGACCTCGTCATAGGTTCCTGTTCCTAGGTCATCTTCCAAATCTATATCGGGGTCGCTTTCATAGTGCAGCTATTTTGGGTCTTCAAACTCAAAGACATCTTCCCGATACTTAGGACCAAGCTTACTGACATTCTTAAAGAACCCATATGATAAATCAAAGGTGTTTTTACATCCTCTCCGAACATCATCATCACATAAAATAAGTTGGGACCCTAGCTTATCAAGTCCGTCACAATCTACCCTGTGGAAAACTAGAAGGGGGGTTGAATAGTTTACCGCTTTTTAAATCCTTTTTAGCTTGATTATCTTTTAAAAATTTTTACGTTTGTTTAAAGATATAAACACAACATTATATGTTCAATTCCTTGAGAAAGCTTTACGAGTAAATAGCAATCCTAACTTTACTTGTTTTAGTTCTTTGAAAAGCTTTACGTTTGTTTAAGGATATAAACACAACTTTACTTGTTTACTTCTTTGAAAAGCTTTACGTGTGATTAGCAAATCTAACTAAAGACAATATGTAATAAGCAAAGATAAAGAAAGAAATGATCAAACCACAACACGATTGTTTATCGTGGTTCGGCTACAAGGACTCTTTTTCCTTGCCCTACATCCACGCCCCGAGTTTCCAACTCGAGAGTTATAAGCACTAATCAACAAGCTCCTTTCATCGGCGGAGAAAACCTTTACAACGTCGCTTACACTTTTACCGACACTAAGCTAGATGTCGAGTTCTTTTACAAGGGTACAACCACTCCCATTCATCGCTTACACTTTTACCGACACTAAGCTAGATGTCGAGTTCTTTTACATGGGTTCAACCACTCCCGTACGTCGCTTACACTTTTACCGACACAAAGCTAGATGTCGTGTTCTTTTCCAAGGGTACAACCACTCCCGTTAGTTCTTTTACAAGGGTACAACAACTCCCGACACACTATGTATTTTGAGGCCTAAAATACTAACCGATCACTTCTACATACATGATACAAATGAAGTATAAACTACCAAAGCTTATACATGACAAAGCTAACAAGTCTTGCAACTTAGAGTTGAAACTTGTAACTTCTTAGATGAACATGTGAACTCCTTTGCTACATAAGAGAATCACACAAGTTAGTAGCTACTGAGTATAATGAGAGAATATGTGTAAAATATGACTCTAAGTGATGAGGGATTTCTTGCAAGTCCTTTGGTATTTATACCAAAGAAAGTTAGTAGTCTGGCGGACACGGCGGTACCCTCAGAAGGGGTCCGCCCGTGTTCCTCCAGGGGTCCACCAGAACTATTCAACCAAACTTACAATAAATCACTCCAAAATAAACAATGTCACATCTACTAAATACTAGTCAACATGCATTGCACCAAACATGGAATACTTCCAAAGTGTGTAAGAACTTCATGGATAGTCAAACACATAAACAAGCAATGTCACATCTACTAATTACTAGTCAACATGCATTGTACCAAACATGGAATACTTCCAAAGTGTGTAAGAACTTCATGGATAGTCAAACACATAAACAAGCAATGTCACATCTACTAAATACTAGTCAACATGCATTATATCAAACATGGAATACTTCCAAAGTGTGTAAGAACTTCATGGATAGTCAAACACATAAACTTACCATAAATGCACATTGATGAGATGTGACACTTTCTTATTAAAGAAATACTTTCTTATTAAGGAAATAAAAACCATGTTAAGTTTAAAAAGAAATGTAAAGACTAGTTATACAAGACTTAAACTAAAATGATGTTTTACTACAATCTAAAGTTTGTACTTTGTCATTAACAAAACTTAGCAAAGATCGTTAAAATATAAATAACGTTTTTAGGCGATATTTGTATTAACAGTCTCCCCCTTTTTGTTGATGACAAAACATAAACTTTATTTATAAGCAAAACACTAGTTTTAGTGTTAAGTCTTATAAAGTTAGTATAAAAACTTGTTTTTGCAAAGATGAGGTGATAAGCACTAAAAACTTGTTTTTGCAAAGATGAGGTGATAAGCACAAGTTTACATAAATTCTCCCCCTTTTTGTCGAAACAAAAAGAAGAGTAGCGAAGCGGAAGTAAGAACTTGCTCCCCCTTGGATGATACTCCCCCTAAATGGAATGCCAAGAGAGGAGACATGGATTTTGAACCTACAAGAAAAAGGTTAGTTGTCGCACAAGACAAGTCATGAAAGTATTTCATGTCTAGAACACAACTAAGAGTTGTGAAGTGGAATAATGCAACACTCATGCTCCCCCTTGAATATTACTCCCCTAAATGGAGTATCAAGGAAGGAAAACATGGATAATGATCCTATAAAAAGAAAGGTTAGTTTCTAAAACACAAGATATATGTATGCTACCATAGCAAGGTATAGTTCACTTATTATACCTAAATGGTCAACAAACAATGCACACCTTGTAGTAGAATGAAATTCATTCCATGTAAACCTTTGACTCTTAAAGAGTCAAAGACAAGAAAATTGGATGACACCATCCTACTTCTAAAAATAAAGAAAAACAAAAAATAGACTAAGAACATAAAATGCTACAAGGAAATCATCATTTTCCTTAATGATAAACATTTTCCAAAAAACAAGGCTAAGGTTGTTTAAGGATCAAAATGTGTGTTGGAGGGTGTAGCGGGTTTTGTTTTGAATGTTGTGGAGGTGACACGGTTTTGGTTTGTTGGTTTAAATGAGAAACAATTTCCAAAAGAAACGGTGTTGTTTCATTTTGGAGACTCTAAACTTGAGACTATCCAAAATGTGGTTTAGGATAAACCTCATTTTATTGGATAGGGTGAAACAACAATGGTTTTCGGTGGTGGTTGTTGTTGGTCTTGGTGGAAGATCATTGAGATGCTTTTATTTTCTTATACGAAGAAAATAGAGATTCAAAGTGTTGGGAATGTTCTTGTGGTGGTGGTAGTTATTGTTGTTGTGGTGGTTGTTGTTTGAACAAAATGGTGTAGGCTTGGTTATTTGTAAATGGTTACCATGAAGGTTTTTGTGAATGGGTTGAAACACAAATGATTGTAGGTGTGTATGACCTTGATCATTTGGAAAATTAAGGATTTAGCATAACGGTAGGCCAAACTCTCAAGCAATGACGGTGGATGAGGTGCATCAGCCAATGACTCATTTGGTTGAAATGTTGGTTGTTGTTGGGTTTCCATTTTGGCAATGGTGTTAAAAAATGACAATGATGGAGGGCTTGATGGTTTAGGTGATAGGTTTTCAAAAGTTTCCAATAGTGGATGTGGTGATGTTGGTGGTGTATGGAAAAGTTCCATTGGTGTAAGTGTTAAAGTAGCAAGATTAAGCAAATCTTGAATAGTGATCACATTGGTATTGAAATGTGTTGAGGATGGTGTTGAGGTAGTGAGGTTAAGGAAATCTTGGATAGGTGAAGAAATGTTAAGCGAAGCATCACTTGAAGATGATGAGCTTGACTTGACGGTTTTGTTGAAGCAACAAGGTTTGACACTAATCCTAGTGGTTTTTGAGAAAGATTTTGATGGTTATGGTGTGATTTGAATTGTTGCAAAACTTTCAAATTTATAAGGTTGAAAAGGTGTTGAAATGGGTGTTTGGATTTGATGTTCTACCATTCAAAGAATGAGGTTTCAAATGATTTTCATGACCATGTCACATCATTTGATGTTAATTCAATGGAATAGGGTGGAGTGAAAGATCAACATATGCACTCAATGCTTTGTGATCATGGGATGTGATTTGGTTGAAAATATTTCAATGGTTTGAAGGATCCTTTAAAAGGTTTCCTTGGGTTAGTTATGTTTGAATTTGAATTTTTGGAGGGAAGTGGCTTCCTAATTGTTTTAGTGAGTGAGAGTTGTTCTAATATGGTTATTGGAGTTAATGGAAGATGTTTCTCACTTAGGATAATAGTTTGACACTTTACAAGTTTTGGACTTAGGAAAAATGACAAAAATTTTCTGCAGGTGACTGGCGGAACCCTCACAATACACAGGCGGAACCCTGTTTTGGGTTCCGTCTGGTCCGTTGGGCCATTTCTGGGTTTCCCAGAAATTACACTGGCGGACCCCAATTTTGGGTACCGCCAGATCCGCCAGGGCTGAAAAAATTGGCAGTCCGCGATTTTGACCCGCGAGACGATTTTCAAATTTTTCGAAAACTCCTAAAATCAAAAAGATATTGCATATCTGATGCGTGGGAATCGCAACAGGCTTTACCTCTCGAGGGATCTCGAGAAGCTTACAACCCCCACCAGGCAGTGTACCTGATCGTTGTAGTATTGTATAGTGACAAGTACCGGGGGATTGATCGTTCAGCTTAGGAATAGTGTCGCTAGGATTAGAAAGCCTAATTACTAGTTCTAAAGGTGAGGGATGATTATTTTTGTATTTTTTATATTTTTATGAAAGCAATTAAAATATCGGTTTTTGGAAGAGTGGGCGGAATTAGTTGCTATTCAACTAACCCAAAACTAATATGCAATCAAAATAAAATAAAATAAACTAATTTATACTAAGGTTGTGAGCAGTAATTGGAGAAAATGTGTTTACTTAGATTTCACTACTCCCTAGATATCTTTTACACGTTAATTACTTGTTATAATTGCATGGATGACGGATTGTATTCCTTAATACCATTCATGGGGTGGCATACATAACTCCCCAATTCTATGAGCTCTTATCTCCTCCTACACCATGCCCAGCACAACTATAGGGATTGTAAACAGTGGCTCATGCATTAAATACAACCAATAAAGACCTAGTACGCCTCGGTTCATGTTTCTTAAGACGTTCAAGCATGTTACCATTTGGAGATCTGCCAGTTTTCTTAAGCCTAACATATAAAATCATTCATCCAAGACGAGAATAAACAAGTAATCAACACATAATCAATATCTAGGTTTCATTAGATCTAAGCAAACACAAAAGAGATCTAGCCTAGCATGATAGAATTAAGATAAGAACATGATATAGACAACCAACACATTGACATATTGATTGAATTAGAAGAACACTTATCTCAATTACAATGCAAGGTATCAAGGGTTTGGAACCCTTGAAAAACCTGTAAAAGTTGCACCAAAATCGTCTTTAGGGTTTCTCCAAAACTTCTCTCCTTTAATGTGAAAAACTAGAAAACTATATATAGGAAAATCGGGGTGACGGCGTCAAGAACAAAGGTGTGACGCCGTCATCTCGCCGCCAAATACTTCCTCAGACGGCCTTGATCTACTTCTGACACCCTGCGTGACGCCGTCATGAGCTACGGATTTTAATTCTTGGGGTTTGACGCCGTCATGGGTTAACTCTTGACGCCTTCATGCACTGTTCCAGCATGGAAAATTGAGACTTTGCCGTTTTCTTCACTTTTATGCTCCAAAAACGTCCAAAATGGCTTCTTTTCCAGAATTCACTCTCCAAGTACCTAAAATCACAAAAGGAACGATTTAGGGCAATATTTGATCAAATAAAGTCGGATTCGGGCTTAAATGACCCCCTAAAAACGGATCATTTTTCGCCTCATCAATATCTAGTTAGGTAATGTAAGAATTGAACATGTAAACACACATATCATAGGACTTTGACCTTGAGGTCGAGAATTTCACTATACTTAGTGAAAATTTCATAAACATGAAAATTTGACAACTTGCCAAATGTTGTCTTCCTGCATCATTGTTAGTTCCTACAAGTTCCAAATGGTACCAAATATCTTACCAACACACAAATACATAACACGTAATGTTTAAATGACCAAATCGTTCAAATAGCACCTAGTGCCAAACACTCCTACACACCCGCTCTCATAGACGGTCAATCTTCTTCTTGAGCATTTCAAGAAATCTCTCGATGTTTTTGAACATCCCCTTTGTTTGCTTGAACTTCGCCGACTCATTTGGAATATCCAAAAGTTGGAAAATGTATTCTAGATGTGGGAGCCTAGAGTTGGGCAAAGCCTAGAATTGGAAAATGTTTACCTTGGGCTTTGTAGATTCTCCTATCACTTAGTGGGACAAAAGCGTGTGGAATAAGAGAGCAGTCTAGGTGAAGACTTCTTAGGAGTTGATGGAATGGGAGAGATGAACCTAAAGAGACGAGTCAAGAGCATTCCATATGGCATAGACGTTGTGCCTTGCACGGGAATGTTGGTCATTTTCTTGATCACGAGTAGGCATGGTTGAAGGGTTGTCTAACGGACAAGGAGTAGAACATGTAGCGAAGGCAAACATTGATGTGATCCCGGTTTCCTATGGTGCTAATTACATTGACTCTAAGGAGTTCTTCCCATTCCTTGAATTTGGGGCTTGAGTTCATTGAATTCCATTCCATATGGGTCCTTGATGACCTCATTTCCGGTTCTAGTTCTTCTAGTGTTGGTGGTCCTAATGAAGAGGTGGTCACGAAGTTCATCTTTGGACACAAGAGGGGTATCATAGGGATAGATGCGGTCAAAGAGTGTGTCAAGAGTTGAGAGGAAGTACAAGTTGGAGTAGATGCAAGTACCATGGTTTGGGACACCTAGGATTTGAGCAAACTCCTCGAGGGTGAAGGAGTATTGATGACTACTAGCCCTAAAGTTAATAGACAAGCGACCATACTCATCCTTGGAGAGGGTGATGGATTCATAGAATTCTAAAATAAACCTAGAACAAATAGGCTCATCGATTTCTAAGAGACACTCAAAGTTGATTGTGGCAAATTCCGTGTAGAGGTTTGTACCTTCTAAGAAGGATGGATCAATGGTTTTACCCTTATGGACATATTGTTTTTCTAAGGCTTTGAAGACAACGATTTGAGTTTGAGTAAGACCTTTGGTTTTGTAGTGTTTGGGTAGGTACTTGATGGTGTCCTTGTGGTCGTAGTGAGTTGGAGGAGGCATGATGATTCCTAGAAAATCAAAATTTCTCATTTTAGTCTAAGTGAACGACTATTGTAATGTGTATGTTCTAGTGTGTGCCTATATGAAAACAATGTGGAGGTGCGGTTAACTTGACTCATTTTGATGCTTAAAAATGTTTTATAATGCAAGTGATGTTTTAATGACGTTTTTCATTTGTTTTAACAATGTGGTGAACGGTGGTAAAGTATGGTTGACGACCGAGAGTGGATATGTGAAATGAGGTGGTGATTGCTTGACAACACTTAAAGCTTGGATATCTTCTTTGTGTTCTTCACTTGCTAGAAAGTGGAAGAGACGCATTTCATAATGAAATTCACTTGACTTTTGATGACATAGACAAATATGTTAATGAGAGTATGGATATGACAATAGTCTTTTGTTTCAAAGAGCGACACAAAGGTGAACATAGGTTTATGTATCATGAAAGGTGGTTTAATCTTAATAGGTTAGGTTATAGTGGGGATGACACACTTGTTTGGTTACATTGTGGAATCTTCTTGTGAAGATGACTAGGTGGAGATATTGGTGAAGATGATATAGACTCTTGGTTTCTTTGAGGGCATGGAAATGGTGGATGACTCGATATTGATAGGGCAAAGGATAACTCGGTTTCTCATTTCACATTGGTTGTTTGAGGTTTGAGTGATGAACGGTTATGAGGAAGATGCTTGAAGTTTTGCTCATTTAGTGAATCTCATGGGCTGAGATATATAACAAGGTGAATGTGATGAGATGATGGTGAAAGAACAAGTGAATGATTAAGTTAAGAGGGTGTTTGGTTTAAAAATAAAACATCCTGTGGCTTTGGCGGACCAAGCGGAACCAAAAAGTGGGTTCCGCCCGTATAGTCTGAGGGTACCGTGGGAGCTGCAGGGAAAAATTCAAAAGGGATTGTCTTGATTTTTGTGGTTTTATCCTAATGTTCAAAACTAAGGTTTTAGGTCTTATGAGTCTTTGACTAAGCCTAGGAATTATGAATGCTTCACATTCAAGAGATTTTGTGAACGCGTTGATGGAATAGTTGACGTAGAAGACTTTCTTAGTTAAGACGTTCCTCAATGAACAATCTTACCAAGGCGATGATGAGGGATCACAATATGTCTACTAAGAACATAATGGATTGAATTGTTGCCGAAGTCGATGCTTCCTTTGTTGAAGGGATAACAATGTTGATGAGATGAATTCCGTTGTCGACGTGAGTTAGCTTGTTCAAGTGGAGCTTGTTGATGTGCTTCTCCATCAGAAACTAATTTGAGAACCTTACGTGTTTTGGAGAATTATTGGGTAAGTAAGTATAAAAGTGCAAGTAGCACTTATGCTTTTCTTATCAACTTATTACCGACATAATTCCATTTGTCAAACACTATGGTTTCTATTCCCGTTCTTTTGGGATACCATAATCCTAGTTGTGTAGTACCTTATGATGTATCCAAATAGGCTCAACTAAAGAGTTGTTTTAGGAACTTCTTTAACACGAGCACATAGACAAAAGCTAAACATAATGTTGAATCTAATTGTTATGAGAACAAGTAGTCTTCCAAACATTTCTCTACATTTAGTTTTACCTACGGATTTACTAATCTCATTCTTGATAAGTCATCAATAACTTAACCATTGAGAACAAGAGAGCAACTAGGAATGTCTTTAAGTTAAAATCCCTTGCTTTTGTGGCTTGCTTTTATTATCAAAAGGTCTTTCAAATATTGACACTATACTCACTTGATTACTTTGAAATATCAATTTCGTTTCACTAGTTGTTTTATTCTAAATTCCAAAAATTGTTTTTGTTGAATTTGTTTAGACACAACTATGACCTATAAATCAAGTTTATAACTTATGTCAATTTTGCTTGATTCAATGTTTGTCTCATGGTGAGGAGATGTTATTTTATACTTTTATTCTTAATGTTTTACACAACATACTTGTCTTGCCATCATTGGACTTTCGACTAAGTTATCATCTACCAAAGATGATATCATAGAAGGAGGAGATCACTCGTTAAATGTCATATTCAATGACTCCTCGACTCTTTGGGTTTTCTTACTTAAGATACTATGAACTCTATTTATTTTGAAAAAGTCCAAGAGGTACAACATCATGAGACTATGTGTCACATTTGATGTGTAAATCCTAGATGTTGAAAACTCATTTTCTTTCACACATCCTAATATATGCTAATGTGATTTATTTCACCTTGTGTGTTTTATGTGAGATTATCATAAAGGAGTGATTGAAGAAAAACACAATTAAAGACTCCAAGTATGGTGTTTGAGAAAATTGTTTAACAAAGGTTTGTTTTGCAAGCATCACAAAAGTGTTAGACATTTTAACACTTAGTAAATTCTTAGTTAGCTCACTTGTAAGCAAGAGTTGAGTGAATCATACTCAAGAGTTTTTCGTGTTTATCTCTTGATGGTTAAAGAACCAAAACACCTTATATCTCCTACTAGTACTAAAGACTAAATTCCTTGTTGCATAGAATCTAATCTTAGTTATTTACAAATAGCAGGTAGACACTCTAGAGTATTACAAATAACACATATTCGAACACATAATGCTAGAAACAAGATACAATCAAAGTCAAGTTGAAGTAATGCGTACCTTTTAAATTGCATAGAGATGCTATCAAGCGGATAAGCATTACGCGTAAAAACTTGGTTTGACGACACGCTTTGAAACTCAATAACTTATGTATCCAAGAAGGTTAAATAATCATATAAAGGAATAGAGAATGATAGTCTTAATCCTTTTATCATGAGTTTCTATTAGAGATTGAATTATCTCTAAATTTCTTTTCTAGGTTTGACAAATTTTACATGCTTTGTTTTATTAGTTGATGATGCTTATGAGTTAAATCCTAATCCGGTTTTATCTTTAAACAACCTTTGACTCCTCAACAATCTTTCAAAAGATTTTGAGCTTTCATCAAATTTAACTAATAATTTTTCCTTTCTCATTTTGCATTTTAATCTCATGTTTGTAATCTAGACATAATTTACATTCTAGATTAATTTCAACATTACTCTCAAATCTAGACATTTTATCTTCTAATAAGATTTCCTTTTCAAAGATATTCTTAAGAGATTTTGAAGACTCATTCTTGAAGATAGTTTTTAGGTCCATGTTGCATAAACGTTTAGACTCATTTTCTAGTTTAGAAAACTCTATGATAAATTAATCAAAGCAAAAGAGTTTGGTTTCAAAGTGTACCTTGCTTGATGTTTTATCTAGTTTAGAATCACAAACCGGATGATTGACTTCATCTTCATCCGAGTTATTCCATGAATCGCAAGCAAGACTACTACGAGCTTGACACGAGTAATCACCTTTACTTACACCTTACTTGTTGTTTCAATAAATTGACAATTAACTACCGGATCATTGTCTTCGTCAACATCCATTACATTCCAAGATACGCAAGCAGGTTCATCAAAACACACGTACTCATCTTCACTTGTACCTTCATTTAAAACATTTAAACTAGTAGCACATGTATTAACTTCTACTAAGTGTCTATCAATTAGTTTTTCTAAAACTTCTAATTCATATGTAAGATCAAATTGATCATCTTTGACTTGACATATTCCTTGATGAAAGTTTACCATATTTTTCCAAATATCATTAGCCTTTTGACAAAAATATATTCTTTCATATTTGGTACTAAAGCTTTGTAAAGCATTGTTTTAGCTTTAGTATTTTTATCAAGTTTAAGATAGTTATCTTGGTTTTCAAAAACTTGTTTTCTTTGGTTTGAAATTACCAAAAGAAATAATATGCCAAAGATCTTGATCAATTGATTTCACATAGTTTTCAAAATTACTTTTCCATTCAAGTAAGTTTTCTTTTTCAAATAGCGGTTGGTTTTGAATAGGTTGCCCTTCTTTGAGATTTCCAAAATCCATGGATCGATCCAAGTTTTAAAATACATTCTATTTTAAAGATCTTGAGTAACGTAGCTCCTGATGCCAATTGTGGAAAACTAGAAGGAGGGTTGAATGGTTTACCGCTTTTTAAATCCTTTTTAGCTTGATTATCTTTTAAAAATTTTTACGTTTGTTTAAAGATATAAACACAACATTATATGTTCAATTCCTTGAGAAAGCTTTACGAGTAAATAGCAATCCTAACTTTACTTGTTTTAGTTCTTTGAAAAGCTTTACGTTTGTTTAAGGATATAAACACAACTTTACTTGTTTACTTCTTTGAAAAGCTTTACGTGTGATTAGCAAATCTAACTAAAGACAATATGTAATAAGCAAAGATAAAGAAAGAAACGATCAAACTACAACACGATTGTTTATCGTGGTTCGGCTACAAGGACTCTTTTTCCTTGCCCTACATCCACGCCCCGAGTTTCCAACTCGAGAGTTATAAGCACTAATCAACAAGCTCCTTTCATCGGCGGAGAAAACCTTTACAACGTCGCTTACACTTTTACCGACACTAAGCTAGATGTCGAGTTCTTTTACAAGGGTACAACCACTCCCATGCGTCGCTTACACTTTTACCGACACTAAGCTAGATGTCGAGTTCTTTTACATGGGTTCAACCACTCCCGTACGTCGCTTACACTTTTACCGACACAAAGCTAGATGTCGAGTTCTTTTCCAAGGGTACAACCACTCCTGTTAGTTCTTTTACAAGGGTACAACAACTCCCGACACACTATGTATTTTGAGGCCCAAAATACTAACCGATCACTTCTACATACATGATACAAATGAAGTATAAACTACCAAAGTTTATACATGACAAAGCTAACAAGTCTTGCAACTTAGAGTTGAAACTTGTAACTTCTTAGATGAACATATGAACTCCTTTGCTACATAAGAGAATCACACAAGTTAGTAGCTACTGAGTATAATGAGAGAATATGTGTAAAATATGACTCTAAGTGATGAGGGATTTCTTGCAAGTCCTTTGGTATTTATACCAAAGAAAGTCAGTAGTCTGGCGGACACGGCGGTACCCTCAGAAGGGGTCCGCCCGTGTTCCTCCAGGGGTCCGCCAGAACTGTTCAACCAAACTTACAATAAATCACTCCAAAACAAACAATGTCACATTTACTAAATACTCGTCAACATGCATTGCACCAAACATGGAATACTTCCAAAGTGTGTAAGAACTTCATGGATAGTCAAACACATAAACAAGCAATGTCATATCTACTAATTACTAGTCAACATGCATTGTACCAAACATGGAATACTTCTAAAGTGTGTAAGAACTTCATGGATAGTCAAACACATAAACAAGCAATGTCACATTTACTAAATACTAGTCAACATGCATTGTATCAAACATGGAATACTTCCAAAGTGTGTAAGAACTTCATGGATAGTCAAACACATAAACTTACCATAAATGCACATTGATGAGATGTGACACTTTCTTATTAAAGAAATACTTTCTTATTAAGGAAATAAAAACCATGTTAAGTTTAAAAATAAATGTAAAGACTAGTTATACAATACTTAAACTAAAATGATGTTTTACTACAATCTAAAGTTTGTACTTTGTCATTAACAAAACTTAGCAAAGATCGTTAAAATATAAATAACGTTTTTAGGCGATATTTGTATTAACATACCCCTTCGAAATCTTTCATCTTATACGGCGTTTGGTATGAGATTCTCCTAATTCTATCTGGGAAAGTCATGATTCCGTTCTGGTTGTCAACCATTAAACTAGTGATTTCACAAAAGGGCACCCCGAAAACAACTTATGATAACCTCGAGTCGATATAATCCTCAATATTGTCTACGATCGTAAAGTCCATTGTGAATGTCATATTTCCTACGAATACTTGAACTTCATGATCTCTACCGACAACATTTTATCCTTTATAAATCATTCCCGATCTGCAAATATTGTTGTAGTGGAACAAGGACATAACATTCTTGGGTAGGCATATGTCAATGTAGACATTATAAAAATACTTGTGACCTATCATACAAGGGATTTTGAGGTTATTCGGATCACGTCGCTTTATCTTTCCCGACCTTCCACTTCGTAATCCATTTGTATCACAATCTAATGATGGTCGGTATTCATACACTTCTTCATTACCCTTACGAAAAATTACTTTCCTGACACCATAGGTAAATAGTGCACTACCATCGCTCTTATCTAGGGTCACCCCTGTTTCTTTTACAAATGGTTTCCCGAGGACGAGGTTAGTTATTGTTGGATTAATGAACGAGTCTATGTCATCGATCACGGTTAGATCAATGTTATAGATGAATCCTCCAATCATAACTGATAACCTTTTCATTATCCTGACGTCATCGAGTCCTTTACACGTAATTTGTTCAGTGAAGGCTTCGTTGTAAAGGGAGAGGGGGATTACATTTACAGGGAGGTTAGGATCTATGTAAGTATTGGTTATGAGCTTTTTCCTAGTGGTGCAAGAAATCTTAAAAACTTCAGAGTTGCTTTCCTTAATCCTATCACTACATCCTATAGTATTGTCTACCGTGTTTTCTCGAGTTTCTCTATAATAGACTCACCCAAAATCACTGGATTTTCCATGTGCCCTTTTGATTTTTCTTTCGACTCCTCCCATTCGCTTGACTCTTGTGTGATTGAGTCCTCGAATAAGTCGACAAGGCTCTTAGCCACATCGTGGTCTTTCTCTGGGGTCTCACCTTCAACTTCATGACCCTCACTCCCAGTTGGTTGTTGGCTCTGATCGGGTGTAGGAGCAAGTATTGTGGTGATGGCGTTTACAAAGTGGATTGGTCCCGAGGAGTTAACATGGTCCCTAGCTTCCTTCACCTTTGGTGACAGATGTTTAAAGAGTTTACTAGGGCTTTTTATTTTCACAGGGGAGGTTGGCTGATTCGTGATGGTGACAGATTTGACTTCTTCATCCTGAGTCAATTTACAAGCAGCGTGCTCATTAATAGCATTTAACAGATTACTAACCTTGTTATTCATATCGACTTGTTGTTGTCTGAATCGGGTCTCGAGCGTGGAAAGCTGTAATTCTTGAGAGAGAATGAACTTTCGCAATGCATCTTCATAGCTTTGCTTAGGAGTGTTCTGCAGTGGAAAATGCTCGGACCATACGAGTGGAGGAGAATCATCGAAGGATATCCTCCGAGTTTGGTATCCTCTGAAATTTGGCTTATCCTTCCATGCGTCATAGGCCTCGCCAAAGTTTCGAGTACTTCGATTAGTGGCGAGCCCTCTATCCTCCGCTTTATCAGCACGTGAGGATGTGAATTCCTTAAAAGCATGTTTTGAGAGTTCCATGCAATTATGAGTTTCATGAGGACCATTACACAATTTACACGAAGAAGTGATTTTGTCCACTTGGCTTGAAGGTTTAGGAGCTTCGTAAGATTCCATGAGAAACTTGACATGGTCTTCAAGTTCCATGATCCTACGGTCGGGAGTGCTTGAATTGTTAGAAGGCAAAGATATTGCCTTGACCGTTTTGTTCAAATCACGGGGATCATTCCAACTTTCGTTGTCATAGAGAGCAAGATCTTCTATGAGTTCCCATGATTCTTCCGCACTTAGATCAAGAAGCTAGCCACCGGCCGATTGGTCAATGGTTCGCCTTGTGGAGAGATCGATATGGTCATAGAAAATTTGGACTTTGAGCCAAAGATCTATGCCATGATGAGGGACTTTTTGGAGTAAGTCCTTGAAACGAGTCCATGCTTCATAGAGAGTTTCACCTTGACGTTGTTGGAACATCAAGATATCATTTCTAAGCTTAGTCGTTCTCCCCGGTGGGAAAAATTGTACAAAGAAATGAATGGTGAGATCATCCCAAGAGGTGATGGATCCCACAGGTAAACGTTCAAGCCATTGACTAGCTTGGTCACGTAGAGAGAATTAGAAGAGACGCAATCGGGTCGTCTCTTGACTTACAACATCAAGGTCTATGGAATCAACGATTTTAAGGAAATCCCTGAGATGTTGATTAGGATCTTTGGAAGGAAGTCCATGGAATGCACATCCGCTTTGCACCAACCGGATGGTGTCGGATCGCAAGGGAGACACGTTGGCTCCTTGAGTGAGCTCAATGGTGTTTCGATAGCCTTGGTGGCTAGGACGGGAACACTCTCCTAAGGTTCGGGGTCTAGGAGGTTGGTTTGCTAGTGGTGGGTTTTGTGGGTGGTTTTGTTGTGGTGGGTTGATGGGATCAAAGAGATTACCACCTTCCATGATGGCGGATGGTAAAAGTTACGAACAAAGAAACGAAGAAATAAGATAGACTAAAGAAACCTATAAAAATAAAATAAAAATCTTGCTAGAAAGGAATCTAGCAAGTAGACATAATAAAAAGAAATTCTAACCTAGACAATAACTATTCCCCCGGCTGCGGCGCCAAAAACTTGATGCGTGGAATTGCACCCTCGCTAAAGGTTTTAACTCTCAAGGGATCTTGAGAAGCTTGCAATCCCCACCAGGCAGTGTACCTGTTCGTTGTAGTATAGTATAGTGACAAGTACCGGGGGATTGATCGTTCAACTCAGGAATAGTGTCGTTAGGATTGAAATTAATCTAACTAGGTCTAAAGGTGAAGGATGATTCTTTTTGTGTTTTTATATTTTATGAAAAGCAAGTAAAAATCTCGGGTTTTGGAAGAAGGGGCGGAATTAGTTGCTAATCAACTAACCCAAAAGCTACTACTTAAACTAATGTGTAGGAAAATAAACTAGGGTTCTACAAGGTAAATGAAGCATGTCTACCTATGATATGTTACTCCTTGCTAGCTATCCAATTCTACCTTTTGAATTGTCACACCTTGTTTTAGTTAACGGGTTATATTCCTTAATACCATTCGTAGGGCCGTGTACGATCTTCCCTAACTCTATAAGCTCCTACTTCACTCCTATGTCGAGCCGACTAAAAGCTCCTAACATAGGATCACTAGAATTCGCTTATGCATTAAATACAACCATATAATCGTAGTACACCTCCGATCATGTTTCTTAAGACGTTCAAGCAAGTTACCAATTGGAAGTCTTCCAGTTTTCTTAAGCCTAACATCGAATTCAATCAACCAAACAAGAGACAATAGGAATCAAGAATTATAAGCTAAATCAACTAGACCTATTGAAGTTGTCACACCTTAATTGATGAAGATAGACACAAACATCAACAAAGACATCAATAAGATCTAATCAATTATATACAAGTTTCACACAATCATAAGTAGACACAAGATGAATTAGCCAAGCATAATTAATGAAGAACAAGCAACAATAATGATAATTGAAGACATGAATTAAGATAGAATCAACAAACCATTACAAGATGTTTATGGAGTGATTGAAACCCTCTAAGTTGCTGGAAAAACACCTACCTAAACCCAGGAATCGACCTTAGGGTTTAGGGCTTACAAAAAGTGAAGTTGTGATGTTATATTTATAAGCAATTTTCTGCCCGGCCAATCTTGGCGGTGTCAGCCCGAGCCTTGACAGCATCAAGACCAACTTTTCTTCATCAAATTGTAGATCTCTTCATCCTCTTCGCGTGGGCTTTTGAATCACCTAAATCCGAGTTCGTATGCAAAAGTTATGACCAAAACAATATCAGCTACTCCGCACGCAAGTTATGATTGTCTTGATCATCTTGTGACGGTTTCACTAAGGTTTCTTCTTGTGTAAGCCTTCTTCCTGACGTCGTCACTCTATAACATCTGACGTCGTCAAGTTAAATCCTGACGCCGTCATGTGTAATTTAACTCTGGGCCGTCACATGTATTCTGACCCTGACGGTCTTGGTGACGTCATCAAGCCAAATTGCCTTGAAATAGTTCTGGGCCGTCATGTGTATTTGCCATATCCACCTCTTTTGCCAAGCTTGACGCCGTCACTAGTAAACCCTTGACGCCGTCAGGTACTGTTTCTAGCAAGAATTTGAGACTTTGTCGTTTTCTTCACTTTTTAACTCCAAAAACGTCCAAAATGCTTCCTTTTGTAAATTTCCTCTCAAAAGTTCCTAAAATGACAAAAGGAACGATTTAGGGCAATATTTGATCAAATAATCTCGACTTTGGCCTTAAATGACCCCTAAAAGCGGTACACTTTTCGCCTTATCAGCCACCAAGGCTATCGAAACACCATTGAGCTCAACCAAGGAGCCAATGTGTCTCCCTTGCGATCCGACACCATCCGGTTGGTGCAAAGTGGATGTGCATTCCATGGACTTCGTTCCGAAGATCCAAACCAACATCTCAAGGATTTCCTTAAAATCGTTGATTCCATAGACCTTGATGTTGCACTTTAGAGACGACCTGATTGCGTCTCTTCCATTTCTCTCTACGTGACCAAGCAAGTCAATGGCTTGAGCGTTTACCCGCGGGATCCATCACCTCTTGGGATGATCTCACCTTTCGTTTCCTTGCTTAATTTTTCCCACCGGGAAGAACTACCAAGTTAAGGAATGACATCTTGATATTCCAACAACGTCAAAAAGTCCCTCATCATGGCATAGATCTTTGGCTCCAAGTCCAAATCTTTTATGATCATGTCAATCAATCCACAAGGTAAACCATTGACCAACCGGCCGGTGGTAAGCTACGTGACAAGAATGCGGAAGAATCATGCAGAATCATAGAAGATCTTGCTCTCTATGACAACGAATGTTGGAATGATCCCCGTGATTTGAACAAAACGGTCAAGGCAATATCTTTGCCTTCGAATAATTCAAGCATTCTTGACCGTAGGATCATGGAACTTGAGGACCAAGTCAAGTTTCTCATGAAATCCTACGAGGCTCATAAACCTTCAAGGCAAGTGAACAAAATCACTTCTTCATGTGAGTATTGTAGTGGTCCCCACGACACTCGTGATTGCATGAAACTCCCCGAACAAGCTTTTGCGGACTACGCATCTTCGCGTACCGACGGAGCGAGAGAAAAGTGGTACACTTTCAAGCCCGAGCCAAACACTTATGGTGATTCCTACAACCCCTCTTGGAAAAATCACCCAAACCTTAGGTGGAAACAAAACCAAAATCCTTCTCATGCCAATTCTTCCAATCCACCTAATCGTTTCCAACCAAACGGCCCAACCCCCAACCATACATTCAACTACAATCCTTCCAACAATTATGGTACTACCCCAATAGTTTTGAAGGATTGATGTCCAACTTTATGGCATCTCAAGAAGCTCGTATAGCTAGGTTTGAAGCCGAATTCAACCAACAACAAAATGAGAAGACCAATAAAATTGATAATTTGATAAAGGCCTTAAATAACCAAGGAATGACCCAGGCTACAAAAGGTGTGAAAAATCCTAGTGGGGGAAATGAGGTTAAGGACCCTTCGTCATCCAAACACGTACACTTTGTCAACGTAGTTACCATTAAGCGCATTGATAGAAGTTGTGAGGATGATGAGGAAAGTAAGGATGAGATAGGAAGTAATTCTAAGAATGATGTCGGGGAGGAGAAGGAAGAGATAAAGGATTACTTCAACAAGTTTTCCACTGAGGATGAGCTTGCATACCACAAGAATCTATTGGATGATCCTAACCCGTCAATCTATAGAAATCTACTGATCATTCGAGCCGGCAACCCAAACAACATAAAAATACCATGCAATATTGGGCATTTGCATGTGTGGAAAGATTACATTGACTTTGAGTCCCCCATAAATATCTTATCTAGGACGTTTTAGAATTGGGTTATGAAAAAGCAATTAACTCCTAGGATAGACCCCATAACTAGAAAAACAAGTAATTTTGTGGGGAGAGTTAGAGGGTTGCCTATTTACGTAGGAAACTTCACCTATGTAGTAGATTATGTGATCTTAGAAGATGTTAACCCCGCAGTCGACATCAATTTATCGAACGTTGTGTTAGGAAAACCATTCGTTGAACTCTCGGGAATGAATTATGATCCATCATTGGGGATAGTTAAGTTTAAGGATGAGACTGACGAAATTCCTTACCAAATGACCTATAAGATAGAAAAATTCTGACTCATGCCGAACTTAGAAAAAGAATTTAAGCAGTCGGTATACTATAGGAGTGATGAGGACAAGAGGAAGGGAGTAGAATATGTAATGAGAAAGATATTAGGATTCTACAAGGAATGTCTACAACCAAGTCCGGAATACAAAACAAAGATAAAAGATGACCTAGAGAACGTGACTGATGATGGAGTCACGTAATATGGTATGACTTTGAGTCTAGCTACAAGACTCGTAAATAAAGAAAAACACTTCTTGGGAGGCAACCCAAGCTTTATTTTTATTTTGCTTTGTTTATTTGTTTATTTGTTTTATTTGTTTCCGTATGTATTTTTCATTTATATTGTTTATTGTTCATGTCTCAAAGAATATGTAAAAATGCTTTATTTTGTTTTTAACTTCGTCTTAATTACATATAAAGTTATTTTGCAAAAAAATTAGTGTAAGGGAAGCTCATATTTGTTTTAAAGAAAGGATTGAACATGAACGATAACAATATGATATGAATATACATATTAGTATTTGTTTGAGTCAAATGCTTGTATCGAGTCAAAATGAATGTTTTGCAGGATTCCAGGTCTTCAAACATGGATTTTTCTAGAAATTTCCCGGAAACAAAATATAAAAATTCTGCCAGGTGCGTCAGAATTAAAACCTGACGGCATCGGATCTTATTTTCTGAAAAAAAAATTCCAGATTTTATTTTTCTGCCAGAATTGTAAACTTTAGTAAAGTCTCAAATTTTTGAACTCCAGGAATCTGCAAACATTTATTTTGCAAGCATTATATCTTTATTTGCTTTCTAGGATTTACTTTTATATATATAGTTAACCGTCGATTTTATGCGAGGTTTTATGTTTGTTTTCTTTGTTGTTAACAGGTTATATTGGACACGAAGATGATTATATTTCAGGAGTAAAGCTTTACATGTACATTTTCTTGGAAGAAGATTTAACCATGCTACCATATTTTCATACCGAGCGAATCAGGGGAGTACTAGTTTCTTTCACTCTCATTTATTTTTACTTTTACATATTTTAATTGAACATTGGGGACAATGTTCGACTTAAGTGAAAGAGGGGTAAATTGGGATACCTTAGAAACTACAACTTCGCTTGATTTTTGTTTTGTTTAATAGTAGATGTGTAATAAAACTGAAAGAAATATTTGTTAGGGTAATTTTAGCACCAAATTTAAATTTAGGAGTGAAACTTTAGTCTTAATAAGCGTCTCATGGATAGGAGTTATATAAATAGCACAAAAACCGTACCACTCAAAAAATTCCACCCCAAATATGTGAGGTTCGCTTTTAGATTATTAGGAAAAAGCATTTATCTTTAGTGCTTATGAGTGTACCGGTAGTATTTAGATTCTAGAACTTGCGTTAGTGATGCATCCCGAGACTGCTAGTGAGACTACATTCGTGTAGTTAGGATTTACTATATGATAAGAGGCATTAGGATAACCCTTGTTTTAAGCTTGTATTATAATTACATTGACTTCATTCGCCAAGTAATTTTCTCACACCTTTGCGATGTACTCATTTTTAATACACGACACCCCTAGTGCAACCCTCAGAGCATATCTTTTTCGTTTCTAACTTTAAGCATCTTTCTTAAAAGAAGAATTTGTTTACAATCCACACCCAAATGTACACCTAAATCGCCTTAGCCTACCTTATATGCACTCATCTTTAGTGCATTATTGTTATTTGTTTAAACACTTAGTTAATTGTCTAATTGATTACATGGTTGCTAAGCCGAGTCATATCTTGTACATATTGTTTTGGGACGATTGGGACTCATGGGTAAAGTACTAGTGTTATGGAGTAATGGGGAAAAACATCATTTATTACCCCCATATATACGTTAATGTCTTAAAGTACTTGATGAGTCTCGTATTATACATATTTATACCCTCGATATTATATAAATTATATAGAAAATAACCTTATTATTAGGACTTTTGGTACTTAATACGTGAATGAATGTGTAGGATTGGAGATTGGTGAAATGACGTAAGAAGCACAAGAAATGAATAACTCAAGATAATTATTATTAGTTTGAACAAAAGCACGCCGATCTTATGGAGAAAGCGCGCCGCTTAAATGCACCTTTGGTCAACTATACAAACATTAGTCAAACAATCAAGTACGCCAGTTATATGCAGAAAGAGCGCCGGTTACGTAATAGAGAAGTCCGCCGGTTTTACACCAATTGTGCGGCGCACTTCTACTGACAGTTATGCATTTCTACATTAATGAGCCACATCAACGAAGAGGCCGATCATTTGCTTGTCATTACTTACCAGGGACGTATTAGGGTTGCCTTTGCACTATAAATAGAGGTCCAAATCAAAGATATATACACACCTCAATCAAGAATAATCTCTTGACCACTAAGAAGTAGTTTAGTAGTGGTTTGCACCAAAACCACTAGCTAAGGAGTTGGAGATACTACCACACCTGGAGAAACACCTTGGAGCACAAGAATCTTTGGTATACATTTGTTGTTATGATGATAATACTTGTTTACATGTTTTACTTTATTAAGAGTATGGAGTAGTAACTTTATGTTTATTTGAGGCACTTCTGCCATGATTGTTATAAGTATTGTATCATGAATATTGAATCTATGATATTTGCATTTGATATGTCATTGTTTAGTCTCTTACCATTTGTCTTGATTGGTAATTGTGATTGCTCAAAGATCGAAAGATTCAATTATGTTGGCTATATTATGAATTGTCTGTCTATAACAAATCATTGTTATGCTTGTGAGAATTGCTTAGTAAAACAAATGATAACCTTGACTATGACACGTTTAAGGACTAGTCTCATATCTAACGACTTGACTAGAGGAAATGCATACTTTATACTTCATACTTGGACCACACTTTATGCATTCTTTGTATCTAGAATCAAAGGCCGAAAGGAGATTCTTTTACATAGAATAGATATACTAGTTTACATGATCAACCATCATGCTTTACTTCTATGCTTTATCCATGTACCTTCTGTGCTACTATTGCTTATGATTCTCATATGCTCAGCCTTGAATAAACATACTTTTAAATCAATTGGGAGAAACAATACAAAAATCTTAAATCCAACAAACACGGTTTTAGTGATAAGTAACAATCATTGGAATCTAATTTTGTTAAACATAGCTAACTTAAGGAACCATTACCTCTCTTGGGACGACCTGGTCTTACCTAAATCCTTTACTATTAACAGGGGTTATACTTTTACCCATGTGTTTTGTGTATTAAGGAAATGGTGAAACTTTCTTATAAATTTAAAGTTTTCGAAACACATCAGTACTTCAAGTGTTTCGATTATCTTGATTCGAGTCTTTACTTTTAATTATGAAAAAGTTCAAGTGTAAGGGGAGGAAACGAGCCCCCTTGATGTATTATTTTGGATGGTAGGGCAAGAGTGTATGAAAAAAAGTAGAAAAACATACGGACTACCATCCCGTTTCTTTTATTTTTATGTTGGCAATAGTTAGCTTTAGTTGAGTCGAGTCTTGGCTTAGCAACGCTCATTGTATATGTAATTGACTAAGACAATTGACTTGCCACCAGTAAAATATCCCTTACCCAACAAACCGTTTTTTTCCTTACCCCTACACCTAACATTATAATCCTTTGAAAGACCTCTTTGATAGTTTATCCTAGGTGCTTACGCCAAAGTGGTGGAGGTTTTTGATCCTTTCCCAAGCCTATGGTAATCTATTTGCTATGACAGGTTTTGAGAACATAAGATTCATTTTTCTTTTATTTTTACAATCTGAATTACTGTATAAGTATAAATTGCACATTAAAATGAAAATCACAAAAATATTTTGCTTTTATTTTCTAGTTGTTTGCTTGAGAATGTTATACTGGATTGCTCTTATAAATGATATGATAATTGCAATATGTTTTGAACTATTATCTGAGTTTATGAATGATTGTATCTCTTACGATGAACTGATAAAACCCAGAAACACGCTGGTTTTATTCCTAAGATCGCCGAACTTCGGGAGAAATTCAAATAAAATGGTTAAAAAATCGCGTAACCACCGCACTTTTCTTAAAATACGCCGAAGTTTTCTACAAAAATCAGGAAATAACACCAAACGGCGTCAGGCTTTGGAGCTAACGCCGTTGCCCTTTGAAGTTATGTGATGGAATTTTACACTAGGCGCCTCAGAGAAGAAGTTGGAAGTTATAACCTAAAGGCATCAGGTGCAAAAGAGGCAAGGCCGCCTCGCTTTATGCTTACACGAGACGGCCCAGAAGTAATACAACGGGACGGCGTCAGAAGTTATCTTGGGTGATACGAAACCGTAAAAGCCGCGACCTGACGGCGTCAGAAATTATAACTTGACGCCGTCAGACTTGTACATCTATATATAGTTTTTGATTTTTCATTCATTAGTGTGTAACTTTTGAGAGAGGAACTTGTAAGTCCAACTTTTGCAGTAACTTTAGGGTTTCCAAACCCTCTTTTCTTCCATGTTAAATTAAAGATAAGCTATCTCTTTAATTATTCAATATGTCTATGTGTTGTTTGATTAATTGTTTGTCTTTTCTTTACTTTAACATGCTAGCTTAAATTTCTTAGTGTTTGCTTAGATCTAATGAAACCTAGTTATTGATTATTTATTGTTGATTTGTTATTGATTGTTTGGTTGATTGACTAGCGTTAGGCTTAAGAAAACTGGCTAAATCTCCTACACGGCAACTAGCTTGAACGTCTTAAGAAACGTAATCGGATGTGTACTACGGTTTTATTGATTGTATTTAATGCATGAGGGACTATTAATGAGGCTATGTTAGGATACTAAATGTGCCGGCATAAGAAGAGATAGAAACTCATAGGGTTGGGGAAGGCTGTACACACCCCCACGAATGGTATTAAGGAATACAATCCTTTATCCAAACAATCATGACAAATCAAAATGAGATAACTAGGGAGTAGTGAAATCTAAGTAAACAAGCTTTTCCTCTTATAAGTAGTTCACCAACTTTTATTTTCATTGTTATTTTATTTTATTTTTGTTTATTAGTAGCTTTTAGGTTAGTTGACTAGCAACTAATTCCGCCCACTCTTCCAATACCCGAGATTTTACTTGCTTTCATAAAATATAAAAGTACAAAAAGAATCATCCCTCACCTCTAGACCTGGTTAAAGTAGTTTTCAATCCTAACGACATTATTCCCCTAGAGAACGATCAATCCCCCGGTACTTGCCACTCAGTATACTACATCGGTCAGATACACTACCTTGAGGATTGCAAGCTTCTCAAGATCTCTTGAGAAGTAAAACTTTTGTGAGTTTTGTAATCACGCATCACACCTCCATTGGAACTTGATGAAGACGCCATTGTTACACATTGTTACACTAGCGGAAGCTTACAGTTACAAAGAAAACACGTATTTGAACAGATTGCATAGTTCTATTGTGATAACAGAATCAAGAAATAAGAAATTTGATTGAATCACAATAACGAACGCAATTTATGTGAAAAACACCATTGATAGTAGCTCTGATACCATGAGAACTAACAATGGTGTAAGGGAAATAACAAGTGAAGAAGCTGAATTATTTAGGGAAAGTTTCATTGAAAAGAAATGATGAGAGTACAAGAGTTTAAATAGGAAATAGATGGAAAGAAAACTGCTACTAACTAACTTTCTAACATATTTACATATTACATCCTTTTACTTTATCTTTGTATCTAAATCAGTCATTATACTTGAATAGTTCCTGATTGGGTTTTTTCAAAACCAAGTCATCTTCAACATTTATGCATAGTACACATGCATTATGTTTGTATATGTAAGCGTTACCCTTATATTGTTTATTTAAACGCACTCGAAACCAGCATAAATTATACAACATAGAAAATAATCATGCAATCCCTGAGAAACTCAGTTCTAGTTTATTGGGATCCGATACAACCGATTTGCACCATGAATACAAAATCATTTTGAACACTAGCACCATGAATAAAAAATACTTTTAGAATACTTTTAATGGATTTTGGACAGAGATTAGAAAATTTTAAATATTCAGTTTTTCCTGTTCCAATTAGAATACGTTATAAATATGTATATACTTACAATGGATTTTCAATATAAAGTTAAAATGTTATTAATTTTAATATTTCGTTGTAAATCTGTTGCAAATTACTAGAAATTTCCAACGAAAAAAAAATCATGTATCTTATATTTCATTAAATACTTCGATGGCAACTTCAAATATTTGCAACAGAAATTTATAATATAATTCATTTTGTATTTAACCTTTATGAACCGTTCAAAATTTGCAACCAATTTGTAGCGGAAAATCAAATAAAGTTATTTTATATTTACTTTTACATATACCGTTCGTTGTAAATTATTGAAATTTTCAACGAAATTGCAACAAAGTATATTAAAATAAAATAAAAGAAATTAATTTCTCTTTTGCAACTGTATTTTGTACCGTAGCTAATCAGTTGATAGTCCGTTGCAAAACATTTAGAAACTTGCAACAGAAAACCTGTTGCAAATTTTCGTTGCATTAGGCTGTTTGTGTAGCAGTGCATGTCATCTTGCTATTTTCTGAAATTTTAGGTACAGATATCGTTGAAAGAGCTAAGAGCATCCACTATGATAAACCTTTTATAAAGGTTTATACATTAATACATCAATAAATTTTAGACCTTTTGATTTTATAAACCTACATTCACTATGGTATAAATCTTTGCAAGTTCATAAAATGTCTTTTCTAACAAATGCATTAAATGTATTGAATTTATAAAGAGATTCAAGAATTAGGACCTCTTCATGCCACATAGACATGAAATGAGTGTCCACTATGGTTGAAATAAACATAAACCTTTTCATCCTTCTTAGACCTTTTCATAAACCCACAATAGTGGATGACCTAAGAAAGCTAAGTCTTCTCTTGGTTTTGTAATAGTCATCCATTTATTTTGTTCATGAACGTGTACAAAATTACACTGACAAACATATACTACAAAGATACTTTAAAAGAGAATGCAGAAATGAGAAAGGATAAAGAATATGTAGAAAGGAGAAAGAATAATCATTTATGATTTATTGTATGTTCCTTCACATTTAATTGTATTTAAGTCCAAGTAATTACATTTATTTGGCCTTATCTCACAATTTCACCTATAAAATGCACCACATATATCATCTAAAGTTATAAAAACACAATACAAAAAACATCCCCCCAAAACCTTCCTACAAAAATGTCTCATAACTTATTCCTTCTCCCTCTCGTTTTCCTTGCTCTATTTCCGGTTGTGGCGCCACAACTTCGGCAAGGATACTACGACGACACATGTCCAAATGCAGAGCTGATCGTCAAAGGCCGAATGCGAAATGCGATGATCAAAGAACCAAGAAGTGGAGCTTCTGTCATGAGATTTCAGTTTCATGATTGTTTTGTTAACGTAAGCAGTTTTGCATTTTGAGTTCTAGTTTGTATGTCTTGCCAACTTTAATTATGTCGTTATGACAATCATTTATATGCCATAAATGATTTTATTTGTCTAGTTCTAATAGTTTGATGAAATTAAAGCTAGTATCAAGATCTTGATGTTTAACTAGACGATCCCAATGTTTGGTTCGAAAATCTGTTTTCAAATAAACATGTTTCCTTCTTTTCTTTCTTCTCTATTTGATTTTAGAAACATGATTATAGATTATCAATAAAGAATTTAAAGATTTATTAGTGGTCATTCAATCTTAAATGTTACCACTAAATATTTAATATGCTAAATGTTTATGAGATATGTTCACACTTTAAACTAAAAAAGCAAAGTTTTTCAAATGTGTACACTAAATCTAAATAGCTTTCTTTTTTAATAAATCAACAGGGATGTGATGCTTCTTTGTTGTTGGATGATACTCCAACAATGCTCGATGACATTAAGGAAGCTTTGGAGAGGATTTGTCCTATGACCGTCTCTTGTGCAGATATCATTATTATGGCCTCTAGAGATGCTGTTGCTTTGGTATTTATTTCTGTTTCTATTCTCTACACAATCAAACGACATTGATTTGGCATATAATGCTATACAAATGTTTACTTTTGGATAACATGCTCAAAGGAATGTTTCAATGAGCTAATGTAAAATTTATGGCCAATGTCAACTTTTAGGAAACCTGTTTACATTGTTTAAAACATTAATTGGAATTTTCCTAAGTAATATAATCATGTAGTACAAATAGTTATAATGCCCACGCACGCACTGGTTTTTTTTTTAACGATATATTTTTATTTATTAAAAAACAAATAATTTAATCTTTGTTTTGTTTTGTTTTATTTATGATTTTTAATTATAGTTTTTTATTAATAAAGATAATCTTTTAAAAAGTTTAATCTTATTGTTAGCTTTTCATATAACTTTTAGAGGAATGATAGAGATACCTATTGTACAAGTTACATAATCATTTAAATAACATTCATCCAAAAAAAATTTTTAATTGTTTGGGATTTTGCTTCGTATGTTATATAGAGTGCAGGTCCATTTTGGGAAGTGAAGTTGGGAGACTAGACAGCCTAAGCGCAAGCCAAAAAGCCTCGGATGACATAATGCCGAGTCCTAGAGCCAATGCTAGCATGCTCATCGATCTATTTGCTAGATTTAACCTCTCTGTCCAAGATTTAGTAGCCCTTTCGGGTTCTCACTCCATTGGTAATGCACGTTGCTTCTCCATTGTGCATAGGATATACAACCAATCAGACGACGGCAAACCTGATCCCTCCATTGAACCCGGGTTCCTAAAAAAATTACAAAAACTTTGTCCTCTTGGTGGTGATGAGAATGTGATTGGTGATTTGGACTTTACACCTAGAACTTTTGACAACGAATAGTTCAAGGACTTGGTGAATGGAAAAGGTTTTCTTAATTCAGACGAAACATTGTTTACTAATCCACAAACAAGAGAATATGTTCAAAGGTATAGTGAAGATGAATCGGCATTCTTAAAAGATTTTGTTGAGGGGATGTTAAAGTTGGGTGACTTACAATCAGGGCGACCAGGGGAGATTCGTAAGAACTGTCGGGTGGTTAACAGCCCGGCCACCACCAGTGAATTTGATGGTCCGAAAGTGAAAGACAAAAGAAAATATTTCTTCTAAGTGTAAGGTGACCAATATTGTAGATTTGTAGCATCAAGAGGTGATTGATATGTTATCTTCTTATAATATAAGTTACCTTCATATTAAAAGACATTAGTGAATTATTATAATCGTTACATGTTTGCTCAAAATAAATAAATAAATAAATAAAATAAAATAAAATAAAGAAATCGTTACAGGTTTACAACCCTGAGATAGCTTACATACACATTATATAATACGACTCATACACAACAAATAATTGTGTGGATTCCAACTTGACATGATCTCAATCCATTAATCATAAACCGATATTTGGTTTAATTTAAATTTGTATTGTTCTGCCACAACTCTTTTGAATGAAGTTTTTTTTTTTTTGAATGAAGTTGTACACAAAAACTCACCACACTAAGAAGGCATATGGGTTGCAGCATTAGAGTATTATAACAGTCAGCTTTAATATAGCTTAAGGTATGATGTGTTTTAACTACTAAGTGGTTCTTGGTAAATATACATTTTAAATTTGCTCTCATTGCACCTCAGAAACCAGAACCATTAGGAGGCAGAATATGAATATGTAAATGGATTTGATTAACTGGAAAGAGATGATGAGAGAATTTTGAACGATATAGAAAGCGATAGCGTGTCACATTCTTTCACACTCGACGCACTGGTAATGTGTTGTCATTTTCCTTGATTTTTGGGCACCATGATGACCACTCCATTGATTCGAGTGTCGTATGTTTTTTGAGGGCATTTTAGTTACTCAACTAACCCACTAAATGTGGAGTGTTTGACCAGTACATGTTGAGTGTTTGGCCACAAAGAGACGCATAACTAGTAATGATCAAATTTGAAATTTAAGATTAGAGTGCTTGTATCAAGCTCTTTTTTTTTAAACGGTAACTCGCCCTAGTGCCATGACGCAGTTGAAATAGCTTACAAGTGAGTCAATATGATCTTGATCAAAAATCTTGTGGCGAAACTTGTACCTCAAAATCAAGAAGACAAGAACCAAAAGTGTTCAAATTGGACGAGCTCGGATTAAGGGTGAAGTCAAATCACAAGGCTTTTTTTATATAAGCATGTTTCGTTAGCTAAACATGAATGGCTCAATTTTCCAATTCTTACTAATAAAAATCAAAGGTTATAAATAGCGCGATGCGTGGTGTAGCGGCATAGTCAAGCCTCAAGCTTTAGCGTGAGGCGTTGCATCATAGCATTTTTAAGGCGTGATTCAAAGCGGCAAAAAATATTTATAGAGTTGTCAATATTAGTTAACTAATAGGCTTAATACTCAGTTATGGATGTACTAAACCCGAATAAATACTTGTAAATAAACTCAAGTCTAATAAATCTCTTTAAAAATTTTAAAAAAGAAAAAAAAATCTTAAAAGCTTCAAAAAAAGGTGCCACACCTTGCTCTATAGCGCGCTTTATCACTCTTCACGCTACGCCTAGAGACGACGCCTTGTCCTGTTTCGTAACGTGAAGGCCACACCTCACGCTATGGCGCCACTATAGCGCGCTATTTAGAACCCTGATAAAAATCATTATCACCATGACAATTCCAGTCGGACTTGAAACAAGCAGAACTGGATTAACAATCAGCAACTTGCAGCTGCGAGATGTACTACTACAAAGTTTGATCAACTTAAAGTGGTGAAAAAGAAAAAAGGATTATCAAACTTCATATTCTTAACACCAAAGACCTTTCTTTGGTTCTAGTCTTCACTTTTATTTCAAAGACAGTATTACTTTAACTGACCAACTTGTCTATAACTTACAGTCTTAAACTAGGGGTGATCAAGGTTAAAAAACCGGACCGGACCGGTCAAGACCGGACCGGACCGGACCGAAGACCGAGTTAATGGAAAACCATATACCAAGACCGGACCAAATGTGATCGGTCAAGTCTCGGTCCGGTCCGGTCCAAATAGGCTAAATGTCCGGTTTTTAAGTCGGACCGGACCGAGACCGAAATAATGAAAAACCCCGGACCGAGACCGGACCGTTGGTCCTTCAGTCGGTCCGGTCTAAACGGTCAGATTGCTCACCCTTATCTCAAACAAACACATTTTTTTTTAGTTCTATTAATCCTCTAAAATCTCCAAGCCATGTCTGAAACAACAAAGCTCGACCCACAGATCATTTAGGTCTGTAGACACAGCACAAAAGTATAAAACTACCATAGACCCAGACTATATTTTCTTTACTTTCATAAAAATTACAAGAAGAAAACTATAAACTACTGTAATTTTATGAGATTAATTATTTCATTATGTGTTGTATCAATGAATTTCAGAAACATTCTTATTTGTCAACACAGCTTGTTTGTAAATAGATAAACGTGTTGGCATATTTATGAGCATAATAATCGAAACCAAGTATATGCCTAAATAAACCAAATGACAAGAAATAAGAAATATCGCTTTAAATAAGTAGATAGCCAAAATGTTGAAATACCATTACCAGTCATACAAACTCATAAGAAAAAAAGTAACAAAACTAATGTCTCGTTCATTATCAGAGTACCATCAAGAACAACTCCCAAAACCAAAGTACATACCAAGCAGACTCTAAGCAGCAATGGATGGCTTAGAAGCAGTCGAAAGTCTGGACCTCTTCTTAGCCAAGCTCTCACTTCGCTTTTCTCTTTGTTCCTTCAACCTGCTAGCAAGAAGCTTCTGGTATTCTGCTGCCTCTGACTTAGCCTTGGCGATTCTCTTCTTCTTGTCGGCAATTCTAGCCCTCTTCCTTTGAAGGGTCAATGGTGTCACCAAACGCTGTATCTTAGGGGCTTTGCTGACTTCCTTTCCTGTAAACACATTCAAATGATTTCCAATCAGATGCCCCTAAAGAAATGTGTTCATAAAACAGCAATTTCAACAAAATCAATGCGCTTAACTAATACGTAAATAAAATAGGTCAAGCTTAAAGCCTACAAAACATTTTATACACATCTTTATAGACTAGTATTACTGTAAATAAGAGACCTATCACAAAATAATTAATTTAATACAAACAGTGATATACTTGAATCAGATAGTTTCAAAGCCATAATCTAGAGTCAAATGTTATGTATGAAACAATGCATATGATAATGAGGTACTAACCAGCCTTGTTGGTGAAAGTGCGTCTGTAGGTGTTGACGTACTTCCTGACATCATCTTCCTTGGAAAGGTTAAACAGCTTGCGGATCTTGGAAGCTCTCTTGGGACCTCTCATCCTTGGCTTCTCGACATCAGTTAATCCAGGCAAGTCATTATCACCCTTCTTGACAATGACCAAGTTCAAGACTGAGAGGTCTTGACTGACGATGCATCCACGGACAGACTTCCTTCGGCGCTCACCATTACGCCTTCCGTAACCCCTGAAGCAAGGGGTACCTGAAAACAGTAAAATAATTAGAACTCGTTATTTAATACAGTAAAACATATCAACAATTATAGATAATATATACAACAACATATTAAACATATCGTTTCACAAACCTCGGACAAGCAAAAGACGAACACGTCCTGGAGTCAAAACTCCCTGCTTCATTGGGAAACCTTGCTTGTCACACCCTCCCATGATCTTGAACACGTAACCCTTGAACTCCTATTGACCAAAACAAAAACAAACTTAAGATATCATATCATCTTCGGCAGTGAGTATCTAACTCCAACACACAATAGTGAAACAATAACTACAGTAGTAATACCTCTCCAAGTGCATCTCCATTGACTTCCTGGGAGATCCTCTTGTCATAAAAAGCACGACTGTAAAAGTAAAAACAGAGAAACAACAGTCAGCTTTCTAGTTACCTACTAAGCAAATAAATAACAATAAGCAAAAAAACAATGCCTAAATACCCTAATGCATAACTTAAAATTATATAACATTAGATTCCCAACAAAGATAAGCAAAACTAGCATTAGAGAGTTATTAAACATTTGATTTACAAACTAAAGCAATTAGTTTAGCCAAATAATAACCACAAGCTTATTTATGGGCTTATGAGCTTATCTTCTTTTTTTATTTATAAGCTCAACACTGTCAGCTTATTTCAAATTTGCGAGCTTAAAAACATTTGTTATGACATAATAAACTTATATAAGCCCAAAAATAAGCCAGAAAAATGAAACTTATAAAACAAATAAGCTCAAACAACACCCCTTATAAAGTAACCCAACACACTAACATCTAGATAATCTAAAACATAAAATCGCCACATCACTTAAAACATTAGCATATAATTCTTCCAAATGTATACCAAAACATTTATCATAACCCATACTTGCTAAGATCACTAAACATTAGTTTAAAGCCACCAGATACAAAAGTGTAACAATATCATAGCTAACAACAAGAGTAAAAACATTTACAACAAACATAAGAAAGATATAAAGAATGGAAATGAAAGGAAGAAACATACAGCTTTTGGTCATCATCAATTTCGAGCTTCTTCTGGCATCCAGTTGTTGGATTTGCGATGTTGAACTACACACATCATAAAATCAAAACCCATTAACATTTTATTATTTGTTATTATTCTTTTTATGAGATGAGAATAAAACAAGTTTACCTTCATCTTGAGACAGGAAAGAAGGAGGAGGCTGCTGCTGCCGCTAAACCTATGCAGATAAACAACAAGTGATGAATTAGGGTTTGTGAGGCGTCATTTTAAGGCCTTCTTCTTATATCAGGGTTTATTTCTTTTGGGCCTTTGGGCTTTTCACTTGTCCAATTCTCTTAATGGACTTTTTATGTAATTTGCCAAACGCCTTTTACATTTTCATTTTTTTTTTTAGAATATAATAACAAAAATGTACCAACAACTACTTGAGAAGTATTCCTATTTTGTATTTTATGATTATTATCATCCTATTCACATAATCTTGACACATTGTGGAATTAACGGTTTGGTTTTAATGTAGAAAAACAACTAGTTATAATACTCGTGTACGCACGAGATTTTTTCTAAAAAAAAAAATAATCATCTATTATCATTGGTTAAAAAACAAATAACTGAACGTGTCCTAAATTTTGTTTTCCAAAGAGTTCTTTCATTCAATTGAATCATAGCCAATGTAAAAGCAGACCAATAGCTCATATCTCACAGTATTATTTTTCTTTTTTACCATATGAAATTGCACAATCTGATTAGATGAGTCATGTTTAATATTCTACATTGTGTTTATTCTGTTAAAGATTAAGAATTAGTTCACATGTTAGAAATTATAACATAAGGAAAGATATCAATTATGTCGTATGTAAATATACAATTTATATAGGGAAAATAATCCCTGCAGTAAACTGCAGGGAATTTTATCTGCTGTAAGCTATAAACGAGGGGCCATTTGTGTTAAATATGAAAGTTCAAGGCTGCAAAGTGAAGATATTCAATTTCATTTCTCATGTTTTCAACCATCACAGTAGATAGCACCCTGCTGTAAACAGCAGGGATGTTATTCCCATTTATATAACTATATATTCGGTTCCATGATTACTTAACTGTAACAAATGATTTAAGTATAAACAAATGAGAATTCTTTTTCACACGTAAATATTTATTAATAAAATTTTACCCGTGAAAATTTATTTTAAAATTTTAAAATGTTAGTTTACTATATATATAATACGAATTTACCCGTGAAAATTGTGATATAAGTATCTATTTATATTTTTTGAAAAATTTTATTGGATGAAAGATTTAACTTTGTTTATCTGACATAGATGTGGAAGTTTAGGTTGATGTTAGTGTTTAAGTTTAACTATTGATATCATGTTGTACAAAATGTGCGAGTTTAATGGCACATAATGAGCGTTAATGAAAGTTAAAATATATTCCGTAAAGTTTTTTACAAATGTTTTTCCGGATATCCGTATATAAATTTTAAATAACAATTACATGAGTTATTATTATAAGTACAATCGAGTATATTTATTTTCATATCACAGTAACTTATGCTTACCATTTGATATTTATATTACAGTTAATAATAATTTTTCCGTATTTAATATTCAACCCCGTGAACTCATAAATTATATTTTTAAATAGGATAACATGAGTCCTTATTTAACGTACATAGTAAAAAAAAAATTAGTAGATGAAACAAAATTTTTAATTTTAATGGATGAACTGTATTAGATTCACGATTTGCACCATTGGTATTATTCAAACGATCCGCTTCACGAGCTGCAGATATTCCCTCAGCAATCATTCTTTGAACCTCAGTGGGGGTCATGATCACTTCCGGGTTAGAGTTTTCGCTACTTGCATGCTCCATTTTTCTATTAATAATACAAAAATATAGCATTTAGAATTTTAAACAACGATTTTGTTTAAAGGTTCTTGTGAAGTAGGGAAAATGAATATTTATGAGTCTTAACAATAATTGGGCACCATATGTAGTTTTTATTTCGATACAACAGTCATAATCATTCCGATATGTTAGATGCATTTATAATACACGTGAACAACCATAAGCATAAGTTAACATTTGTATATAGTAATATCAAAACCAACAGCATAACATTAATAACTTAATCAGTTGAGTTGTTATAACAAAACGATACAAGATTATTAAATGCCACATGCGGCAGGCTTAGATGCCTTATTACTAGTACAAATACTAACTGCCTCTAATGATTAGGTATGTCCACATGTCCTCCCATCTCTAAGATCTGAGTTCGGAGCTCCTGCATCTCGGTATGATGTTGAATCTGCATATCTCCTACGAGGTTTTCCAATGTATCTGCTCTTCGGTGTGCAAGCTGGGCTTCCCAAGTACTGTTCTGTCCCTCTCTTCGCAATGATATCGCGAAAGAACGTGTCTCAAAGATATCCGAATGTATCTGAGCTAACCTCTGCTGCAACTCTATCCTATTGGCTATAAGGTTATGTAAGGTGTTGTGGATAGTATCTGAATGATCGAATGATGAATAATCAATCATCTGAAGAAGTGAGTCTATCTGATCTTTGTGATGCTCCAATCGCGTCACTACTACAGAAGGTGAAAGGGTAGAGGGAATTTCCATCCTAGCACTCTCGCCAGTTTCATTGATATGAGCTGGGGGAGTAAAACCAGGCGGATAGGGTAATGATTGTGAAAGTGGAGAAATAGAATCAGAAATACGAAGGCGGCTGGATGTAGGTATATCTTCCTCAGGGATTTGTTCTCTTGGGTGAAAAGTATATGGGTAAGTTTGGCTAAAAAGATTGAGTAGGTGATCGGGTGCATATGAATCAAAATCATGACGTGGTAATGGTGTCGGTAAAACAAAAGCATCGGGATTTTCAGGCGTTGTAACAATTTCGTCTTGCTCGAAGGGTTCTGTTTCTTGGGAAACAGCGTCAGGTACAAAAGTAGAACGATAAACAGGCGAAGTAACGGACGCGACGGAAATATCAGAGTCGGAGTCGAACATACTCATATTAAAACAATACTGTAACAATTCATAAATAGCGCAGAATAAGAATTTATTATCATCAAAGAATACAAAATTTTAACATATCAAAATCAAAATATCATAGCTTAATGATTAACTTACGGAGTATGGTAGCAAGCAGGTACGGCGGGCAAAATTTATATGATGTAAATTTAATTTATTTGAAAGTGTGGTTATAGTTCAATGTTTGAAAACATTTGGTTCTCTATAACAATGGCTCTGATGCCAATCTGTAACACCCCCTAATTTGTAATGTGGCAGCGGAATAGTAATTAGGGTGTTACGGTGAGGATCGAAGTCATAATGATAGAAAACGGCTCAAAAGAGACGTTTTAAAACATAATTTCATTTATAAAAATTCAAAATACAAAAGGTCCTTATCAGAGTATTATAAAAGTCTTGATGTTTTGAACTAAATCAAACATCATTTATTTTACACCATTATTGAAATAAAGAAAACATGTTTTGAAGATTTTTGCCGCCCGTTCCGTGCTTGCTTCCCCTGCTAAATACCTGAGATACATGCTTAAAAGTCAACAAAATTGTTGAGTGAAATCATAGAGTTTGAATTTAATAATCATTTTGATACACAAGTAAGATTGTATTAGAAAATACAATCAATTTGAAAATATTGATATTGCAGTTCATATATTGCTCTAAGTCTCTTGACACGCAAACGTTAACAAATACCGTAAAAACGGAGGTGTTTATCAAATCAATGATAAATTTGCCCTCGTGTAATAGGTGATTTGCCAGTTCCTATTTTTACTCAAATATAATTATCACGACTAATACGACTGACCACATGCATAATGGCATTCCGTCAAGTATTAATGGGACAGGCTGTCAAACCTTAAATAGATCTATTCATTATATTCGCGTTCACCTCAGTGATTAATGGCTCATGAATAAGGGTCTTTTGGCAATAGCTAACTTAGGCATATATCAGTCAGGAAACATACAGAAAAATACTTGCGATCTGTTTATAACATGTATCCCCCTCACGGAGTTTTGAAAATAAGTAAATGTGAGGCTATGACTCACCTTGATTGATACTGAAAACGAAGAAAATAAAGTTGGATGAATTTATGAAAACGGCTTCGAAACACAACCTGATAAATAAACTTATTTAAGAACTTGACCAAATACTATTTGGTAATTACGAAGGAATAACGAATATTAGATATTCGTTATGACGAATAAGTGATGTGCAGTGAAAATCTTGTGATATGCATGATATGACAAAATATGATTTTTAAATTATCCATCGAAGTTTTACCTTTTTAATCGTAAGTAAAATATTAACTTTTTTAAATATCGTTATATATATTATTAACGTTACGTTAAATAATATATATATAAATAAAATAAAGTTTAAACGTAATATGAAATAAATTCACGAAAATAGAAAATAAATAAGAATGATAAATAAGTTATGTTTAGTCTTTGTCTCCTTTTCCAATTTTATCATTTTTACACTAACGATATTTGCGTTACACCGTTAGTCCTTTTTATATATTTTTCAACTATAGTCCTCTACTTTGTCCAATAATCAATATTAACCTTAGAATATTAATTTTTATCACATTTTACCCTTATGTTTCTGTATTTACAGGTTTAGTCCTTTCTTTTCAATATTTACACATTTAGTCCCTCTAGGTGTCGTCGCGTTACATTTTTAGTCCAAATTTGCAAAAATAATTATAGAATTTTTCTAAAAATTTCCGAAGCTTATTTAGTAAGTAACAAGCTTATTTTAACTGCTTATTTATTCAAAAGCTTATTTTTTTAGCTTATGGGCTTTGAATGATTCAAACTAAGGCCCGTTAAGAGTTTTGGAGGCGAGGGCATGGAAAAAGTTTTGGGCTTGGCTTTGGGTCATTTTTATGATTCTAAAAACATTTCATATGGGCCCAGTGGGCTTACGGATTTTAAATGCTTAATGGGCTTGAATTGAGCCCACTCGACAAACATAAGGTTTTTGTTATAATTTTTGGTTTGAAAATCCGGTTTGTGTCAATTCAAAATGGATCGAGTAGGATGTCAAAACGTGATTATTTTCACAAGTCGTTTATATGAAAATGTTAGTTTTCTAGGTGGTCTATGGCGTCGTGAAATAATATAGTACCTTTGTTAAATGAAATTTTAAGTTATACATGTAGTTTGTGACATGTTTGAACCGATTATATAATTTGAAAACTTAGAAATATTTACGAAGTGTTTTAACTAAATTTCATACGATGGATGTAATTTGAAATGGATGCGTGAGATGCTCGTAACGTTACAACTAAAGTGAATTATGTGTGCTACGTGACTCCTAGGCCTTTCAAGATAGAGGCTAGTCACGTTTCGTGTACTAAGAATTAATATGTACGTGTAATATATATGTAAAGTAATATACGTTCGAAACAAAATAAACATGGTGCATGATGTAACTTTAACGTGTAACTTGGAATGGAAATGAGTAGAGGAGACTTACAAACACCTTAGAGGTGATCAAGAGTCGAGAGTGATTGTATGGAACACAAGAAAATCACGTTTCACTATATAACCCAAACGTTATATATTAATATCAAACCCGATTTCCTTTCCTTGCTTCCAAATAATTATCAATCGACTTGTAGGTCTTGTGAGGATAGTTTGAAGGTCGAAATATTGCAGTGAAAGAGTATGGAAATGAATAAGAGTACAATGCATGCAAGTACGTTATATATTACTTGAATATATACACGTAAATAGAAAATTTCAATGTGAACTTCTCATACTATTTGCATGTCATTGAACTAGCTCTTAGGTGATTATTATATTGATTTAGAAAGAGTTGTGAGAGCACAAAAGAAGGAATGTGTTGTGGTGATTCATGTGGATGTCGACCAAGTGATTTTCCATATATACGATTTACAAAATCATACACTACTTATTTATACTTGATCATTCTTAACATTTGAACATAGAATCAACTCAGAAATATTATTAGGAACGATTAGAAACAAACGGGATTCAAAACGGTTAAGTTTTGAATAATTTGTAAATCGATTTGGGTTTGTACGAGTCGAATACTTTGCCTTTTAAAAACGTATCAAAACTCAACGTATGGACGTGAGAATTGACACACTAATAGTTGGCTAGTAGGTTAATGAGATGAGAAAATAAAATATGTATGTCGTGTGTAAGATTTAGAAATAAACGAGGCGTTTTGGGGAGTACTTGAACTAGTCGATCGGATGAAAAACTTATGTTTTGGATTTTGGGCTTTAGTTCGTTGGGCTTAGGAATAGTAACTGAGGTTGTGGGCCGAAATAATTAAGGGTCCGGTTGGCTTAATTAAGTGTAATTAGGATTTTAATTATATTTACTAAATATAATTAGGATTAGGAATTAGGTTTTAGGATTAATTGAAAAGTTTAGGTTTCGTGTAACGTGTCGAGGATTAATTCCGTCATTTCGTGAATTATATTATTTTGTGTAAATCGCCAAAATAATATAATAAGAAAAATTTCAAATTTTTCCGAGAAAATGGGAATTAGAAACGATAACGAAGGATTATTTATTTATTAACGATTTAATTACAAGAAATTTTTACAGGGTTCTACATGTTGCTTGGCCTTTTGTAGTTCTAAACACAAAGCAAAATTTTGTTGGTGTTTGTTTCAATTGTTTTATTGTTAACTTACTTGTAGTTTTACTAAAACTGCTAAGATAACTAGTGGGTGCTTAACACCCTTCAATGAGCCAAAGATTTCTTTATATTAGTTGAATACTTACTCTTATATCAAATTATAACAAAATAGCACCCTAACATCATTGCGCCCCTCATCATGTAGTATTTATGCGTGTAATGGTGACTAAATCTACTATCTTCATCTCAGCTCCACATCAGCATTCACTGAATCAACCACCAAACAGTGTAGTAGTTTCCACAAACCAACGATGCAAACATACCTCACAATACAACTCACCAAGAAAGAAAAAAGAAATTGCTCGATCATCCAAATGACTAAATGTTGCACAAATCCAGTTTATAAACGCGTTGTGTGTGTGGATGGAGGGTTGTGATAGATAATTGACGTGTGATCGAGGTGGACGAGAAATGTCATAAAGTATAAATAAACACTAAATTTAACAAACAAATACTATCACTTTGCTCGTTTTTTATATTTTAACCAAATATGACGTATATAAATGTGTTGTTAAATCGGTAAAAGATTTGCGTGTTGGTTTTTTATTTTTAGTATGTAAAATTTAGTATTAGTTGCTAAAATATAAAATGACCAATGGTAATTGTGGACCTTTCACGTGTTATTTCTCCTCCCCACTCCAACCACACATGCTCCCCTTTACACAGGGGCAGAGGGGATGGGGTGACTAGCAGGTGCTGGGCCCCTCCCAACTAGCCTAGTGAATACAATATTAGATAGCTTGAAAACCCATTATTTGATGAAGATTAAAGGTTCCCCCCCCCCCCCCCCCCCAAATGCCAGCAACCAAATTTGTATTTTTAATATAAAAAGATATTATAAAGTGTATGAGTATATGTTGGAAAACCCGAACAAACGAATTGAGTATTGCGTTATCATCTCATTAGGTGTTGAATGCTCTAGCTCTTTATTTTTCATTAGTAATCACAATTGGTATTTTCTGTTTTTATTTGAGTTGATGATCACTTGGTCATTAACCGGTTAATTCCTTGATTGCTTTGTTACTTCTTGTTAATTTTATTTTTTGTTTTGGATTTATCTACAGTTCTTCAATTTACCACATTAGATTATTAGTTTATTATAGGATTTATAAAGTCATAATACACTACTTAATATTTAAGAGTCCAGTACACTAACTATCGTATAACTTTGGTACAAAGTTTTATAATTTTAGATTGGCACATAGGTAAGAAGAGAAGAATCGATTCCTGATAAAAATTTCTAAGGCTTGTATATTAGGTTAAGACATAGGTTTTCTAGATTGATTAGATATATTTGCGCCTATTTTTCTAAGCATGTCGTGTTATATATTTTCGAACTATATAATTAGCGTTTTACGATTAAGTTCAGCCCCCTTTAACTTGAAATCATGGCTCTGCTCCTGCTTTTACACCATGACCACCACCATGCATCCCCACTCCAACCACACGTGCTCCCCTTTACACCATGACCACCACCATGCATGATAGGGGTGTTCATGAGACACTTCAGTTTGGTTAGTTGAAAGATTTATACTATTCATCGCGAGGCAGGTAATTCATTTTACTATCCGAAACCGAATAGTATTAGGCGGGTAACCGGATATGCGAGTACCCCAAATAAACGGTTACCAACGGTTCGGGTCATGATTAACCATTGTACAATCAAATTAATCAAAAAGTATTTATTCGACTTTTATCGGTACAATCAAATTAATCAATTTTCACAAATGTTTAGTAAATGTCTACACTGATGAAAAAAGTCGTCGTACAACAAAATTAGTGCAATAATATAATTAATACTTGTACAACTATTGAAAATTTAGTTAAAAAAACCTTCATGTATACACCGTTGGTTCGGTTAACCGCGAATATCTAAATATAAAAACCGAAATCGAACCGTGATAAGCGGATTTTTTTTGTTTCGGTTTTTTTAGGTTTCGGGTTTTTCCAGTTTTCGGATCGAGCGGTTCGGCTCGGTTTGTAGGTTTCTCGGGTTTTTTGAACAACCATAATGCGTGGTGGTGGTGTTTTTCGCTGGTTCACCAACCATGGTTTAGTCATCTAGTGTTTTTGTTTTGGAAATAAATTGAAAAAAAAAAAAAAAAAAAAAAAAAAAAAGGTTTTAGGTGGTTAGTTTTGATGATGATCACCTTCACTTGTTTGGTGATAGATAAATGTTGATGTGACGGTGATGGGTTTGGTCACCGTTACGGCTCGTCTCAAAATGCTTTAATTTTTATTGTTTTAATGGAAAAACAAATCAAATCTTTATCAACTACTAGAATATCTGCACCGTCTAGATACAGAAAGTAAAAATCATGTTTCAAATGATCTGCAAACCAAAATGATACCAAGCCAGAGGATGCCAAAGAATCTATAGTGACATTTCAGATATTATGATGAAAGGTTAATAGTTTTCATAGAAAACAAGCTTCAAACATGAAGCTTCTAATGGGTGAGCAGATAAGGTAACAAGGATGAATATGTGTGTTTTGTTACCACCTTTATTTTCTCCTAAACGGACCGCAGCGCAACAACTAGGAGTCTAGGACTCGTGTCGGAGGACTTTCGAGCGTGAGCTACCACTCATGCAGCGACAAGGACCCGCAACTCTTGAAGGGGCCACCAATCACCCGAATGATGTAGGGTTTAGTGTGTCGTTTTGTTTAAATGGCTAGAAAAGTTGCCAAAATGAAAATGGCATATACTATTTATACGATGTGTTTGGGTTTGAGTACTTAAAACGAAGCTTGTTAATCCGCAAAATTGCAGTCATGCCTTGCCAAGTAGCTTGGCAATCATGTAGTCACGTCGTGTGACACTGAACAACCATGCCACACAATGGGCATGAGACTCTGGCAAAATTCTCATCAGCCAGTTTCTTTCATAAATGAACCTACTGCAAATAACAATCATGTTTGAAATGTTGCATCAACTGCACCGAAAAAGTACTCGTATCTACAAATGTAAACAATATAAACTGTGTCAGATGCCTATTCATTCTTGCTACTCACCACAGCACCTACTGAATATAAAGGGCAAATGAGCAACAATCATTTGAGACAACAAACATAACAATGCATTTGTTAAGGTATAGGGCAACACTATTATAGTTATTCAAGAACGAAAAAGAAAAAGCTTCAAAGTAAATGATGATGATGTATTATCAAAGATTTAAAAATTGTCAAGCATTATGTACTATATAAAGGCAAGATTCTTATCATTGTTAAAAGAAACAAGAAATTAAGAATATCGGGATGGGATATTTTCTATGAAACTAGACATTTGAGCTTTTAAAATGCTTGATGAAATGTCAACCATAATTTTGTGTAAAAAGACAGTCAAAGCCCTCCGGTATTAAAAAAAGTTGTAGCATCCAAGAAACCTTCAGTTTTATTGTATTATGATAGATTATTGCTTTAATCTGCTTCTCCATCATCGTCTGAGTTTCTTACTCTTTCATCCTCTGAATTCATCATCACTGTTTCTTCCTCTGCATTTCGTACTGTTTCATCCTCTGAATCTCTTACTCTTTCATCCTCGACAGTGCCAACAAAGTCATCAGTGTTAATTTCATTTTCATCATCTACGTATGCTTGAGAGCTTACTTCCTGTCCTATCAAGTTCTTGTGTTTCAAGTTGCCTGTCAACAATAGCAATTAGAAAAATGGATGTCGAATGAGATTTATGACATGTAAAGGGCGTAAGTGCAAACAAATGCATTCAAGTTGAAAAACTGGATGTGATATGAGATTTATGATCAAACATGATGCAAACCGACCACTGTGCTACTGATTAAGTTTGGAGTACACTTATCAAGTCAAAACGAGTCTCACTGGAACTGGTCAAGGCAAGCTTAGTTTTAAATCAAATTTACCCGCTAACACTTTATTGTCCGTTTTTAATATTATAAATTATTAACACAGAAACAATTTTGTTATCAAAATAATAATCTAAATTTTGAAAGAAATCAATTTAGGAGGTTTTATGTACTTAGAATAGACTATGGAAAACTTTCAGCTCATTTGACCCATTTACCTTTAGCTAGAAAATATTAATTGACTACGTTAAAATTACAGGAACAGTTCAATGTGTGATCAACGCATGCTTTAAGAAAAGCAGGAACTGTATTACATACCGACTTCGAAGGTCAATCCACTTGATGAAGAGTGAAGAAGAGCCTTCACACGAAATAAAAGGCGTTCCAAAGATCTTTTGGTAGCAGGAATTTTACAAGTAATACCAGTTTGTTTCAAGCCCTTCCAATACAAGAAAAAGTTAAGAGAGAATGAGAGATTCAATAGACCCCCATGAATGGAGTGAGCAAATTAATGATAACTATAAGAAAATGCAAATAATATACCTTTGCTTGGGAACATAGTGTTTGTATCGTTCGTGTTCCCCTTTGGAAGTCTTTAAACTGAAATGCACAAAAAAGTAAATAAAATCTCTAGTTTAATCTGAATTACTTTGTATAGTTTATAACAATGAAGGCAACATCAAAGTTTCTAAACCACTCAAAGTTCCAAATAAAGGTTGTAAAATGGGTGGGTCGACGATTTGTGGCAAAATAGGAGTTTTTATGCATTAATTAACGCTCTGACTGTTTGACAAGTTTTGTTTAGACCTATATTTTTGTTTTACCTGTTCACCCGTTAGAGATAGAACATAATCCAAATGACTCATTCAGAAGTAAATAGGTCAAAATTTCCACCACTCCCAAACGACTAGCATAGTGTATAAGAATGATGACTGCCTTACCAGTTGGATGATAAATTGACTGTGGCCCTGAAAGTGGGTTTCTAGGAATTCAAAAACTGCAAAAGATTCAATATTAGTATCACATAAGACACAAGTTACCAAACGTAACATGTCAACTACATACCTTTTAAAAAGGAATCAACAAACTTTCCACCATACTTGACGGCCATTGTGTGAATGGTAACCTACAACAAATTTGCACATCTAAGTTGCAAAATAACCTGAAGCAATGGAATGATACGAGTCCTACCTAGTACATACCTTGGCATGATTCCTGCAAACATTTATCAAGGATACAACTACATTTACAGATCGGTGAAGCTTCTCCATGAGTATTTGCACCACGCTTGGATTAGGAGTAGCCCTTGATTTCTGTATTATAATAGCTTCTTTAACCTAGTGTAAGATCTTACAGAGTTAATTGTTGATACCTCTTACATGTGACATTTGAATTAATTAAAAAAAGAGAATATTACCAGCTTGCCAAGTATAATGAGATTCTGCTCATGCTGCAAATCAAATAATGTTATGTTAGCAAGCGCTGTGAGAAGCATTTAAAACATAAACAATTTTTTGACAAGAGATGATGTCTACCAACTCTCTATACCACACAGCAAAAGTTGAGGAACAAAGAGTCGTAAAACCATGGGAATCTTCTGCTGTTGTTCTGTTGGAAGAGGGTACCTGACACCCAAGAGAAACCAAAAACAATTCTGTTCAGGAAATGTCAAAATCAAGCTTAATTTGGTAATTAACTGATTCACTAAATTCAAACCTTGCTAATTAGTTAAGAGCTGTTTCAACTTTCAAGAGCCAGTGTTTAAGCAAATATGCAGTTTTGCTCATAGTGAAAATTATATGAACCAAGTTGATATAAAGTTGGAAAAATATTATAACTCTCACAATAAGAGGTAACAAAACGGGTGACGGGTGGGCGGGTAGCAGATCAAAACAGATTCGGGGAAAAACAGGTAAGTTTTTGGAGCGCTTTGCGTTGGATTGATCTAAAATCCTGTTCAAATTCTTTTAAATATCTGGAAATAATTAGTGTGTCAAATACGATTACAAATATTATATTATCAATCAAAATTTAATAAAAAATAGTTCAGAAGGGTTTTGGCATTATAAATACACGATAGCTTATTTTTCATAAGAAACATAACCAAGATTAACCAATTTATGAAAAGGCCACATTGCTGTCTGCAAAAAGTAATATCTAGTTGGACATCATACATGGATACAGATGATTCAGTAAAAATTTTATGCAAATAAGAAAAAACCGATGAGAGAAAAAGAGAAAATATAGTAAGATCATATATGATGATTCATGGGGGTGTATGATTCAGTTATTGGCAAAGGACAGACTTTCATATTTTACAAAATGGAGAGGCTAGCTATTGCAAAGCTTAAATTATACCCACCGTTGGCAAAATAGAGCATGCAATTTCGTCCAGTGATTCAGACGTGGACTCGCTGTTTTCCAAGTAAATGTGAATGATCTTCTGCACCATTTCCCCCTGCGAGATACAGGAGACCGGGAAAAAGGAAAAATAATGAATAAAATATATATGTTAAACAGCTTTATAAGATCCAGGCAGAAGATAATGATTTACTTTTCCCTTCCAGCCATTTTGAATCTCATTATGCCAGTTATGACTCAATAATTTGTGAGCAGACAAGCAGAGTTTGTTCCGCAAAGTGACAAGGAGTTCCGGAATGACAGCCAGTTTATGTTTATCAATTCCCTCCAGAGGCTTGTCAAGGATTTTTTGAAGAGAGACAATAACCGACTCCAATGTCAGTAACACTTCAGAAGCAAGCATAAATGAGAAACAGAGTGCTGCAGAAGAGATCGAAAGGCCATAAGAATCCTACTATCTATCAACAGTAGATGAAATGACAAAAGAAGCTAGAGGTGGCAAAATGGGTAGTCAGCAGGTCGCGGAACAGGCCGAAACAAATTCGTTTAAAAAACTGGTCAGTTTTGTGTGTGTCGAGTAGAGACGACCCAAAATACGTTTGCTAAAACTATTAAACTTCTATCTATGGATTACAAACATTATATAAGTATAAACTTAGTGAATAGAAGAGGTTTTATGCATTAGAAGGGACACGTTGGGCGAATTTAGACCCATTTGACCCATCTCTGATCTCTTTGTTAGATTAAAGTATTAAACATGACCAAAAGCAACCCATTCACAGATAAATGGAAACCATACCTACATCCAGGACCCCTTCTAGAAAAGTATATACACCTTCATATAAGCAATCTATCTCTCTTGTTGATGATAAAGATTGCATGCCTGCAATATCAGAGACTTTTTTCGGCTGGAAAGACCTAAGCAGATCCAAGAGAACTGATTGTTTTGAGAGTATAAGATCTGAACAGGTCAGCATCTGTATTGGATCCAAAAGTGAAAGAACCAAAAAAGATAATATGAAAAGAGGGATCAAATCATAGTACAGTAAACCTTCAAAACCTGATACAATTATAAGAAAGGAGGGCAGTAGATACCTTGCTGAAGCAAGAGAGCGTCTCTTTGATAACAAAACTCGAAACAGATGGTACTGAAACCACCATATTACTTGTTTCTGGATTACCAGCCATAGAAGATTGATCCCGCCAGTGTTGCTGACATGTTTCAGAACCTAAAAGTACTTATGTGTAAGATAATATATACTTTAAAGCCCAAGTGACCAATATTCAATCATTTGATGCTAGAATCTTACAATGCTCAAGTAAAGATGTAGCAGAATCAAGGTGTGTCCTGAGAGTCGGAAACAATGTTTGAATCTTGCTTACAAATGCAACTGTTGTTATTCCACTTAAACCAGGAGGGGTGCTTGCGGATTTGGGTAATGTCGGCTTCGGAGTAAAATATTTTATTTTGCTATGAAGATCGCGCAGGAGGTAAAGATACACAGGTAACTAGAATATGAAATCCACACGAGAAAAGGGTTATTTAAGCCACAATACATTTAATGCTAGACGAGTGAGGTCATAACATGCACTGATGCAGTAGATAATGGCATACCTCACATTTAGGATCTGCACAACAAGAATCAATATCCTGCAATCAAGAAACATGTGATGTCATGGAATGGACTAACTGCGGGCACCAGTTATATAATACCTTCACAAAATCCCATACCTAACATATAATAATCAAAATAAACAGAACATATACTAAGATCACTGAATGGGAATAGATGATTGACCTTTGAATATGACAAGATGGAGAAACAATCAACCAAAAGAGGTCTAAATTTGTATCTTTGAGCTTCTAGAAGCTTAACAGCTTCAGAAATTATAATATCAGTATCTACTGATTCACTGGAGTTGCTGGTAGAACATGCTGCTGTCTGAGATGGACTGCTTTTAGAAGGCATGCCTGTAGAATTTTCATTTGAAGCATCAGTACTTATTGCTCCTGCTTTCTTCCACGTTTCAATAAGTGTAAGCTGAGTAGTGTTGTTTCCTTGGGTGCCAGAATTTTTCAATGTCTTTGAGGACTTTTTATCCTTTCTCTTGCTGCCATGGAAAGAATCTCGATTCATTCTCATTTGCTCTGTATTCTTTTCAATGCGAGTAGGCTGGCCTGGAGAGGAAGCTGAGGATAGCTCAGGAAAGGATATAGGACACTCTTTGAGAAAATGATTTAACAAGCTCTCAAGAAATCTGCATCAAAGAATTTAATTAACTTTTAAAGGAAGATCACTGCTAAACATGCTTTAAAGTGCAGGATGAAGAAAACTGTAAACCACATGCAAAATAATCTCTACAGCACAAACCAAAGAGATAAATTACATGGCAGCATCAACCAAATATCCAGATTCCATTTATGATGCCTAATGACGTATATGATTGAACATTTGGTCATTATTAGAATGATTTTGAAATACATAAATGTTAGTAAAAAAAAACTCTTATGAAACAATGTGTTAAGCCAAACACTTCATTTACTATTGGGCCGCAGGAGTGAAAGTAATGAAAAGGTGTAATATCAATGATACAGAAGACTATATTTTCCATAATCATTATACACTTCACGTTACATGTTAGATCTCGTTTCGACTTACACAAGGTTTCTCAAACGTTTTGAGATCTTGATGACCGTATCCTCCTTTGTAGCTTGGCTTATGCAGTCAGATCTTCCAGCAACTTGTGTACCAAAGGCATTAAGCTATATGAGATGAAAAAGTAAAATCATTCAAGTAAATACAATATAAACCATTGTCATGTTTTGATATTTTATGTTGTCAAAGTGACCACCAAGGTGGTTAGTCATGCAACCAAAATGTTCTTGTTCTATTTTTGTGTGTGCATTACACCCCTTAACCTTATAAAATATTATAAAACTCGTGAAGTCTTATGGCTTTAATGACTTCCAACTTTCTGTGATGTGTTGGTTTTTGCAGGCTTAATAATCATTTATTAAAAAAAAAAAAAAAAAAAAAAAAAAAAAAAAAAAAAAAAAAAAAGCTAAGGTTGCCATCATTTTAAGAACTAATAGCAAAGTATGAAAGATCAAATTTCATATAAATCTCTCGGTCAGTTACATCAAACGTCAAAACTTACTAGCTCTCTGATCCAGTTAATTGCATAGTAAAGAGAGAGGCAGACAACATCTTTCTGCTTTTTATTTAATGACTGCCAAGACTCCAAGATAAGCTGCAAAACCAATGGCAAGAAGAGATTAGTAAATCATGTTGCATATCAAATCAAATAAGAGTAAAGGACAAATCTATAAGGTTGATATATTATATAATAAAGCAGTAAGCTTGCTAGCATATGGGTATGAAATATCAACATGGTTCTGACATGTTTGTCACTTTATGACCTTTCTGCTAGAAGATGCATCAAGGAAAGATAGAAACAGCTTTTTGGAACTGTCTGACTAGATAACCAAGTGGGGCACAAAAAGAGAAGTGAAGACATACTTTTGAATATTTTAAAAGAGAAACAAACCCCCGTCAGGGTGCCCACCGCCCAGTCTGTGCAAGTACATCATGAACAACATATACAGGGCTCAAATATGGAGAAAATGAAATTGAAGCATGCATTTCCAGTAATAACAGGTTTCACTAATCTTATATAAAGCATTTGTATCCCCATACTACTGTACATTGAGATGTTATATTTAAGCCTGCATATCCCCAATCTGACTTCAATCTAAATATTCACCAAGCCATTTCAAAATAAATAAATAAATAAATCTTAAAATAGTGCATTAAGCGCATAATTTCTTTTTCCTCACATTGTAATAAACTTGCTCCAGTAACCTAATAAGCACCATGAGCTTATTGAGTTAAGCACCATAAACAAGCTTTACCCATACCCCCTTAAAGTATTGAACATGTTCCCTCATATCAGCAAAATGATGTGAACTAATTGAAGTACTTAATGAGCAGATAAAATTGAAATTCCACATTCATAATCTGAAGGAACTACAACAATAAGTAAAGTAAAAGAGAAAGATCCTAAAAGTTAACCTTAGAAGAAGGAAGATGTATAGGACAGCCCAAAAGTGCATCAATTCCTCCTAGAGATCCCTGATTTCCCAGCTTCTCCATCTGTATAAATAGATAAACATCAAACACAAAACTGAGATCATCATACAGAAATAAGGTTAACTGAGACTTATGTATTTTTAAGGCACCTACCACAGAAAGTAAACGGAAGTTAGCAGGAAGAGTTTGTAATGATGTCGACCTGCACAGTTAAAATTTTGTGATCCGTCTTTACAAGTTTAACTAGAATAATTAGTTCTGCAAATACCTATAGTGAGAAGTTGATCAAAACTTAAAAGAAGCAATTATAATATTACATTGATGATGAAGAAGCCATTGGTAATATGTTCACGCAAATTGGAGATATATCTCCATCCAAGTTCATCCATGGCTCCCCTGCATAACAGAAAATACAATACATATAAAAGCTGTTTACTGTAACCTATTTATTTGGAGCTGATAAAGGCACATCCATGTGACTCACCTTCAAGATCACAGTACAAGTCAGAACCAGGCAATTTCCCACTTTCTAAATCAGTTAAATACATAGATTCAAACTCTCCGACAAGTTGGCCAACCCTGCACAGAAGAATAGTAGATAAGTAATACAGTATATTTTTACGTCTCCTACTTTTGCTTTTTAACAAATTAAGGTTTATACCAAAAAGATATACATGTAATATTAGGTTATCAGCATATAGCTTTTCGAAAAGAAAAAAACAATCGCATGTAACTCACCTTTCCATGATTGCTGGGTGAAGCGTTCTTGAATCAAGAATGGAAGATAGTTCATCGTAAAAGAGGATTAATGATATTGGCAACTGTTGGCATGAGTCTAGGGATGTTCTCAGAAGTTCGAGAGCCTCCTCATAATTCAACTTCTATACATGGATTTCGCAACAAATAAGTGATAAGTATGTTCTCGGAAGTTCTAGCTTTGGAGATGAGAATAAGCAAACAGTCTACTTGTTTCTCTTAATATTACCTGCGATGATGAGGAGTGGGATGTATCATCTGTGTCAGTGTTTCCAAGATGGGACAATATCTTTAAAGTTCCGATTAGACCCATTTTCTTGTACTTGAAGTCAGGATTGCTGACCTGCCAGTCCAAACAGTTATTTTAAACCTCTGCCAGATATTGTGTAATAATGTAAAATAAAAACAAAAGTTAGGAAGCGGGATTAAAAGAAATAATTATTTTTACCTGCTTCCTTACTATCATGAAAAGTTCATTTGCGATAGATGAACCAAACGATTCAGTATTAGACCGCGCTGACCGTGATAAATAGCAGAAAACATCATATACCTATAATGCAAGGATCCACGTTTAAAAAGCAAGTAATATGCAAGAAATTATGCTGTTGAAAAACATATTTTGTAACCTTATGCAGGTTTTCAGTGTTGAATCCTTCCATATAATCTAATATGCCTACAAAAAATGTAGAAGTATTTGTCAGCTAAACTTCAACATTGGAGCAAAAACAGAAAATCAACTTATACACAATAGGAAAGTGAGAGTATACCAGTTATGTAAGAACAAACTGGAATCAACTCTTGGGAGTACGTAGAGGCTAGCAAGACCATAGCCTCTAAAGCTGAACTGACTTCATACGTAATGCCAGACCCCACATGGGTGACCAACGACCCTAAGACCTGAATGCCCACAAATGAAACTTCTCTCATAAATTGCACGTTCACTTTCTTTTCTTCTATTCGCAAGAACATATATCCGAAAGAAAAATAAAAACAGCTATAACAGCTTACTTCTTGTCTTGAGTAAGTATCAGGAAACCCCTCAAATAGGTACTTGTATATCTGAATGCCAAATTTGCTCGCCTGCTGTTCTTTGCAAGCCAACAAATATTCCGATAATAGCAAAAACGAGCAAAAGTGATCCTGAGTTTAAAGAAGAAGACACAAAATGAGCTCATATGTGTTTGTACAAAAAAGTTTCAAGTAACAAAAGCCCGCTTTCTATGCAGATGAAAGTGATAACAGCATACCTTTACCAAATCCTTGTTACCAAAAATGCATTGCTCAAACAAACCATCCTGGATAGAGCCTTCAATGATTTTCTTCTTTAGTACCTTTTCGACACTCTTTTGCATAGATTCACAGTTTTTATAAATAAGCATCAGCAACCAAATATCGACCACCTTATGATCCTGAGGCTTATCAATGTGTTGAAGTTCTTTCAGTATTTCCTGGCATAGTATCTGCAACCATTCACAATATAACCCAAAAACGTCACTAAAGAAAAAGTTAATAGATCAAAGTAACTTAAAGTAATGTAAGAGTTTCAAGTACATTTTTAAAACGAAGACTAGACCCCAAAGCATCAAGAACAGAAGCCTCCACATTGTTTACAACTGATTTCCCCTTAAGCTTATTGTTTTGGGTTAAACGAGTATCAAACACTCCAACAAGCTTGTACTGTTCTCTGAATTCCGAGATTATTCTTCGGGCATTTGTTTGTGTTGCAGAAAGAAGTAAAAACCGGAGCAGATACGGCAACTTCTCAGCTTCAATCGTTCGAATACACGATAAAGCTATCGTTATAACCTTCAAAACAATCAAATACACGATTTATCAGCAATCAGGCTACAAAATACACCAATATGTATACTTAACGATAATAATATGCACGTATAAACAACCTTATCTTGCAAATACTCGTCCAAATTCAAACTCGAGAAACAATCAATAACAGCAACAGTAGCACTCGAATCATCCTGCAACACCTGCTCAAGCGCCTCAACCACAATCTCATTACTACCATCTCCCATAACTTCCGGCAACGAACCAATAATCTCTCTCTTCAAATCACACGGGCAAATCGACAACACTTTAAACAAACTATCCGTAAACTTATCACAGTCCACCAAAAAATCAAGCCACCTAAACTGATTCACAATCAACCTAGCTATATCCTCATCCAAACGCAGTGTATCACGATCAAAATACTCAGGTAGCTTCTCTAGCAACATGTTCTGAAGATCTAATTGTATCGAAGGCACTAGTAACAGCACCCTAACTAAACTATCACTCCTTCCATTATTCACATTATCACGAAATGACGGTAATAACACCCTACAAGTATAAACTCGCAATTAAACAACTGTATGATACTCTATTAGCATCAACCTACAACTAAAAATGTGTCTAGCTTTACCTCTTTTATTTTTTCGCGTATTAATCCACTTTTTTCGTATTAAACACAGATAACTTGTTAATCATACTATTATGTGACGTGTTAGTTTATGTGGTAGCTAACGTGACAGTGCCACATCAGCATTATCAGTTAATACTACACAAAATAGTAAGATTAGCAAGTTATATATATTTAGTATGAAAAAAAAAAATAGATTGATGCGCAACAAAATAAAAGAGGTAAAGTTAAATACATTTTCGATCAATTAACGCGAATACTTGTTGAAATAAATGAAATGAATGTGAATTCAAATTTAACCTGCGTAGATCATTTTTATCGTTGATATACGAAGCGAAACCGGTTAAAAAGCGAGACCGAAGAGCGGAATCAGAAGCGAAACGCGTCTGGAGATGGTTGCGGAGTTTAAGTAAGTCGGCAGGGAGGCAAGGGGGACCAGAGGAGTTGATTAAAGTGATTCCAGCGTCAGCGAGGATGGAAGTTAAATGATCAGTTGAAGTTAGGGTTTGTGATTGGGGTTGTGGTGGAAGTGGTGTTACGACGTCGTTTTGGGGGTGTGTGGTTTTGGGGATTTTGGAAGGGGGGTTTGAGATTGGGGAAATGAAGGGTTTTGAGGGGCGTTTGGATGTGCGGATTGGGATTTGGTTGTTGCGATGTGACATTTTCCGGTGTGTTTGGCGGTGGTGTTACGGCGGTGGAAATTGGCGCCAAGAAGAGAGGGTGTGGGTTTTGTTCTTCTTTGAAAAGATACTGAAACAGTGAAATGGTTAACTTGAAATTTTCGTTCAAAAAAAACTTGAAAATTGGGCTTCAAGGTGGTAAGATAATGTTGAATTTTAGAGCATTTTAAAACTCAATTTTTTTATTACCTATTTTTTTCATCTCAAATTATTAGCGGCCTACGACATCAATAAATCACTGTTTAGATGCTAATCTACATGTACACGTATCACGTATTAGTATAAAGAGTAAACTACACCGTTCGTCCCTGTGGTTTGCGTTGACCGCAGCCCTTCGTCCTTTGACCAAAAAAATTGCACCATTCACCCTTAAGTCAGAAACGTTATGCACCGTTTGTCCCTCCATCCAACTGGGCCCACCAAATCTCACTAACGCTCGTTAGTTTGGATTTTTAAAGGGGTATTTCCGTCATTTGCCTTCCCACCCTTTTCCCGCCTATATGTTGAACCCTAGCCACCTCCCATCTTTATTAATACCCACCCACCCACCCACCTAACGTCTCTAATCTTTAACCCTAATACTCTCAATTGCAATTGTCAAAACATGGCTAGATGTCCTCGCTGTCATTCAATTGCAGTTGTCAAAACATCATGGACTGATAGAAATCCAGGTCGAAGGTTTTATGGTTGTCCCCAAATTGTATGTGTTTATCATCAAATCAATTAGGTTAGTTATATATTCTGATAATCAGCAAAAAGATTAAACAGTTGTTTATTTGTTTTTGTTTTTGGTTATGTTTTTGTGTGACAGGATTGTAACAGGTTTATTGATTGGTTTGACCCCGAAATGTGTCAACGTTCTGTGGTGATTATACCTGGATTATTAAGGTCGTTGAACAATCATCAAGCAATGGTACAAGAACTTCAGCAAGAAAGATCAAGATTGTGTCATGGGTTTTTTTTTTTTTTTTTTTTTTTTTTTTGTGTCTGTTATGTTCAACATATTAGGTTAGTTAGATGTGATGGTGAGTATGTATTTTGGGGGGTTTTGGTTAATGCTAGATGTGTATTGGTGGTTTAATGGATGATGTATTTTGGTGGAAGAAGATGTATGTATAATGTTTGATGTAATGAAAAGTTAATTTGGGACCATCTATTATGTGCTTCTTTCATGAATGTTACACTCTGTTTTGACACATGAGCATTCTAATACAACCACCAATGACCCATTCACCTTTTACAATAGTCTATGGTCTGCACAACACCATTTACAAGTTACCAATACTAATGTCAAAAGACTAAAAAAGATACTCATTTTGTGCAAACCATATATCAAAACCATTGAAATACAAAAAAACCAGTCATCATAGTCAATAAAATTAAAGTCAAAGGAAATAACATGTCATTAATCAATCAAGTTTCAAGGCATATAATGCCATAATCATCCAAAACAACTTAACTGATATTGTTCATACTGATGCAGACATAAAAACATACAAACAAGTTAACAGTTATGAGTTTACTGAATTTAACTTAAAAACATAGAAACTTCAACCTAAGTTGATTACTTTCTTCCTTGGTGCTTTCTTCTTTTTTGCCCCATCTTCTGTTGCTACAGCTTTCCCTTTATCTTGTTGTCTTGCAGAGCTTGCAGGTTGAGTAGAAGACCTTTTCTTTGATTGTGAACCTGTTGGGTTATCACCATCTAAATCCACCCCTCTGCTTGCAGCCTTCCTCTTATTTGACTTTGGCACTCTTGGTCCAGTGCATGTTCTTTGATTGTGACCTCTGACCCCACATTTGTCACAAGTTACTGTCTTGTGTTTTCTTGAAATCTTACCATCCTTCATTATACTGATATCTTTTTCAGTACTTGATTTTCTCCTTGCTTTCCTAGGTCTCCCTATTTGTGGTTGATGTATTGGTGGCAAGAGTGTGGTTGGAACATTGCACTTGGGCCAATGGACAGGACCTCTAATAGGTTTGACATGAAAAGAATAAACTTTCTTCCAAGTATCCAATCTGTAACATGGATGAACCCATTCTTCTGGTAAGCCAACATCCTGATTGTTCAGAGCCATGTTCCAATTTGTTGCTACAGCATGCTTGCAAGGAATACCTGTCAATTCCCATCTTCTACAAGTGCATGTTCTAGCAACCACATTGACCACACACTGGTCACTCCATGGACCACTAACCTGGTATAACTCACCTCTACCCCATTGAACTTTGTATTTGTTAGCTTGATATGCATTTGCTTTCAATATCCTTGTAGCAGTTGGGGTGAGTGGTCCATCACATCTTGCAATGAGTTTGTTGACATTGACAATCCTAAGTATTAACATTGAATAGCAATTAGCAGCCTATACTATAGAGATTTGTATTTACATTCAATTGACAATTAGCACATGTGGCTGTAAACTAATACCTTCTCATTAGATACTCCCTGGCAAACTCCAATGTGGCAATAATTGGTTTGTCTCTTCCACCAACTAGCTTCCCATTGAAAACTTCACACATATTGTTCAATAATACATCTAACTTGGCTCTCTCTATATAGAAAGTTACAAAAAGGACTTTTATCAGATAGTTGTAACTTTTAAATAAGAAATGTAGAATGTTAGAAAGATTGTTTTAACTATACCTGAGAAATAAGATCTACTCCAGTGTTGGGGAGGAATGAGATTAAGCCAATCATAAGCCTCTTGCTTCAATGACTTCAACTCTTCCATTGCAAGTTTAAACTCTGGTACAGTTGTTGCAGTTGCTGCTTTCCATAACAACTCTTTGTATGCTGTACCCTTCCACTGCAACTTCATGTTTTCATGTATGTGTTTCACACAGTATCTGTGCTCTGCACTTGGAAACAATTTTGATATTGCTGGTATGATACCCTGTTTTTAACAAATACACTTAATAAATTAGTAAAACAAAATTTAAGCATTTACATTGATTGTTAACCAAAATAAAATTTAGGTAAGTACCTTTTGCCTGTCACTTATGAAAGTGAAGTGGGAGTTCCTGTATAGATCAAGGTCATCTCCAAGTTGCGTAAGAAACCATGTCCATGATTCTGTGTTTTCTGTCTCAACAAGTCCATAAGCCAATGGATAGATACCATTGTTTGGATCTACACTCACAGCTGTCAAAAGTTGTCCTGGATATGGACCCTTCATGAATGCCCCATCTAATCCAAGTATTTCCCTCATCCCAGCTCTAAATCCATCCTTCAAGGGCCCCAAACAAACATAGATTCTCTTAAAAACTCTTGTTGTCTTTTCATGATCTGGTTCAGACTGCACATGAATTTTGACAGTTGTGTTTGGATTAGCTTGTTGCAATTCCAACACATAATCTCTGAGCATCTTATATTGATGTGTGTAATCACCCCTTAATTTTCTTTCAGCTGCTTGTTTTGCTCTAAATGCCTTGCTTTCTGTAACACTTAATTCATGCTTTTGTTGTAGTTGCTCTTGAACAGCTCTCACAGGAATATTAGGGTTTGTTTTTAATTGCTCAATTAATTCCTTTGAGAACCATTCATATGTGGCATACAAGTTTTCTCTCTCCTGAAGACATTTGTGTTCTGAAAAGTATGTTCTCACCTCCCAAGATTCACTGTTTCTGAGTTTGGATACTAGCAACACCCATGGACATTTAGTATTATCCACCTGTTTCTTCTTATTAGGTTTACCCCCATTAATCAGCCTCTCCTTACTTGTATTTCTTTTTCTTGGGCTAGTGTACCCATGGGCCTTAGCAACATTATCTTTGGTCCATTTTTCTTTTGATTGAGTTGACTGACTTGGCCCACTAGACTGAGTTGGCCCACTAGCCTGACTTGGCCTACCATCTATGTTAATGTCTTCACCAGTTGGTAGAGAAGGTATAACACCTCTGCAAACTGCCCTCACTCTTTCATTGTCATTCTTTTCCATTCTAATTTTTCTCCTAGTCTCAATTGAATGCTCTTTAATGTATTCCCTCACATCATCTTTGTTTGCAAATTTTCTACCCACATAGAAATATGTCTTGTAAAATTTCTCACCAGCATGTGCTTGTTTCCTTAATTGTTTCAACTTCTTTTTCCTTAACCTACTACCTTCACTGTCACTACCTGATGAACTTTCAAAATATTCATTTTCTAATTCATTAACATCATCTCCATCTCCTTCATCCTCTTCAATATCATCTTCTACCGTCTCTCCACACCCCATAAACTCCACAGTTTCATCAACATTGCACCTAAAGTCTTCCATGTCAACATTATCAACTTCATCTTCATTGTAATTCTCATCTGCTATGTAATCACTGTCTTGACTATCATCATCACTGTCAATGTCAATGTCATCCTCATTCAAATCCTCTTCCTCTCCCTCACTTTCACTCTCAACATCTCTTTCCTTCTCACCTTCATTGTCAGTACCATTAACTTCATTTTGATTCACATCCTCAGTTTGAACATTATCAGTAAATATGTCCAATTCAGCAAATGGGTCAAAGTTAGGATCTTGTGTGTCTACATAAGGGTCATAAGAAGAGTAAAACTCATTAACAAACTGACTAGGGACTTGAGAAGACCCATCATTAGCAGCTGCACTACTTTTCCCTACTTCAGAATTGACAACATACGACTCTTGTTCTTTACCACTACCTTGACCTATATCTTTACCTAAACACCCTTCATTCACATTTAACACTAATTTCTTAGCCACTGGGATAATCCCTGCCCTTGATGTTGTTGGTTCATCATCTAACTCCTCTATTACAACTTTTTTAGGCTTTGCTGGTGAGTAAAGGTCAGGGTTGGTCTTTTCATGCTCAACATACACATCAACAAGCTTAAGACCTTCACAGACATACTTACCTAATAACAGAATGTCATTGTCACATGCTAAAGGTTCTAGTCCATTGTCTAAATCATAATCAGGTTTCAAGAAATGGTAAAACATCACCCTTCTCCCATCATACTCTAAGTCTTCTACCATGGAATCAATTTCATGTATAGAAAACTCATCGCAGTCTATTAAATCCACAAAGGTGATCTTACCATTTTTGTATTCCCTGTTAGGTGAACTCGTGAAGAAACCACCATGATTAAGCCTGATTGAAAACAGAGTAGACTTAATATCTGCAAATAATTATTAGAAAACTCATCAGTCTAGGGTTTTAACACATCAAAACACCAAATAAAAAACTACATACCCAAAAAATCATACTAAACCTCAATAATAACGATTAATAATCTTAAACACTTAACTACATTGTCAAAAATTTTAAAAAACATATACTTACTGTACATGGCATAGGGATTTCGATCAGTAATCTCATTTCCTCTAATTTCATACAATGGGGACACCATCTTAATGCTTTGTGAAGTTTCAATTCATAAATTAATCGGATGCGAACCACAATTGATTTGGAGAATAAGATAATGAAAAGGATTTAGTGTGTGAAAATGAAGTGTTTTAGGGATCATTGGGAACTGAACGTATACTCTTGTGTTTTAAATGCTAGGGTGGGAAGGCAAATGACGGAAATACCCCTTTAAAAATCCAAACTAACGAGCGTTAGTGAGATTTTGTGGGCCCAGTTGGATGGAGGGACAAACGGTGCATAACGTTTCTGACTTAAGGGTGAACGGTGCAATTTTTTTGGTCAAAGGACGAAGGGCTGCGGTCAACGCAAACCACAAGGACGAACGGTGCAATCTTTTATTGATTATTTTATAATTGTGTTTCATACTCCCTCCGTCCCATAAAAGCTGTCCAGTTTGACTTTTCAAAGTCAAACTGGTTCAACTTTGACCTTAAATATTTTTTATGTTTTATATAATAATTGATGAAAAATTATACCAATGAAAAACACACTTAAAACTCAATCCATTCATATATTTTTCATAAAGTTTTATATAATACTCACAAAAATAGATAAGGTCAAAGTTGAACCAGTTTGACTCTGAAAAGTCAAACTGGACAGTTTTTATGGGACGGAGGTAGTATAATATAACGTATATTTGATTATTACCAACTATATACTTTACGTTTATTTATCAAGATGCTGTTCTTTCTAACTTATAATTTCATAATACGCAATGTCATTTGCTACTTTTTTCGACGTTACTTAAAAATGCCTGTGAATTTCATGGATCTTTTAGTTACCAAAAATATAAAAAGCATATTGAACCGCTTGTTTGTTTAAGTTTACTACAACCAAGTTTTCTATTTAATTATATTTTGTGATATCTTGGTCTATTAATTCTCGGAGTTCAAGTTCACCGTCACACATACTCAAATCGAGTAAAAGCTATCCTTTTTGAGAGTAGACGTGATTATTTTCGAAACGTTTGGAATAAACATATTAAATTTGAGATATCTCACATTTTTTTTAGTGACAATAGCCACAATCTTTCCCACCACTTAGCTACCCCTAATGTTTACAAGCAATTTATTATTTGAAAATGAGTAGCCAAAAATCAATTTAGAGAGGCAAAATACAAATATATTTATCTAAAACTTCTACCAAGGTCATGTTGATACTATTGAAATCCATCATAGCTGATTAGGCTGTACGTAACTACTTATAACGAGTCACTTGTAGAACATTTTTTAAAGAAAAAAGATAATAAAACTTGTAAGAACAAAAAGGTATAATAAGTAAATGTACAAAAATAAGTAAGTAAAAAAAAAAAAAAAAAAAAAAAAAAATCTTTCCACATTCATGTAACTATCGCACTTTTCTTTTTCCTTGGCATCTAATGAAGCGTAAACTAAAGTCCCAAGACCTTTGAGACAATGGGATGTTAGTCCCTCGACTAACTTAAACCTGTCTGGGTGCTTGTTATGTGAAGTACAACCGGATTCTTATAACCATTTGTTTTTTGAATGCATATTCTTTTCGCATGTATGGTCTAGTATGAAGATTCGAGGTGGTATGCAAAATTTTACACCATCTTTGGATGCAATAGTTGATTGGCTGCTCCCCATTGCGAAGACATGTTCGATTAAATGTATTATTTCAAAACTTGTCTTTGCGGCTTATACGTAGAACCAAAGAGCAAATGATCGAAGTTATCTTATCTACCAGTTGTCTCAAGCTTCTAACACCCCGTTTTAAAAAGATGAGCCGTGTTGAGAGGGTTCTAGTTGATTGGCATTTTCCTAGGTTGCTTCTAACTGAATTAATGTGATACGTAGTGTTTGCGTTTTAAAAAGAAGTTGTGAAGTAGTCGTGAAGTCGTGTAGAAGTTGTGTAGTAATCAAAATCGTGTCGTGAGTTTGGTCCTAGCTAGCATTAGGACTCGACATATTGTTTGGTGTCGTAAATCGGTGTAAGCAAAGGTGTGTACGGTTTTCTCCGCCAAAATGGAGCTTGTTGAGTAGTGTTGTGAACTCTCGAGTAGGTGACTCGGGGAGTGGAGTAGGGCAAGGAAGGTGTCCTTATAGCCGAACCACTATAAATCATCGTGTCCGGTTTGCACTCTCTCTTATCTCTTTACATTTATTCTTGCATTTATCGCTTTATATCTATGCTTGCAAATATGTGTTGATTGTTGCTTATATTGTCATGATGATTAATTGTGTTATAGTTACAAGTTAATATTGTGATTGTGTGTATAACTATATGATATGGTCTAATAGATTATTTGATACAAAACATTTTAAGATTTTAAAAAGGAAAACTTTAATTGAAGATTTTGAAACAAACCTTTTATAAAACGAAAAAGAGGGAAAACTATTCAACCCCCCATTCTAGTTTTTCACAATTGGTACCAGAGCCACGTCGCTCTAATTTTCAAAACAAATGGTTTTAAAAATTGAGAACGATCCATGTATCAAATTACCCATTAAGGAGGATTAAATATGAAAAGTGTTTTGTTGATTAACTTGCATTAGTTTTGAGATGTTATATACACTAATTATACTAGCTCGAGATTAGATTATGCTTTAAATAAGTATTATATGTTCGATATCAAATTCAAAAAGTTTCACAACTTTTAGCAAAGTCAAAAAATAATTTTTTACAAAAAAATGAAATTTTGAGTACCATATGGGTGGCCCCTTTAATTGTCTAGGCGGCCCCCTTAAATACTAGGCGGTTCCCTTAGTTATTTAAGGGGTCCGCCTGTCTGTTCGCAGTTTTTTCAGAAACTTTGAAAAACCATATAAAAATAACCGTAACTCCGTAGAAGTCGTGTCACCCGGCGTTTTAAATGTAATTCAGTATACTTTTATTTAAAAATACTTACAAGTAACCATTACAAACTTAAATAAGTCAGAAAGTCAAAATACTACACGGAGGTCAAAATTTTAAGTCTTGTTTTAACATAAAACTTGTATTTTACCTTTTCCTTCGAGTCGGGCATTCCTAGTCGGTATATCTTTGAAAAATTAAGTATTTATGCTTTCAAAATATTGATCTTAATTAAATTTTCAAATGGGTAGGAAACTATTTTATTTTCAAATAAAATCGAGCTAAGTAAAAATTGGTATATATATAATACACAAACGACGACAAGTGTTTTATGTGCTATGTGAACTCATTTGTGATTTTATTTTGTTAATAGAGTATATTAGATAATCGTTGCTATTGGTAATTTAGCTATTTGAATATCTTAGCATGTGTGTCATGTACTCTATTAGTTCGTAGCTAGTTGTTCGTTTTTGCCTAACTAGATCTTATGCTAAATTTCTTGCGTTAAGTTTGCATAATTAGTCTTGCATTGCATATAGGTATAAACGGCTTAATGTTACTTAAACATCTTGTAAATGAGTTAAATCTAGTTACCTAAATATTTCAAACAATCTAATCTATTTTCAACAAATACTTAAATATTTTCAACAAATTACCTTGTTTTACCTTAGGTTGTTTAAACAAGAGAAATTTGATCATTTTAAAACATTAGTAATTATATAAAAGAAAAAGCATTTTCAAAATCTAAGTGTGTTTATTACACGTAACAATAAATAGTTTTTCACATAAACAAAACATATAGCAATCATGAAATAATAAGTCAACTTTGTTGGCATGAATATTACGATATTTAATCTGCACGTTCTCTTCATGTTTTGATGATGACAAAGATGTAAGTTACAACATATAACGTAAAGTGCTTAAGTTACTTGTGATCACAATTTTTCTATGCATTCTTACGTCAACAAGCCTCGGCATCTCAATGTCTCGAGTTTGCCTCAACAATCACTTAAGGTATGGATAAACAAGTGCTTAATACATCTCATGATCAAAGGGGTATTTAATTAATTATTACAAAGTTTATTTAATTATATAAACATATTATATATTTTTGAAAAACACTTTTGGTAATAAAGAAAAATGTTTTAATTCATAACAAATATATGAATTCAAATTTTTAACCAAAATTAGTTAGTTTTTCACCAAATAAACTTTCACCAGAAAAGACAAAGATTTCTGACCGTTTCAGTAGGGCGGCCCCCTTAATAATTAAGGGGACCGGCCATACAATTAAGGGGACCGGCACGCTCCAGTTGTCAGAAATCTTTGCCTATAAATACTGGTTCATTTCTGGAATTTTTCTCTACCTTTTGCACAAAAAATTTCAGATCCAATTCTCTCTAAATATCCTTCTAAAACCCTTTGATCATAAGATTATTAATCTTTGTTTCAAGTGATCCAATATCTCATCACTCAAAGTGCAAGAGAAGAATCCTCCCTATCATAAACCCAAAGATGTATTAGGATCTAGTTAGTGCTTAGGTGAAGTTGTGAATTATGTATATGTAATAAGTAGATCAAGATGATCTTATTTAGTAGTGATTTAATGAGTGAGTAAGAAGTAGTGGGAGGAAGTAGTAGTATGGAGAAGACATGTAGTTGTGAAGATGTAGGTGTGTGAATAAGTAGTGGAGTTTAGAAGAAGTTGTGATGAAGTCGTGAAGTCGTGAAGAAGTCGTGAAGTCATGAAGAAGTCGTGAAGTTGTGTAGAAGTTGTGTAGTGATCGAAGTTGTGTTGTGAGATTGGTTCTAGCTACCATTAGAACTCGACATTTAGCTTAGTGTCGTTAAATGGTGTAAGCAAAAGTTGTGTACGGTTTTCTCCGCCAAAAGGGAGCTTGTTGAGTAGTGAAGAAAACTCTCGAGTAGGTGACTCGGGGAGTGGAGTAGGAACAAGGAAGGTGTCCTTGTAGCCGAGCCACTATAAATCATCGTGTCCGGTTTGCATTTCCTTTCTCTTATCTCTTGTCATTTATTTTTGCATTTATCGCTTTATATCTATGCTTACCTATATGTCTTAGTTGTTGCTTATATAGTTGTGATGATTGATTGTGTTGTTGATAGAAGTTAATATTGTGATTGTGTGTTTTATTACATAATATGGTCAAATAGATTATTATTCACACTTCTCATATTAAGTTTAACTTGATAGATAATTTGATACAAAATGTTTTAAGATTTTAAAAGGAAAACGTATTCACATAAAGATCGACCAAAGCTTCATTCATAAAACTAAGTTTTGAAAACTAATCCAAAAGTCTACATATATAATTGATCATATTGATTATATATTGTTTTCATACTAAACTCTAATTGAAGGTTTTCTAACAAACAATTGAATAAATTTGAATCAACATTTTGCAAAACCAAGTTTTTATAAAACGAAAAAGAGGGGAAAACTATTCAACCCCCCTTCTAGTTTTTCACAAACTTTCAATCATTCACTAATCTCACTCATAAATAATATTAGGATTAATGGAACACACTATCAAGATGTTATTTATTTTAAATGAGTGTTCGTTAATGTCAAGAAAAATCTTGATATTATATCAATTCATTATTCAAATTATGGTTGATATATTTATCAAATCTAATTGACACATTTTTTAGTGTGGACAAGAAATTGGATTGTTATTTGTTTAGCTTCAAGATTATATCAAATTACAACAAAAGATATAGTCTTGAATCTAGATACTCAATCACACTCGATTGATATGAAAATAACAAAATCCTTTTCCAAGACGATAAGAATATGCATCGGATCATAACTCACACTTGTGAATATGATGTCATATTGAGTCTACTTGTTCAATAGTTGTGTTCCAAATATTTAGCAAATATATGCATAAAATACACAATAAAGTAGGATTGACAACTTGGATGTTTCGTCCGAAATATTCAAGCAATTTACATTCCAGTGCAATGGATAAATGTGTCATCTCCGAAAAACCAAACATAAGCAAACTAACAACATATGTAAACTTTACTCACACTACTTGAAATCATCACTCCAAGCTAAAATACATATTTAAGAATAATACACACTATATACTCTATGAATTTTATTTTCTTTGTAGCATGAATGGTTGTGTTACAAGATAATACACTAGTTAAATTATGGTATATAACATTGGCAAAAATCATAGAAACTAGTTAAATTATGGTATATAACATTGGCAAAAATCATAGAAACTAATATTTGTTTAAGAATATATAAATGTCTAGTTTTAATATCATTTGAAAAAAAAAAAAAAAAAAAAAAAAAACTCATTTAAGATAAATAATCTTAATGAGATTCATTTTACAAGATATGCTAAGAAGCACTCTTAAATTAAACACATTCATTAAATCAAGTAATATACCATCAAAACCAAACAACCATTAAATCATAAACAAAAGATTAAAACATTTTGCTTACACTTATCAAAACATTCAACACATCTCCATTGGGATCGTGAGTAAAACATATCATCTAGATTTATCTTCATAAGAACATGATGTTTGAGTCACATTAAGACAAGTATTAGTGAATCAAGCAAACTTCAAATTTGGTACTCTTCGATAAGTAAATTCATAAACTCAATTTCTTCTAAAAAGAGAATGACTATTGGAGAATATTTTGACTAGAAATTCAATTTAACTTAACCTAACGGTTGTATTGCTTCTATGTGAGAAGTTGGGTGTGTGTTGTTGGAGTATGCTCGTGTCATAATAAATAATTATATGGCTAGTCATATGTGAGCCTATGGGGTCACACACATATACACTTAGGTACCTCTTTATGTTGTATTTATTGTACTTACGACATGTAAATAACCTTACGTAACTAGGAAACTCTATCGGGCTTCTAATAATTAAGTAATGGACTTAATTAATTGGACTTGGAAAAACTTATGGGAGGCCCATAAGGCCCATAGGGTGGCCGGCCATAGGGAGTTACAAAGGGGAGATTTGGTTTTGAATTTGGTCAAGATATATGTGAGATATCTCCTCACAATTAGATAACCAATTTCCAAAATTCTCTCCTCCCTCTCTCCCTCTAACTCACGGCAAACAAACACCCCTTACTAGGGTTTTGTTTTTTCATAATCAAATCCTTGATTCTTGTTTAATCAAAGGCCATTTGAAGGTTACGGGTATAAGGACTAGCATCCAAGGGGTATACGGTGAGGTGTAGTGTGTTTCACACATAGAGGAGATCAACCTTATTGATCTCTTGGGTTTCTATTAACATTCGTGGTGGTGACTTTGTTGGTGATTCCCGGTGCACGCTACAAAGGTATAAAACATATATGTTTAATTTGTTTTTATTTAGATTGATCATATGGCTATATGAGATCCGTGTGGGTGATGTTGTTCCGCTGCGTTTATTTGATATTTATATATTTTATATTCATACATCACCTATAGTGGTATCACGAGCCATCATATGATGTCATATGATCATCTTGTATGCGTAAAAATGGCTAAAAACGTGTTTTTTTAATGGATTTAAAAGTATAATCTTAAAACAGCCCCTAGGGCTTATATATTATGAATATGTTGACCTTTAAGAGGTCTTAAGATCTGGACTTTTTAATCCTATGGCCATTTGTTATGCATACATCAATTGGTTTCTTGATCGGGTACGTGAAAATGGCCTAAAACGCATGTTTTTGATCGATTTATGAAACGATTTCAAATCAGGCCCTATGGCTTAATTTTCTGTGGTAAAAAGATAATTAAAAGGTCCTAACATCAGTGGGTTTTGAACCTAAGGCCATTTGACACAAGTACCAAACGGGGGTTTAATTCTTGTCAATTAATTTCTTCGTTTTCGTTGGCTAACAATTTAATTCTTGTTATTATTTTGTTTTCCATGGCAAATACATGCATGTTTGTCCATGGAGTTAGCCAACACCATGTTTCATTCATAATATTATGGTATTATTATGTTTATATGCAAAGCCGATGAAAACCTAGACCACTTGTGCATTGAATGGTTGTTTATGTTGCTTAATTTCGTGTTTTGGGGTTTTTGCCATTGTTTCGGCATTTATGTAATTATATTCTTTTGGTTGTAGCCATTGTTTGGGCACTTTTACAGTAGATTAAAAGTAGATTAATTGTATTTTACTTTCAATATAATGTAATCGTGGCTTGGTGGTGAAAGGCGAAAGAGTTAAAGACGTTTTTGCCGAAAAATGACTGCTGGAACACCAGTTGGTAAAACGGAGTTTCCCGGTGATTGGTAAGGTATTTTTGGCTGAATTTTTTTTTGCAGGTACCCAAGACATGGGCCTACAACTTTCTAGTTTTGAGCTAAGCCCGGGGAAGCCTCCATCATGGACTTTTGGGCCCTCTAACACAGAAATTCTGGAAGGACAGAAACTGCTTTTCATGTACATCATGGACTTCCTACTTGCTCTTGATTGTCTTGGAGCAAGTGGGAGTCCTCCGTGTGGTTGTGTGGTTGTCCCTAGTTGACTCTTGGCTCTTGTGATGGCTCACGAGACCAAGCATAGGTTTCTTCATCGGTTGAGGCTTTGCATATTGTGGTTGTGTGTTTGTGTTGCTTTTTATATATCTTGTTTCATATGTAAAATTGCAAATAGTTTTTTATAAAACTTAAAACGAAACACAAACCATTTTAAAACTAAGTCTTATGATTTAGTTTTACTAAGTTTTTGAAACTTAAAAATCATTGTTTTATAATAACACCTTAACTTGTTATGTATGTTATTTTATTTATGTTTTGTCCAAACTTTATTATCCATGTAGGATTAATATTAGTCATGAAAATGGACAACTTGACACACATAAATTAAAACAATGATTAGACTTAAGTTAAGAAAAGTTTTTAACTTGTGCTACGAAGGATGAATGCATGCTTCTTTCGTACACCTTTTGATTCACATCAAAACTTTTACCCGTCAAAATTTAAGTCATGCCGTCCAATATTGAGAACACTTGCAATTACCTTTTGCCTATGCGTGGGACCTAGGTTGAATTGTAACCCAAGGTGACTATTCTCTATGCGTGAGACCTAGATATATTCTCGCACGTTCTCAAATTGGATGACTTAATCGAGTTAAGCGGTGAGACCTTGACCCGAGGCAAAGATGGGACTAAACATGCCTACATGACACTAGTTGTTTGACACTAGATGCCATGAGTCCCATAAGGATCTAAGAGTTGCACTTGTAATGCAATTGGTGATCGTCGCCTACCAATTGAATCTACTATTGCTAGCAGATCAACTGATGTGATAGTAGAAGCACAATGTGGATCTTAGCCTTTTACGTAAATTAATTGTTTTAAATTGTAAACATGGGGTAATTAATTTATAAAAGGATAATTATCGAAAATACTAAATATGAACCTTGAGAATTCAATTAATGAATTAATGCAACACAAATCGTAAACAAAAGTTTGTTCTTTTCTTGTTAAAAGGATCAAACTAAGTCTTCTTTTCCTTGTAAGAAAGAGACTTGTTCCTATCCTTTTCCTTATGAGGAAAAGCCATAATAGGAATATTTGAATTGTCCTAATTCTAATCAAACTCAAAGCACACATACTCTAGAAAATCGTGATGTCTTGTAAAGTCAAAACGGTTAAGTATGTTTGCACATCTTATTCTTTCAAGTTCGTTTTATAACCCTAGTTTTGGTTTTGAAACCTTCAAGAAATATAAGATATTTGGATAACTATAGAACATGTTTTCTAAAGCTACCAAACTAATATGAGTTAAAATAATTAGAAAACGGAAATATCAATAAACCGAAAAGTGGTAAAGGCAATTACTAGCATGATTACCTAGCAATGTGTCTTAACCCGATAAACATGGAGGAACTGCATACCTAATTTTCAAGTTTAAAATGATGGCTAGCCCATCATCTATATATTAGAACTTGATGCTCTTCCTTGAATACCTAAGTAAATGTTTACTAGTAAAAGTGACTCACATTAGCAATAATGTGTAGATATTCAAAGAAAGAAGGAAAGTATCCAATCGTCACTCACTCTCCACTAGTGATGTAACACTTATAATGTTGTCTAATCCAGTGGGAGCTACGTGATTATAAACTGGTGATGAAACACATGTTATGTTTTCTAATCCAGTGGGAGCTGTAAGCTCCATTAACTTAATTGTTGCCCATCTTATTTCTAGATTGTCTTGAAATAATACATTACTTTCCACATGTGAAGCATCATAGTTTTTATGAGAACCATAGCATAAATTTTATTTGATAACTTGTCGCGTTCCTGATGTTGCTTACTGAAATGTTATCAATAAAATTGTTATGCATGATTCATTATAAAAGCGATAAAGTTCTACATATCTATATTTTGATTTTGACTAAAATCATATGTTATCTATGACATTGTCATATTTGCTTGCATAATGTTGTGCCATGCACAAGTGGGAGAAATCTTAATTGTGTGCAAGGTACAACATATAACAATATGATTAATGGTTTTTCTTGACTGCAAGATAAGAAAATAAGGTTCTACTAGGACTTATACACATAAAATGTATGTTGCCCTAATTAGAAAAAATGTCAAGATAACATGAAAGTTACTTCAACATATTTGCTGAATTGTTTAGTAAATATTATTATGTCTTCTTGTAAATTCATAATCATGAAGTATGTAATTAACTTGAAATTACTATTGAGGCCAGTTATCGTCACTCATAATTACTTTAGTTGAATATGTTTAGGTCTCTTGTAAAGACATAAACATCAATTCCGTTAATTGTTGGAAGACTTATAACGTAAAGTAAAGACGTTAATTTGTTATGTCTTCTTGTTAAAGACATGTACACTTACGACGTATAATAAAATATTTAATGTTTATGTTTCTAGTTAAAACATACACATGAAGTCATTGAATTGGTCAAAGACTTTAAATATAAAGTATGCAGTAGGCTAAAAATACTATTGATGCTATCTGGTATGACTTGGTTGGCAGATACGTAAGCCAAAGAGTATAAGTTCATCGAATGAGTTGTGTGATAGTCTCACAACATATATCCACGTGGAATACCACAACTTTATGGTAAGTCCATCATGGATATTGTTTGATCTTTGATGACTTAAACTATTTTACCTCAAAAGCAATCAAGGTTAGAAAATTGGATGTGCCATGCGTACACCCAATATGGTTCCAACCCAGAAGGAATTTAGACACCATTGTATTATGGAATGGGATGAATCCCATTATGTCTTGATTGAAGTTCTGAATTTGTTAAATACCTAAGAGTAAGTAATTAACAAACTAGAATCAAGAACTAACGATGTATTTTGGATGTCCCACTTGAAAACAATTTATTGTTATCAAGATGCTGAGTACTTGGAGATTAGTCTCCACTTACAAAAGCAAGTGGGAGCACCTTTAGATCTTGAAGTTATTCAAGAGCTAAATACACAACCTTCTGAGTACACTTGCTAATGTCATACTAAGGTTGAACATGCATATGTTAAACCATAGATTGATATATCTCATTCATAAATCCGCAAGGATACCCCTAACACCTGAATGATATATTTTTTATATCAATGTTAAGGGACATAAGTTGGAGGATCATAGTGAACCTGCTAACTAAAGAGATGCATTATCAGATCTTGAATCTGATGAATAGCTCAAAACTATGAATGATAAGATGCAGTCCTTGAAAGATAATCACTCATGAAGCTTGATTGATCTCTCACCAAATCAGTTAGACTGTGAGGTTTAAAATGAGTTTCTTGAACTAGAAGACTCATAAGGACAAACTTGTACACATATTTAATGCATGCGTAGTAGAGAGAGTTTACTCATACTCAAGAAATTGATTATGATTAAATCTTCATACCTACAAACATTAAATGTATAAAGATGATTAATTGTCATACCTGTTTTCATGTAAATGAAATATGACAATGGGATTTCAAAACACTTTTTGATTACTTTTGCGAGGACGATGAGTAATCAAAAGGGTTTATGAATCTGTATAATCTTTATTATGTATACAAGACTTAAGAATCCAGGTGTGGATTAAATCATGCATCTAGGAGCAGAGATCTTAAGTTAATTACGAAATCATTAATTTGATTTTGATTAAATAAGATTACTCCTGAGTACTCTGAGAGCAAGTAGGAGCAATGAATTTATTTTCTTAAATCTCATATGTTGTTAACATATAAGAAACAATATTCCATCTAAGCTAGACTTTAATCCTTAGCCTGGAATGAAGTTTTAATTAAGGAATTTAGGAAATAAAACATAAAACCTTGTTGCATATGTTTATTAGAATAAACATAAGCGGTTAATAATCTAAACACAATATGACATGTCATTGAGGGGAGTCTCAATGATCCATCTTACATGATGAGATTGAATGCATGAATGGAAATCTTAAGTTTGACTAAAGGATTCATTATGTAAGTCATATTATGTATTGGATTATTTATATCATTTGCATGAATGCAAGATGAGTTGATAACAACAAATATCTAAGTGAAAGTCGTTAGATAATTGTCAAACGAACAACCTAATGGACCTGCAAAGGACCAAATATTTGTTCAAACGTTTACGGATATTTGAGGAGCTCTGTTATGTTTTCATTCATTAATGCTTATATAACTGAGATGATGCTCAAACCTAGTCGTAGTAGGATGACATCATGAATGATGACACCTCTAACTAGATGTGCTCGATTGAGAGCATTAATGCATTATACATTAAAAGAATAATAATACTTTACAGTTTAGGAAACTGTTACTATGACTGTCTAAAGTAGGTGTTTTGCTAGCTTCAAATACACTATGATATGTATTGTTGCAATACTCGTAATGTACTTGATTGCACACATACAAAAGGACAATCATCATTCAAACATTTTTTGAATTTTGAAACAAGTATTCTCAAAGTTTACTCAGATGACTACTTGTTGTCTTGTACAACAAAATTGATCATGGTGGAAACATCGGATTCTGATCTGTATGTAGTCTTGTGCATATCTGTTTTTAGTATTTGGATAATGGAACTGTAAGCAGTCGTATTATATAATGAATTGATATACCGGGTATTATCGTCTTCATTTATACTACTGTGTTCTATATTTGCATGTTTAATCCATGAATAATTTATTTATTCTAAAATTGTCCATTGCCAGTTGACGATACGGGAGTATCATCAAATTAAGGCAAATGTGAGCGTGTTGGTAATTTATTTGCCAAACTCATATGTTGTTCATTGTGATGAACATTGGACTGACCCAACCTTCGAGAATTCACTGCATGGATCGGCGTCAATAGTGAATCTCGCAAATGGTTATGTCTCTTATCCTTAGACTTGAGATGCAAGTAGGTCTTGCATGTGCGGAATTTTATTCTTTGATATGGTTAAACGCTGTCCTGAATAAGGTAGTTATAAAAACCATTTTCAGGAGTGATTTGAAACACATGAATGACACGTGCAGTCAAAATAGGATTTGTTCCTCCACATGTCATGGAGTTAGATACTATTGGGCCCCTCGATGAATTGAACGGATGTTTGTATGGCCGTACCCAAATGAGATTAAGATGAATCTTAATTCACTTGGTAATCTTGTTCAATATCTAGATCGAGAAACAGAATAGTTGAACAAATAGAATGACTTCGATCCATGTCTAGTGTTCAACATAGTATCTGTAACAAAAGGATGGATGACATATAAACCATTTAAATGAGAAGTTTTAGAAACTACCCTCACATATTTCTAGGGGCATTGGCGTGTTGCTAGACGCTAACCTTTGCTTGTATAATTACTTGATTATTATGACGTCGCAAGTGGGAGCTGTTGGAGTATGCTCGTGTCATAATAAATAATTATATGGCTAGTCATATGTGAGCCTATGGGGTCACACACATATACACTTAGGTACCTCTTTATGTTGTATTTATTGTACTTACGACATGTAAATAACCTTACGTAACTAGGAAACTCTATCGGGCTTCTAATAATTAAGTAATGGACTTAATTAATTGGACTTGGAAAAACTTATGGGAGGCCCATAAGGCCCATAGGGTGGCCGGCCATAGGGAGTTACAAAGGGGAGATTTGGTTTTGAATTTGGTCAAGATATATGTGAGATATCTCCTCACAATTAGATAACCAATTTCCAAAATTCTCTCCTCCCTCTCTCCCTCTAACTCACGGCAAACAAACACCCCTTACTAGGGTTTTGTTTTTTCATAATCAAATCCTTGATTCTTGTTTAATCAAAGGCCATTTGAAGGTTACGGGTATAAGGACTAGCATCCAAGGGGTATACGGTGAGGTGTAGTGTGTTTCACACATAGAGGAGATCAACCTTATTGATCTCTTGGGTTTCTATTAACATTCGTGGTGGTGACTTTGTTGGTGATTCCCGGTGCACGCTACAAAGGTATAAAACATATATGTTTAATTTGTTTTTATTTAGATTGATCATATGGCTATATGAGATCCGTGTGGGTGATGTTGTTCCGCTGCGTTTATTTGATATTTATATATTTTATATTCATACATCACCTATATGTGTAACCCGTAAAAATGGTTGTGTTTAGCCTTAATTGAGCACCACTAGTAATAATCTCATACTCATTCTCCAACTTGATTAAATTGCTTTTCCTAAATATACCTAACGCTAAGCTTACTTTTATGAACTTTGCTTTTCATTAGAATTTTTCATTCATAGATTTATGGCATCTCGCACATGTGATATATCTAGATGTTTATTTGCTCCTATATGATTTGATTGTATGCTTTCATAATTATCTGCTTAGTTATTGAATGCATGTTTATTATAATAGTTTTTGTTTTTCTCTAACTATTTCGATATGATATATTTTTGTACTTGTTTATGATACATGCCTAAATGCCTTTACTTACATTACTCTATTTGTCTCTTTTATCTAGGTATATATTTCTTGACTTTAGATTTTATACGCTTATTTCATGAGAACCTTAGTGTCACAATTCGATAGGCCATATTAGTCTCAAAACAGTCTTAAGTGTCCTAGAGTCTCCATGCATACTTACTTCCTTATTCATCATCTTGTTTCCTTCCAAAAAATCCACTCATTTGTCAAGAGATAGTTAGATTGTAATCTAATACCTCTCTAAGTTGATGTGACAACTTAAATATTTCATCCGAAATGTTTAATTATTTTTAATTAGCAAAATGCAAATTAAAATGTCACTCATTGTTCATGTCTATTTCTTGTGTCATGACTCTATTGTTATATAGATGTCAAACACCTTCTGTCCACCTTTAGGAAAACCTCCTTGTATGCTATCCTTCATCCTTCATGTCATTGTCAAGATTACCGTTTTCATGTTGGTTTGTCTTTATTTGTGTCACACTCTATGTCCGGATGAGCACGAATTTAATGGGAAGAGAAAACACACTCACTCATATATATCCTTCTACCTTACACTTAAACCTCATAAACCTTATAAACCTTCTTCAGTACATCCTCAAACCACAAATGTGAAATGAAAACCGGGTCATCCTTTATACTACCAATCTCGAGTCATCCACCATCTCCATGCCCTCAAAGAAACCAAAAATCAATATCATACCTCCTAAACAATAAACCTCAACCTCAAAACTCCATCACCTAAACCTCAATTTCATATCCTAGTGCACCTAATGTACTATCTAAAACACCCTCCACCACATCTTCATCTCTATCCATCAATGGATATCCCAACTCACAATTGCCTCCACCACCAAAAGTGTCACCACCACCTCCTACCCAAGAAATTCATTCCATGAATATCGCTCTTTCACTCTCACCCATCTTCACCAATAACTCCGCCTAGTCATCTTCACAAGAAGATTCAACCATGTAACCATCCCCTACACTCTACTAAATGTGTCATCACCACTAAAACTTAATCCATAAAGGTCAACCCATCTTTCATGATACATAAACCTATGTTCACCCTTGTGTCGCTCTTTGAATCAAAGGGCAATCGTCGTATCCATACACTCATAAACATGATTGTCTATGTCATCAAAAGTCAAGTGAATTTCTTTATGAAATGCATAGCAAGTGAAGAACACAAAGAAGATATCCAAGCTTCAAGTGTTGTTGAGTCATCACCACCTTATCCTAGTGAATTTCATTACGAAATGCGTCTTTTCCACTTTCTAGCAAGTGAAGAACACAAAGAAGATATCCAAGCTTCAAGTGTTGTCGAGTCACCACCACCTCATTTCACATATCCACCTTCGGTCGTCAACCAACAAAACACCTAAAAATCCCATGATTCCCAATCATCCACCCTTGTCAAATGATATATTAATCTAAACCATATTTGTCAACCTTTTGTCATCACCTTCCCTTTTCATTAACGCTTATCCTTCTTCATTTTTCCACGTTTTTTAAAAGAATGAATCATTCTCATCTTCATTTTTCTTTAACTCTTTTAGAGTATATATTTTGGCATTTTTCGGTCGAATCTTTGCATTAGGTCCTAATCATTGTCATGTCTTAAGCGTTGGTCATATTATTTTTTTTGGGAATTTAGGTTGTTGTTTTTAAAACAATAATTGCATGTGTCATATTTTTAGTCCATATACCTTAGACATCCATATCTTGTTCCCCAATAAGTGTCATGCATATATCTATCATCATCATTATGTATATGTGAATTCCTTTTCAACTAACTTTGCCTTGTAGCATTCTTCCGTTACTTGATTTCTTGGTGCCTCAAATAAGGGGGAGCATACACCAAGGGGGAGCATTGGTGATTTGTATTACATCCCTATCTATATATATTTTTGTTGCTGGAAACTAACCCTTGATGCAGGTTATAAGTATGCAATTTATTTGATCCATGGATTCGCTAGAGTCATGTTTTAGAGGTTGATATTATCAAGGCTTCACTTACGATGATGCAAGCTCGCCTCTTTATTTCAAGAATTGAAGTGTAGTAGAAGTCTCTACTAGGAGCTCGCCTTTTTGTTTCGACAAAAGGGGGAGAAGAAGTGTAAACAAGTAACTTATACATTTTACTATAAGTTATAGTTTACATAGTTTGTCATCATCAAAAAGGGGGAGATTGTTGGCATAAATATTATGATATTTAATATAAACATCCTCTTCATGTTTTGATGATGACAAAGATGTAAGTTACAACATATAACGTAAAGTGCTTAAGTTACTTGTGATCACAATTCATCTATGCATTCATACGTCAACAAGCCTCGACATCTCAACATCTCGAGTATGCTTCAACAATCACTTAAGGTATGTACAAACAAATGTCTAATACATTTTATGATCAAAGGGATTTATTTAGACACTACAAATTTTATAAAATGTTATAAACATCTTATATATTTTGAAAAACACTTTTGGTAAATAAAGGAAAATGTTTAATTCATAATAAATATATGAATTCAAATTTTTAGCCAAAAACAGTTAAAATTTCAGTAGATAAACCTTCCCCAGAAAATGACAAAACAAGCCGTTTTCTGTCTGGGTAGCCCCCTTAATTATGGGCGGCCCCCTTAATAATTAAGGGGGCCAACCATACAATTAAGGGGACCGGCACGCTCCTTTTGTCAGAAATGTTTGCCTATTAATACATGTTCATTTCTGCTATTTTTCTAGACCTTTTGCACGAAAATTTCCAGTCCCAATCCTTTCAAAACATCTTTCTAAATCCTTTGATCATAAGATTATAAGTCTTTGTTTCAAGTGATCTAATCATTCACAAGTCAAAGTGGAAGAGAAGAATCCTCCCTGTCATAAAACCAAAGATGTATTAGAGTCTAGTTAGTATTGATATGAAGTTGTGAGTTATGTATGTATATGTAATAAGTAGATCAAGATGATCTTACTTAGTAGTGAGTCAATGAGTGAGTAAGAAGTAGTAGTGTGGAGAAGTGATGTAGTTGTGAAGAAGTAGGTGTGTGAATAAGTAGTGGAGTATAGAAGAAGTTGTGAAGTAGTCGTGAAGTCGTGAAGTTGTGTAGAAGTTGTGTAGTGATCGAAGTCGTGTCGTGAGTTTGGTCCTAGCTAGCATTAGGACTCGACATATTGCTTGGTGTCGTAAATCGGTGTAAGCAAAGGTGTGTACGGTTTTCTCCACCGAAAGGGAGCTTGTTGAGTAGTGTTTTGAACTCTCGAGTAGGTGACTCGGGGAGTGGAGTAGGGCAATGAAGGTGTCCTTGTAGCCGAACCACTATAAATCATCGTGTCCGGTTTACACTCTCTTCCTCTTATCTCTTTACATTTATTCTTGCATTTATCGCTTTATATCTATGCTTGCAAATATGTGTTGATTGTTGCTTATATTGTCATGATGATTAATTGTGTTATAGTTATAAGTTAATATTGTGATTGTGTGTATAACTATATGATATGGTCTAATAGATTATTATTCACACTTCTCATATTGAGTTTAACTTAATAGATAATTTGATACAAAACATTTTAAGATTTTAAAAAGGAAAACTTTAATTGAAGAGTTTGAAACAAACCTTTTATAAAACGAAAAAGAGGGAAAACTATTCAACCCCCCCCCCCCTTCTAGTTTTCCACATAGTAGTGTTAGTTTTTTTGTTTTATTTATTATGTATCAGCTAGGTTTTGTGTTTTCGTGAGGTTGGCATGTCAATCTCTTGAGGTTAGTGATTGTAAGCACAAATGATGAGTTTGTTTGTAAAACTCAGTATGATGCTTTGCCATATTACATGAACTTCATTGTTTGAGTAATGTACTTTACCTAGGCAAAAATCATTTACCCAAAAAATATGGACCATACCGTCACTACTAGAAATCATGCCAGCACCAACGGAATATCAGCAACAATCATTGATTCCTTGGTAAATTACTACTTTACCAACGACTTTACCAACAAAGGTAAGAAAAGCATAATTTATAGTTTACCAACAACGCACTTGTTGGTGAATTCGTTGGAATATAGCTTTTATTTGGAGGGAAATTTCCCGCTAACTTTACCAAGTACATTTTCTCAATAGTTGGTTAGTAAAATCAGAAAAGTAGTGTAAGTGTGACAAAGTAAAATTTATTCCCGAAAGTAAGATTTATAAATTTTGTAATTGGTTCAAACCAAACTAAAATTTATTCGGGAAATTAAAAGTCCCTCCATCCCAAAAACATCTCCCCCCAAAAACACTTTGACCTAAAATATTCTAACATTTCATACTCTTTCTTTGCAGCCCTCCCACCTAACTTTCCCAAAAGTATACATCTCAAACCCAATACTGCAAAAGGAGTATTAAATATTTCGATTTATTGTCATCAAAAGGAGGTACTTTACCAAAAGTTTACATCTCAAACCCAATCTCAGCCCTCCCACCATTTCGATTCATTGTCATCAAAAGGAGGTTGGTTTCTTTCTTTCTAATTTCTTGACAGTCAAATGTTCTATTTTAACACTTTATTAAATCTTTTATATGTGATACTTTATGGTTGTTGTCAATTTTTGTTTCATTAGTTTTAGAATTCTAGCTAGTAGACATTATCCTAAATAAATATCAATTTGTTGTGATTCTTTTCTTAGTTAGCTTACATTATCTTAAATATGTTAGAAAGACCCAATTATGTCTAAATGCTACTCAATTTTTTTTAATTATGCATTTTATTGTGGTGACATGTTTACAAATTGTTAGTGGGTCTCTTATTTACAAGCTTACAATTTGCTTTGTTTGTTTGATTATGTGGTGACATGTTTATATAGTTGTATGATACATAGTGGTTATGTTATTTATAAACTTGCACTTTGTTCAGTTTGAGGTCGTGGGTAACAGAAAACATAAAAAAAAATCATGTCGGTTGATCGGAGTTGGATGAAACATCGTGTCAACCCCCATATGGTTCGATTAATCAAGAATTCAAAGATGTGGTTAAAGAGTTTTTGGATATTGCATTTAGCCAACTGTGAGCTGTAGGTCGTGAGGCGATAAAATGTCCTTGCTTCAAGTGTGAACTATTAAAAAAGCATAAAAGGGACGATATAACACTACACCTGTACAAGTGGGGTTTCCAAGACTTTTTGTCTACCTGGTTTGCACATGGTGAAGTATCGACTCCACAGCTTCATCAAGATCATGTTACAAATGATGACTTGCAAGGGGCGAATGAGAATCATTACAGAGACATGGTGATTGATGCGGCTGGTCCTGAGTTAAGGAGGGACTTCACAAAAGAAGAACCAAATCCTGAAGCAACAGCGTTCTTTAAGTTGTTAGAGAGTGCTGACGAGCCATTATGGGATGGTTGTAAGAACCATACTAGGTTATCAGCAGTGTCTCAACTAATGAATTACAAGTCGGACTATAACATGAGCGAAATCTGTTATAATCGAATCATTTCATTAGTGAAGTCCATGCTGCCAAAAGATGCGCTATTACCTGAAGACTTCTATCAGTCAAAGAAAATGGTGAAAAAGTTAATACTCAAGTATGAAAAGATTGAGGCATGTCCTAATGATTGCATGCTATATTCGAAAAAACATAAAGATAAGACAAAGTGTGTTGTTTGTGGTCATGCTCGCTATAAAGAACGAAAACGGGGTGAAGGAAAGTGCAACGGAGTACCTTACAAGGTGTTGCGTTATTTACCACTTGCACCTCGACTTCAAAGGCTTTTTATGTCAAAAAAGACAGCCGAACACATGTCTTGGCATAAAAAAAAAATCGTCGTCCAGAAGGTGTACTCACTCACCCATCAGATGGCGAGGCATGGAAACATTTTGATCGAACTCATTCTTCGTTTGCTGTAGATGGACGAAATGTGAGGTTGGGTCTCTCAACAGATGGTTTCAATCCTTTTGGGCACTCAAGTATACCTTATTCATGTTGGCCGGTATTTGTTACACCATACAACCTGTCACCATGGATGTGTATGAAAGAGGGGGTCTTATTTCTAACTCTAATTATTCCGGGCCCGAATAATCCGGGTAATAACATTGATATATACTTGAGGCCGCTAATCGATGAACTGAAAATACTTTGGGATGGTGTTACAACATATGATGTCTCAAGGGAACAAAATTTTCAAATGAAAGCTGCTCTCTTATGGACTATAAATGACTTTCCTGCTTGTCGTATGTTATCGGGTTGGAGCACTCATGGAAAATGGCATGCCCATATTGTATGGAGAATACTAAGGCTTTTACTCTACAACATGGCGGGAAACCAAGCTTCTTTGACTGTTGATGAGGTGAAAAGTGTACCGCTTTTAAGGGGTCATTTAAGCCCGAATTCGAGATTATTTGATCAATTATTGCCCTAAATCGTTCCTTTTGTCATTTTAGGTACTTTTGGAGAGAAATCTGGAAAAGGAAGCATTTTGGACGTTTTTGGAGCATAAAAGTGAAGAAAATGGCTAAGTCTCAAAATTCCTTGCTGAAACAGTACCTAACGGCGTCAAGGTTCTACAAGTGACGGCGTCAAGAGTGACAAAAGAGGTGAAAGTGGAAAATACACGTGACGATCCAAAATGTTTTTAGGCATATTGGCCTGACGGCGTCACCTAGGCCGTCAGGGTCCAAATACACATGACGGCCCAGAGTTCATTTACACATGACGGCGTCACAATTGGATCTAGGCAATACGGATTTCATCATGGCGGCGAGCTGACGGCGTCACAAGCTATAACGTGACGCCGTCAAGGTGTAAAATTTATATATAGTTTTCTAATTTTCATTTATTAGTGTGGAACTTTGTGTGGGATATTAGGGCATAAACCCTAAGACGAATTTTACAGCTTTTTCAAGGGTTTCAACCCCTTGATTCTTCCTTGTTCAATTGAAGATAAGTACTTATTCAAATCATTCAATATGTCTATGTGTTGTGTGATTATATCTTACGCTTGTCTTCTCTTTAACATGCTAGGCTAGATCTTTATTGTGTTTGCTTAGATGTAGTGAAACCTAGATGTTGATTATGGGTTGATTGTTTGTTTATAATTGTTACGGATAATTGTATTCGATGTTAGACTTAAGAAAACTGACAGACTTCCATTGGTAACTTGCTTGAACGTCTTAAGAAACATGATCGGAGGTGTACTACGATTTTTAGTTGTATTTAATGCATAAGAGAATTCTAATGATCCCATGTTAGGAGCTTCTAACGGCTCGACATAGGAGTGAAGTAGGATCTTATAGAGTTAGGGAATATTGCACACGACCCTACGACTAGTATTAAGTAATATAACCCGTCATCCATGCAATTGTAACAAGCTAATCAACCTGTAAAAGATATCTAAAGAGTAATGAAATCTAAGTAAACACAACTTCTCTAATTATTGTTTCCACCACATTAGTATAATAGTTTAATTTTCATTTCTTTTATTTTATTTTAATTGCATTGGTAGTTAATTGGGTTAGTTGGCTAACAACTAATTCCGCCCACTCCTTCAAAACCCGAGATTACTTGCTTTCCATAAAATATAAAAATATAAAAAGAATCATCCCTCACCTCTAGAACTAGTTTAGTAGGCTTTCTAATCCTTGCGACACTATTCCTGAGTTGAACGATCAATCCCCCGGTACTTGTCACTATACTATACTACAACGATCAGGTACACTACCTGGTAGGGCTGTAAACGAACCGGACGAACACGAACGAAGCCTTGTTCATGTTCGTCCATTTAATTTTAACCGGACAAATAAACGAACACGAACACTTAAACGGACGAATTTTCTTGTTCATGTTCGTTTATTAAGAAAATGACTTGTTCATGTTCGTTTATTTTCGTTCATTAAGACACTAAACGAACGCTAAACGGACATAAACGATCGAACATAAATGAACATAGAGAAACAAACATAATCTTTATTAAATTATGCATCTAATATCGTTTTATAAGTGTTGTTTTGTTTAAACAAACTAATTTTAAAGTTATATAATTAAAAGATATGATATATGAACATAAATAAATAAATGAACATAAACGAACATTAACGAACGCATAATCGGACGTTCACGAACATAAATAAACGGACGTGACTTTTGTTCATGTTCGTTCATTTAACTAAACGATCGTAAAACATTGTTTATGTTCGTTCATTTAATAAATAAACAAACATAAACGAACTTTTTACCGAACGGTTCATGAAATGTTCACTGAATGTTCAGTTCGTTTACAGCCCTACTACCTGGTGGGGGTTGTAAGCTTCTCAAGATCCCTTGAGAGGTAAAACCTGTTGCGAGGGCGCAATTCCCACGTATCAAGTTTTTGGCGCCGCTGCGGGGGAATAGTTATTGTCTAGGTTAGAATTTCTTTTCATTAGGTCTACTTGCTAGATTCCTTTCTAGTAAGATTTTTATTTTATTTTTATAGGTTTTCTGTAGTCTATCTTTTCTTTGTGCTTTTGTTCGTAAAAATTTTCCATTGACTATTCCGTTATCCATTATGGAGAACGCGAATCCACCATACTACCAACCAAAAAATTTACCCACTCCAAATGACATCTTGATGTTCAAACAACATCAAGATGAACCTATCTATGATGCATGGACTCGTTTTAAATATTTACTCCGAAAAGTCCCTCATCATAGTTTTGATATGTGGTCCCAAATTGAAATATTTTACCATCGTGTCGACCACTATACCAAAATGGACATTGACCATGCCGCAGATTGGGACCTTTGGGGATTAAGCACTGATGAAGCATGGGAAACCATAGAGAATTGTGCCATACTTTCCAAAAAATGGACAACCCAACAAACGTTGTTACAGATCAATTGATCACAAGTTTGAGGGAACAAGCAAGAAGTTTGTTTGGGGATAATAAGCCTATAGATGAGATACCTAGGTACATGGAGTGGTTTGATTCCACCATAATACAAGATGAACACATAGGTAATCTAGATACAATGGAGAATGAGGTGGACAATCCAAGCCCACTAAGTACCCCACAAGTCTCACCTTCATTTGAGGCACACACACCGCCCGTGACTTACCCGGAAGATGTAGAAGAAACTTTAGGAGTCCCAATAAAGGTAGAGCCCTTAGACCAAGCACCACTAGAGGATATAGGTTTGAATACTTATAGTGATAACCTTACCCTTAGTTTTAGGGAATTACCTAGTGTTGATGAACCAGAATCTCAATCTTCACACAACTTTCAATCCTTAGATATACATCTAGGAGACAAAAGAGGAGTCGACCCACCTAGCAACCCATGTAGTTCGGGTAGTCTTAGGACAAATGTAATGGACTCTTAGCCTTGTAGAGAGGAAGCCAATATAGGAGTGGAAAATGACCTTACATGCTTACATCACCCATTTATGATTAATCACAAGAAACATTATGGGTTTAAACCGGGTTTATTAGGTCAAGATGGATCCCCAACTAGGAGTCTCTCAAAGTTGATAGAAAATGATCCCTTTCTAGGAAAAAAATCTTAATCCACCCATTAACCCAATTGAATTAGGTAAGGTTATGATGATAGGAGCACACATCTTTGAGCATATAATTCATTCACCACTCTTCCCTCACGTGGCATATTTCCACCCTAAGGGTGTGTATCACTACTTTCACCCACACTTAATCCTAAGTGTAGGGAAAACCTCCCCTATTTCCGTTAAATAAGGGTAGAGTCAGGCTCGTGACTCGAAGAAAAACAAGCGCTTCTTGGGAGGCAACCCATATTTTGTGTTTTTTATTTGTTTTCATATGCGTGTTTTATTTTTATTGTTGGTAAATCATGTTTCAAAGTAAATTGTGAAAATGCTTTATTTTATTTTTAACTTCGTCTTAATTACATATAAAGGTATTTTGCAAAAGCTAAGTGTAAGGGGAAACCCAAATTTGTTTATAAGAACAAAAATGATCATGATTCGCCACAATATTAAATGAACATGTATATTAGTAATTGTTAGAGTCAAATGCTTGTATCGAGTCATAATGATGTTTTGCAGGATTTTCCAGGAAGTAGAACATTAGTTTTTCCAGAAATTTTCCGGAAACTTAACATAAAGATTTCTGCAGGTCATTTCTGACGGCGTCAGGGTTTAAAACCTGACGATGTCACGTGTAAAATTCTGGAAATTTTGCGAGTTTTGTTTTTCTAACGGAGTCTTAAAAGTTTTTGTTGATTCTTTAATTTTATAAACTCCAGGAAATCTGCAAAGATTCATTCCACAAGCATTATATCCCTTTAATTCCTAGAAAGCAACTTTAAGATACATATGCTATTTTTTTTCTTTCTAGGATTTATTAGTATATATAGATTGCCGCCGATTTTATGCGAGGTTTCCTTGATTGTTTTCTCAGGTTTAACAGGTTACATATGACAAGAAGATGATTTATATTTCTGGAAGGGAAGCTTTGAACGTTCATTTTCTTGGAGGAAGATCTAACCTTGTTGACACACTATCCACACCGAACGAATCAGGGGAGTATTTGTTTTCATTCTTTTACCTATTTTACTTTTACATTCTTTAATTAAACATTGGGGACAATGTTCATCCTAAATGTAAGGGGAGGGTAAATGATGATACCTTATAGGATACTATTGCACTTGAGTTTGTTTGTTCGATGGTAGGTGTGTAATAAAATTAAGAGAAATACTTGTTAGTGTAATTTTAGCGCCAAATTTAAATTTTTTTACAACATTTAGGAGTGAAACTTTAACCTTAACAAGCGTCTCATGGATAGGAGTTGTATGACTAGCACAAAACCGTACCATTCAGAAAATTTTTCCACCCAAATATGTGAGGTTCGCCTTTAGATTTGATAGGAAAAGCATTCATTATTAGTGCTTATGGGTGTACCGGTAGCATTTAGATTCTAGAACTTGCGTTAGGGATGCATCCCGAGACCGCTAGTGAGACTACATTCTTGTAGTATGATTTACTACATGATGAGAGGCATTAGGATTACCCTTGTGTTTAAACCCGTATCATAATTACTTGACCATTTAAGTCATATTACTTGACTAGTAAAGTCAATTAATTTCCCACACCTTAGCGTTGTACTCATTTTTAGTACACGATACCCCTAGTACACCCCTCTGAGCCTATCTTTTCGTTTCTAACTTTAAACATTTTACTAGGAAGAATTTGTTACAACCCACCCAAATGTGCAATCAAATCGCCTTAGCCTTCCGTGTATGCACTCATCTTTAGTGCATTATTGTTATTTGTTTAAACGCTTAGTTAATTATCTAATTGATTACATGGTTGCTAAGTCGAGTCATATCTTGTACATATTGTTTTGGGACGATTGGGACTCATGGGTAAAGTACTTGTGTTATGGAGTAATGGGGAAGAACATCATATATTACCCCACATATGCGTTAATCTTAAAAAAGTACTCCAAGTGTTTTGATTATCTTGATTCGAGTCATTTGAGTAGTTTATTATAAAGTATGTAAAAATTCAAGTGTAAGGGGAATGTACATTCCCTATGATGTATTATTTTAGATGGTAGGGTAAAAATGTATGCAAAAAAAAAGGAAAAAAACATACCCCACATATGCGTTAATCTTAAAAAGTACTCCAAGTGTTTTGATTATCTTGATTCGAGTCATTAGAGTAGTTTATTGTAAAGTATGTAAAAATTCAAGTGTAAGGGGAATGTACATTCCCTATGATGTATTATTTTAGATGGTAGGGTAAAAATGTATGCAAAAAAAAAAAAAAAAAAAAAGGAAAAAAACATACGGACTACCATCCCGTTTCATTCTATGTTTGTTTTATGTTTTTGTTATTTTTGATTTATTAGTTTAAGTCGAGTCGAGTCTTGGCTTAGCAACGCCATATTGTACATGTAATTAACCAAGATGATTAACTCGCCACCAGTAAATATTGCCTTTATCCAACAAAACCGTGTTTTCCATATTCCTACACCTAACGTTATAACCCTTTAAAAGACCTCTTTGATAGTTTATCCTAGGTTCTTACGCCAAGTGGTGGAGGTTTGATCCTTTCCCAAGCCTATGGTAATTTATTTGCTATGACAGGTACTGAGAGATGTTTTCCATTTCTATATTGTGATATGTACTTTATTACACCCGAGATAAGTGAGTATCTAAACACTATTTATGAGGTGCTAGTGTATGACCTCCGTGCTTGCTTTTGGTTTTTAGTGGAACGATTATTTGTTGTAATTACTTTTATATTAGTGTTAAATGACCTCTAACTTGTATTTTGATTAGAATAAAAGCGCATTTGCTTGAGGACAAACAAATCTCAAGTGTAAGGGTATTTGATGAGGCGAAAAGTGTACCGCTTTTAAGAGGTCATTTAAGCCCTAATTTGAGATTATTTGATCAATTATTGCCCTAAATCGTTCCTTTTGTCATTTTAGGTACTTTTGGAGAGAAATCTGGAAAAAAGAAGCATTTTGGACGTTTTTGGAGCATAAAAGTGAAGAAAACGGCTAAGTCTCAAAATTCCTTGCTGGAACAGTACTTGATGGGGTCAAGGTTATATAAGTGATGGCGTCAAGAGTGACAAAAGAGGTGGAAGTGGAAAATACAATTGACGATCCAGAATGTTTTTAGGCATATTGGCCTGGCGGCGTCACCTAGGCCGTCAAGGTCCAAATACACATGAATGCCCAGAGTTCATTTACACATGACGGCGTCACAATTGGATCTACGCAATACGAATTTCATCATGGCGGCGAGTTGACGGCGTCACAAGCTATAACGTGACGCCGTCAAGGTGTAAAATCTATATATAGTTTTCTAATTTTCATTCATTAGTGTGGGATATTAGGGCATAAAACCTAAGACGAATTTTACATCTTTTTCAAGGGTTTCAACCCCTTGATTCTTCCATGTTCAATTGAAGATAAATACTTATTCAAGTCATTCAATATGTCTATGTGTTGTGTGATTTTATCTTACGCTTGTCTTCTCTTCAACATGCTAGGCTAGATCTTTATTGTATTTGCTTAGATGTAGTGAAACCTAGATGTTGATTGTTTGTTTATAATTGTTACGGATGATTGTATTCGATGTTAGGCTTAAGAAAACTGGCAGACTTCCATTGGTAATTTGCTTGAACGTCTTAAGAAACATGATCGGAGGTGTACTACGATTTTTGGTTGTATTTAATGCATAAGAGAATTCTAATGATCCCATGTTAGGAGCTTCTAACGGCTCGACATAGGAGTGAAGTAAGATCTTATAGAGTTAGGGAATATTGTACACGACCCTACGACTAGTATTAAGGAATATAACCCATCATCCATGCAATTGTAACAAGCTAATCAACCTGTAAAATATATCTAGGGAGTAATGAAATCTAAGTAAACACAACTTCTCTCATTATTGTTTCCACCACATTAGTATAATAGTTTAATTTTCATTTCATTTCTTTTATTTTAATTGCATTGGTAGTTAATTGGGTTAGTTGGCTAGCAACTAATTCCGCCCACTCCTTCAAAACCTGAGATTTTACATGCTTTCCATAAAATATAAAAATACAAAAAGAATCATCCCTCACCACAAGACCTAGTTTAGTAGGCTTTCTAATCCTAGTGACACTATTCCAGAGTTGAACGATCAATCCCCCGGTACTTGTCACTATACTATACTACAACGATCAGGTACACTGCCTGGTGGGGGTTGTAAGCTTCTTAAGATCCCTTGAGAGGTAAAACCTGTTGCGAGGGCGCAATTCCCACATATCAACTGTCATCGTCAGTTCTTGCCTGATGACCATCCATACAGAAAAGATAAAGATAATTTCTTTGTCAGCAGAGTTGATTATGATGATCCGCCGCCTTGTTTAGTTGGTGATGCAATATTACGTCGATTTAGAGACTTTCCACAAATCACTTTTGGAAAAAGTGATAAAAAAGGCGATAAAGCAAAGAAATGGCCTGGTTATGGGAAGGACCATAATTGGACGAAAAAGAGTATATTTTGGGAGTTACGTTATTGGAAAGACAATCTATTACCACACAATTTAGATGTGATGCACATCAAAAAAAATGTTTTTGAAAATGTTTTTAATACAGTGATGGATGTGAAAGGGAAGACAAAAGATAACGTTAAGTCTCGATTTGACATGAAACAATATTGCAAACGACCTAATTTGAATCTACTTGAACGTCAGGGAATGTTAATGAAGCCAAAAGCACAATATAAATTGTTGAGGCCTCAAGTAAAAACAGTATGTGAGTGGATCAAACAAACACGATTTACAGATAGATATGCCTCAAACATTTCTAAGTGTGTAAATCTGGATGATTGCAAGCTGAATGGAATGAAAAGCCATGATTTCCATGCGTTCATGCAAAGAATGCTACCTATTGCTTTCCGAGAAGTTCTGCCTAAGTCAATATGGGATGCATTGACCGAGCTAAGTCATTTTTTTTGTGACATATGTTCAACGGTCATGGATTCAAAGCACATTGAAACATTGGAGAAAAACTTAGTGGAAACTCTTTGTAAACTAGAAAAGATATTTCCACCAAGTTTTTTTGATTCAATGGAACATTTGCCTATTCATATGGCATATGAAGCTAGAGTGGGTGGACCGGTGCAATATCGTTGGATGTACCCATTTGAGAGGTATTTAAAAACCAAACAAATCTTATATGTAAGATGTCTATTTGAGTATACTTATAGTCGTCACATTTTTCCCTCAGGTGTATGATGAACCTGAAGAAAAAGGTTCGCAATAGAGCACGCGTTGAAGGTTCAATATGTGAGGCATACCTCATTCAAGAATTATCAACCTTTTGCTCACTTTAATTTGAACCTGATGTTCAAACAAAGTTAAATCGTGTTCAACGGAACGATGATGGGGTTTATGTGGGTGACAACACTAAACTTCATGTCTTTCGTTATCCTTGTCGACCTTTTGGAAAGTTAAGAGAAATGTTACTAAATGAAGGTGATTTCGAAGCTGCAGAAAGATACGTTCTTCTGAATTGTTCAGAGATTTTGCCATTTGTAGAGTATGTATGCAATCAATCTTTACATATATTATGCAAATGCGTATTTAATAAGCAAAAACTCATTTAATTTATTATGCAGAGAATTTGATAAGTTGATGATCGACAATAATCCAAATATTGGAGATGGAGAACTTGATCAGTTACGTGACTTGCAATTTTCCAAATGGGTTAAACAAAGAGTGAGTATTTGATAGGTTTGTAATACAACCATATAGTGAGTGAATCCTTATATTAACAAAAAGTATTTGACAGGTTTGTCAAGACATGGAAATTGATATAAAGATTCGCGACCTTTGTAGTGGCCCAAACAGATACGCAACATTTTACAATAGTTGTTTTGTGAATGGATTCAAGTTTCACACAAATGACCATTGTCAAAACAAGACTACAGTGAACAGTGGTGTGTGTATTAAAGGGAGTTCTTACAACGAATTTGAGAAAGACTATTTTGGCGTTCTACTCAATGTTGTACAATTGCATTATGTTGGAAACAATAGAGTTACTTTGTTTCTATGCCAATGGTACGATAATGAAAAAGGTGTCATGGTGGATGGTAAACATGGCCTAGTAGATGTCAATTCAAAGTCAAAACTCGGTGGCAATGATCCCTTCGTGGTTGCAGAACAAGCTCAACAAGTATATTACACTAATTATCCTTCAAGAAAGAGAAGTCGAAGTGATTGGTTAGTAGTATGTCTAACATTGTGGAAGAAAATGAAACTGTCCCAACAGAATAAGGGTTTTACCAAGAAGATGAAATGCAGTCACCAACTGTAGTAGGGGTAGATGTTGATTTGGATGCTGTTATTATTTTACCATCAACCAAAGTTGAAGAGGTAGAACATGAAGATATTCCGACACACGTCATTAATCCATCAAATAGTGAGTTGGATCTTGATGACGAGGAAGAATTCATGGATGAAGATGCAGATGAAGATAATGATGATGAAGATGATGATGACGAAGATGATGATGAAGAAGATATTTATTATTCGTCAAGTAGCGATAATGAGTAATGTAAATGTAACCTCGGCCCTAAGTAAAATTAACCCCTAATTGGTAGTTTATCTTATGCATGTTTGATTATGTTAGATGTTATGAAGTATATGTTACTTATTAAGTCTCTAACCTATTTAACTAATGCTTATCTCATGTTTTGTTTCATTAATAGATGGCTGGAGGAGGTACATTTAGAGCAACTAGAGGGAAGGGTTCTCGTGGGGCAAAGAGTCGTTCATTGCATATACGTATTACACCAACACCATCATCACCACCCACAACATTGTTACAACCTCAATGCCCTCTGCCATCAGGAACAATACCTCAACTTCTATCCCGAGCACCCCATGAATCAGCAACAGTACTTGGAGTTGGAGAAAGTTCTACCCATGCTGCTAACACAAGTACATGTTTGATCCTTTTATAATAAACTATTATTTTTTGTAGATTTATCTTAAATTAGCTGCATATATTTGTTTTTTATAGATCAAGACTCACCTCAACAAACAAGAGGACCTAGGGGAGCATACCTAAACAAAAACATCCCAACAGTTGCGTCTGAAAGGAAAGTGATACACATTTATGGTCTTAAGTAAGTATCATATATGTAATTGTTATTTTCAGTCGGAGACACATGTAAATAGTTATTTTATGTGCTGTATTTTGTGTAGCTACTTGAAACCAGAGGTGCCGAGAATGATTTCTAAAGATTTCAAGGGAAACTTTTTTGGGAAAGTAACCGAGTGGCACAAACTTGATAAAACTTTAGTCGAACACTTGTACAAATGCTTTCAGGTTGTCACATTTAGTTAGACTCACTATCGTTAAATATCTTTAATCACTAAATTTGTATGTATAGTAAAATGTTTCATTTTAACTGTAGGATCGATATATGTATGATGAACCAGTTGATCCAAAATGGGCCAAGCATGTTTGGACAAAGAGGGCACAATGTCTTTGTTCAGGTACTTGGAATGCTATTAGTGTAACAATTCGCATTTTCAGGTTAACTTCTATTCCCGAAAATTTCACTATTCATTTTTACTATTCACTTTCACTATTCATTTTCTGAAATTTAATTTTTATTTCATATTCTCATGTGATAAATCATTTCCATGGCAAAATAAAAGGTTGACACTCATCAGATCATTTTCGCGAAAGTTATTAAGGAACTACACGTCTTAGGTTAAAACGTCATTTAAAAATCCTACGCACAATGAAACTCAACCGCGTCAATTTTCCCCGCATCAGATAAATGTTTGATACACTCATGATTAATTAGAGAATTAATCATGACTAAGAAAAAATGTTACCAAATAGGCCCTGGGCCGTAAGAAACAGAAAAATTACGTTTTAAGCACTTTTGCTTATCCGTAACCTTAGCCTATACTTGCACCGCATTTCTAAGACAATTTGAGTTTTCACATTTTTGGAAAAGTCAACATATTTTTCCCTCCTCCTTTGACCAAAAATCATTCCTTGATTTTTAGGCTTACGGTTTTATGTCTAAAAAGACATTAAATGCCAACCGATACTAGACTGAGACCAGTCTAGACATTATAAGTCATTTTAAATCATTATTATCCTATTAGAAAAGTAACATTTTACTTTTCTCAATTTTACACAATATTCGTACGTTTTACGTATTACGCATTTTAGACCCGCGTTTCCAGTTTTAACAGCGTTTAAACAATCCGATAGAACTTATCACTCATTAAATATGCTAAGATAGGTTATATTAATAAGTTCTAACATATTTATAAGTTTCATATTTTTAGGATACCCGATTTTAAGTTTCAGGACTTAACGACTTACCGTTAGCAATTACCGGGACCAAAACTCACTCCGTAACTTAGATAATACCATGACTACTCATCTAGTCACCCTAGACCAGCCTTGGCCGACTTAGAGGGGGGGGGGGGGGAATCACCTAGTATGTGTCTTGATCTCTTGCTTTGAGCCCTAGGATGTAAACATGTGTCCAAGCTTGCTTAGGAAGCTTTGAAAAGTCTTGGAAAATATCCTAAACACTAACCTCCTCACTACACCTTCCTAACACCTTCATAACCTCCTCATTTACACTATAAAAGCAACTCATCTTCTTCTTTTCTCTTCATTCCAAACGCCACACACAAATCCATAAACCATGATCCTTTGATTTCTAAGTTATAAGTTACATACCAAAGTTGAAGGCCTAGCTATTCTCTACATGAATCAAGAGTTTGTTTGGTGATTCCATGGTTGAATTAGGAGCTACACAAGATGTTAGGGGCTGAGGTTAAATGGTATTCACAAGGGTTATGTAAAGATTAGCAAGGGTTTACAAGAGTTGTGGTGAAGGGTTTGCAAGCATAGGTTTAGTGTCCTAGTTTCATACGTGACTTTCTTTCTTTAGAAAGCCAAAAGTTGTAAGAAACCCTAATACACTTTCTTGCTCAATATCATTTTCATGCTTATTATGTTTCATTCATTCTATATATGGTCTTTGTGTTATGTTCATGATGTATATAAACTATTAAAACAAGTTATGGACACTATATGTTAACCTATGTTAAGTAATCAAGGAAACTAGTGACTTATATTGAGAACCACGACCAAAATAGAGTAACCATGATATGAAACACTTACATACTGTTATAGAGGACTTAAAAAGGAAAACATAGCAATTTGAATCACCTAAAACGAGTACACGAGTCAAAAGTTATGGCCAAAAGAAGTTAGCGAAACCAAAACGCCGAAACTGCCTAAAACAACCTGTTAACAATCTGACCATTTTGAAAGAGGCCCTTCTGGTCCAATTCATCAAAAAGTTAAAACACAAAAGTTGTCCGGAATGACGTTTTCGTTCAGGTGTAAAGAAGCTCGAGCCCTGAAAACGCTTTACGAGTGATATTTTTCTTCAAATTCTTAACAGCCCCTTTTTAATACCAAATGACCATGTAATGGTTATGGTTAAATGAAACCAAGAGGTCTAATGACCTAAAGCCAAGACCACAACCATGGCTAAGGCCAAGGTTGAGTCTCAAGACAATGGTAACAATGACCAAGGTCACGACAAAACCATGACTAAAGACCATATAAACTTACCAAGACGAAAACATGAACTAAAGAGAGTTAATGGCAACATAAACATCCAATTTGGATCTAATCCATCAAAAAAACCATGAAACTTTACAAGTAATATTCATTATAGACTTAAGAAACTCATTGAAATAACAATCTTCATTCAAAAGTAAACTTTCCTAAGTTTATTCAATTATTTGGACATGTAACTTTTCAGATCAAAAACTTATATATATTTTATCAAATACTACAATAGTAGGGAGCCTCATGTGAGGGGTTCATTAAAGTAAACCGTTGAGATGAGTTGTGGATTTACGAATTAAAGTGTCCTGGCTCCTCGAACGTTTACTGTGTGGCCTCTGAATTATGTCGGCCTGAACGGTAGTAAGCGATATACAAACTATACATGTTTCATAAACCATTTTTATTCAAAACTTACACTATATACTAAGTACTACATCATGAACTATATGCAAGACATATATAGGCAATTCTTCATATTCTTTACTCCAATCCTAAGTAGAAACATTCTATTATAGGTTGCTCGTAGAAACCTTCGCGATTCGACCATCATTTTCACTACTTACTACATAACTTAAGGTGAGTTCGTAGCCCCACTTTCTATTGCTTAACTATTTTACAAACCCATGGGGGGGATACATGCTATTATTTTTCTACTCGAACACAATGCTTTCTACTGTATGCTTAGTCGACTATGTTTTATTGTCACTAAGTAACGATTGCCATGTTCGAAGTCCCTATATCATGAACCATTAGTCACTAGCTATAGTGAGCGCGAATATTGTGAATAGATCTATTGGGATTGACGGATCCCATTTGTGTTGAACAACTACGAGTTCAAACAAATGCACTATATTTGATAGTTAGAGGTATAATGGCAATATTACCTTGGTAGGGCTTCTATAATGCCAATTTTTGGTTCGATGTTAATGCTTTGGTTGCATGAGCTTAGTGCAATAATAACGGTTTTGTTTTCTAACTATGAGTGTGAGTCTATAGCTCACACTACTATTATTGTGTTCAACGATTTAACTACAAACTCTTCGAATTCCACTCAACCTTTGTGTTGACTGTTTTAAACATGTATTTCAGGTCCATAATGAACGAGGCTGGCACGGAGGAGCACGGATATTCAAGAGGGCTATAAATTTTATTATCATTCAAAAACTCATTTAATGTAAATTGTAAACATGGAACCATCTGGGACCTCATTTTGTAATCTCTGATATTTATATAATTTGAATGATAAATCTTTTAAAATGACTCAATTAGAGATCGTTTTCTATTATTATGACTGTTGTGCCGTCGAGTAACACCCAGTTTGAATTCCGCTGCATCATTGAATTAGGGGTGTTACAATTAGGGCCAAATGTAAGAAAGAGTCAGGCAGTGTGAACCCATCTGATTGGACAGAGTATTGTCCTAGTAATATTGACCAAGAAGATTGGGATGATATTCTGAAGTCTTGGATGAAACCAGAATGGCAGAAACGTTCAAAAGTTGGAGCTGAAAATAGGAAGAAGGTGCCCGCAGTTGAAGCTGGTATAGGCTCATATGTGAGACACACTGGAGGTTCTGCCAACTTTGGGATACATCGTAAGAATATGGTATGTAAATGTAATTTTTTAATGGTGGAATGGGGTGGTTATGTGCTACCTGTTGCTGCTGCTAGTTATATCTGTTACTGCAGTCCATTATACAAAGTGGGAGCTGAAAATAGCGTTGGGGCTATGGGTCACTTTTATATTCAAAGGCTTTTTATGTCAAAAAAGACAGCCGAACACATGTCTTGGCATTAAAAAATCGTCGTCCAGAAGGTGTACTCACTCACCCATCAGATGGAGAGGCATGGAAACATTTTGATCGAACTCATTCTTCGTTTGCTGCAGATGAACGAAATGTAAGGTTGGGTCTCTCAACAGATGGTTTCAATCCTTTTGGGCACTCAAGTATACCTTATTCATGTTGGCCGGTATTTGTTACACCATACAACCTGCCACCATGGATGTGTATGAAAGAGGGGGTCTTATTTCTAACTCTAATTATTTCGGGCCCGAATAATCCGGGTAATAACATTGATATATACTTGAGGCCGTTATGAACTGAAAATACTTTGGGATGGTGTTACAACATATGATGTCTCAAGGGAACAAAATTTTTAAATGGAAGCTGCTCTCTTATGGACTATAAATGACTTTCCTGCTTATGGTATGTTATCGGGTTGGAGCACTCATGTAAAAATGGCATGCCTATATTGTATAGAGAATACTAAGGCTTTTACTCTACAACATGGCGGGAAACCAAACTTCTTTGACTGTCATCGTCAGTTCTTGCCTGATGACCATCCATACAGAAAAGATAAAGATAATTTCTTTGTCGGCAGAGTTGATTATGATGATCCGCCGCCTCGTTTAGTTGGTGATGCAATATTACGTCGATTTAGAGACTTTCCACAAATCACTTTTGGAAAAAGTGATAAAAAAGGCGATAAAGCAAATAAATGTCCCGGTTATGGGAAGGACCATAATTGGACGAAAAAGAGTATATTTTGGGAGTTACGTAATTGGAAAGACAATCTATTACGACACAATTTAGATGTGATGCACATAAAAAAAAAATGTTTTTGAAAATGTTTTTAATACAGTGATGGATGTGAAAGGGAAGACAAAAGATAACGTTAAGTCTCGATTTGACATGAAACAATATTGCAAACGACCTAATTTGAATCTACTTGAACATCAGGGAAAGTTAATGAAGCCAAAAGCACAATATACATTGTCGAGGCCTCAAGTAAAAATAGTATGTGAGTGGATCAAACAAATATGATTTCCAGATGGACATGCCTCAAACATTTCTAAGTGTGTGAATCTGGATGATTGCAAGCTGAATGGAATGAAAAGCCATGATTGCCATGCGTTCATGCAACGAATGCTACCTATTGCTTTCCGAGAAGTTCTGCCTAAGTCAATATGGGATGCATTGACCGAGCTAAGTCATTTTTTTCGTGACATATGTTCAACGGCCATGGATTCAAAGCTCATTGAAACATTGGAGAAAAACTTAGTGGAAACTCTTTGTAAACTAGAAAAGATATTTCCACCAAGTTTTTTTGATTCAATGGAACATTTGCCTATTCATATGGCATATGAATCTAGAGTGGGTGGACCGGTGCAATATCGTTGGATGCACCCATTTGAGAGGTATTTAAAAACCAAACAAATCTTATATGTAAGATGTCTATTTAAGTATATTTATAGTCGTCACATTTTTCCCTCAGGTGTATGATGAACCTGAAGAAAAAGGTTCGCAATAGAGCACGCGTTGAAGGTTCAATATGTGAGGCATACCTCATTCAAGAAACATCAACCTTTTGCTCACTTTACTTTGAACCTGATGTTCAAACAAAGTTAAATCGTGTTCAACGGAATGATGATGGGGTTATGTGGGTGACAACACTAAACTTCATGTCTTTCGTTATCCTTGTCGACCTTTTGGAAATTCAAGAGAAATGTTACTAAATGAAGATGATTTCAAAGCTGCAGAAAGATACATTCTTCTGAATTGTTCAGAGATTTTGCCATTTGTAGAGTATGTATGCAATCAATGTTTACATATATTATGCAAATGCGTATTTAATAAGCAAAAACTCATTTAATTTATTATGCAGAGAATTTGATAAGTTGATGATCGACAATAATCCAAATATTGGAGATGGAGAACTTGATCAGTTATGTGACTTGCAATTTTCCAAATAGGTTAAACAAAGAGTGAGCATTTGATAGGTTTGTATTACAACCATATAGTGAGTGAATCCTTATATTAACAAAACGTATTTGACAGGTTTGTCAAGACATGGAAATTGATATAAAGATTCGCGACCTTTGTAGTGGCCCTAACAGATACGCAACATTTTACAATAGTTGTTTTGTGAATGGATTCAAGTTTCACACAAATGACCATTATCAAAACAAGACTACAGTGAACAGTGGTGTGTGTATTAAAGGGAGTTCTTACAACGAATTTGAGAAAGACTATTTTGGAATTCTACTCAATGTTGTACAATTGCATTATGTTGGAAACAATAGAGTTAATTTGTTTCTATGCCATTGGTACGATAATGAAAAAGGTGTCATGGTGGATGGTAAACATGGCCTAGTAGATGTCAATTCAAAGTCAAAACTCGGTGGCAATGATCCCTTCGTGGTTGCAGAACAAGTATATTACACTAATTATCCTTCAAGAAAGAGAAGTCGAAGTGATTGGTTAGCGGTATGTAAGACCACAACAAGGAGCTCTTACAACACTATGTCTAACATTGTGGAAGAAGATGAAACTGTCCCAACAGAAGAAGGGTTTTACCAAGAAGATGAAATGCAGTCACCAACTGTAGTAAGGGTAGATGTTGATTTGGATGCTGTTATTACTTTACCATCAACCGAAGTTGAAGAGGTAGAACATGAAGATATTCCGACACACGTCATTAATCCATCAAATAGTGAGTTGGATCTTGATGACGAGGAAGAATTCATGGATGAAGACGCAGATGAAGATGATGATGACGAAGATGATGATGAAGAAGATATTTATTATTCGTCAAGTAGTGATAATGAGTAATGTAAATGTAACCTCGGCCCTAAGTAAAATTAACCCCTAATTGGTAGTTTATCTTATGCATGTTTGATTATGTTAGATGTTATGAAGTATATGTTACTTATTAAGTCTCTAACCTATTTAACTAATGCTTATCTCATGTTTTGTTTCATTAATAGATGGCTGGAGGAGGTACATTCAGAGCAAGTAGAGGGAAGGGTTCTCGTGGGGCAAAGAGTCGTTCATTGCATACACGTACTACACCAACACCACCATCACCACCCACAACATTGTTACAACCTCAATGCCCTCTGCCATCAGGAACAACACCTCAACTTCTATCCCGAACACCCCATGAATCAACAACAGTACTTGAAGTTGGAGAAAGTTCTACCCATGCTGCTAACACAAGTACAGGTTTGATCCTTTTATAATAAACTATTATTTTTTGTAGATTTATCTTATATTAGTTGCATATATTTGTTTTTTATAGATCAAGACTCACCTCAACAAACAAGAGGACCTAGGGGAGCATACCTAAACAAAAACATCCCAACAGTTGCGTCTGAAAGGAAAGTGATACACATTTATGGTCTTAAGTAAGTATCATATATGTAATTGTTATTTTCAGTCGGAGACACATGTAAATAGTTATTTTATGTGCTGTATTTTGTGTAGCTACTTGGAACCAGAGGTGCCGAGAATGATTTCTAAAGATTTCAAGGGAAACTTTTATGGGAAAGAAACCGAGTGGCACAAACTTGATAAAAATTTAGTCGAACACTTGTACAAAATGTTTTCAGGTTATCACATTTAGTTAGACTCACTATCGTTAAATATCTTTAATCACTAAATTTGTATGTATAGTAAAATGTTTCATTTTAACTGTAGGATCGATATATGTATGATGAACCAGTTGATCCAAAATGGGCCAAGCATGTTTGGACAAAGAGGGCACAACGTCTTTGTTCAGGTACTTGGAACGCTATTAGGGCCAAATGTAAGAAAGAGTCAGGCAGTGTGAACCCATCTGATTGGACAGAGTATTGTCCTGGTAATATTGACCAAGAAGATTGGGATGATATTCTGAAGTCTTGGATGAAACCAGAATGGCAGAAATGTTCAAAAATTGGAGATGAAAATAGGAAGAAGGTGCCCGGGGTTGAAGCTGGTACAAGCTCATATGTGAGACACACTGGAGGTTCTGCCAACTTTGGGATACATCGTAAGAATATGGTATGTACATGTAATTTTTTAATCGTGGAATGGGGTGGGTATGTGCTACATGTTGCTGCAGCTAGTTATATCTGTTACTGCAGTCCATTATACAAAGTGGGAGCTGAAAATAGGGTTGGGGTTATGGGTCACTTTTATATTCAAACCCGGCTCAACTCGAAACGATAAATGCCTCTTTATTCTTGTTTCTGGTGATTACAGCTAACATTGATTTTTTCACACATCTTATGTTTTAGTTTCATTCTTGTTTTCACTACAAATATACATGATTGTAATTAAGTGATAAGTTGTTTACATTTGTTTCTGTTATGCTTTTTGTGCTTGATTATTTGCTCTTAGTTGTTTTTGTGCGTGTTTGTGAAATCTGTGTGTTCCAAGTTTTCCTTTAGTGATGGTTAGCTGGTGTCAAATTTAAGAGACTTCTATGTGTAGAGTGTTCCCTGTGGCATGCTGAGTTATGGTTATCTGATATTTTGTTAGGTTTGTTATCAACTAGAGTAAGCCCTGGTGATGCCTAGTAAGTTTCATGTGCCTTGCCGAGTTAAAGTTGTCTGATGTTTGCTTAGGTTGACTAACTTTCCAAATTCGAAGGTGTTGATTCTTATTCTGCTCTATATGCCATTAGATTTATTTTAGACTATATGAATCAAGCCTTCTATTTATCTAAGGTTATGTAAATTGACACTAACTGACACTAATCGTTACTTTTGACTTTTTGTAATGGGATGAAACAGGGATAGAACCAACGGAAATTCAGCTTTTTGAAAGGGTGCATAAACTAAACAAAGGTAAAGGTGAATGGTGTGATGCAAGGGCAAAAAACGTTCATTCTAAGTATCATGACATAGTCAAAGAAAAGAATACATCTGAAGTTGAGATAAGTGATGAAGGGATTGCGAATGATGCTAATCCACCACTTCCTGCTCCTCTTCCATTCGATGCTCAGGCTTGGGTAAATGCGACCGGTGATCCACAAAAAACTGTTTATGGATTTGGGCTTACTGAAGAAGCTGAAAACGTACAAAAGCAGGTAAAACCATCTTTCACCAAGCAATCTACTTATCATGCATCCACTTCATCCAACGATGAAAGCAACAATGAATCTGAAATTGCTGAATTGAATAGGGAAAATGCTAGTCTTAAAGCTAGAGAATCTGAAATTGCTGAATTGAAGAAGGAAAATGCTAGTCTTAAAGCTAGCGTTGGGCAGATCTTGAAGACATTAAACATGCAACAAGTTAACTTGCCATCTGAGGAGTAATTATCTAAGTCATCCATTTAACCCATTTTTGATATTTATTACTAAACATTATGGTAGCTTCTTTTGTAATCTTTTGTTAATTCCTAACCATAGCTACCTGTATTTGATGGGTTATCTTGGAAAGACCATGGACTAGCCAACTATGTATGATTTGTATTAGTACTTTAATTTGGGCAATTGACTTAGAACTTCTGTTAGTTGTGGAGTTATTTACATTAACTGGTTGTGACGTGCACCATAAAATGATCGGCCGATATTAGCTTAGAAACGATTTATATTGTTGGTAAAATCCATTTTAGCAACAAGTCGAAAGCAATCTAGTGTCGTTGCTAATTTTGAGAAATTACCAAAAATTCTTATTGATGCAGTTTTGAATATACCAACTGAGAATAGTTTGTTGGTATTTTATATTTACCAACAACTTTGTATGTTTGTGAAATTTAGCAACAACATAGATATTCGTTGGTAATTTACCAACGATCGAAAAAATGGTTGGTATTTTAAATTAGCGACAAGCCTTTTTCCCACAACCTTGGTTCGTTGGTAAAGTCGTTGGTAACACCTTTTACCAACCAGATTTGGGTGTATACCAATGAATATCGGCCATTGGTACTGGCATGAATTCTAGTAGTGCGTCATTAGGGTCATTTTGTGAAAATTATATCGTAACCCAAAAATTAAAAACCAAGACAAAATTTCACACTATGCAAAAAAAATTCACGAAATTTTCGTGCCCCCAAGAGCCCCCTCAATCCGCCCTGATTGTACACAGATAAAATGTCATAGCGACATTTGAAAACTTTTTAGATTTGTTGAATGTGAAAATAAATATCGAGACAAAACAAAATTGGAAGGTGGAAATATAGAAGAATAATTTTAGATTTTACTCCTTTAATGTATAGATGAACTAGAAATGCACTGAGATAACGTGAAAATGAGTTCCAACATTTGACTTGAACTTGAGCTTGCTAATTGGTCATCTTTACTTAGGCGTGACATTTGAAGAATAACCGCATTAAAGAAATGAAACTAAAGTCCTTTGAAGTTACTTTTGATTAACCTCCTAATAAACATAACAAAAACACAAACGTATTGAACAATTTGGTCGTTTAAGTTTACCACAAGCAATTTTTTATTTTTATTATTATTTTTTAATATATATATATATATATATATTAAACTACGACATTGACATACGGGGTTCAAGTACACTGTTAGACAAATTTAAACCATGTAAAACTCTTCTTTTTAGAGAAGTACGCGTGACCATTCAGGGACATTTGCACTAAATAAGATTTGAACTTAAAACATCTTAAATTTTAATTAGTGATAATAGTTATAAGATTTTTTTACCACTTAGCTGCCCCTAATGGTTATGAACAAGTTATTATTTGAGAATGAGTAACCAAAAATCAATTTCGAGAGGCAAAATACCATAATATTTATCTAAAAGTTCTACTAAACTCAGGTTAATTAATACTATTGAAATCCATCATAGCCAATTAGCGGTGAAATGAGGAATCCCTTGTAGAACAAATTTTAAAGTGAAAGGCATAATGAAGCTTGTAAGAACAAAAAGATATAATAATTCAAAAGTAAAAGAGAAAAAGAAAAAAGAGAAGAAAAGAAAAGAAAGATGATCCTCTCAGTTTTATGTTTTTGCAAGACAAGTATATCACTTTTCTTTTTTCTTGCTATAAAAAAATTTAGTACTACATAGGAACACCGTATCTTAAAAATAAAGAAAAAAAATGTAGTACTACATAGGAACACCGTATCTTAAAAAATGTAGTACTGTACTACATAGGAACACCGTATCTTAATTTTTATCCATAAACATTACAAAACACTTCAGCACCCCTTCGGAAGATGCAGTAAATAAAAATACGAGAAAAAAACTAAATATCCTTTGAAAGCCGAGTCGGGCAGCCTCTTATTACCTAAGCACCCTTACGAAACAATCCACTAAAACTTTCGAATAAACATATCGATATATTGGTGTTTGGTAGAGGAATCAACCTGTTTTTGTTCACAATACATTGTAATCTTATATCATTTAAAAAAAAAAAATATTAGAATAGAATGACACATAAATTTGTGGCAACCTTTAGAAATTAATTTAGCTATCACAAAAATGTAGGATTTGAGAAAGAACAATCACATTGCAATACATAATTTTCTATTATTCGGCGTCTTAATATTCTTGAAATTCATATACGATCGAACACATATATATTACAATTTTCAGGTGTTTAATTTTACTATAAGCAAGTTGTTATATGAGAATGAGTAACATGAGAGATTCAATACTAGTATTTACGACTTCTACTAATTAGCATCATCTGAGGAATGTAACTCCAGTTCAAGCCTCCTTGATCATTAACGTCTCACTAGACAAGAAGAATGGATAATTACTTGAAGAGCACACTTTTAAAAGAAAAGAACAAAAGAAAACTTGTAAGAACAAAAAGGTATAAATAAATATACAAAAGTAAAAAAAAAAAAAAAAAAAAAAGAAAAAAAGATCCTTTTAATTTCATGAACTGTTTTGCAAGTTGGGTATCAAATATAATTATAATTACTAGCTTGTTGAATAAATATTCAAAGTATTAACTGGTTTAGCACATTGAAAAAATAATTTTACGTGCGGATATCATTTGTATTGTTAATGTAATTAGAGAAACTAGTTAAAAAGTGGGATTGGAGCGGAAACGAAAGTCGAGTATCGAGATGGTTACGGAGTTTGTGTAGGTCGACAGGAAGTACGGCGGACCGAAAGAGTTCTCCAAAAGGTTTCAATTGGCAGGGGAACCCTGACCCGTGCACCCTTTTGGATGCCGACCCTTCCCCAAGGATCAAGCCCCATGCAATGAACATATGTTCCGGTGACCTTTTAGCTAGGAGTTTGGATTGAATCCGGAACCTATTTCTCTAAAAGTCTTTTTGACCGGTCAAATAGACGTTTGCGGTTGGGGAGTGATAGATACCGGCAAAGTAGATTAAAGTCATTCCAGCGTCGGATGAAATGAAGGGATTTGTGAAAAAATTGGCGCCAAAAAATTGTTTGTGGTTTTTCCCTTTAAAAAAAAAAAAAGAAAAAAAAAAGAGTGTCCTGAAAATGGTGAAATCTAGAAGTTGAAATATGGACTTGAAGGCTGAAGCAATGAGATAGATAATGTGACATTATATACCCTTATAAACTAAAAACGGTGCTAACTTGACAGAAACTATTGATATAGCATATCATAAAACTAAAATTATACTAAATTCATTTGTGAATGTCTTGAAATAACTTAAACTTGGACTTGAACTTGTTTGTCATCTTTGCTTAGTCGTGACATTTGAAAAAAAATTACTTGCTTTTGATTAACCTCCAAATAATCTTAAGGCTTTGTGTGTTAATAATTAAACTCACACTGTATTATCAATGCTCTTCATTAAAAAAAGGAACCCAATATATTTGCCCATTTGGTGGAGGACTGGAGGCATTTACGTCTCTTGGGCCTTCAAAATTACTCAATCGTTTGACATGGGCTAATAATTATACAAAAACCAACTAGCTTAATTTTAGTTTGAGACATGTGAATAATTGTTGGTAACCCTCATAGGGTGTCAGAACTCGGATTTCATCTACAAAAACCAAAAATCAAAACCAAGCCGAACTGAAAATAAATAAATAAATAAAAGCTGAACTGAATACCCATGTTATATAGAACAAAGGCAAGCAAGTTCAAATGAACTGAAAATCCCACATAATAACATATTTGGAGATGGTTCAAAATTTTCTTATCTTCTGCGATAAGGTTTGAAAATTTACCACAAGTAGCATGATGAGTAACCTTCTTTCACTAAGGGTGCGTTTAGTTTGATATTTTGGAATGATTTTAAGTTTGATGTGACAAGAACTTTTTGTTTGGTTCATGCTTTTTATGAAAGGAATGATAGATGGAATGAATTTTAATTCCACATGAATTTTGAGGGTTTTGGCAAAACCCATGAGACCCACCACTTTTTACTCTTACATAATATTTTTATATAAATTTTTAAATGATATTTTTTATTATAATTTTATTATAAAATACATTTAATAAATATATTTTCTCTCTTCAAATCTTAAATCAAATCAAAATCTTAAACCAAATCCAAATCCTATTCCAAACCCACATATAAAACAAACGAAACCTAAAACAAGTACCATATCATGGCTATGGGTATGGGTGCTAGATTTCCTATATAAGTCACAAATAAAAAATTAAGCAAAGCAAATAGTCTTCTACTATTTGAACCTCCAAATGGCAAATTTTGAACCATACACACTAAAAAAGCAACTTCCTTTTATAGTACAAGTAGATATATATTTTTTATAATATAGGTACATATATATTTTAAGAGTTTTGCTAATCAATGCTTACTAAATAGAGGTTAATGTCTAATAAATAAACACAACATTTTTAACTAACACAAAATTACATTAAGTATGCCTTAAATACACATTGAATAAACTATAAATTACTATATTTCAACTTGATTTTCACTTAAATAAATCTGAATTTAATGTATTTTTATGTTAATCGAGAAAGTTCGTGTTCATTTATTAGGCACTAACCACTGCCCAGTGGGCATTAGTTAGCAAAACCCGTATTTTAAAGGGGGAGTTTATATGACCCTCCTATAATAGGGGGTTTCGTTGGGTCTTGTGCATTGCGAGTTTGTACGATGTGCATCGTGATTTGTATATTTTAATCAAAACCCTTTATTGTCATATCATAAAAGGGTCTTAATAACATAACGCATTTTAAAGTGAAAGGCATAATGAAACTTGCAGGAACAAAAAGATATAGTAAGTATACAAAAGTAAACAAAAGAAAAGAAATATGATCCTGTCAGTTTTATGTATTTGCAAGACAAGTATTGCACTTTTCTTTTTCGTTGCTATAAAACAAAGAAACGTACAACACTAGTACACCATAAGAACACCATATATTAAAAATAAAGAAGTATAATTATAATCATGAAGGTCTATGAACACAATCATCCACTTGAGCTCGTTGATTTGCAGCCGCCAAACAATGAAGATGAGTGGGAAAAAGACTCCGATGAAAATGAAGACGACGATGATCTGATTGAAGATGAGTTTCGACGTCCATGTAACCGGTGCCACCAAGACATCACTGTGTATAATAGGTACTACTATAAATGTACTATAGATTCATGTGATTACTTGCTTCACAAATTCTGCGCAGAGCTCCCAGAAAGGTTAACACACATATCACACCAACACCCTCTTATCCTCGATACCGGTTCACGGACGTTCAATGAATGCAATAATTGTCAAAGCCAAATCAAGCCTAACGAAGCACGTTATATATGTGAAGAGGATTATAGTTATGGTTACGTAATGGATGTAAAATGTGCAGTGGATGTGGAAAAAAAGAGCATTCATCACCCTAGCCACCCACATTTACTAGTGTGTAATATCTCAAAACCCATTTTGTGTCACTGTAGCGCTTGTGGGAAGGAGCACAAAGGGACCTTCTATCACTGTACCACATGTTCTAACTTCACCATACACAATGATTGTGCTTTCCTACCCAAAAAACTACTCATTCAAAAGGCTACAAATGATGCTTTCTATCATCCTCATCCACTAACCATCTCATATTCCTTCCCATACAAAGACCAACAAGCTAAATATATGCCGAGATGCAGAGTATGCAATCTTTCTTTTGAAGGGATGCATTACCTTTGGATTTACAAATGTGAGAAATGTATGTACTATGTCCATCTTGATTGCGGGACATCAAGAAGAGAACCATTCATGTCAATCATGACTAGTGGTAATTAATCTTTCCATGCTTTCTTTCATTTCATTATAGTATTATTTATTACTGTATTATTATCTATTTTAAAACTGAATAATTATATCTATTTGTAGCTTTATCTAACATATACTAAACCATGCTGTTCCATTTTTAAAAATTTCAGAGGGAACAGGTAAAACCGTCAAAAACTTCAAAGACGCCGATTATCCTGAACTTATCCATCTACCATTTCAAGATCAAACCTGCAGCATACTGAAACATTTGTTTTTCAAGGAAATTGGACCTACTAGTTCTGAATTTAAAGAGGTAAAGCTACAGCATATCAGTCATCCACACGAGCTAATATTAGTTAATGCACAATGCGTTGATACGTCAGGAGCAACATCCTCAAAGACGAAGTCATACATGTGTCACGATCCGATGAAAAAGATTGAACTTCTCTGCAATGGATGTGTGAGACCAATCACGGACATGCCATTTTACAAGTGTGCCAATGAAGATGAGAGTTGCAATTTTGCTCTTCATGAGTGGTGCACTCGACTGCCAACGTCAATAGAGAACCATCCAGGTCACCCACAACATGCCCTTGTTCTCCTGCCAAATGCGCCTCATGTGTTTTTTAGCGTGTTTCGTTGTAAGGTTTGTGATTTACCTTGCAATGGATTTGCTTATTGTTGTCTCGAATGTAATTACAACATTGATGTTAGTTGTGCATTTATACCTGAGAAAATCACACATAAAGTGCACCCAAATCACCTTCTTTCAAGAGTTGAAACAAGTTCGTTGGCCAAGTTATGTCGTATGTGTCGTCGAGGAGATGATTATTATTATAGCAGTATTGCATTCTGTTGCAGCATTTGTGATGATTTCTGGATACATTCCTCGTGTGCTCTGTTATTGCCCGAGACAGTTAGACACAAGTACGACAAACATCCCATGAGCTTGAGTTACTTCCCAGCTGAGAACCACAAGAGCGAATACTTTTGTGAAATATGTGAGCGAGAATTAAATCCTCATCGTTCTTTCTATCATTGTCACAAGTGTGTTCAATCAGTGCATTCGGCTTGTGCTCCGTTAATACTTCGGTCTGAAACAGATACCTCCTGGTATTATAACAACATCTACATGTTTGTGAATGTGAAGTTTGGAAACATTCACGAGACTCCCGACCACCCACATCCTCTCATATTTACTCAAGGGATACCGGATGATGGTGATTGCAGCAACAACAACTGTAACCTGCTTTTTCAAAAGTTGCGGTACAAGATGATATTCAAGTGTCTCGAATGTAAGTATGCAATTCATTATGAGTGTTGTAAGCGGTTGGAGAACCCATGAGTTGGTTTCTTTTTGGCGCGGTTGATCAAAACATGAGTTTGTTTATGTATTCGATTTATGTGTACTAGACGATTTACTAGTGAACCTATGAGTTCTACGCTTTGTACTTGTAACTGTCACTACACTTTCAAATAAACCTCTTTTTATGTGTTAGAATAATGTAATAAAAGATTGAATTGTGTACCATGTAGAAAAAATCATATGAAATGTGAACACATACACATTACCAAGGCTTTTAACAAGGTTTTTATGCCCGCACGTTACGAAAAATTTGATATGTTGAAAGATATTTGTGTAACTTGTCTTGTTTATATATAAGATATGTTTTGTGCATTCAGATATATTATTTAGGTACAAAGTATACGTATTCTTGGCATATAAATTTTGTCATCTCGTTGTGTTGACGAAAAAGTTTATATGATCTTTATTTTTCATCGATCTCACTGAAAATTGTATATATCAATGATAATAAATTATGTAACTAATAGTAATTATATGTTAATAAAAGGGATTATCTTCAATAATAAACAAATATAATTAAAAATCATAAATCAAACAAAAAAAATTAAATTATTTGTTTTTTAAGAAATAAAAATATATCATTAAAAAAAATTAAAAACCCGCGCGTCCACGGGCATTATAACTAGTATCAAATGAACCAAAATAAATATTCAGTTTTTGGTTTGGATATGATTTTATCAAAATGAAAATCTAACCTAACCGAATTCACATAAATATATCTATTTTTATATAATTATTTAAAAGAAACAACCATATAATAAAAATTTAAAGCTTTTTTTTTTTTTTTTTTTTTTTTTTTTTTTTTTTTTCCTTAAAAATCTATATAATTAAATAAAATATATATAAACTTATGTAATTCGGGTTATTCAGGTCAACCCGAAAATCGAACCAAATTTTCAAATTCGATTTTTGGTTCAATTATTTTAATTTAAATTCGATTCGGTTTGGCTTTTGGTTTTACCAAAAAAATTTTAATCTAATTAATCAAACTGAATAAACTGCGATGAACACCCGTAGCTTATATGGCGATAGACATAAAGAGAAAGCTTTGTAAGTTTTAGAATGATTTACGAAGAGTTTCGAATTTAAAACCAAAATTCTCGTAAGATTTTGTGAAAATACCGCGATCACTCAGAAAATTTTTATAAAAGCAGAATTTTCTTTTCCGCTATTTGGTTTTCGAAAATACTTACGAGTTACGAGAATACTTTGATCAAGCACGTTTGAAAAATAATACACGAAAAAGATTTTGATTCCTGCAAAGTTAGATTTTGTTTCTTTTTCAATGGTACATTTTTTTTTAACTTTCGCACATTAGCCGAAAATCGCACATTAGGAAATCGCACATTTGTAATTAGAAGTCAAATAGCGCGTGGGGTATATTTGAAATCGTGTGGGCCTGCAAATGATTGGTTCTGTACCTTTGGGATGGACACGTGTCAAGTTTCTGGTGGAATCGCACATTCGCACATGACTCTTTTGGGAAACATACTTATTTTTGGCATAATTTTGGAAAAGCTACAACTTTTTGGCATCATTTGAGAATTACCTCTAAAATTTTCTATTATTTGACGTCTTAATATTCTTGAAATCCATATACGATTGAACACATATAACAATTTTCGGGTGTTTAATTTTACTATAAGCGAGTTGTTATGTGAGAATGAGTAACATGAGAGATTCAATACTAGTAGTATACGACTTATACTAATTAGAATCATTTTAGGAATGTAACTCCAGTTTCAAGCCTCCTCGATCATTAACATCTCACTAGACAAGAAGAATGGAGAATTACTTGAAGAGCACACTTTTAAAAGAAAAGAACAAAAGAAAACTTGTAAGAACAAAAAAGTAATTAATAATAATAATAATAATAATAATAATAATAATAATAATAATAATACTTGAAGAGGGTGATGCAGCACTTCGCTCTTCTTTGGAATGTATTGTCACTGCTTCTGGACCTGGGTTTGGTGATTGGCAATGGAGGCTCGCCACCCTACCCTTTGCTTTCGCGGGACTTGGTGTGTATTCTGCAGGTGATGTCTTGAACTATACCTTCCTTGCTTCTAGACTTCAATCTGCCAGCTTACAGACTAAGCTTCTCCGTAGTTCTGGTATTGTGACTACTGGTCCCTCTTTTGATGATGCTTTGTGTACTTTTAATGTGAATATGGATATTGACCTTTTAGTAACCCTAGTGAGATCGCTGCCCCCAAACTTATGAAGAAATTGGCAGATATACATTTCACACGTGTTGCCCAAACGGTTGAATCCACCTTCCATTTATCCCCTAGACAGATGGCTTTATGGAACTCATTAAAAGAAGATTACACGTCAGATTGGCTTAGGGTGGCACCGATATCCGGATTAGGACAAACTATGAATGCCAGGACTTATCGATGTGTGTTGTGTTATCGGTTGGGTGTTCCTCTTTTTACTGTCCAGATGCCATGTTCAGCTTGTTCTAAGGTTTTTTCTGGTGATATTTTCGGGGATCATGCTGTATCGTGCGCAGGTATAGTTGGTATTAAACATCGGCATAATGTTGTGCGTGATGTTCTCGTTGATATATGTTCTCGGTCTGGAGTTTCAGTTCGTAAGGAAGTGGATATTGGGCTTCATGGAGAGAGGGACAAAACCTTGCGTCCAGCCGATATGTTACTTTACTCGTGGGATGGTGGCCTTGATGTTTGTGTTGATCTTACAGGATCGTCACCTTTGACGCGTTCGTGTATGGTTGATTTTATGCCCGGTCGGGCGGTTATTGAAGCTGCACAACGTAAACGTGTCAAGTACGCGGCTAAATGCGCTGATATCGGATATGGGTTCCTCCCCTTTTCATTCTCTTCTTTTGAAGAACTTGAAAAGGATGCAGTGACCTTATTAAAGCGTATTCGACGATTCTCTATGACCCAAGATATTGGAGCACGTGTTGCTCCACATATTTTTAGTAGGATTGGTTTTGCTATAGCTAGAGGTATGGGGGCTCAGTTAGTTTCTCGGCTCCCCACTAATTTCTTGCAAAATCCTATTGGTTTTTCAATAAAGTGATGTTTATAATAATAATAATAATAATAATAATAATAATAATAATAATAATAATAATAATAATAATAATAATGGAATGGATCAAGTAAGAAGAATAATTAAAATAAGAAGGGTAAGAAGTAATTCTAGCCACACATTTCAAATTAGGAGGAAAAATTTGAAGGAAGATGCATCCACTTTTGTAGGTGCATTTGAAATGTGTGGTTGTGATTACATCTTATTATTCTTATTTTAATTATTTTTCATATTTGATCATAACTCATAATAATAATAATAATAATAATAATAATAATAATAATAATAATAATAATAATAATAAATAACTCTTAATTTCATGGACTGGTTTGCAAGTTGGGTATCATATATAATTATAATTACTAGCTTGTTGAATAAATATTCAAGTATTAACTGGTTTAGTACGATGAAAAAATAAATCAATGTGCGGATGCCGGATATCATTTGTGTTGTTAATGTAATTAGACAAACTAGTTAAAAAGCTAGATTAGAGCAGAAATGAAAGCAAAACGAGTATCGAGATGGTTACGGAGTTAGTGCAGGTCGACAGGAAGGACGACAGACTGGAATAGTTCTCCAAAAGGTTTAAATCGGCAGGGAAACCCTGACCCCATTTTGGGTGCCGACCCTTCCCCAAGGATCAAGCCCCATGCAATGAACATTTGTTCCAGTGACATTTTAACTAAGAGTTTGGATTGAATCCATGACCTATTTCTCTAAAAGTCCTTTTTGACCGATCAACTAAACGTTTGCGGTTGGGGAGCGATAGATACCGACAGAGTTAATTAAAGTGATTCCAACGTCTGATGAAATGAAGGGATTTGTGAAAAAATTGGCGCCAACAAATTGTTTGTGGTTTTTCTCTTCAAAAAAAATATTGTGTCATGAAATAGTGAAATCGATAAGTTGAAATATGGACTTGAAGCAATAAGATAATGTATAGACCCTTATAAACTAAAAACGGTGCTAACTTGACAGAAACTATTGATATAGCATATCATTAAATTAAAATTATACTAAATTTATTTGTAACTGTTTTGAAATAACATAAACTTGGACTTGAACTTGTTTGTCATCGTTGCTTAGCCGTGACATTTGAAGAAAAATTACTTGCTTTTGACCTCCAAATAATCTTAAGGCTTTGTGTGTTAATAATTAAACTGAAACTGTATTACATTACTGCTCTTCATTAAAAAAAAGGAACCCAATATATTTGCCCATTTGGTGGAGGCATTTACGTCTCTTAGGCCTTAAAAATCACTCGATCATTTGACATGGGCTAATAATTATACAAAAACCAACTAGCTTAATTTTAGCTCGAGACATGTGAATAATTGTTGGTAACCCTCATAGGGTGGCAGAATTCCGGGTTTCATCTACAAAAACCGAAAATCAAAAGCAAGCCGAACTGAAAATAAATAAATAAATAAAAGCCTAACTGAATACCCATCTTATATAGAACAAATGCAAGCACGTTCAAATGAACTGAAAATCCCATATTTGGAGATGGTTCAAAATTTTCTTATCTATTCTCTGCGACAAGGTTTGAAAATTTACCAGAAGTAGCATGATGAGTAACCTTCTTTCATTAAAACAAGTACCATATCTTAAGGCTTTGCGTGTTAATAATCAACTGGAAACTGTATTACATTACTGCTCTTCATTTTAAAACGAACCCAATATTTGCCCATTTGGTGGAGGCCTTTACGTCTCTTGGTCCTTAAAAATTACTCGATCGTTTGACATGAGCTAATAATTATACAAAAAATAACTAACTTAATTTTAGTTCGAGACATGTGAATAATTGGTAACCCTGGCAAGGGTGGCAGAATTCGGATTTCACCCACAAAAACCGAGGAAAAAAAACTGAATTTGTAACCGAACCGAATTTACAAAAAACGAACCGAACCGAATTAAATATTCGGTTTCGGTTCGGTTATGGTTATGGCAAAATGAAAACCAAACCGAAACACCGAGTCCAAATAAACATATATACTTTTTATATATTTGTTGGTCCTTTTTACTAGGTTAATGTTAACTATGGAGTTAAACTAACCTAGTTCCATAGCATGAACAAAAATACGAATGATTAACAATAAGTAAAAACGTAAAGATAAGAGATAAGATATTTTTCAACGTTTAATTCTTGTTAGAAGTTAATCAAAGAATTATACCCAAGTGTTTACGGAATAACACATGGGATTGAAATGACAAGTATGGTATGACTCCTCACTAAACTCAAACTAAGTTTGAGTGACAACTAAAGGTTCTACTGAGCTATCTCAGGGAGTGTGTTGTTCTTTGAAGGAGTAAAAGTAGTTTGTGAATGTCTAAGCATTAATTGCATAAACTTGTCAACTTTTACTCCTTACTTATGTTTCCTATTTATACACAAGTATTTTCAACAGTAATGATAAAGACAAAAGATAACATAAGCTAGTGAAGACAAAATACCTATGTATTTTGTCTCTGTTACATTGGGCTATTTTGGGTATAAGACAATACACCTTTCTTAGGGACAGTGATGACACCATCATGACTTTATGCATTTCAGGGAAAGTTTGACTTCAGTTTGATAAGGACACTCACTAATCCTTTCAAACTTTTACCCGCTTTGTCTCGCCCATTCTTCAGTCTCCAGGTCTTCATTCTTCAGACTTCAATCAGTACTTCTTTAGTTGTTGAGGAGTCTTGGGGGTTCAGTGAGTTATTGTCATCCTCACAGAACCCATCACCTTCTTCTTGGCTTATGTGCCACTCACTAAGTTCCGCCTCACTGAATGGAGAGACTTTCTTTTTAGACTCGTCCTAAGCATCCTGAATGTGACTCACAGAGCAACTGTTCACTCAGTGACTTGATTGTGTTTAATGTTTTCCAACACTTAGGTTAATTTGTGTTCAAATCCTAGTTTGACGAGACTTGGGTACTGAGTGAACCCAACAATCTCCCCCTATTTGGATATAAATTATGCCTAAGTGTTTGATCAGTGTAAGTGAGCAAATTTGGGCTTATTCTTACACTAAAGATACTATTAAATAAGGGACAAAGAATTTTTACACATAGGCCATCATCTTATTCATCAACTATTATAAAAGTCCTATTATCTAAACAAAATACTCAGGGTGAAGTACTCAGACTTCCTTTATTCCCATGAATTCAAGCTTGGTCTTCTTTTGTAGTTGATGCGTGGGAATCGCAACAGGTTTTACCTCTCGAGGGATTTCGAGAAGCTTACAACCCCCACCAGGCAGTATACCTGATCGTTGTAGTATAGTATAGTGACAAGTACCGGGGGATTGATCGTTCAGCTTAGGAATAGTGTCGCTAGGATTAGAAAGCCTAAATACTAGTTCTAAAGGTGAGGGATGATTATTTTTGTGTTTTTATATTTTATGGAAAGCAATTAAAATCTCGGGGTTTGAAGGATTTGAGCGGAATTAGTTGCTATTCAATTAACCCAATACTAAGATGCAATCAAAATAAAATACTAAAAATGAAAATAAACTAATTATACTAAGGTTGTGAGCAGTAATTGGAAAAAATGTGTTTACCTAGATTTCACTACTCCCTAGATATCTTTTACATGTTAATTACTTGTTATAATTGCATGGATGACGGATTGTATTCCTTAATACCATTCATGGGGTGGCATACATAACTCCCCAATTCTGTGAGCTCTTATCTCCTCCTACACAATGCCCAGCACAACTATAGGGATTGTAAACAGTGGCTCATGCATTAAATACAACCAATAAAGACCTAGTACGCCTCGGTTCATGTTTCTTAAGACGTTCAAGCATGTTACCATTTGGAGATCTGCCAGTTTTCTTAAGCCTAACATATAAATCATTCATCCAAAACAAGAATAAACAAGTAATCAACACATAATCAATATCTAGGTTTCATTAGATCTAAGCAAACACAAAAGAGTTCTAGCCTAGCATGATAGAATTAAGATAAGAACAAGATATATACAACCAACACATAGACATATTGATTGAATTAGAAGAACACTTATCTTAATTAATCATGCAAGGTATCAAGGGGTTGGAACCCTTGAAAAACCTGTAAAGTTACACCAAAATCGTCTTTAGGGTTTCTCCCAAAACTTCTCTCTAAATGTGAAAAACTAGAAAACTATATATAGGAAAATACGGATAACGGCGTCAAGAACAAAGGTGTGACGCCGTCATCTCGCCGCCAAATACTTCCTCGGACGGCCTTGATCTACTTCTGACGCCGTCAAGGTCTAGGCCGTCACACAAATTACTCTTGACGCCCTGTGTGTGACGCCGTCATCAACTACGGATTTTAATTCTTGGGGTTTGACGCCGTCAGGAAAACTCTTGACGCCTTCATGAACTCTCGGATTTTATTATTGAGGTTTGACGCCGTCAGGAAATTACTCTTGACGCCGTCACCTACTGTTCCCAGCATGGAAAATTGAGACTTTGCCGTTTTCATCACTTTTATGCTCCAAAAACGTCCAAAATGGCTTCTTTTCCAGAATTCACTCTCCAAGTACCTAAAATCACAAAAGGAACGATTTAGGGCAATATTTGATCAAATAAATTCGGATTCGGGCTTAGATGACCCCCCTTCCAGAATATAAATCATCTCCTTGTCGAACATAACCTGTAAATCCTGACAAAAATAGACAAGACAACCTCGCGTAAAATCGGCGGCATCCTATATAAGTTTCTAAGTCCTAGAAAACAAGATAAGATATAATGCTTGTGGAATGAAGTTTGCAGATCTCCTGGAGATTATAAAACTTAATAATTCACAAAAAACCATAAGACTCCGTTAGAAAAACAAAAACGGTAAAATTTCCAGATTTTAACTCCTGACGCCGTCAAGAGTAAACCTCTGACGCCGTCAGAATGGACCTGCAGAAATTCTTATGTTAAGTTTCCGGAAAATTTCTGGAAAAACTTGGTCCTACTTCCTGGAAAATCCTGCAAAACTTCATTATGACTCAATACAAGCATTTGACTCTAACAAATACGAATATACATGTTCATTTAATATTGTGGAGAATCATGATCGGTTTGTTTCTTAAAAACATATTTGGGGTTTCCCCTTACACTTATCTTTTGCACAAATACTTCTAGGTGGAGTTAAGACTAGGCCAAAACAACAAAGTAAAGTATTTACACTTTTTTAATTGCGAAACATGATCAACCAACAATAAAAACTAAGCATGCATACGAAAGCAAATAACAAACAAACAAAAATAAAATCACACAAAACATGGGTTGCCTCCCAAGAAGCGCTTGTTTTTGTTCGAGTCACGAGCCTGACTCTACCCTTATTTAACGAAGATAGGGGAGGTTTTCCCTACACTTAGAATTAAGTGCGGGTGGAAGTAGCGATACACACCATCTTGGTGGAAGTATGCCACGTGAGGAAAGAGTGGTGGATGCATTATATACTCAAAGGGCTGTGCTCCTATCATTATAACCTTACCAAATTCAATCGGGTTAATGGGTGGATTAAGATTTTCTCCTAGAAAGGGATCATTTTCAATCAACTTCAAGAGATTACTAGTTGGGGATCCATCTTGACCTAATAAACCCGGTTTAAACCCATAATGTTTCTTATGATCAATCATGAATGGGTGATGTAAGTATGTAAGGTCATGTTCCACTCCTATGTCAGCTTCCTCTCTACAAGGCTTAGGGTCTACTACCTTTGTCCTAAGACTACCCGGACTAGATGGTTTGATAGGTGGATCGGAACCTAATTTAATTCCTAAATTTTCATCCAAGGATGGAAGATTAGGTAACGGTTTTGGTTGAGGCTCCGGTTCATCAAAACTAGGAACTTCCCTAAAACTATGAGTAAGGTTATCATTATAAGTATTCAAACCTATATCCTCTAGTTGTGTTTGGTTCAAAGGTCCTACCTCTATCGGAATTCCTAAAGTTTCTTCTACTTCTTCCGGGTAAGTCACGGGCGGTGTGTGTGCCTCAAATGATGGTTGAGTATTTTGTGGGCTTATGTTGTTCACCTCATCATTCCATGTGTCAGGATCTAGCCCTAACATTCTCCCAAGTATCTCACGTGCTTCTCTAGGCATCTCAACTTCTATGTCCGAATCATAAGGGTCATCCTCAATATTCTGACTGCTATATACAAATTGCCCAAGAGATTCATCATCTGTTTCTTGAGATTCATCATCATCGATCATAAAACCTAGGTCTTTTTGATCAATGTGATCATGCTCGGCTACATCCTCCATCACATCAAGGTCACCTATGTGTTCATCTTGTACTCTGGTAGGGCCTAACCAAGACATGCAGCTAGGTGGCTCATACGAAACTATCCTAGGTGAAAGCTCATATGGTGCATAGGTTTCACTAAGTGAGGCATTTTGAGGGGTTGATGGAGCTCTTAAGGTGAATTCTCTAAAAGCATTATGCACTTGGCCTCTTTTCTCAAGGTACTCAATAAAATCAATATAAGATCCTGTCCTCCTCATTTTGTTCCTCCATCTTGTAATATCCAAACTAGTGTAATTATATTTTTTCTGGTAAAACTCTAGTGTCGGACTTGGTGGATTCGCGTTCTCCATAATGGCAAACGGAATAGTCAATGGAAATTACGAACAAACACACAAAGAAACAGATAGAATAAAGAAAACCTAAAAATAAAAATAAAATCTTACTAGAAAGGAATCTAGCAAGTAGACCTAATAAAAAGAAATCCTAACCTAGACAATAACTATTCCCCGGGCTGCGGCGCCAAAAACTTGATGCGTGGGAATCGCAACAAGTTTTACCTCTCGAGGGATTTCGAGAAGCTTACAACCCCCACCAGGTAGTGTACCTGATCGTTGTAGTATAGTATAGTGACAAGTACTGGGGGATTGATCGTTCAGCTTAGGAATAGTGTCGCTAGGATTAGAAAGCCTAAATACTAAGGGATGATTATTTTTGTGTTTTTATATTTTATGGAAAGCAATTAAAATCTCGGGGTTTGAAGGATTTGGGCAGAATTAGTTGCTATTCAACTAACCCAATACTAAGATGCAATCAAAATAAAATACTAAAAATGAAAATAAACTAATTATACTAAGGTTGTGAGCAGTAATTGAGAAAATGTGTTTACTTAGATTTCACTACTCCCTAGATATCTTTTACACGTTAATTACTTGTTATAATTGCATGGATGACGGATTGTATTCCTTAATACCATTCATGGGGTGGCATACATAACTCCCCAATTCTGTGAGCTCTTATCTCCTCCTACACCATGCCCAGCACAACTATAGGGATTGTAAACAGTGGCTCATGCATTAAATACAACCAATAAAGACCTAGTACGCCTCGGTTCATGTTTCTTAAGACGTTCAAGCATGTTACCATTTGGAGATCTGCCAGTTTTCTTAAGCCTAACATATAAATCATTCATCCAAAACAAGAATAAACAAGTAATCAACACATAATCAATATCTAGGTTTCATTAGATCTAAGCAAACACAAAAGAGTTCTAGCCTAGCATGATAGAATTAAGATAAGAACAAGATATATACAACCAACACATAGACATATTGATTGAATTAGAAGAACACTTATCTTAATTAATCATGCAAGGTATCAAGGGGTTGGAACCCTTGAAAAACCTGTAAAGTTACACCAAAATCGTCTTTAGGGTTTCTCCCAAAACTTCTCTCTAAATGTGAAAAACTAGAAAACTATATATAGGAAAATACGGATAACGGCGTCAAGAACAAAGGTGTGACGCCGTCATCTCGCCGCCAAATACTTCCTCGGACGGCCTTGATCTACTTCTGACACCGTCAAGGCCTAGGCCGTCACACAAATTACTCTTGACGCCCTGTGTGTGACGCCGTCATCAACTACGGATTTTAATTCTTGGGGTTTGACGCCGTCAGGAAAACTGTTGACGCCTTCATGAACTCTCGGATTTTATTATTGAGGTTTGACGCCGTCAGGAAATTACTCTTGACGCCGTCACCTACTGTTCCCAGCATGGAAAATTGAGACTTTGCCGTTTTCTTCACTTTTATGCTCCAAAAACGTCCAAAATGGCTTCTTTTCCAGAATTCACTCTCCAAGTACCTAAAATCACAAAAGGAACGATTTAGGGCAATATTTGATCAAAAAAATTCGGATTCGGGCTTAAATGACCCCCTAAAAACGGACCATTTTTTGCCTCATCAGTAGTAGAACATGTTTTTCAGGTCTCTCACTCATAATTTGTCCATTAGCAACATGAACTCCTCATTCTCAGGGCTCTTGTAATGGCGAGCCATCATTTTGTACGCCAGGAGAGTAAGAGTTTCCACCTTGTCCATCTCACTTACCCTTTGAAAGGCAGGTGAACCATATTCATCATGAAAGAAGAGACCATACTCAGGATCCTTAATTACCTTGCTATTCGCAAATTTGACACTAGCAGGAGGTTCACGGTTGCAGTGAAGAGCAGATATATATTGCTCAGGCTCAAGCTCAATTTCTTTCCTCTTCTTCCCTATGGTTTGGCGTTGTTCCGGAATAGTAAGTCCCTAAGATGTAAGTGCGGCCTGATGATCGATGCCCAGGCTCTTGGCTACCTTCTCAAGTTTCTGATACTTCTTGGTCAGGCTTTCAAGAAGTTTAGGCACGCACTTGTTCTTCTTTTTATTGAGTATGGGTCCCATCATATCCCATTCCTTAATCCAAAATTCAGAGAGTTTCAGTGGGACACATTTCTCATGGATTCTTGGTCCTCTCTGAATAGTAGCACAAATGGGCTCATTCTTCTTGAAGGTATGGATGATGATGTCAGTGATGGGACCTTCACCCTTGGTCTTAGTCATTGTCCACACATACCTATCATAATTCCTTTTCTTTCTTTCATTCAGTAGCCTGGCCTTCTCATTGTGCTTCTTGATCAGGTTGGCTTGAATTTTAAGGAACTCTTCATTCTTGATAGGTTTGTCAGTGTCCCTGATCTCTTCCTCAGCAACCTTCTCAATCACAGACTTACTGAGCATTTCAGCCTTGAGTTTGTCATCTTCTTCCATGACTGCTGCAACCTGTTCATTTGTTCCCCTGTAGATCTTTCCATTATGCAGTGTAACTTCAATAATTTCTGGTTCATCAAGGTCACGTCGCACTTCCTTTTGGGTAGGGACCAACCTAGGAGGTGAGTCCCCTATAACCTTAATTCCCTTCCCTTTGCCAGAGGTTGGGGGTTTACTGGATGTGGTTTCAGGAGTGATGGTTGTAGTGGTTGCCTCAGTAGAGATAGGAGTTGCTAGGACCAATGCTGAGGTGGATGGTGGTGGCATGAAGCTCTGAATAGGAATGGCCTCAGTGATGATCATTGTTGTTGAAGTCAAGCCTGAAGTTGTTCTTTTAGGACCCAACTGCCCAAATAGTCTTTGAGTGGGAGTTGGGGTGGTCTGATCGATTCAGTCTGAACAACTTTCTCCCTCTCAACAGATGCTTGAGCGCCAGTGAGAGCATTTCTTGAAGAAGGAGGGGCCTGAGAGGACCCAGACTTCAGGAGCGTCAAAATATCCGAGACCATCTCTTTGATTTTTGAAGATTCAGCCTTCAGTGCAGCAATGTCAGAACCCATGGCATTCTGAGAGGCAGTCAGTGTGACAATCCTACTGGTGTAGCAGGAGACCAATTCATTGTGGTTCCTTGTCAGTTCATCATAGCTTTTGACCAGAGCATTAAGCTTCACCTGTTGCTCACTGAGAGTCTTGTTAACAGTCTCCTGATGAGCTTGGATAGAGGAGATGTCAATAGACTTGGACAAAGTTGGTAGTTCACTGAGAGATTTTGATGTAGACTTATGAGAATCCATGAACTCAGTAAGCTTGGCTGCAAGAACAGGGTCATCTTGGAATTCAGTATGCAGATCTTTGACAGCTTTTAGTAGGGTAGTAAGTTGAGCACCCTGATCTTCTCCCATAGTTGTCTGCATTTCCTTGAGCCCTTTCTCAGTGACTTCCTTTGTTTCAGTGGCCTTGGTGGCAAATGCCTCTACATTGGCCCTCAGATCAGCATAAGAGGCCGCAGCTTCAAGATTTTGGTCTGAGTTTGTTTCTTCGATCCTAGAGTAGAGCCATTCATTATTCCAATCCAGTAACTCCCAAATAGCTCGGGCAGTCACTGGTTTGGAATTGTCAAGATGTAGGTAGCCTGATGATGATGGTGATGGTGATGATGGTGAGGACCCTGAAGACTTGGACTTGTCTTCATTATTATGTTGAGTTGATGATGATGATGATGATGGATGTTCAGGAGATGGTGGTTGTTGATGGAGGAGGAGATGAGGTGGGTAGCTCAGGATGCTGGGAAAATGCATCAGTATGTGGTTGATCATCAGTATCCATGTCTTCCCCAGCAACCAAGGCTTCATCTTCTTCACAATCAAACACCTCCTCTTCTGACTCTTCATTAAGTAATAGGTCCATGTCAGCAAGAGAAGGTGCCTGAGTCTCATCCGGCTCCCCCTCAGAAGAGGGTTTGCCTTCGTTATGGTCAGTCCCTGACCCCTCCAGGTGAACAGAGTGGGTTTTCTCTGCCTGGTCCGTGGAGTCAGTTCCCGAGGATTGCACATCTCCGTGAGGGGGTATCTAATGATCCTTTTAACAGTAGTGAAATGAGATTCTTTTGGGTCACACTGATATCTTGCACACAAGCATACAACAAATTGTATATCAGGCCTTGAGGCAAGAAGGTACATCAGTGACTCAATTATCCCTCTGTATAGGGTTTGATTCACTGATTTACCAGTGAGGTCAGGACCAAGATTAGTTGGAGGAACCATAGGAGTCTTTACTGAGGAGCAGTCAATGAGCTCATACTTATTCAGTAGGTTCCTAGTGTATTTTTCTTGACAAATGGATATGCCTTTGTTAGTCTGTTTGATTTGAAGCCCAAGAAAATAAGTGAGTTCACCGATCATGCTCATTTCAAACTTTGTGGTCATCAGTTTTTCAAACTGTTTGGAAAGTTTGTAACTTGTGGAGCCAAAGATGATGTCATCAACATATACTTGAACAAGGATGACATCACTTTTTTTTTTCTATAGATGAACAGGGTGTTGCCAATTTTTCCTCTGACAAACTTGTTTTGGATCAGGAAGGCTGAAAGAGTTTCATACCATGCCCTGAGTGCTTGTTTTAGTCCATAAAGGGCCTTGTTAAGCTTGCAGACATGGTTAGGAAATTCACTACTTTCAAAACCAGGAGGTTGTTGCACATAAACATCTTCTTTAATATTACCATTCAGGAAGGCACTTTTTACATCCATTTGGTAAACCTTGAAGTTCATGTATGTTTGATAAGTGCTCAAACACTCATCGTTTTTGACGTAATTAAACTGCCAAAACATACAAAAACAATCAAAAAGATATCAAAATACTTAAATTATCCCAGGGATTGTGTTTTATGTGTTTTAAATGCAAAATATGCAAAAACAAAGAAAAAACGTACAAAGTTTGCAATATTGGCAGTTTCAGTCCCCCAAGTTTCAAAACTTGTCAATTTTAGTCCCTATGCATTTATTTTGAAAGGAAAAGTCAACCCAAGGTTTTGAAAGTCAAAAATCAAAAAAAAATTACACTTGGGTAACAAGTTTTCCAAAATTACAAGTGTGGTCCCTGAAAATCCAAAAATGGCAAAATAGGTCCCTGGGAAATTTTGAAATTTGGAAAATGAAAAAAAATGGTTTGTGAACTTTTGAATCATAACATGTTTGGTCCTCGGAAGCAATTGGGAAAATTACACTTTTAGTCCTTTGGGTTTGGAAAAGTTGCAAAAATGGTCCTTGTGATAACAAAATACCAACCGGACCCTTTATTAAATACCAAAACCAAACCCAATCCAACCCCCTAACCCAGTCCACCACCCAGGCCCAAGATCCCAGCCCAATCCCAAAATAATAAAAGCGGGGTCAAACAGTCAACGCAGGTCAAACGACCCTTTGACCTCCTTCTTCCCCCAACCGTATCCCACAAAACCAGGGAAACTTCCCCCCCCCCCCTTCCTCACCTTTTTCACCTCAGCCACCACAATTAATACTCCACACCAACCTTTCCCACCACAATAAATTCCCACAACAACCCTCGCCTAACCCACTAATTTTGCCCCGTATGACTTTTGGCGCCAAAATGGAAATCAATGGCTAGGATCGATTAAGATGCAATTAAATGGTGAGGATTTGGTCAAGGAGTCAACACAAAGACCATGGGACTATCAGAATTCAAAAAGAACCCATGTGGAAGACCTAGGGATTAATTTTTAGCTCGCATTATATATTAAGCTCATGTGAGCTTTAGAAAGGGTGTAATAACTTTAGTTTTAGTATTTTCAGTTTATTTTATGTATTGTAATCCTTTTTTTTCAATGAAAGTTCTGTTTTAAAGTTTGTATGTCATTTTCAATTTTCAAGTCTAAGTCAAGAATTCTAAATACTCATTTTGGTACTACAAGTGGTTCCCAGCTAATCATAAACCCTTAGTCACTCATTTAGAAAGGTTTTTAAAGGTTTAACAAGTTTCTAGTTTACTAAGAATCAAAGTTTCATTAAATAGTTAAAAATGTGAAAGAAATAAAAATAAAATAAAAAAGTGGATAAAGGTAGAAGCAGCTTTGGATTTGGATGAATTTCTGGATTGCAAAGGGTTAGAGACTTGTGGGAGTCACATAGGATTGGTATTTGTGGATCTGTGTTACTTAACAGCTTAGCTTGGAAGGCTTATGTAAGCCTTGCTTTTTAATTTTTACTCTCCTTAGTAGTTTAGTTCTTTATTATTGTTTCAATTATTTGTTCATTGCTTAATATAATAGTTGTAATCAGTAGGTTGCCTTGTATGCTTGTTTGAATCAAAATTTCATAAACAATTGTTTTTAAAGGAGTGTTTGGTTGTAGGCTGTTTGTATGGTTATGCTTGTTTATTTGAGCATCTCTGTGTTTCATTAAGTTTGTTGGGTGGAATTAAGGTCAGGGAAATCATTATTTTGTTCAAAGACACAACAAAAGTCAAAATCACAAGGAAGTGATCACCACAGTTAACTGTGGTGAGTTTTTAAGTCCAAAACCTATCACACCTTATCATAAGTGGGTGTTTTTACTTAATTTGGTCTTCATATAGGTTATCATAACATATTTGATCACTAAATCAGCAATCAAAGTTCCCAAAAGTCAAACTACTAGTTTTGCTAATAAAGTCAAAATTGCAATATCAGATTTTTGTAAAACTTGGGTGAATTTTCATGATTTGTGTGTTGAGAATTGGGATCTGAAACTTGTTGTGTATTTACTCTATTAGCTGAACTTTTGAATTTCATGATTGGTATATTTTTGTGATTTTTTTAGATGGACTAAATTGCCCCTTGAAGTGACCTGCAGGGCAACCCAGTGCCCTGTGCATAGACCACCCATCTCAGCCACCACCTTTGGTGGTAGTTTGTGGCTAACCCAGTGGGTCCCACACCTCCATTTTGGTTCCATACAACCCCCTCCTACCAGGGAGTGAAGATTGACCAAGAGTTTGACCAATTGATCACTGGACCCCACCTGAATTAGGTCCCAAACCTTGTCCCCAATCTGTCTCAGAATCTCAATAAGCAAACTGCTTGTTGGTGATTTGTAGCTTATTCAAGCCACTTATTTGGTACAAACTTGCTTAATATAGTTCAAGTAACTCAGAGAAACCTAAATTCACCATTGTGGACCCCACATCACTTCATTTGAGCTTAATTCCTTCCACAGTCAACAAAAGTCAACTGTTGGGTGAATAAGCACTCAAAGTGCTTATTTTTGGGTTTTGTAAAAAGTGTTTTCAGAAAAAGTGTTTGTATTTAGTGTATAATTAGTTTGGAAAAAGAAAAAAACCAAAAAAACCAACTTTAATTATAGTGATAGCTTCTATTTAATAGGATTTATCATTTTAATTTTCTTTTTAGCTTATTTATAAGCAATATATCATTTTTATAAATTCTCTTTTAGGTTAAAGTGATTTTATAAATTTTTCCAGATTTTTATTTTGTCTTTTAGTGGTTTTTATAATTAATTTTAGTTTAATTAATTATTAATTAATATTAAGTAATTAAATAGCATAATTATATTTTATAAAGTATAATCTAGTTTTTATAAATTTTCTAACTATTATTTAAGTTAAAACATTTTTATAAATTTTTCTAGGATTTAAATTGTTCATTTTCTATTTTTCATAATATAATTAGTATAATTAGAAATTAATAAGTAATTAGATTAATAATTAGTAAATTAGTTTAAAAATACATAAAATAAACTTTTTATAATTTTTTAGGATTCCTGTAATGGTTAATTAGATTTGTAAAATTTTTCTTAATTTTCTAAGTCTTTTTAGTATTTTTAATAATTCTAATTAGTTTAATTAGTTAATAATTAGATAATTAGTAATTAATAATTAAATAGTGTAAAAATAGTTTTTATTTTTCTTAAAATTTTCTTTATTTATTAGGATTGTAAAAATAATAATTTTACACTTATAACCTTTCCCGTCCATCAGTTGTACTTTTTGTTTTGTTCGTCTGTGTACGTTTTAATTAAAACGTACGTTTTTAGGTTTTAACTCAAATCTTTGTAATCTCAATTCCCGTAATCAATCACATAGCTTTCCTAAGCTATTTCTGTTAATAATCTCCAAATAATTCTCACAGCAAACCCTTTCTGTGAATAATCACCCGATCACAAAGCACGCTAAGTTACAATTCACACCTCAACGGGATTTAACGACCTGGTGATACCTTATATTACCTGGAGCATTGACCTAGGCTATTTGACTTTGTTGACCACTCACTTGGTCAATATAAGTTGGTGGTTTAGCATCAATCAATGTTGCATATGCTAGAAAGATCCTGATGGCTTCCATTCTCGCAACAGGTGCAAAGGTTTTCTCATAATCAATACCTTCCTGTTGATTATATCCTTTTGCAACAAGTCTTGCCTTATTTTTCATGACTTTACCACATTCATCAGTCTTTTTTTTGAAGACCCATTTCATTCCTATGATATAAACACCCTGAGGGCATTCAACAAGGGTCATGACTTTGTTTCTGTCAAATTGTTCCCAATTCATCTCTCATGGCCTGAACCCAACTTTCATGTGTCAGGGCTTCTTTGACATTCTTAAGCTCTCTGTCAGAGAGAAAGTCCACATAGAGACACACATTGGCAGAGGCTGCTTTGAGTTTAGCAGCCATGCTTCTGGTAAGCATGCCTTTAGTGGGCTCACCAATGATGTTAATAAGTTCAATTGTTTTGGACTTAGTCCAGCTATCCTGAGGTCTCGGGTAGGAGTTAGAACTTGTAGAAGCCTGATTTAATGGAGGAATGGGTTCAATCACTGGAGCCTGAAGTACCTCAAGGCTTTGATCTTTAATGACTTCTATGTGAACAATTTGATCTGAGGATTCCTGAACAATTGGTTCAGTGGGTGTTGTCTCATTGGAGACTTGTTGAGTTTCTATGAACTCACTGATGATTGGTTGAGGTAGATTGTGAGGAATGATGTAGTATGAGATATCTGCATCAGCTTGGTATTGAGTAGAGGGATTATTCTCAGGGTGATACTCATCAGGAGGATATCTTGATGAGTCATCATGTTAGCCTTAAAAGTAATGTCATAATTGGGAATTGTACTAGTTTAATCATTTACTTAAACACAAGGACTAATCTTGTCATTAGGACATAGTTTAGAGTGTTAAGTAGTATAAATACCCTCCTAGTGGCAACTAGGAGGAGTGGATGTCTCATTGTATTTGAAGGTGTGTGTGTTTTCCTTCTTTCTCTCTCTAGAATACACACACATCTTCCCCATTCTTTAAATCTAATAATACCATGTCTATTCTTTATTTCAAACATCCCCGACCTCCAGAAGGTGTTTCTTGGTCACAACAAGTGGTATCAGAGCTAACCAGGGGTGAATCGTGGTGTTTTGTGGTGAAAATTTGTGTTTTTTGGTGTTTTTTCTCGGAAAAAGTACGTTTTTGGCGAGTTAAGTTGAAGATTAGCGAGTTGGGTTTTGAAGATTAGCGAGTTAGGAATTTTTTCTGGCGAGTTAGGAACCTTTCTAGCGAGTTAGGAACATTTTCTAGCGAGTTAGGAACTTTCCTAGCGAGTTAGGAACATTTTCCAGCGAGTTAGGAACTTTCCTTGCGAGTTAGGAACATTTTCTAGCGAATTAGGAACTTTTCTAGCGAGTTAGGAATTTTTCTAGCGAGTTACGAACTTTTTTAGCGAGTTAGGAACTTTTCTAGCGAGTTAGGAATTTTTTCTAGCGAGTTAGGAACTTTTCTAGCGAGTTAGGAACTTTTCTGGCGAATTAGGAACTTTCCTGGCGAATTAGGAATTTTCCTGGCGAATTAGGAATTTTTCTAGCGAATTAGGAACTTTTCTGGCGAATTAGGAATTTTCCTGGCGAATTAGGATTTTTCCTGGGGAATTAGGAACTTTTCTGGCGAGTTAGGAATTTTTTGTGGCGAGTTAGCCTTAACATTCCTTGTAGTTTAACTAGTAAGGATTATTCTTGAATACTTTAAGGGGAAACTATACTTCGTGGAAGTTAAATCTTGCGAGTTAGCAAAACTCCAACTTTTCTATGTGTTACAAGTTCTAGTAGCTCACCCATACACCAAAAACATATACGATATCATTGGTCTACGCTTAACAGAAGATGATTCGTTTCATTGTTTCATAACCTTAATACCAATATATCCCGCTTCAAAATACACCAGTATAGCTTAAAAGATCCTGATCAAAAATCACAATCAGATGACAACGGCTAATATCGAATGTTTGTGACTATGGGGATAATTCGTTATTATTTATTAGGGTTTGAAGTAACGTTTTACGGGCACGTGTACTTATTTCATCTTCTTTCTTTCTTCCCTCCCGCAAAGATGACTTTTTTGGGCATATGTTAATGGTGATGAAGACTTGGATATCTAGTTACTTCTGTGATTCTTTCTCTCTATACCCACAAAGTAGCTATCACTTTAAGGAGTAATGTTGTAGTGCTCAGTGTCTCACGTTGTTGAGGATATGTCAAGCCGTTCTTAGTCACAAGGATAGTACAAGTTTAGGTCACAAGTCTGGGGGATTTTACTTCATTCTCAAGTTCATCATATCGGGTTTTTCCTCACATGTTATTACTAGAAATAGCCGTCGTTGTTGATACAGGGGGTTGATAAAGAGTAAGACATTTTCGAATGGTATTGTTAGTAGATTGGGTTTATCGACATTTTCTCATGGGCTGATATGATTAATGATAAAGTGCTTTCAGTTAATGCTTCACGTACACACCATTATGCTGATTCTGATAAATCGTAACCATCAGGGGAGAGAAATGTGTACATCTAGGACGCACAACAAGTTCACGTGATCGGGTTTAATGATTTATGGAACGATTTGTGTCTGAGATTGGTTGATTCTATATCCTTATCCTTTCAACTTTTTCTACGCACTTCTACCTTATCCACCTTCACCAATTTCTGGGAACAAATTCAAGATGATCAGTGTTTCAACTTGTTACTTTGGTGTTATCATTTCATGTGTACGTTAAGGGCTGATTTGGTATATGTAAGATAACTGGAATGCATTTGGTGAGATGAAGATGTTGATATTCTGTTCCCCCGAATGGACAATCTTGAAGAAGGTCGAGTCTACAGTATGTTCAACATTTTCCGCTGCGTGTTAGAAGACTAAAGACGATTTGCATTTAATTATCAAAAGACTTTGATCAGTGCTGAACCGTCAGATAATTATTAACCAAAGTTAATAACTCAAAAACAGCTTAGACTAATGCTCCGTGGAGTACAATGTATCCTCGGGTCGTATTTCCCAACGAGGCGTGAAATCTGTAATAAAACGAAATTTGGGATCGGGTGATTATGAATGGGCAAAGGTGAGTTTGATTTATACTACTGATTTGCACAATTTAAACACATAAGAAAATAACTTTAAACAGTTACGGGAACTTAAAAACGTATATAACTTAAAAACTTACGTCTACGTACAGGAAAAAGGTGAGTTTTAATGCAAATTTAAACTATAGGGGGTAAAATTGAAAATTCTACAAACTTAAACTTAAAAGAAAATTTAATTTTAAAAAGAAAATTATTATTAATATTTTTTTTTAGATTATTTTATTAATTATTTAATTAAAAATGTATTTAACTATTTATTAGAAAATTATAAATACTACAAATTAAACTAAAAACTTATAAAAATATTTTCTAAACCTAAAATAGAACTTGAAGAAAGTATAAAAAATAAAAATAAATATTTTTGTCTTTTTATGAATTTTTTATTAATTAAAAACTATTTATATTATTTATACTAATTAAACTATTTTAAATTACAAATAATATTAAACTAACTTAAAAAATTATGGAAAAATATTATAAATCTAATTAACCATCACAGAAATCCTAAAAAATTATAAAATTATTCTAAAAATTATATTTAGGCTAATTTACTAATTAATTACTTATTTATTATTTAAGATCTATTTAACTAATTTTAATTAAAGAAAATAGGAAATGAACAGTAACAATTATGAAATTATTTTTTACAAATACCCTATGGTCTATAAGACTTTTAAAAAATATAAAAAGATGTGGTTATTAACTAAAAATTATTAAAACTATTTAATTATCTAATATTATTTAATTACTAATTAACCACGGATTAATTAAAATAATTAGTTTTTGAAAAGTAAAAATTATAAAAAAATTACAGATAGTATAATAAGTGATGACAAGCCTAGGAAAAATAAGCTTGGGTGAACAGCTTATTTGAATAAGCAGTTATAAGCCAAACGGCTTATTTAAGCTTATTTGGCCAAAAAGGGTGTTAAATACATTGTTTTTGCAAGCTCTTACGGAACTGGTGCCCCAGCGCTAATGGAAGGGGTGTGGGTTTATGCATGTATATTAGCGAGAGGTCTCAGGTTCGAATCCCACCCACACCCATTTTTGGTTTTTATTTTTTTTTTAATTTTCTTTTTACAAACCTATTAAATAAGCAAAAATAACAAACTTTAAAAAAGGGAAACTTTTTATAACAGCCAAATAAGCTCTGTATGAGCTTATTTGCTTATCAGTTAGCTTAAAAAAATAAACTTGGATTTTTGAAATGAAATAAGCTAAGAATAGACTACAAAATGGAAACCTAGAGTATTTTAAGCTACAAGTAGTTGAGATACACCTAAAATAAGCTAAATTAACTTAATAAGCTAAGGAAATAAGCTAAAATCTCAAATAAGCTCTTTTGAATCCTGCTACAACCAAACAGTCCACAAGGCCAATTGTAGGCCTTTGGTGGGGTCCACTAGGGGGTTCAGGGATCAAAACTTGGAGTTGAACCCTTAAGTTGGACTGGGTAGCTAATAAATAAGCTAAGGTTTAGGTCAAGAAGCTCACTGATAAGCTCTTGATGGTCTGAGGAAATAGGTTCTATGAGCTTGAGTTCTCAGATATGCATGGCACAAGGACAAGTGTAAGAGCCTGTAGGGTCCACTAGGTTGAATAAGGATCAAAAGTTAAGCTTGCTTCAATAAGCTAAGCTTGAGGGCTTTTCAAAAAGCTAAGGGTCAAGGGTTGGAACCCACTAATGAGCTGTGAGTGATCTTGAGAAAAAGCTTCTCAACACTGAGTGATCAGTGTTGGGTTTTGGAAACAAGCCATAAGAAAAAGTTAAATAAGCTAGGTCAAATAAGCTAAACCTCAAATGAATCTTAAAACTAAGTTTGATTTAAGCTAAATGAACTGAAAATAAGCTGAAATGATTAAAAAGATACACTTTAATAAGCTAAAAAAAACTAAATAAGCAAATTTTTACCCTGCTACAACCAAACAGGCCTTAAATGGTGCCTTTGGATCTCTGTGGGGTCCACAGAGATGAATGGAAATCTAAATTAGCTCTTGACTTTCAAAGTTGACCTAGTCAACAACAAAATAAGCTAATAAGCTAGCTTATTAGCTTATTATTCCAACCTGGGTAGGCCTTGGAAGTTTGGTGTGCAACCTGAGTGCTCAGATTGGTGGGTCTGAGATATGTCACAAAAGAGGCTATGAGCAGCCCTACCTAATAAGCTTATAAGCACAAAATAAGCTCAGAACTATTAAGCTATACTAAAAACCTATTCAAGAAGCTAAAATACTCAGGGTGGAGCCCACTAGATAAGTCAAAAATGGCTTATCAAGTCTGGTCATTTCTGTGTGCACAGGGCACTTATCAGCCCTGCAGGGTTATTTAAGCTACTCTATAAGCTTGAAAAAAAATTATAAAAATAATTTAAATATGGATTTCTAAAGTTAATCTAATATATTTTTAGTATAATGAGTTTTAAGGTCTAATTATGAACACAAAATTCACAAAAAATCCCACAAGTTTTGGATTTCTACTAAGAGGTATACTTTTGACTTTTAAAGATTTTGTTCTAACTTGACTTTTATGAGATTCTATTGATCACTACTGACTATATATGTTATATTAAGTTAAAAAGATATGAAATTAAGTTATATTATCTATTAATAAGCTACCATGGTTAATATGAACATGCACAATTTACACAGACAGACATTAAACCATGATTTCAATGATTTTGACTTTTAAGCTTATGAATGTTTATGTAAAGGTTTATTTGGACCACAATACTGCTGAGTAAGATGATCAAATGAATTTTAAGCACCAACAGGTACAAGTGAACCACTAAACTAACTAATCCAAACAGTCCTTATAAAACTGAGAATTGTGATTATCAAAGCAATAAAAAGATTTAGACCATACCACTGACACAGAGGCACATATAGTGATTACCTAGACCTATTTAAACACAATTACATCAATAATAACAACAACAACTTAAAATTCACTAGTATGATATAATTAACTGAAAATGAAAATACTAAGTAATTTAATATTAATGAACAACAGTTAGAATATAAGTTATATTATAACTAAATAATACTCAATAAGCATATTTAGATACAAATAAGCAGATAATAAGTACAAAGTTAAAAATTGGATTTGAAAACTTACATAAGCAATCCTGCTTTATATCAAGAACCAGGGATAATTACCACTCCTATTAACCTTCCACAAGGTTTCTAACCCAGAGGCAATCCAAATTTTCCTCTGCTCCTTCTTGATGATTCAAACAAACACAGATTATAACTAAGAAACTTAATAAGATTTTGGAAATTAGAACAAGGTAGCATAAACTAAATTGGAACTTGAACTTGTATTAAAACTTGAATAACTGAGTTCTTATAACATTACAACAATATGGAAATGCTTAAAAGCTTAAAATACAAACTGAGAAACTAAGTTATACTAATTCGATTTGAAAAGAAAACTAAGTACAAAAATTAACTAACTAATCCTTCATCTTCTTCCTCCTTTTATAGCCTCCATTGTTCCAGGTGTCTTCTCAGGCAAATCCCACCACATTGCACTCTTGATACGTGTCCAATTGATGTACAGGTGTTCAAAAAGCATTTTGGCGCCAAAAACCACCAAGGTTGCTTGCAGCCGAATTTTTAGCATTAAATGCAATTGATGTGACAATGGAGGGTTAAGGGGACAATTTGAGGTGTCATGGGTGATGGTGGTGTAGTATGGTGTGTAGGGGTGGAGCAGGGATGGTGGGAGTTATACGTGTCCAACTGTGGAGCAAAGCTGAGCTTTGGGGACTCTTGGAGAGGGTTACACGTGTAATTGAGATGGAGATAAGGCACATGGAGGGGGGGGGGTGGTGTATGGTGGATGGTGATGCAGCAGGTGAGGAGGGGGGAAAGGTTGAAGAAGGTGGAGGTGGTGTTGGTCAACGCGGGTCAAAGACCCGCGTTAACAAAAAGGGTGAAGTGGGCTTGGTCAGGTGGGCTTTTGGATTTAAAATGGACCAGGCTTATTTTCTTTTGGACTGGATTTGGAATTGGATTTTTATTAATTTTGGTCCGTATGGTTTGTAAGGTTTAGCCCAAGGACTAAACTTGTAAAATCTGAATTCTAGGGACCAAACTTGAAACTTTTCCAAATTATATCACAAAGGACCTTTCTTGCCATTTAAAATATTATAAGGACCTTTTTTTAAATTTTTCCAAATTAAAAATTAACCGGGGACCATTTTTGTCAATTTTATAAAGTTGAGGGTAGAAAGTGTAATTTTCCTAAAATATATCAAAAATGACTTGATTTGTTAATTATGAATAGAACAAGGGTATATTTTGATAAATTTCCATTTTAAAATACCCAGGGACTATTTTTGCCATTTTTGAAACTTCAGGGACCAATTTTGTAATTTCCTCAAACTTTTTATCCAGGGATTAATTATGATACTTTGTGAATTCCCAAGGACTAAAATTGACTTTTCTTTCCAAAATAAACTACCAGGGACTAAAAATGACAAGTTTTGAAACTTGGGGGACCTGTTTTGCCATTTGTGCAATTTTGAACTTTCAAGGGTAAAATTTGTTATTTCATGATTCCTGGGGGACTTTTATTGACATTTCTTCAAAATAACTTTCCCAGGGACCATTTCTGACATTTCTTGAAAGTTCAAGGACTGATTTTGCCAATTGTGCAAACTTTGCACGTTTTTCATCTGTTTTCAATCCTTTTGCACCTGAAACATATAAAAACACATTTCAAAGATATTTATAGTATTATGTGGTATTTCTGTGTGTTTTTAATTGTTTTTGTATTTTAAACAGGACAAAAATGATGAGTTTTTATGAACTCATCAATCCCCTACACTTAACTATTGCTAGTCCCTAGCAATCTGGCATCCACTAAAACCCATTTTTAAAATTTAATGGATTTTTGATATCTCTTTACCAGACAGCCATTACTTCTGGAGTAGCCAGGTGTGAAAACTGTGGTACACCTGATAACCGTGTGATTTTGAGCAAACCACCAGCTGTCAACGGATTTGATTAGTCTTTACCAAAAGCCGTTTGCTTCTGGACTAGCCAACTCTTGATGGACAAAGTCAACATCTTGGTGAGCTGATTACCAATTATGGATTTTCACTGCCTTTACCACAAGCCATAATCTTGCGGGCTAGCCAACTCATTCGCTTTATGGGATATGGGGAGTTGAGGAACCATACAATTTTTGGCAAATTGCAAGCCATAAACGGGTTTGAGTTATCTTTACCAAGAGCCGTTTGCTCCTGGATTAGCCAGTCCTTGTGTGGATTAGACATGGTGGACTAATAACCATTTGTTGTGTTAATGCCAAGTACTTCATTAAGTGAAAATTTTGAAAAAATTTTCAAATTTTTGGCAAAAACAGGGGTACTAGATGTATAATGTAATTAAATTCACTAGAATTTCCCCCCTACACTTAGAAATGAATATTGTCCTCAATATTCAAAGTTCCGGCTATTATGCCGATTCTTTGAACGTAAAAAGGGAATATCACAAGCTAAATGTAGGAACAACTTTTATTTTATTTTTGTATTTTTTTATTTTATTCTATGTACTTTATTTACAGTAGGGCAACTCCCCTACACTTGGGTGATACACATGGGTGAAAACCCATGCTTATTCTACTGTTTTTGATTTTTAATTTTTATAAATGTTTTTGTATTTTTTTTTTTAAATTTTATATATATGTACAAAAGAAAGAAAATTCCTTACAACCGCCCCTCGAAAGGGAATCTGGGTTTGACAGAGCTCAGTAACTGTAAACAGCCAACAACTAAAAGTTGTAACTAAGGGACTAAACAAACTGGGCAAGTTGTGTGCAAAGGAAAAATATTTTTGTATTTTATATTGTTTATGTAATCACTACCTCCCAGGCTTGTGTCAGGTTTACCACGCTAGCTAATCACTTGTGAATGATTAACTGTAATAAATATGTCCTGACAGCTAGGGAGTTGAATGATAAAGTATATAATATACATACAAGGATAGATATTTGAACAAAATTTACAAAATTTCATTATTATTTATGTACATGATACTAATGTTTTTGTTTTCCGAGTCACTAGCTTGACTCGACCCCGTATTAATTAGTCCGTGGGGAAAGTTTGGAGATCTGGGACAACCACTTGTGGTATGTCCCCTCCAAAGTAGTGTTTCAAACGATGTCCATTTACTTTAAAGTTGGGACCGTCGGGTTGTGATAACTCAACAGTTCCGTATGGATATACTTTTGCTACAGTAAATGGTCCAGACCAACGGGTTTTTAGCTTGCCCGAGAAAATTTTCAATCTTGAATTGAAAAGAAGAACTCTGTCACCAACGTTGAAAACGCGGTTCTTTATTTTAGAGTCATGTATCTTCTTAGTCTTTTCTTTATAGATTAAAGAATTCTCGTAAGCTTGATCACGTAGTTCATTTAGTTCATTTAGCTGAACCTTACGGTGATCACCCGCTGTCTGAATGTCAAAGTTTGCATGCTTCAAAGCCCAGTAGGCTTTGTGCTCTAATTCGATCGGAAGATGACATGTCTTTCCGTACACCAACTTGTATGGAGTACACCCAATGGGTGTCTTATAAGCTGTACGAAAAGCCCAGAGTGCGTCGTCCAATTTGTCCGACCAAGAGGCACGGTTTTCACCAACCGTCCTCTCCAGAATTCTCTTAATGCCTCGATTTGAGACCTCCACCTGCCCACTAGTTTGGGGGTGATATGCAGTAGAAAGACGGTGAGTTACACCATATTTCAGCATCACTCTTGCAAATTGATCATTGCAAAAGTGTGTACCACGATCACTGATAATGGCACGAGGAGTCCCGAATCGAGCAAAGAGAGACTTCAGAAATTTTACAACTACTCGGGCATCATTGGTGGGTAAAGCTTTTGCCTCAACCCATTTAGACAAATAGTCTACAGCCACGAGTATATACTTGTTACCTCTTGAAGATGGGAATGGGCCCATAAAATCAATGCCCCAGATATCAAATATTTCACAGACTTGGATGATGTTTTGAGGCATTTCATCCTTCTTAGAAACATTCCCGTGATGCTGACAAGCATCACAAGTTTTGACAAGTTCTTGGGCATCTTTATAGATGGTGGGCCAATAGAAACCAGAATCAAACACCTTTTTGGCGGTGTAGTTTGAGCTGTGATGTCCTCCAGTGGGTCCATCATGACAAGCTTTGAGGATTTCCATGGCTTCATTACCATGGACACACCGTCGGATGACTTGATCCGCACATATCTTAAAGAGGTAGGGGTCGTCCCAGAAATATTGTTTAACGTCTTTGAAGAATTTTTTCTTCTGTTGGGACGACATCCCTTTCACAACGAAATTACCCGCATGGTAGTTTGCAAAATCTGCAAACCATGGGGTAGAAGTATCATCCCGGGTAGAGATTAGATTGAGAGTCTCCAGAGGAAAAGTTTCATTAATTTCTTTTCTCTCGAGAATATCCTGATGAGGATTCTCTAACCGGGATAAGTGATCAGCAGCAAGGTTTTCTGCTCCTTTTTTGTCTCGTATGAGTATATCGAATTCCTGAAGGAGCAGGACCCAACGGAGCAGTCTTGGCTTTGCATCCTGTTTAGTGAACAGGTATTTCAAAGCCGAGTGGTCCGTGTACACCACGCATTTGGTTAGGATTAAGTAAGACCTAAATTTCTCAAAGGCATATACCACAGCTAATAATTCTTTTTCTGTGGTGGTATAATGTACTTGAGCTTCACTCATGGTCTTACTTGCATAGTGTATTGGCTGAAAATGTTTGGATTTGCGTTGCCCCAGAACTGCACCAATAGCGAAATCGCTAGCATCGCACATAAGTTCGAAAGGTAAGTCCCAGTCGGGGGCAACAAGGATTGGTGCCTCGGTAAGCTTTTTCTTTAAAGTAGAGAAAGCTTCGATGCACTCGGGGGAAAAGATAAAAGGAGCATCCTTTTCAAGAAGATGAGTCATGGGCCGGGCTATTTTGGAGAAATCCTGAATGAATCTCCGATAGAACCCTGCATGGCCAAGGAAACTCCTAATTCCTTTAACAGTGGTGGGATGAGGCAGTTTAGCTATAACATCAATTTTGGCCTTATCGACCTCAATCCCACTTTTTGAAATTTTATGGCCGAGGACAATGCCCTCCTTAACCATAAAATGGCTCTTCTCCCAGTTTAGACAAAGATTAGTGTCTTCACAACGTTGAAGCATCTTTTCTAAATGGGAGAGGCATGAGTCGAAAGAATTCCCAATGACTGAGAAGTCATCCATGAATACCTCCATAGTTTTCCCGATCATGTCATGGAAAATAGCCATCATGCACCTCTGGAAAGTGCCCGGAGCATTGCATAACCCAAAAGGCATGCGACGATAGGCAAATGTTCCGTAAGGGCATGTGAAGGTAGTTTTATCTTGATCCTGTGGATCAATGGGAATCTGGAAGTAACCCGAGAAGCCGTCGAGGAAGCAATAATACTCATTCCCCGCTAGTCTCTCGAGCATCTGATCCATAAAGGGCAGAGGGAAATGGTCTTTGCGGGTGGCTTCGTTAAGCTTTCTGTAATCTATACATACTCGCCACCCTGTAACCAAACGAGTTGGTATCAACTCGTTATCCTCATTTGTGACAACCGTGATGCCACCCTTTTTTGGAACACAATGTATTGGGCTAACCCAAGGACTATCTGATATAGGGTAAATCAATCCCGCATCGAGAAGTTTGATAACTTCTTCCTTGATAACTTCGTGGATTTTTGGATTTACCCTTCTTTGATGCTGCACGGTAGGTTTAAAGTCCTCTTCCATTAGGATTTTGTGTGTACAAAAATCCGGGTTAATACCCTTTATGTCTGAGAGTTTCCAAGCAATTGCTTGCTTGTGGGACTTTAAAACCTTATGCAGCGCGATTTTCTCCTCATCCTTTAAGTCTTTGGCAATAATGACCGGTAACTTATCGTTACCTTCCAAGAATGCATATTCTAGATGAGGAGGCAGGTCCTTAAGTTCAACCTCGGGGAAATCATCAGTTTTCTCAACATATTTGACTTCCGCATTATGAAGTTGTGGAGGTAGAACAGGAATGGGAGAGGGATCTTTGTTCAATAACTTCTCGAGGAGAAGTATATCCCTTTCCGGGTCAATCTCTTGGTTATCAATCCCCTCGGGAACTGAATTACTTTTGAGAAAGGCCTCTAATTCCTCAAGGACGAAATCACTTCCCTCAAACGGAGTGAGGGAAGGAGAAGAATTAGCGATTATGGGGTGAGAAGAGGGAGTGGGATTGCCACTCGAAGAACTATCAGCGAAGCCAAGGATTTCCTGAGCATACTCCTCGGATGCAATGTCAATGACATCAATTCGGTTGACCGATTCAGCATCATAATTCGAGGAGTATCTCGAGGTTTGATCAAGGTTGAACGTTATCGCTTCAGTGCCAACTCGTAACGTGATTTCCTCATCGAAAACATCGATTAATGCACGACCCGTCCTTAAGAATCCCCTCCCAAGAATGAGAGGAACTCTTGGATCCGCATCGAAATCAACAACGACAAAGTCTGCCGGAAAATGGAACTTTCCCACTCTTACAAATACGTCCTCGGCAATACCAAGGGGACGTGAAATTGAACGGTCTGCAAGCTCGAGAGTCATGCATGTGGGACTAAGTGCCTGAAGAGAGAGCTTTTTCCAAACTGAGTAGGGCATTAAGTTGATGCTTGCACCAAGATCGGCCAAGGCAAAACAGTCAACCATTCCTGGAAATACGCAAGGTATTAGAAATTTTCCAGGATCTCCTAGCTTCGCGGGAAGCTGTTTCAACAGAACTGCAGAGCAGTTCTCGTTGAGTGGAGTTCGTGCCATCTCAAACAGTTTTTCTTTATTGCTCAACAGATTTTTGATTGTTGAAGCGAATTTGGGCATTAAAAGAAGAGCATCCGCAAAACTAATATCGAAGTGTAGTTCTTGAAAAATCTGAAAGAATTTTTCCATCTGATGATTAGCTTTTTCACGGAGCTTTTGGTCTTGCAATCGTGAGGGATATGGAATTGTTGGTTTTGGGTTGGCTTTTGGATTTTCAACAGGACCTTCGGTAGTTGCAAACACAACTTTTTTAGGAGGAGTCGGGACCGGGATAACTGGAGGTGGGACGTCGTCGGTACTTCCATTATGAATAGGAGGTATCGTGTCCGTTGTAACCTCAGCTTCTTTTTCCAGTACCTCAGGAGAAGAGAAAGAGGTAGATGGAGTCTTAGGTCCTTTATATGAAGCTCCACTCCTTGTGGTGATCGCCTTAACATCGCCCCTCGGATTAGCGATCGTGTTTCTAGGTAAAGTACCTGAGCCCGAGGGTCGATCATTTAAAGATTTCTTTATGTCAGAAATTTGGCTGATCAACAACCTGTTGGTTTCTTCCTGTGCTTTCATGAATTGTTTTAACAATTCATCAGAAGAGTTAGGGTTTGGAACAACAGCTGGTGTTTGAACGGGAGGGGTTTGCCCTCGAGTGTTCTGCTGAAACCCTTGATTTTGGAATTGTCCCTGATTAGGGTTTCCATGAAAGTAGCCAGGATTATAGTTACTCGGTCCCTGATTTCTATTCCCCTGATTTTGAAAGTTTTGGGGATACCCTTGATTAAAGTGACCTTGGTTAGGATAACCTTGGTTACTTCTGTTTGGATTTTGGGGACGGTTTTGGGTGTTCTGGTTAAAACCAGGTGGTACAGAGTAAGTGCTCGGACGCCATGGTGGCTCAGCAGGAGGACGATATGGATTGCCTCCTTGGCTAGAACTACCAGCAATCGCGTTGGTTTCAAATGTGTTATTGTCTGTGGCAGTACAATTATAGTAGGCATGTGGTCCACCACAGGTAACACAAACATCCACTTTCTTCACTTCAGCATGTGAAGGATTCTGTGGGAACGAGACTTTCTTCTGATTGGAGTGAACCAAGGCTTGTATAGCATCCATGAGTTTATCAATCTTAGCATTAGTACTAGATTGACTCATGGTAGAAGAAGTAGAAGGATCGACCTGTTTATTACGTATGGTTCGAACCTTGGACTTATTTTCAATTATTGCTAAAGCTTCCTTGACAGTACGACTCAAAAAATTCCCTCCTGCTGAGGCATTAAGGGAATCTTGGTCTGCTTGGCTTACTCCGTTATAAAATGTGTCGAGTTGCATTAACTCTGAAAATCCATGGTGGGGGCATTTGCGAAGCAACTCTTTGAATCTATCTCATGCTTCACTGAATGTCTCACCAGGTCTTTGTGTAAACTTGGTGATCTCATTCCTCAGATAGGCAGTTTTGGATGGTGGATAGAATTCATTCACAAATTTCTTAACTAGATCTTCCCATGTTTCTATGGATCGAGGGGGTTGTTTCTCTAGCCAGATTCTGGCTGCTCCCTCGAGAGAAAATGGAAACAGAAGTAGTTTAATAGCCTCCGATGGGACATTCTTATATTTGATGGTGGATGTAATCTTGTTAAACCATCTTATATGTGAATGAGGATCGTCCCTTTCGAAACCATAGAACTGATTAGAAGTAACCAGATTAAGTAATCCGGTTTTTAATTCGAAATTATCAGATACTATGGCTGGTACAATAATAGCATCTCCATAACCCTCGATGGGTGCCTGGAGAAGCTCTGACATTGGGTGTTCTTCTGCCATGATGACTGCAGGTTTAGGTTCAGTCTGTATTTGAGTTTCAATTTTCGGGGCAGATTGTGTACGTTTTCGAGGAATACTAACAAGCTCGCGATGAGGACTTGTAGACCTAGAAGAACGTGTGTGCATGTACTAAAAACAAAATTTTCAAAATAAGATCGAGGCAAAACCACAGTAAACTTAACCCAATAATCACAGGTAAAATGGCTTCTTTATAAAAGGTACACCACTTACATGGATATTACGTTAAATTTTTTATATCTTATGTTTGGGAACTTATTCTGAAAGTTATTTAATTTATTCACAAGAAAATGTTTTTGGGTATATGTGTATGGGTGAAAACTTGGAAAATATTTTTGGAATCGATTCGTTAACCGAAATCGTTCTTTTAAAATCACTCGCAGGCTAGCGGGAGGAAATAAATGGATTCCTCTTCAGTTCGCAATTTAATGTCAGAACTTACCTTATACCAGCTGTTTCAGGTTGTGATTTTAAAGAAAACGAAGTAATTTAACTTCACGATTTATTTTGTTGTTATTTAATTTTTTTGGTGTTTTTAACACTTTAGGAAAAGTGTTAGTGAACTTTTCAGTTATGATATTTATTTTCACAAAAATTTACAGACTAATGATATTTGTACAGTGAGTTGATATTCAGAACCACGTATGCTTCCAAATTCGTTGTACGCAGCACACCTCCCCGGCAACGGCGCCAAAATTATGATCAGTGCTGAACCGTCAGATAATTATTAACCAAAGTTAATAACTCAAAAACAGCTTAGACTAATGCTCCGTGGAGTACAATGTATCCTCGGGTCGTATTTCCCAACGAGGTGTGAAATCTGTAATAAAACGAAATTTGGGATCGGGTGATTATGAATGGGCAAAGGTGAGTTTGATTTATACTACTGATTTGCACAATTTAAACACATAAGAAAATAACTTTAAACAGTTACGGGAACTTAAAAACGTATATAACTTAAAAACTTACGTCTACGTACAGGAAAAAGGTGAGTTTTAATGCAAATTTAAACTACAGGGGGTAAAATTGAAAATTCTACAAACTTAAACTTAAAAGAAAATTATTATTATTATTTTTTTTAGATTATTTTATTAATTATTTAATTAAAAATGTATTTAACTATTTATTAGAAAATTATAAATACTACAAATTAAACTAAAAACTTATAAAAATATTTTCTAAACCTAAAATAGAACTTGAAGAAAGTATAAAAAATAAAAATAAATATTTTTGTTTTTTTATGAATTTTTTATTAATTAAAAACTATTTATATTATTTATACTAATTAAACTATTTTAAATTACAAATAATATTAAACTAACTTAAAAAATTATGGAAAAATATTATAAATCTAATTAACCATCACAGGAATCCTAAAAAATTATAAAATTATTCTAAAAATTATATTTAGGCTAATTTACTAATTAATTACTTATTTATTATTTAAGATCTATTTAACTAATTTTAATTAAAGAAAATAGGAAATGAACAGTAACAATTATGAGGTCTCAGGTATACTAGCGCTAATGGAAGGGGTGTGGGTTTATGCATGTATACTAGCGAGAGGTCTCAGGTTCGAATCCCACCCACACCCATTTTTGGTTTTTATTTTTTTTTAATTTTCTTTTTACAAACCTATTAAATAAGCAAAAATAACAAACTTTAAAAAAGGGAAACTTTTTATAACAGCCAAATAAGCTCTGTATGAGCTTATTTGCTTACCAGTTAGCTTAAAAAAATAAACTTGGATTTTTGAAATGAAATAAGCTAAGAATAGACTACAAAATGGAAACCTAGAGTATTTTAAGCTACAAGTAGTTGAGATACACCTAAAATAAGCTAAATTAACTTAATAAGCTAAGGAAATAAGCTAAAATCTCAAATAAGCTCTTTTGAATCCTGCTACAACCAAACAGTCCACAAGGCCAATTGTAGGCCTTTGGTGGGGTCCACTAGGGGGTTCAGGGATCAAAACTTGAAGTTGAACCCTTAAGTTGGACTGGGTAGTTAATAAATAAGCTAAGGTTTAGGTCAAGAAGCTCACTGATAAGCTCTTGATGGTCTGAGGAAATAGGTTCTATGAGCTTGAGTTCTCAGATATGCATGACACAAGGACAAGTGTAAGAGCCTGTAGGGTCCACTAGGTTGAATAAGGATCAAAAGTTAAGCTTGCTTCAATAAGCTAAGCTTGAGGGCTTTTCAAAAAGCTAAGGGTCAAGGGTTGGAACCCACTAATGAGCTGTGAGTGATCTTGAGAAAAAGCTTCTCAACACTGAGTGATCAGTGTTGGGTTTTGGAAACAAGCCATAAGAAAAAGTTAAATAAGCTAGGTCAAATAAGCTAAACCTCAAATGAATCTTAAAACTAAGTTTGATTTAAGCTAAATGAACTGAAAATAAGCTGAAATGATTAAAAAGATACACTTTAATAAGCTAAAAAAAACTAAATAAGCAAAATTTTACCCTGCTACAACCAAACAGGCCTTAAATGGTGCCTTTGGATCTCTGTGGGGTCCACAGAGATGAATGGAAATCTAAATTAGCTCTTGACTTTCAAAGTTGACCTAGTCAACAACAAAATAAGCTAATAAGCTAGCTTATTAGCTTATTATTCCAACCTGGGTAGGCCTTGGAAGTTTGGTGTGCAACCTGAGTGCTCAGATTGGTGGGTCTGAGATATGTCACAAAAGAGGCTATGAGCAGCCCTACCTAATAAGCTTATAAGCACAAAATAAGCTCAGAACTATTAAGCTATACTAAAAACCTATTCAAGAAGCTAAAATACTCAGGGTGGAGCCCACTAGATAAGTCAAAAATGGCTTATCAAGTCTGGTCATTTCTGTGTGCACAGGGCACTTATCAGCCCTGCAGGGTTATTTAAGCTACTCTATAAGCTTGAAAAAAAATTATAAAAATAATTTAAATATGGATTTCTAAAGTTAATCTAATATATTTTTAGTATAATGAGTTTTAAGGTCTAATTATGAACACAAAATTCACAAAAAATCCCACAAGTTTTGGATTTCTACTAAGAGGTATACTTTTGACTTTTAAAGATTTTGTTCTAACTTGACTTTTATGAGATTCTATTGATCACTACTGACTATATATGTTATATTAAGTTAAAAAGATATGAAATTAAGTTATATTATCTATTAATAAGCTACCATGGTTAATATGAACATGCACAATTTACACAGACAGACATTAAACCATGATTTCAATGATTTTGACTTTTAAGCTTATGAATGTTTATGTAAAGGTTTATTTGGACCACAATACTGCTGAGTAAGATGATCAAATGAATTTTAAGCACCAACAGGTACAAGTGAACCACTAAACTAACTAATCCAAACAGTCCTTATAAAACTGAGAATTGTGATTATCAAAGCAATAAAAAGATTTAGACCATACCACTGACACAGAGGCACATATAGTGATTACCTAGACCTATTTAAACACAATTACATCAATAATAACAACAACAACTTAAAATTCACTAGTATGATATAATTAACTGAAAATGAAAATACTAAGTAATTTAATATTAATGAACAACAGTTAGAATATAAGTTATATTATAACTAAATAATACTCAATAAGCATATTTAGATACAAATAAGCAGATAATAAGTACAAAGTTAAAAATTGGATTTGAAAACTTACATAAGCAATCCTGCTTTATATCAAGAACCAGGGATAATTACCACTCCTATTAACCTTCCACAAGGTTTCTAACCCAGAGGCAATCCAAATTTTCCTCTGCTCCTTCTTGATGATTCAAACAAACACAGATTATAACTAAGAAACTTAATAAGATTTTGGAAATTAGAACAAGGTAGCATAAACTAAATTGGAACTTGAACTTGTATTAAAACTTGAATAACTGAGTTCTTATAACATTACAACAATATGGAAATGCTTAAAAGCTTAAAATACAAACTGAGAAACTAAGTTATACTAATTCGATTTGAAAAGAAAACTAAGTACAAAAATTAACTAACTAATCCTTCATCTTCTTCCTCCTTTTATAGCCTCCATTGTTCCAGGTGTCTTCTCAGGCAAATCCCACCACATTGCACTCTTGATACGTGTCCAATTGATGTACAGGTGTTCAAAAAGCATTTTGGCGCCAAAAACCACCAAGGTTGCTTGCAGCCGAATTTTTAGCATTAAATGCAATTGATGTGACAATGGAGGGTTAAGGGGACAATTTGAGGTGTCATGGGTGATGGTGGTGTAGTATGGTGTGTAGGGGTGGAGCAGGGATGGTGGGAGTTATACGTGTCCAACTGTGGAGCAAAGCTGAGCTTTGGGGACTCTTGGAGAGGGTTACACGTGTAATTGAGATGGAGATAAGGCACATGGAGGGGGGGGGTGGTGTATGGTGGATGGTGATGCAGCAGGTGAGGAGGGGGGAAAGGTTGAAGAAGGTGGAGGTGGTGTTGGTCAACGCGGGTCAAAGACCCGCGTTAACAAAAAGGGTGAAGTGGGCTTGGTCAGGTGGGCTTTTGGATTTAAAATGGACCAGGCTTATTTTCTTTTGGACTGGATTTGGAATTGGATTTTTATTAATTTTGGTCCGTATGGTTTGTAAGGTTTAGCCCAAGGACTAAACTTGTAAAATCTGAATTCTAGGGACCAAACTTGAAACTTTTCCAAATTATATCACAAAGGACCTTTCTTGCCATTTAAAATATTATAAGGACCTTTTTTAAAATTTTTCCAAATTAAAAATTAACCGGGGACCATTTTTGTCAATTTTATAAAGTTGAGGGTAGAAAGTGTAATTTTCCTAAAATATATCAAAAATGACTTGATTTGTTAATTATGAATAGAACAAGGGTATATTTTGATAAATTTCCATTTTAAAATACCCAGGGACTATTTTTGCCATTTTTGAAACTTCAGGGACCAATTTTGTAATTTCCTCAAACTTTTTATCCAGGGATTAATTATGATACTTTGTGAATTCCCAAGGACTAAAATTGACTTTTCTTTCCAAAATAAACTACCAGGGACTAAAACTGACAAGTTTTGAAACTTGGGGGACCTGTTTTGCCATTTGTGCAATTTTGAACTTTCAAGGGTAAAATTTGTTATTTCATGATTCCTGGGGGACTTTTATTGACATTTCTTCAAAATAACTTTCCCAGGGACCATTTCTGACATTTCTTGAAAGTTCAAGGACTGATTTTGCCAATTGTGCAAACTTTGCACGTTTTTCATCTGTTTTCAATCCTTTTGCACCTGAAACATATAAAAACACATTTCAAAGATATTTATAGTATTATGTGGTATTTCTGTGTGTTTTTAATTGTTTTTGTATTTTAAACAGGACAAAAATGATGAGTTTTTATGAACTCATCAGACTTCTTCAGATTCAGGGCATTCATCAGAAAGGTTGTCAGTTTAGGGGAGAGCACTAATTAGGGGAGAGTGAAAAGCCAGATTTAATCCCTAATTAGATTTGCTCACATTGTTCTTCTGCAAGTAAAGTGATGGCTGCTGAGAAGATTCAGGAAGCTGAAAGAAGTAATGAAGTTTGAAGACCACTCTCGGAGCTGCTACGCTTATGTTTTGTATTTAATTTTACTTGTAGGGAACGTTATAAGCAATTCCCGTATGACATCACTTTGGGGAGAGATTGTTAGCCTTAAAAGTAATGTCATAATTGGGAATTGTACTAGTTTAATCATTTACTTAAACACAAGGACTAATCTTGTCATTAGGACATAGTTTAGAGTGTTAAGTAGTATAAATACCCTACTAGTGGCAACTAGGAGGAGTGGATGTCTCATTGTATTTGAAGGTGTGTGTGTTTTCCTGCTTTCTCTCTCTAGAATACACACACATCTTCCCCATTCTTTAAATCTAATAATACCATGTCTATTCTTTATTTCGAGCATCCCTGACCTCCGGAAGGTGTTTCTTGGTCACAACACATCGATACCAATTTCCTCAACTGAGGAGTTAGAGAACCTGATGGATTCAGTGCTCTCATCAATAGTTATGTGATAGGTTTCCTCAGTTTGTTGTCTCCTAGTGTTGAAGACTCCGAAGGCTTTGGAGACAAGAGAGTATCCCAGGAAGTATCCATCATCAGCTTTGGCATCAAATTTACCTAAGTGATCCTTGTGGTTATGAACAGAAACGGGACACCCAAATACATGAAAGTAGCTAATGTCAGGGATCCTTCCTTTGAATATCTCATAGGGGGTCTTATTGTGTCTTTTCACAATGATGGACCTATTTTGAGTATAGCAGGCTGTTCTGACTGCCTCAGTCAAAAAGTGTTTTGAAAGGACTGAGCTATTTAACATTGTCCTTGCTGCCTCAATGAGTGTCCTGTTCTTCCTTTCAATTACTCCATTTTGTTCAGGAGTATAAGGAGAAGAGAAGTTCTGAGAAATGCCTTTCTCATCACAAAAACGCTCAAGGTCATGGTTTCTGAATTCATTACCATTGTCAGTTCTAATCTGTTTAACTTTGACGTCATTTAGATTTTCAATGTTCTTGACAAAGGACATGATTGTATCAGCTGCCTGACTCTTTTTGGTCAGGAAGTAAACCCAAATGTATCTTGAGTATTCATCCACAATAACCAGAGTATATTTCTCATGGTTAATAGACATTGGACTGACAGGTCCAAAGAGGTCCATGTGGAGGAGATGAAGGCAGCTTTTGATGGAGAAGGTTTGTTTAGTTTTGAATGATGCCCTGTGGTGTTTACCTTTCTCACAAGTAGAACATGGCTTGTCTTTGGTATACACCAGGGATGGAAGGCCAAGAACTTTGTTCTGTTTGGCCAGGTTGTTGATACTTTTGAAGTTTAGATAAGAGAGCCTTCTATGCCAGAGCCAGTTGATTGTTTCACTTGCCTTAGTAAAGAGGCAAGTCCCATTTTGAGTAAGGGTTGACATGTCTAGGACATAGACATCATCCCTCCTAGGAGCTATTAACACAACTTACTTGTTGGCATTGAAGATGGTTCCTCTCTTGTCATCAAACTGAACTATGTATTTTGCATCACATAGTTGACTCACACTAATAAGATTGTATTTGAGACCATTGACATAAGCAATTCTTGTAAAAACTATACCATTACAGTTTATTGAACCATAACCTTCAGTGGGACATGATGAATTATCACTAAATACATTTTTGGGTCCTGCCTCTTCCACATATTTGTGCAGATAATTCTTCACACCAGTCATACTCCTTGAGCATCCACTGTCTAGATGCCAAACAGGATCCCTGGTATGTTTATGCACAAATAGTAAACTGGGTTAGTTTTTCTTGTTTACCCACTTCCTGGTGGGCTTGGCTTTCATAGCCTTTCTGAATTTCGCCAATGAGTCATGGTCAGAGGTAGAGTGTACTGAGCTTCCACAAGTTTTACACTTAGAAGTTGATGAAGACTCAGCAGACTGAGGAGTATTTCCTCTCCTGGCCTGAATAACCTTGTCATGTCCTGAATCATCATGGGAAGGATCTCCACATATGTTACAGCATGGGGACATCATACAATCATCAGGGAGATGATCATTGAATCCACAGTGAGGACATGGTAGGAAAGGCTTTGCCTTCAATCTTTGTTTGGAAGGAGAGGGATACTGATGGTTTTGAGTTTTGTAGTGCATGTGTGCATTTAGGGATGCAAGGTGTGACTTGTGATCAGAGGTCCTGTGGTCCTCTTGTTTGCATATCATACAAAACAGAATCCTGTAGCAATTATCAGTGGTGTGATATGTGAGGCTGCATAGTTCACATCTATGTTGAGGTTTGGATGAGGATTTTGGTTTGGAAGTACTTGAGGAAGCTGATGGTTGTTGTTTAGATTTTGTCCATGAAGATTTTTTAGTGGACTCTATCTTTTCACTCAACTTCCTGACAAGTTCAGCTAACTGATCATATTTAATTCAGTGCTGTCAGGTTTCACTTCAGTGGATACTGAAGGTGTACGAGTTTTAGTGGAAACTGGGTTAGGTCTCTTCAGGATAGTTCTCCCTAAACCTGATTTTTCCTTGGGAGAGTGTGGTTGATAGACTGATGGAGTAAGGTCTGAACAAGGTGTGGCTCCCTAAAGTTGCTTCAGTGGTGGGAGAGGTGATTGGGAATCTGACTCAGGCTCAGTAATGGGTTCAGTGTGACTGGGCTCATCAGTGACTCCTAGCATGGTTTTGATAGCCTGACTTTCAGGTTCTAAAATTTTCCCAGTGTTGAAGTTTGCAGATTACTGTCAGGATCGAATCTAACGATCCAGTCACTGGATTTTGGTTCCATTTCTTTAATGAAAGTTATGCCAGCAGGCAAGAAGGCTTTTTCACCATGACTCTCACCAGATGATTCAGTGAGTTGGTCCTCTCCCAGTACAGTTTTCTTTGTACTAGGTGTAAGACTCACTGAATCAAAGACTCTGGGATTTTTCTGAGTCCACTTATATATAACAGCCTTTTCAATCTTAAGTTCTTCCTGAAGAGCATGATTTTGTTTTTCAAGTTCAGAATTTTGAATTTGAAGTGTGATGTTTTCAAGTTTGGCTTGTTTTAAAGCAAGAAGTTCATCTCTACACTGATTTAACTCAAAATTCAATTTGTTGTATTTTGAAAACAAATTTAATCTCTGCTCTTCAACATACTTAATATCACCATTTATATAATCTAAGTAAGATTTTCAATCAGAATCATCATGCATAGAAAGTAAGATGTTTACCTTTCTCATGGTGATGCTCACCCGCTCTCCACTCCTTGCATGATTCTTTCCCACAACCAGCTTGTTGTCTTTTGAGAGCGCCGTTAGGGCACTGAAATGAACTTTTTTATCCTCAGAGGACACTTCTTCCTCATCCCAATCAAAGGTTTCATCTACAAGTCCTTTGTTTTTCTGATGAGAAGGTTTGGGAACTTGTGGTGACTGAGAGATAGAGGGAGCTGACTCAAGAAGAGCAAGTTTGGCCTTGGCCTTTCTACATTTGGTTTCAAAATCTTTTTGAGGAAAATTTTCAGACTTGTTCTAAAAATACTGACTAGATTGAAGCATTTTAGGTTGGAACTTGCTGGTTCCTGAGAAAGAGTTGTTTCATGATAATTTATAAGATGGTTCTGAGGTTGTTTTAGAGAAACAGTCTTTTGCAAAATGACCCTTTTTACCACAGTTAAAACATTCATTGAAGCAATAAGATAATGTATCACTACAAAAAAAGGCTGAATGTACACATTTATATCTCCACACTTGAATAAACGTGTAAAATTTGTCTGAATTTACCACACTTATAAATGTATAAAAAATCTATAAAAAATATTCACGTTTACACATGTGGCAAATAAATTGTCCACACATAGTCGTGTGAGTTTAAACAAAAAAAATCCCTACAAAACTAACAAATAAAATTACACCAAAAAAGGTGTGGACTTTCATTCAAAGTTACAACTTTTATCCTTCTAATATATCCACTTTGCATGTGTAGTCCTTTATTATAATCAACTTAATCATTTTTACACATTAAAAAAAATAAAGAAAAAAAAAATCAAACTCATAAAAATCCCCAAAATTCAATCTCTCAACTCAATTCACTGTTACATCAACTCATTAGCTCATTTTCTCAATTCCGTAAAATGTAGTTCCATCAACTCATTAAATTCAACTCATTAGCTTATTGACATTATATTAGTTCATTTAGGGTTTGAGTAAATCATTTAGGCGTAATAAGCACGATTAGACGACTAGCTTATTGACGGTTAATGACGGTTAGCTTCTTAACGGTTAGCTTATTGACGGTTGTTGACGCTTATTGACGGCTAGCTTATTGAAGCTTATTGACGGTTAGCTTATTGACGCTTATTGACGGTTAGCTTTTTTGACGACAATTTGAAGGTTAGATAACATAATTTAATTTGCTTAGTTTCATTTGCTTAATTTTATCGATGCTACTGATATGTTATTTGTCGCGATTTAATGCGAATAATAGTGGTAATGTTCGTCGTTAGTTGATATATGTGTTATATGTTATCAGGTTGTGATTGTTACTAGTTACTGAAGTTATGTCTATAAGAGCTTAAACGCAATAAGTTGATATAAGTTGAAAGTGCTTATGAGAGTGTGTTTATGTTCCCAACTTATGGTTCTAATTATAGGAATTTGAAGAGAGAAATCAGATGAGTGCTTAGGTATTTGAAGATAGATTATTTCAATATTTTATTAAGAGGTCAGTTTTGAACCAGCTGCCAATGAACCAAATATGATAAACCTTAGTTGATTATCTGATTGTCACAACTTTAAGTATTGAACCAGTTGTAACCGTAAGTATTGAACCAATCGTAACTGTAAGTATTGAACCAAATATGATAGTGTTTGAATCAGCTCATGTTTTAATAAATTGGGGTGATAAGCTATGTTTGAGTATTTTACCAATTCTTATAATAGTGGTGAAAACTATGAAGTACTTATGTGAATCAGCAATTCGGAAACATGTTAAATAAACTGATAACTTGTTTTACTATGTCGCAATACTCAAAAGTACTTATTAGTTACTTGGATATAGTGATATGATTGTCTGATTATTAAGGGGTCAAAGGATCAGTTTTGAACCAGCTGCAATGAACCAAATATGATAAACCCTTAGTTGATTATCTGATTGTTACAACTTTGAAGAGTTGAAACACGACCAAAGACTAGCTTAATATTGTGCAGTTTGTGCTAATTTTCTGTTTTGGCATTGATGAAATGGAACGATGTTGGATCTTAACTTCACGCCTTCACTTTCTGTAGTGGCATTTTTGTTTTATCTGCGTTAACATCATGAGTATGAAATGTGATAAGTGGGCTAATATGGTAGCTTATAGGAAATGTATTTTAAGTATGTACCATAGTTTAAGGTTCTTCATCCTCCTTGCAACATTGGATGCAAACTGGTGGCCGTTTTTTGATGTCGTAGTAGCAACATGATATATCACAATCACTGCTGCATCCTATCATAAGATGAAAATTATGCACCCTTTTATAAATCACACATTGGTTTAGAATAGAAGTGGTGTATAGATAGAAAGGAAATGAACTGAAACCGTGTATACTGCTTCTACCAAACTAAAGTACAGAACCTATATTAAAGTACAGAACTGTATCAAGGATTGAACATGGTTAGTTGGTTAGAGTCTTAGACTAGACACGGGTTCGAGATCAGGACTGGGCCAGTTGTCTGTTGGGCTCTCGACCCGCTATACTTAAAAGCTTTGCTCAAACAGGTTATCTTAGCAACATGAATTCCAAGGTTATGAGTCAATTTAGTTAATGCTACATTTTTGTGGTATGTTGCTAGAAAATTACTAAATTTCTTGTGGTATGGAAGTGTTAAGCAAGTTGATTGTTGATTCAGGAAGTAGCTGTAAACTTGTAATATCTATGAAATACTAGAGGTGTAACATTAAATGGGCTGAATTGTGCTAAATGTTGTCTGGAATGGAAGTTTGTTAATTCAAAGTTGACTTTAAATTGTTTGCTTATAAAAATCCTGCTATGTATTACCATTATTCATGTACTTGGCTAGGTAAATTGAATTAATGGACAACAGTTGGATCAAAGCTGATATTGGAAGTAAGACTTTTAAAGAGGGAGTTCAGTATTTTATAGATTTTGCTAGGGCTAGAAGTATAAGAGGAACAATTCCATGTCCATGCCTTAAATGTTGTTTGTGTAAGCGGATGGCAGTCGATGCTGCTCATGCCCACATATTGCAATATGGATTTTTACCGGGGTACAAAACATGGAAAATTCATGGAGAGAATTCTATACCTTCACAACACTCTCATCCAAGTATTGTGCATGAAACTTCTGTTGGTGAAGATGACATAAGAGGCCTAGTTCGAGATGCTTTAGGTGTAAGTTCCTTACCTTTGAATAACACACACGAAAGTGTTTCCATTCTTGAAGGCAATATCAACGAATCTGATCAAGAAACTACTCAAAGTTCTGATCATGTTGATAAAGAAATTCCCTACAAACGGCTTTTATAGGAATGTGACAAAGAATTATATCCTGGTTGCAAGTATTCAAACTTATCATTCACTTTACACCTGTACCATGTAAAATGCATTGGTGGCATATCTAATAAGTGCTTCAGCATGTTGCTAGAGCTTTTAAAGGATGCATTTCCTCATCTTACATCGTTACCATCATCTACTAGTGAAGCCAAAAAGTTAACTACAGATCTTGGGCTTGGCTACGAGAAAATTCATGCTTGTCCCAACGATTGCATGATTTATTGGGATAAGAGAAAAGATCAGCAATTATGTCATATATGCAAAGCTCCAAGATATAAACCTAGTATAGGTGATAAAGTAGGGGAGAGTTCAAAATCTAGAAAGCTTAATAAGCAAGCAAAGGTTTTGCGTTATTTTCCATTGATTCCAAGGATGAAAAGGATATATATGTGTGAAAAAATAGCAAAGGAAATAAGGTGGCATGACGAGGGTCGAACAAAAGATGGAAAGTTATGACACCCGGCAGATGCTCTTTCTTGGAAGGCATTTGATGCTCGATATTCTGAGTTTGCATCCGATCCTCGTAGCGTTAGGCTTGGCCTTGCTAGTGATGGGTTTAATCCTTTTCGCACAATGAGTACAACATATAGTACATGGCCCGTGTTGTTGACTCCTTACAACTTACCTCCGTGGATATGCATGAAAAAACAATCTGTCATTCTTTCATCCATCATTCCAGGGAGAAAGGACATGGAAATGATATCGATGTTTATCTCCAACCTCTAATACATGAGCTTCAATTGTTATGGGCTGGTGTAGATGCGTATGATGCTTTTTCTAAACAACACTTCAAGTTAAAAGCTTCACTTCTTTGGACCGTGAACGATTTTCCTGCCTATGTTAACTTATCAGGTTGGAGCACTAAGGGTCGCGTAGCATGCCCTGTTTGTGCAGATTCCACTTGTTCAACTTGGTTAAAGCATGGGAGAAAATTTTGTTATATGGGACATAGCAGATGGTTAGAGAAAGATCATAATTATCGATTTCAAAATGATCGATTTGATGGTACAATCGAGAAGGAGGGTCCACCTACTCAATTAACTGGATCTGATATTTTGAAACAAGTAAGTGGTGGTAGGTTTAAATATGGAAAGCCAGATAACTCATCGAAAAAGAGGACAAGGGATGGTGCATGTTGTTCTACAAATACACATCTTCATACAATGGAGGCAACAAATGAGGAGAGTGCATTTGAGGATGCAGAGAATGTCATAGAAGAAGATATTGATGGTGAGCACCAGTTGTGGAAAAAGAAAAGCGTGTTTTTTGAATTGCCATATTGGGAGTATAATTTACTTAGGCATCACTTAGATGTGATGCATATCGAAAAGAATGTTTGTGATAATGTGCTTGGGACTTTATTAAATTCGGATGGGAAGACTAAAGATAATGAAAACAGTCGTAAGGATCTCATGGAAATGGGAATTAGGCATAAGCTTCACCTTGTAAATGGTCCTAACAAAAAGGCGTACCTACCCCCGGCATGCTACACTATGACTAGTGTAGAGAAGTCCAACTTCTTGCAGATTTTAAAAAAATCTTAAAGTTCTCGATGGATATGCTTCAAATATTTCAAGAGGTGTCAACTTAAAGGATCGTAAGATTATGAACCTTAAGAGTCATGATGGCCACATTTTAATGCAAGACATTTTGCTGATTGCTTTGAGGGCTTCCATGTTTTCAAGATCACAATCTCGAGTTGTGAAAGTGGTTTCTGATTTATGCTCATTTTTCAAAGGGTTGTGTAATAAAGTTCTTGATATGAGTGAACTAGACAAAATGGAGCATGAAATTGTGCAAACATTGTGCGAGTTGGAGCAATTATTTCCTCCTAGCTTTTTTACAATCATGGTCCATCTAACTGTCCACTTGATATCAGAAGCCAAACTTGGTGGACCCGTTCATTATAGATGGATGTATCCGGTCGAACGGTACTTGATGCAATTAAAGTCTTATGTTCGCAATAAGGCTCAACCTGAGGGATCAATTGCAGAAGTGTATATTAAAGACGAGTGTCTTACTTTTTGTTCAAGATATTTTGAAGGTGTTGAGACTCCCTTTAATCGCCCTCCTAGGAATGATGAAAGAATTGTTGGAAAGGAGATGTACATGCTTAATTCGAGTGGTCGCAAGTTAGGAAAACTTGAGATTATTGAGCTTGACTCGAAGTCATTAAATCAAGCACATCACTATGTTTTACTAAACCATAGAAAGATTCAACCTTTTCGCGAGTAAGTATAGTTTTTTAAATATAGATATTCTTATTATTAAGTAAAGCTTTATGAAGCATAAGATAATATGATCTTTATCTTGTAGTCATTTTTTGGGTGAACAACAAGCTCTTAAGGGCTGACCTTTGGACCTAAAGACAATAGAAAAATTGTTTGTTGAGGAAGTTCCACTGTGGCTTCATAACCAGGTTTCAATTTGTGTAGTTCTTATATTTCTAAGCATTTCCAATGTCCATAAACTAACAAGGGTATTAAACAACGGTAGGTTTCCTTCTTAGAAAAGAACAAATTTGATGAAGAGGTGTTATCCCTCGCCATTGGTCCAAGAGTTATTGCTAAACAGTTTAACGAATTCATCACTAATGGTTATAGATTCCTTACAAAGAAGCGGGAAGAGCTTAAGAAAACCCAAAATTCAGGGGTCATTGTGGCTGTAGAAGGCGGATATTATCATGGAAAACTTACCAACATCATTGAGCTAGATTATTTTCGTGGATACAAAGTTGTCCTTTTTCAGTGTGATTGGGTTGATATTCGACCTTCAAGGGGGTTAAAGAAAGATAAATATGGGTTTCCTCTTGTAAAGTTTGCTAGGCCATTGGTACATAATGGTGAGAAATTGAGTGACGATCCCTTTATAATCTCTTCCCAAGCTAGACAAGTTTTCTACATAGATGATATAAGAGATGTTGGATGGTTACATGTGATACTAACAAAGCCGAGGGATATATATGACATGGGCTCTGATGAAAATATAGATGAGGCTAACTCTTATACTCAGTGCATGCCATGTACTATTCCAACAATTGATGATCTTAACAAGGCACCAACTTGGCATAGAACAAATATTGAAATAGAAGGTGATGACCAGTAACATTGCTTTTTCTAGTTTTTGTAGTTAATCGAATCTGTGATTTCTTTCTGTGAATATTTCTTACCAATAGTAAACGTACTAAAGGTTTCTATCTCATTCATAAACTATACCAGGGTGATCTTATAAGTTAGAACCACTCTATTAGTAGATAAGTTCATAAATTAAAGGTTTAAACATATGTTGGATCTTTCAATCTGAAATAGAGAAATCATCCAGGTTTAATTTTGTATCTTTATGTATGTTTAAGTTCTTTCCTCTTGTTGTAGTTAGTGCGTTGCCTATACAAAAGTCTCGAACCTTGCTTATATGACCAATTTTACTACTATTGCAATGCCATTTATGTTATGATGTGTGGTGAATTATGATCCCATTGAATTGCTCTACTAATTTCTTCCCATGGTCTAAAAGTTAAAGCTTTTAACCCCTGGTATAATCATGTAGCTTACCACATTAAGCTAGATCTGGTATACATGTAGTCTTTAAGTATCATACTGAATATTGACTAGGATAGCTCTTCTTCAATTTTTTGGTAGTACTTTTGCTTATTTGACCCGGTTATGTAGAACATTATGTAATACTTCTTTCATGTATGAACATAACATGTTTTCGGTTTCAACTTACAAGCTTATGTTCTGTTTTAGTTATTACAGTATATGTTAACAATATGTCTGTTTTGTTCTAAAACAGCTTAGAAGATGTACAAATCTAAAAAAAACTATGTAGCAACATTCCAAAACTTATGCACAAAATAGCTCCTTACATCAATATTCAATGAAGTCAATGATGCCTTCCAATGAGCATGAAAAACAATCCTCATATCCTCACATACCCGATCAACCACATCTACAAACCTATAGAGAATCACATGAAAACTTCTTTAACATATCCATTCGAGCTCCTTTTGTTTCCACTGCTCATCAGAACTTTTCATCCTCATCAACTTTCCTTAACGCCCCTGTCCGGCCTCCTTTCCACACTACTATTGACCAAAACTCTGTGTCCTCATCATCTTTCCTCAATACCCATGTTCGTCCTCCTTTCCAAACTACTCTGTATGAAAATGCTGCATCTCGATCATCTTCTACTAATACACAATCCTTGCAATCCCACCCAATTCAATATCAAGCAACTTTGTACCAGACCTCGGCATCATCCTCATCTCTTTTGGACAATGAACAAGATGAAGTTAATGAAGTTGATGAAGATGATGAAGTCGATGAAGATGATGAAGTTGATGATTATGAGATGAAGTTGTTGTACGAGGTTGAAATAATAGGTATGCTGGTTATCGTATGCATAAGCCGTGACGAGACATGTAAAATTCTGCTAAATTAGTCATTTATTTTATTACTATCACAAATGTTTGTTTATCAGTGCAAATGATTGTGGGCTAACGTATGCTGGTTCAACAGTTTTCACTTTTTATTTGATGATCTGCTATCAATTGTATGATATAGATGGGCATGGAAAGATTTTAAGGACACAGAAAATGACGTGCAAACAAGTCTATAAACTAAATGAAGGTGAAAAGATCCTGGTTCATGTTAATGACAAGCATCAACTAATAAAAGGCGCTGGAAATCTTTGTAGAAGATTTATGACCCTCCTACTGAAAGAACCTAACTTGTGCCCTCCGGATATCAAGGATTGGAGAGAATGCAAAACACGTTCTGGTGTCAGGCTTCTATTAGAACTTCGGGTAAATTTTTGTTATGCACTTCCCTTTTTATTGTTCATGATGATCTTACTTATTTAATCACTTTTTTTTTTCAGTTGAGATTTAGCTTACCTGAAAGGGAATCTGTGGACGATGTCATTTTCAAAATTATGGACGTCAAGTTTAGGACCTTGAAGTATAGGGTAAAAAAGAAGTTGTTTGGATTGGCTGCTAAGGGACTAAATGAAGCAAATAACATTGTCGAAGACGGTGAACAACATATGAACTATACTGATGAGCAGCTTTTGCAAGCACTCGATTTAATAGAGGCCCCAAAATACTTTGCTGATCACCAGTGGCAAATGTATAAGAGTCATCTTAGAACTCCTGCAGCAAAGGTAGACGACATTTGTATATTTTGTTTTAACAAACTAAGTTTTTACAACATGCATTACAATAAAATGAAATGTAGAAAATGTCATTGAATGGTAAGAGAGCAAGAGGTGGCCAAGTTCATATTTACACTACTGGTGCTCGTAGTTTTGCATGGGGGAGAGATGAATACGTAAGTTTTATGTTAAGAAAGTTATAACCCATTATTTATTTTATTTTGGTATAATTATTTATGGTTTTTTTCCCTTAATCTGCTAGTTAGTTAAATACAAAAAAGAACCTAACGACGTTGTGTTCTTTGGCCGTGCTCATAAAACGCGGAAGGGGTCATTTGTTACAGAAACGTCAAGAAAGCTTATGGTATGTATTTAATTTATACTGTTAAAGTGAAACTATTTAGATTATTAGGTTATCGGGTAGTCAACTTATAAGTTTAGTAGTAGCTTTTAACAAAATTGGTTCTGATTATCAAAATGTTTAGGGGTTCTGTTACATGTAAATACTAGAATAATGAGCATTTGCCAAACTCATAAAGTAACAATTGACTATTTTAAATCACAACTTCGAATAGTAATCACTTCCCAAACACAAAGCCAACTTATAAATTGGTTATGATTATCAAAATGTTTGATCTTTGAAGCCGAATTTGATATATTGCTATCTAATCCTTGACTTAGATGGTGTTTTTAAATGTGCTGATAACATGATTAGTTGACTTGATAATTAGCCGTTTTGTAATGTTTATCAAACTTGATTCTTTATATAACCAAAATAGTTGGTGTACTATTTACTGCAACAAATTTGTATTCAAGAGTAAATGTAAAACTATCTATGCATCCCAAATTTTTATGCCTGTATTGCAGCTAAATTATTTGATTCTGATTCTTAATCCTCATAATAATTCACTAGTTCAAACCATAGGAATAGCTTCTAGGTCTGAGTTTCACTGGTTCAAACCATCAAAAACATGAAAGCTTGGTTATCTGATTATTGCATTTTCAAAATATGGGTAGTCAGATATGAGTACTGATTTCAATGATTTAAGCTTCATCCACTTATCAGTTGCAACAAAACTGATTTTGAACATCTTAAGTTCATTGGTCATTCTATTAAGTTAAATGTTATTCAATGGTTTAGGCTAAAGCAAAAGGAGAATTATCAAAAAAGACATCAGCTATCAGTGGTTCTGGACCTGTGGATACTGAAGTAGAAGCAGAAATCGCAAGGGATATCATACAAAAACTTAGACCTCGTGGAGTGACTGGACATGGGGCTGGAGTGAGAAAATCACAAGTATCTAAATTTAGTATTGAGTACAGAAGAATGAGGGGTGAAGCAATATCCAGTGAAAAGCGATTTCTGTTGGATAAAGTTGATTGTCAAAGTAAGACAATTGAAGCCCGAAGCAAGCAGATAGAATCTCTAACTAAGAAAAATGTAGCTCAAAGCAAGAAACTGGAATCCCAAAGCAAGAAAGTGGAATCCCAAAGCAAGCAGATAGAATCTTTAACTAAGAAAAATGAAGCTCAAAGTATCAAATTGAATATTATGGAGGAAAAGATGAATCTGTTCATGGGAGAGCTTCAACTTTTTAAAACTGCATTTCCGAATATATATAGTAAATCCAACACTCTCTCTAGTGCTTCACATGGAGACTATCAGTAATCAAGTCACAACATTACATAATAATCAGGTACGCTTCTATGTTAAACTCCTGCAATTACTGTTATTTTGGAGACTGATTGTAGGAACATGTCAAAACATGAAACATAGGAACATATTGAGATACACTCAAGGGAAATTTTCTATCTATATTGTAGGCGTGTTTAATCAGACAGGTTCTTGCCACATTCTACAGTATGTTGTTTTTATTTTTCTACCACACTTTGTCGGGTCTGTTTCCATGAGGATTCTTGTAAGTAGGCAAGAAAGTTTCAAAGGAGTTCATTTAGATAAAATACCTAGAACATAAAAAACAAATGTCAGTACATATAATAAGAGATTAATTTGTAGGAATGTGCTGCCATGAAGTGTAGAAAACATGAATTATTTAGTAACTAAGGTGACATGCAAAACAAACCGGACACCAGTTCAGGTTTGAGTTCCATTTTTTCTAAAGTTGCTTGGACATGACCTGGTTAGGTGTTAGTGTCTTGTTAGTCATAAAAAATGATACAAGTCCCCTACAGACATGGCTTGCCACTTCTTATAGTCGCTTATATTTAATGCACAAGTATTTTAGTGAGTAAGTTGACAGTGCACACAAGATTTTTTTTCGTGATCACTTGAAGTCAGCATATAAAAACTCTTATCATACCCTTCATTTTTCACTAATATTAAGCAGTATATTCCAAATATATATTACCGGCTTTTTTATAGTATAAAAGACTGTCTTTTGTGATGGAAAAGACTGTCTCAAAACCATGGGGCCTGATTATATCGTCTAAAAGACTGTGTCTTTTGTGATGGAAAAGACTTTAGCTTAAGGGTGTGTACTTTTGTCACGATAGCTGCACATCTTTTATGACACTAAAAAAACACTAGTTTATCTGCTAATTAGTTGCATATCTCACAGCAATTAGCTGCATATCTCACAGTTATTCCTTTGACCGAAGGTCTCTTTTTGAGTACTAATGGGCCAGTAACTTCTTGATACAACTTCATTTCTTCAGGTGTGGCAGTTGAAGGTGGCGTAGGGCAAACAAGATGTACCTTCTTCTTGGAAATACTACTGTTAGTCTGGATTGTTTCAACGATTGTTTCAACGATTGTTATTGCAATGAATTAGTGACCTCTTGATTGTTTCAACGATGTTTCAATGATTGTTATTGGATCTCTGTTATGGCAATGATTTAGTTGTGTTGAATCTATGTTATTGCATTGAATTAGTCGATTTGCAGTTTACTAGTTTGCAGCAAACTACAAGGATTATAATGTAAAACGTGAAAAGCTGGAGGGTAATATATGTAAATTTTTTAAAATGACATTCATTTTGTTTGTCAACACCATAAAGCGTGGAGTTTTTTTAATAGTCCACATTTGAAAGTGTGCAGTTTTTATGGTTGTCCACATTTAAAAGTGTGGAGTTTTTATGATTGTCCACACTCATGTGCGTGAACTTCTTAAGGCCTTTCCACATTTAAAAACGTGTAATTTGAGATATTATCCACACTTTTTAGTGTGGGAGTCATGTAAAATATCCACGTTTCTAGGAGTGACAAATTTTGTGACGCACAAAATCTCCACACAAGATCCAAATGTGGACTTTAGAATTCTACGCACTCTTAGGCGTGGATATATCATCATTTAAATGTGCAAAAACATGCTCTGTTTTATAGTGGTAATAGTTTTAAAAGGGACTGAATTGGACACGTACTTTGCCTTATCTTAATGCTGGATGGGAGGCAACATCCTGACTTCAATACCTTCCTTTAACAGGTGGTCTTTAATAGACTTACATATAAACAGGGTTTGAGTGGTTTATATATGACATGTGATTCATAAGCCATTAATCTAGATATGGTTTATGTTTGGCCATATTTTCTTACAGGTCAGTTAGACAATATCCACAAACGCTTACATACAACCTCAAATATATTATTTACATAGGTGGAGGTTCATTTGAGACCACTAACTAAACAGCTTGAGACCATCTAATTATTAAGATTTTAAAGATTTCATTGACATGTGATTTTATAAAGCTTTAAAATCATATGTGAGTAGAGTTAATTAATTTGGACTATCCATTTTAAGATATACCAATGAAGGAACTCACCATTTTAAGGTATCATATTTAGTTCATTACGTACGTGTAGACGATTTCTCACGCAATTAATTTGTTATCTATATGTTTACCCTTTAGTAAACGATAACTACCATGCATATTTATGTATACATGCATCAGTGTAAAGAGATACGCGGTTTTCTTTTTGTTTATATATGTAATTGTTACCATTAATTTGTCAAACCTGTCAATTCTTAATAATTTCAATCAATGGATTATCGGCCAACACTACTGTTCTTCTTCTTGGTTGTGCAAATCACCACCAGTGTGTCTTTGCCTCCCTCATCAGCGTATCTGTATGATGCTGGACTATCCATGAGTCCTAAAGCCGTAAAAATACTCGTATTTTTAACGATTGGATTGGTTATTATTGCGTTTTTAGCCGTGTGCGTTTGGAGCTGGTGTGTACAAGATTCGTCGAATCGGAATCCGAATCATCACAATCAGATGTTGGAAATGATTGGATTTCAGCGCGGGCTTGCAAGATCGGTTATTGACTCATTTCCGGTTTTTACGTACTCCGATATGAAAATTCGGAACATAGGCTCGGAATGCGCTGTCTGCATATCAGAGTTTGCGGACGATGACCAGATTCGGTGTTTACCAATATGCCAACATGTGTTTCATACACACTGTATTGATGGGTGGCTAGTTTCGAACAGGGGCGAAGCCAGGATTTGTAGTTAGGGGGGGGGGGGGGGGGGGCGAAGTTCATTATATAACCCGAAAAAATAAAAGTTTAAAAACAGTTTCCAACTTTAGTTTATACAAATAAACCATCATAAAAACTTACAATTGCATTACTAATTCTAATTTTTTCTAACATATTTAGTGGATAAAAAGTATAATAAACTCAAAATAAGGTCATGTTTTTTTTATCTATCTTCATACTTCTGAGTATATAACTAGGGGAGAGCAACAAAGCCGAAACTTTCTAGGATTTCTCGATTTAAGTTTTGGGTGTTCAAAAAATATACATATTCGGATATCCGAAAACTTGATCATAATTTACTAAAAAGTTGGGTTTTGTGAAATGACAGTTTTGAAAGTCATATAAAAGTTTTTCAAAAATTATAGATATCTGGATATTCAGATACATAAAACTGTAATCTGAAATTTCGGATATCCAAATTATAAAAAAAAAACTTAGATAAAATATTATGTCTAATATAAAACCCGCAATTTCGGATATCCAAATTTGTGATATAACTAGTTGTTGACAAGTCCCTTAAATTTTTTAAATTAACAACAAAAAAATATTGTCAAAAATGTCTCATTTCATATCTTCGCTTCATTGTCCACTTGAATATAGGAGATATTTCATATCGGTTGTTTTCTTTTTCTTTCATTATAGAAAAGTCGCTAGCTAGGAGATGTTCGTAGTATATTAAACGTTAAATTATGGGCTAAACAATGGTATGTTAATACAATCATTGAGCTTATTGGAAGGGGCCTAGCACCCGCTAGCCACCCTCCTCCCTCCGCCCCTGGTTTCGAATACATCTTGTCCACTGTGCCGCTCTGAGCTGACTATAAATGAAGAGGAGCGAGCTGTTGGAGTGTAGAACTAATGTGCGATGATACGTGGGAATCGCACCAGGCTTTACCTCTCAAGGGATCTTGAGAAGCTTACAACCCCCACCAGGCAGTGTACCTGATCGTTGTAGTATAGTATAGTGACAAGTACCGGGGGATTGATCGTTCAGCTAGGAACAGTGTCGCTAGGATTAGAAAACCTAAATACTAGTTCTAAAGGTGAGGGATGATTATTTTTGTATTTTTATGTTTTTTAGAAAGCAAGTAAAAATCTCGGGTTTTGAAGGATTTGGGCGGAATTAGTTGCTAGTCAACTAACCCAATACTAAGATGCAATCAAAATAAAATACTAGAAATGAAAATAAACTAAATTAACTAAGGTTGTGAGCAATAAGTGGAGAAGTTGTGTTTACTTAGATTTCACTACTCCCTAGATATCTTTTACACGTTAATTACTTGTTATAGTTGCGTGGATGACAGATTGTATTCCTTAATACCATTCATGGGGTGGCGCACTTAATTCCCCAATCCTATGAGCTCTTATCTCCTCCTATGCCATGCCCAGCACAACCATAGGGATTGTAAACAGTGGCTCATGCATTAAATACAACCAATAAAACCTAGTGCACATCAGTTCATGTTTCCTAAGACGTTCAAGCATGTTACCATATGGAGATCTGCCAGTTTTCTTAAGCCTAACATCGAATTCATTCATCCAATACAACCATAAACAAGTAATCAATACATAATTAACATCTAGGTTTCATTAGATCCAAGCAAACACAAGATAGATCTAGCCTAGCATGATGGAATTAAGACAAGAACAAGATATAGACAACCAACACATAGACATATTGATTGAATTAAAAGAATACTTATCTCAATTACACATGAAAGGGATCAAGGGCTGAGAACCCTTGAAAAACCTGTAAAATTTGTGCTAAGTTCGAACTTAGGGTTTCTCCAAAACTTGTCTCTTTTTTTAATGTGAAAATTAGAAAACTATATATAGGAAATAGGGTCTGACGGCGTCAAGAACAAATTTGTGATACCGTCATCTCGCCGCCAAAATACTCCTCGGACTGCCTTGATCCAGATCTGACGCCGTCAAGTGTTATATGTTTCCAGGCCGTCATGCTTTTTCCTCTTGACGCCCTACTTCGTGACGCCTTCAAATCTGTACTGGGCCGCCATGGAAATTACTCTTGACGCCGTCACCTACTGTTCCCAGCAAGGAAAATTAAGACTTTGACGTTTTCTTCACTTTTATGCTCCAAAAACGTCCGAATTGCTTCCTTTTCCAGATTTCTATCCCAAAGTACCTAAAATCACAAAAGGAACGATTTAGGGTAATATTTGATCAAATAAATTCGAATTCGGGCTTAAATGACCCCCTAAAAGTGGTTCATTTTTCACCTCATCATATACCCTTACACTTGAGATTTGCTTGTCCTCAAGCAAATGCGCTTTTATTCTAGTCAAAATACAAGTTAGGGGTCATTTAACACTAATATAAAAGTAATTACAACAAATAATCGTTCCACTAAAGACCGATAGACAAGCACGGAGGTCATACACTAGCACCTCACAAATAGTGTTTAGATACTCACATCTCTCGGGTGTAATAAAGTATAAATTACAATATGGAAACGGAAGATATCTCTCACTACCTGTCATAGCAAAATAGATTACCATAGGCTTGGGAAAGGATCGAACCTCCACCACATGGCGTAAGCACCTAGGATAAACTATCAAAGAGGTCTTTTAAAGGGTTGTAACTTTAAGTGTAGGGATATGAAATACACGGTTTTTTTTGGATAAAGGAAGTTTTTACTGGTGGCGAGTTAACAATCTTGGTTAATTACATGTACAATGTGGCGTTGCTAAGCCAAGACTAGACTCGACTTAAGCTAATAAATGGAAAATAACAAAAATATAAAATAAACATAGAATGAAACGGGATGGTAGTCCGTATGTTTTTTTTCTCTTTTCTTTTTCTATTTTTTTTTTCTTTTTCTTGATTTTTTTTTTTTTTTTTTTTTTTTTTTTTTTTTTTTTTTTGAATACACTAATCTAATGACTCGAATTAAGAAAATCAAAACACTTGGAGTACTTTTAAGATTAACGCACATATGGGGGTAATATGATGTTCTTCCCCATTACTCTATAAAATAAGTACTTACCCATGAGTTCCAATCGTCCCAAAACAATATGTACAAGGATATGACTCGACTTAGCAACCATGTAATCAATTAGATAGTTAACTTAGGGTTTAACAAATAACAATAATGCACTAAAAATGAGCGCATACACGGAAGGCTAAGGCGATTTGGTTGTACATTTAAGTGGGGTGTAACAAATTCTTCCTTTAAGTAAGATGCTTAAAGTTAGAAACGAAAAGATAGGCTCGGAGGGGTGTACTAGGGGTTTCGTGTACTAAAAATGAGTACAACGCTAAGGTGTGTGGGAAAAATTAGTTGACTTAATTAGCCAAGTAATATAACTTAAATGGTCAAGTAATTATGATACGGGTTTAACACAAGGGTGATCCTAATGCCTCTTATCATGTCGTAAATCCTACTACACGAATGTAGTCTCACTAGCGGTCTCGGGATGCATCACTAACGCAAGTTCTAGAATCTAAATGCTACCGGTACACTCATAAGCACTAATAATAAATGCTTTTCCTATCAAATCTAAAGGCGAACCTCACATATTTGGGTGGAAAATTTTTCTGAATATACGGTTATGTGCTAGTCATACAATCTCCTATCCATGAGACGCTTGCTATGGCTAAAGTTTCACTCCTAAATGTTGTAAAAAATTTTAAATTTGGTGCTAAAATTACACTAACAAGTATTTCTCATAGTTTTATTACACATCTACTATTAAACAAAACAAACTCAAGCGAAAGTGCATATGTAAGGTATCATCATTTTACCCTCCCCTTACACTTAAGATGAACATTGTCCCCAATGTTCAAGTAAAGAATGTAAAAGTGAAAAAAGTAAAAAGGATGAAATCAAATACTCCCCTGATTCGCTCGGTATGGATAATAAGGTGGCCAGGTTAGATCTTCCTCCAAGAAAATGAACAATCAAAGCTTCCCTTCCAGAATAATAATCATCTTCTTGTCAAACATAACCTGTAAATCCTGAGAAAACAAACAAGGCAACCTTGCATAAAATCGGCGGCATCCTATATAAGTTACTAAATCCTAGAAAACAAGATAAGATATAATGCTTGTGGAATGAAGTTTGCAGATTTCCTGGAGATTATAAAACTTAATAATTTACAAAAACCATAAGACTCCGTTAGAAAAACAAAACCGGTAAAATTTCCAGATTTTTACACGTGACGCCGTCAAGAATTTATTCTTGACGCCGTCAGAAGTGACCTGCAGAAATTCTTATGTTAAGTTTCTGGAAAATTTCTGGAAAAACTTGGTCCTACTTCCTGGAAAATCCTGCAAAACTTCATTATGACTCAATACAAGCATTTGACTCTAACAAATACGAATATACATGTTCATTTAATATTGTGGAGAATCATGATCGGTTTGTTTCTTAAAAACATATTTGGGGTTTCCCCTTACACTTATCTTTTGCAAAAATACTTTTAGGTGGAGTTAAGACTAGGCCAAAACAACAAAGTAAAGTATTTCCACTATTTAATTGAGAAACATGATCTACCAACAATAAAAATAAAGCATGCATACGGAAGCAAATAACAAACAAACAAAATAAAATCACACAAAATAAAGAATGTCACCATGAGCACCATCAATTATTTCAAACAAACGTAAACATAAAAATAAATTGTTCACGGCCAACAGAGGCCGCATCCTAAGCTATTACAGTACCAAATGTTTCAAATTACACAACCATCAATAAATTGTTTAGAAATAACAGATATCAAGAGGAATCACTGGGGAGGAGGACCAAAACGGTAGTCATAGCCAGGAGGGAGGTGTCCGGTGTACCCGTAGGGAGGGTAGTCAGTCTCACGTCCGGGGAATGGGTCAACCTGCAGGTGAGGCTCAAGCTGATCTCGGGTGGAGAGGTGCTGCATCTAGCGGATGGTGTGATCATACATCCAATCAAAGCGTTGGTCAGTGGTGGTCCGCCATGCGTCCACCCGACCCATCCAGGCACCCTGGTGTGCCTGCCAGTCTCCCTGACTCATGTGTCGGTAGTAGTCAGCTGTCCCCTCCTCATAACCCTGGAACTGATGCTGCTGGGGCCCCACCTCATCATCATCATCATCATCATCCTCATCATCAGGTATCCCTGCCGCGTACTAACCATAGGACCCATCAGCCATCTGCATCACGATGTTCATTTGCCTGAGGGATTTAGCCCTCACCACCCTACAAGCCCCACAGTCGCTCAAGTACCCCATGATCTGAGGAGTAAGAAGATCATAGGAACGAGCCAACCGGGTCACGAAAATCCCCCCATACACCTTATTGATATCCTTCTCACCCACACTGGTCCTCAAATAACTAGCTACCCAAAATGGGATGTTGCAGTAAACATCCGCTGAAAAGATCGTGTACAGGTAGAAAAGATCTGAAGCAGTGACACGGTGAGTGGTGCCATGACGTCCTGACAGGCTGTACGTGATGCATCTGTGGACCAGTCTGACCCTAGGGTCCCTGATCGATGCTGCCCCAGTCATCGAGGTATAAACCCCGTCCCCAATGGTCGGCCAAAAAGTGACACACCTCATATCACTCCTCTGAGTCTCCCCATTCAACAATCTCTGCATAAAACCTCCATCAACCGCCTCCTCCCTAGTATACAACCCTAACCTCCAACTAAACTCAGTAACCGAACATGATCGCAACTCCCCTCCTAACCTAAAATAGATAGTGGTGCCCCCTATGTCTGTCCTAGCCTCAGCCTGATCAAAATGGAAGGTCGCAAAGAACTCCCTCACCAATTCGCTATACACCATCTCCCTAATCCTAAACAACCTCTCCCATTGAGGACCCGCAAATCCATCAGTGTGGATCCTCCCCAGAAACGCACCTTCCAACCCTTGGGACCTGAGAAACTCCCAATCAACCACGGCCCCAGCATCAATGTGGTGGTTACAAAGCTCCGCATACTTGGTGGTGGCGGCCACATTGTCGAATTCACCCCAACTATGGACCAATTCTCCATAGTTAACTCCTTGTGACCTGGAAGAGCTGCCACGATGTTGACGAGACCGCTTGCTCATTTTCCTGGAACAAGATGAAGAGGGCGGAAATAATTAGAACGAGAATTTTAATCGATTCAAGCTGTCAGACACATCAGACGCCGTCAGGAAGAAAGTCCTGACGCCGTCAGACCCAGCAGAATCCGAACCATGCAATTACGAGGGAAAAATCAATTTTCAAACTCTTAACCCGTTACCCAAACACTCCTTTAATCAGAAAACATGGGTAGGGGGTCAAAAATTCCGTGGCATGAAGGGCTTTTCCTAAACTAACGCATGATTCGAGTGGGATAACATCATCAAAGGGTAACCCCATGTTTACAAATCACCAAATGGATGGCATTACGATTTGTTAATGATGGGTCAAAAATGGGGTTTCGGGCGAAAGGGGTTTTCAAAATTGATTGATCCTACGGACAATTGATCAAAAAAGAGTGAAGAAAAATTACTTATCGAGTGAAGATTGGTTGCGGAAGACGTCGAATTGAAGGGTGGAGGTTCGGAGTAGTAGCAGCACTTTGGGTGAGAATTGTGGGGAATGGGTTGAAAGTGATTGGATTTGGGTTAATATTGCTGATTTAGCGAGGTGACGGCATCAAGAGTTATTATCTGACGCCGTCAGATACCCGTGTGAGGTGAGAGATGGAGTAATTCCACATTTAGTCCCTGCACTTTGTGTGAATAGCTAAACATAAGTAAAACCATGAGTAGCTATTCCGTTAGTGAAGTCCACCAGGGTCGAATGTTTCATTACTGTCACGGAAAGAGGTGAGGTTGTAGGAGGGATTGGGTGATGTTTTAGCTAAGTTGTAACCTTCGCACAGGTCACCGGTGTGTATAAAGAGATGTTGTTCCATAGAGGGTTTCAAATCAGTGGTGTTTTTGAGGTACAACCTCTTCACACCGGGTTTAAAACCAAAAGAACGTCTCTTGCATAAGTTTGGGAGTGTGGTTCGCAAGCATCCAACGAAAATGTTATGGAATTGCGAATTCTTCTCTTTCTGGGGATGCTCACAAGAACGGGAGGTAGTTAACGGTGAAGCACTTGGGGAAAATTTCTCACTATCCTCTTGGTCAAACGCCAAAGGAGTTGAAACCTCGAAGACTTTTTCGATTTTTCTAGGTACGGAATTTTCTTTGATGTTTTCTTTGACCCTTGATATGAATTGGTCTGCTAAATTCATAAAAGCTTTGTGAGTGCTTTCCATGCGTACTTCTAGGTGCTGGATTTGTTTTTCCTGATTATCCATGAAGGTTACCATTATCCCTTCGAATTCCTCTTGTCGTGAACATTCAGGAAAATTGTGGCCGATAACCGCATTCCTACGTAAATTAGGATTCCACATGGTTTCAGCAGCATGTTTCTCAATACTCATTAATTCTTTTACCTGCTTCTCGATGCTTTCTAATAACTGTTCTTGGGTGGCGTGTGCGTAGTCAAGATTTCCCTTGCTTGGAAACATCGGGTCCTCCCATCCTTCTTCTTCGTATTGTGCCAACCCCTCAAGAACTTTCCAGCACTCGTCAATGCTAAGTCTGTTTAGCCTGCCCTTGGCTGCGTAATCAATGGCTCTCCTTGTTTGATAGTCAACTTTATCGTAAAAGATTTGAATCTGGAGCCATGGTTCGATGCCATGATGAGGGACTTTTCGGAGCAGGTCTTTATATCGAGTCCATGCTTCATAAAGAGATTCATTTTGACGTTGTTGGAACATCAAGATGTCATTTCTAAGCTTAGTAGTTCTCCCCGGTGGGAAAAATTGAGCAAGGAAACGAGTGGTGAGATCATCCCATGTGGTAATGGATCCCGCGGGAAAACGCTCAAGCCATTGACTAGCTTGATCCCGTAGAGAGAATTGGAATAGGCGTAATCGGGTTGTCTCTCTAGTTGCATCATCTAAGTCTATGGAATCTACGATTTTAAGGAAGTCCTTAAGATGTTGGTTTGGATCTTCGGAACGAAGTCCATGGAATGCACATCCGCTTTGCACTAACCGGATGGTGTCGGATCACAAGGGGGTCACATTGGCTCCGGTGAGCTCAATGGTGTTTCGGTAGCCTTGGTGGCTAGGTCAGGAATACTCTCCTAAGGTTCGGGGCCTAAGAGGTTCTAGTGGTGGGTTTTGTTGTGGTGGGATGACGGGTTCAAAGATGTTCCCATCGTCCATAATGTCGGGTGGTGAAGAGTTACGAACAAAAACACAAAGAAATAAGATAGATTAAAGAAAACCTAAAATTAAAAATAAAATCTTACTAGAAAGGAATCTAGCAAGTAGACCTAATAAAAAGAGATTCTAACCTATACAATAACTATTCCCCAGGCTGCGGCGCCAAAAACTTGATGCATAGGGATTTGCACCAGGCTTTACCTCTCAAGGGATCTTGAGAAGCTTACAACCCCCACCAGGCAGTGTACCTGATCGTTGTAGTATAGTATAGTGACAAGTACCGGGGGATTGATCGTTCAGCTAGGAATAGTGTCTCTAGGATTAGAAAACCTAAATACTAGTTCTAAAGGTGAGGGATGATTATTTTTGTATTTTTATGTTTTTTAGAAAGCAAGTAAAAATCTCGGGTTTTGATGGATTTGGGCGGAATTAGTTTCTAGTCAACTAACCCAATACTAAGATGCAATCAAAATAAAATACTAGAAATGAAAATAAACTAAATTAACTAAGATTGTGAGCAATAAGTGGAGAAGTTGTGTTTACTTAGATTTCACTACTCCCTAGATATCTTTTACACGTTAATTACTTGTTATAGTTGCGTGGATGACGGATTTTATTCCTTAATACCATTCATGGGGTGGCGCACTTAATTCCCCAATCCTATGAGCTCTTATCTCCTCCTATGCCATGCCCAGCACAACCATAGGGATTGTAAACAGTGGCTCATGCATTAAATACAACCAATAAAGCCTAGTGCACATCAGTTCATATTTCCTAAGACGTTCAAGCATGTTACCATATGGAGATCTGCCAGTTTTCTTAAGCCTAACATTGAATTCATTCATCCAATACAACCATAAACAAGTAATCAACACATAATTAACATCTAGGTTTCATTAGATCCAAGCAAACACAAGATAGATCTAGCCTAGCATGATGGAATTAAGACAAGAACAAGATATAGACAACCAACACATAGACATATTGATTGAATTAAAAGAATACTTATCTCAATTACACATGAAAGGGATCAAGGGCTGAGAACCCTTGAAAAACCTGTAAAATTCGTGCTAAGTTCGGACTTAGGGTTTCTCCAAAACTTCTCTCTTTTTTTAATGTGAAAATTAGAAAACTATATATAGGAAATAGGGTCTGACGGCGTCAAGAACAAATTTGTGACGCCGTCATCTCGCCGCCAAAATACTCCTCGGACTGCCTTGATCCAGATCTGACGCCGTCAAGTGTTATATGTTTCCAGGCCGTCATGCTTTTTCCTCTTGACGCCCTACTTCGTGACGCCTTCAAATCTGTACTGGGCCGTCATGGAAATTACTCTTGACGCCGTCAAGATTTTCTTCTTGACGCCGTCACCTACTGTTCCCAGCAAGGAACATTAAGACTTTGGCGTTTTCTTCACTTTTATGCTCAAAAAACGTCCGAATTGCTTCCTTTTCCAGATTTCTCTCCCAAAGTACCTAAAATCACAAAAGGAACGATTTAGGGTAATATTTGATCAAATAAATTCTAATTCGGGCTTAAATGACCCCCTAAAAGTGGTTCATTTTTCGCCTCATTATGCGATCTACAGGTCACCTTATTACACCCAGTTTACGTTTTCCTTTTGATTGTTCCTCATAGTTAATCCTCTTGTTATGGGAGGTTGAGTTGACATGTAAACTTCATTACTTTATAATTATATTTTATCGTTTTCATTATTAACTTGTACACATGTGATAAGTATCAGAGCCATCTTGTGAGTTTTAATGATCATGTGCTATATATATGTAAACATAAATTTTTGTAGGTTATGTTCGTGATAAATAAAAATGTTTGCATACATGCAGTTTCGTGCATTCGTTGAATTGGTGTATACCTTCTTAAGTGCGAAAGAAATTGAATTGGTGTCGTTTAGTTTGATCCATGCGTTCGTTGGCTGTTGTATACAGTTACTTGGTTTTTGAATTCTTCAATCTTAACTGTTGGGAATAGACTTTATTAATTCAAGTGTCGGTCATTAAGTTTTGTAATAGGTTGCAATATTATGTTAGTACTGTCACACCCCGCTTGAAGCGGAAACACGAGGTGCAATGAAATGTAACCATCGCATAAGATAGTAGAACAACACCATATATTGATTTAAGAAATAACCGACAATGTTACATAAAGGATTTATTACAATAATGAATAATGAAAACAATAGTCTTGATCTTGTCAAATTATAAGTCTTTAGAAAACCTCTTGGCCAGGTCAACTCGGTCTTTGAAATGATAATACAGTATAACTTCAAAATGTAAACGCCTTCAATAAATCACTATCGATCACCTGAAAATGATACTCTAAAATGTCAACATAAAGTTGGTGAGTTCGTGGGTTTAAGGTAAACATAAACGAGTTTGCCATGCATAAGGGTTTAGGACAAGTGTGCATATAAATAAAGCATAGGGCAAGTAGCACAAATTGAATAATCATAATCACAATATGAATACCACACATTGAATATACTGATAACATGCAAAGCCTACCAGCTGGAGCTACTACATGTGTCTTGAATAATCTTGAATAACCATAGTGTGTCAAGTGGAAATAAATCCATGACATATTGAATATACTGATAACACTACTAAAGCACCTAGCATAATTATAAGCACACACTTGTCTAATAGGAATAAAAGTTGAGCATAGCATAAAATGAACTTGAGTATCATTCTCCCCCAAGGAAAACATAAGTGAAAATGGGGCCACGAAAACTCACCTTGAAACGGATGAGAAAATGTAACAAGTGCAAGCAAATAATCGAAGGAATCACAAGCCACACCTTCTAACATCTACAAGATTATTAAACCAAGTCAATATTTAAAATTTGACATATGTGATGTAGTTGTATTATAATTATTGTTAATAACTTTTATTTACAACAGTGCATCTAAATATATATACTTAAAAATTTTACGCCTTAGTACGCCATATCGTCTTGATCTCGAGTTTTCTGTCTAATCCCTTACAATGGTATTAATTAGCAACCTTATATTTTGCACCTCAAGAAGTTGGAGATTTAAATAATTTGTTTATTATAAACTAATTTACTTACTATAACTAGTTCATTGAAATGCTTATACTATGACAATGATGTTATTGCCTTAAAATATAATGTCTTTAAAATATTATAAATGACTCAATCCAAATATAGTATTACGCTAAAACAACTACAATTAGGACTAGTTTTAGAAAAAGGTTTAGTATGATAACATAATTAAGTTTAGTTTGTGAACAACATTAAAATACTTGGACCAGACTTTACAATAGTAGTAAAAAGATTTATATAGCAAAGCAATATATTTAAGAACATAACAAAGAACATATACGTTTTTATAAACATATTTCTCTTTAGTTTGAACCTTACAGTGACATTGACTAATCTTTTACTATATTCATTATGTAAACCTTTTCTTTTCTTTTCTTTTTCTTTTTTTAATGCCAAATGATCCGTTAAAGACCCAAAACCGATTCATCATTAACCTGTATCACTTCTAGTCTTGTTTTGATCAGCATATGATCTCATTATAGATTACTCATAAATCATGCGCACGACATATTCTGTATTTTGCTCCATTTCATTTCGGTTAATAAAAATTACGATCAATCTATTGTTACTGAGCATTGATACACATTTAGTGATCATCTTCGTTAGTCGTTAGCAATCAGACTATATTTTAGGGTCCTATAATTTTCTTCGTAAAGATTATCGGTGATCTCTTTAACAGTTGTATTACTTATAACGTATAATCTGAGACTAAAGAATTACTAATCCATGCATGCATACAAATCTTCATGCCAAATATATTCCATACGTAAGGTTTCTAATTATGATTGTCATATATCATGATATAGTAACTAGGTTTGCTTAATAGTATATATAAGCGTAGTGCATAATCATAGTTTTAAGATTTATATTAGATATACTTCAAGCTCAAACAAGTACGATCGAAGCCGAAACACGATCCACGAATACGAGCAACAAGAATCAACGAGGCACGATCGAATCCAGAACCACGACATACATGAACATTTATATGTATGAATCTCAAAACTATACTCAGCCACGAACCAATGCAACAACTCGAGCAGGTTCAAAAGCTCGATCAAATTGAACCCTTTAGTGAGTCGAAACCCAAAACGGCAACCTTAACCCGACGTACACAACAGCCATACGTATCTCCTGCTTAACGAGACCACAACTTGTTTCGAACGCTTGAACACAAACACGGTCACCTGACCTTCGACCCTTGTTAATTGTAGGGATAATAACACGGTTTGGAATTTGTGAGAGCTTGGAGAGTTAACTATATAATGATACACGCTCCAAAAGAAAACGTGTGGTGTTTGATCAAGAAAGGAAATACAGCATTTGTTATTTTAGGTTAGTATATAATCAAATCTTTACTAAAAGGGAGAAAACGTGTGGAATGGAACGAAGAAAAGAATGCCGTATAATTAGTGATATCTATCAATAAGAATAAGAATGTGTCCTGGTTTTTCTCTAACCATGTAAACCACAAAGGAAAATAGCATTCTAGTTATATGCGATAAGATCAAATCTTTTTCAAAAAATACAAACGTGTGAGAGCAATGTGGGGAAAAAGAGAGTGCATCGTTACTTTGTTTAAGAAATAGTCATAGGAACATATCTCATTAAATGAAAAGTTGCCATGATCCCGAAAGTTATAGTCTAACCCCTTCAAATCGTGTGTGACAAATGCAAGAAAAGGAAATAGTCATTAATCTTGTATTACTATTTAGGGTATAATCAAAATAATTAATGAAATATTAAGTTCAAAATTTTTGGTGTTATAATTCCTAATTAGAAGTCAAATGTCGGGTTAATGGTCATCGTTGACTAACCTGATTTGGTGAGGGTTCTCATAGTATAACCCCGTTAGAAGGATTTCGTCCCGAAATTCAATCGATTCTACCACTAAGAGTTTTGTTATCGAATATGTGCGGGGTATTTGGTTTTTCATATAATCATTGCGTTCTCGAGTATACTCAATGTCCACTGTTTGAGCTTCGACAAATTCTATAATCACAATCTTATTGTGTCTAGTTCGCAAAACTTTCATGTTGATTGGTTTCTCTAATTGGATTAAATTACCAAGCATACCAACTTATGGACGATAATTAGTTAATCATCGACTAAACCATAAGGTTCAACACATGTTAACCACCAAAATTTAGAGGATGTTCTAACCATGAAAGAGTGTCCTATATGCAAGTGGGTCAGGATGATAAGTTTACTAGCGAAATTGCTATCCCAGACCCAGTAACTTTGTTAATTATAATTGTGTGAACTACTCTAGTCTCTCTTAATGCAAATCTTCTAATGTTAGAATGAAGAACCAAATGAAAGTCAAAGTTATAATGGATGAACCAAAAATTTAACTAGTATTATAGTGTATGACAAAACTTATACACCAAATAGTATATACTACTTATGAAATAGGAGTCTCAATTGCAACAACCGAGCTATTAGGATTAATGGTGTAAGCATTGCCTAACCTCAAGCAAATTTGTCAAAAACCTTAAGTTAGATAACAACTAGGCTCCAACTCAACTCCACAACTCATCAAACAAGAACTGTCATGGAATTAAGTTAAGAGCTAAGAGTTGTTATGTAACTTAACCTTTTTTGAGAAATTGGCTCAATTTTGGGGGTTGTTCCAAGACCAAATAACGGGTAGGTATCAAAAACTTCAATTGGCGAGATTAGAAAAGAATGTCATGGGTACTCAAAGTTAGTGAATCGTATTGAGAAAAATTTGGCAAAGGCGAAGAGGAAGAAGTTTTTGTTCACAAGGTTATACAGATATGCTTGAGGAAGGTTTTCAAAATTTGAAGTTGCGAAATAATTCAATTTTGATGTACGTAAAGAATTTTTACCAAGTTATCAAGTATCTATCATGGGAGGAAAGATCTTTCGTTTTATCTCCAGTCTGCATCAAAATTCAGAATACTTTGCAAGAATTGTTGTGCCCAAACAAAATGTGTATGCAGCAGAAATAGTTACAGTTGTTGGTAAGAATAAAACAAGTCGCTTGAAAGTAAACCAGAAGATTACAATAGTGGAAAAGGGTGAGTAATGAATCCAGAAGTTCAAGAGTCGGTTTCACATTAGATAGGAAGGAGAATATCACTTCTTACCTACTTGCACAAAATGAGAGTAGAATGATGTAAAGTTGGCACAAACACTTATTACCAGTGCAGGAGATCCGAACTCTTTGCTTGAGGTTGCACCATACAATTAATTTGTGAATATTATGTTTCTTGTGGCCACACTGAAGTCTATGTATTGATCAAAATGAAATGGCGATGATATATGTTGACATTGAAAAGGTCAAGATGACAAAAAGAATGAAGAATCTAAGGCAACAAAGATGAGCTTTTGAAATGACTGTTGAGGAATCAAGGAAGCGCCTGGTGTTTGTTAGGTACGTTTCTCGTTAATAACATACCCTTTTTTTTTCACTCGCAGCTTTGATGCTAAAAGATATTTTGTGTCTTCTGTTACCACATGAAATGTAATTTAAGAAACTTTGATAAAATGATAATTGTAGAATTTGTGGATGTAACAATTGCTCATAAAAAGTTGTTAGATAAATGCCCATTTATAATTTGTAAAAATGTAGTTTTTTTGTCTTTTTATCGGAATAATAAAATTTTCCTTCTGTTATTTAGTCAGGTTTAATTAAAAAAAATATTTGTATAGTAAAATGTTTTAGGTTAAACTATTTATTTTTAAACGATGATTTTCTAAATGTGTATTAAGTTATCTATATAGATGGTTATCATTTAAATTTCCTGTTTTAACTAGTCATGTTTGAAAGTAATAACTCTCAACCGTTATTAATCCGTCGTAATCAATTTATCAAGTGTTCGGGTCTTTCAAGTTTACAGTTATTGGTTTTCATATTGGGCCAACTAGCCCAATTAGTCAAATTTTACCAAAGAATTTAGTCCAAGTTTGCTTATTGGGTCCAATACCATTAACATATTACGAGTTTAGTCCAATAGGTTTACATATGTTAGAGGAATTTATTATCCAAGAATCAAGGCAGAAATAGTATGTGCTACTAGGATTCTTTACGGGTGTATCTATGAATAAAAAGGACAATTGCTGACTATGAAAATCGTAGAAGTGGAGGTTAAAAAAAATGACATATGTTATGAAGATTACCTACTGGGTGAAGACATGTTGTTCAAATTATTTGGCGTATGTGATAACAGAAAAAGAAAAGGATTTTGGATGTGCTTATTATGAAAAGATGTTCTGCTAAAGTCAATGATGACTTGTTGGAGACAACACGTGATTGAATGGATACTTTAGAGATACAATATCTAATGAGGTAATTGCAAGAGTTGCTAGAAAAGATGGTTCATTGTTTTCAATATGTTTCTTGAGTCATGCAGTGTGTAAGGATGAAGTAAATCCTGATTTCATATAGAGTTTTGTCGTAACTTGTAACACATCACAAGAATCATAGTCGTGTATCGTTGTGATGGAAGAAAGTTAGTGGTTATGCATCAAGGTAACAAAAGAAAAGATATCTAACTCGCGCCATGGATTTGGCAGTCGTAGACTTGCTTTGAAATTATAGATTCACCTCATATGGTATTGGGTGTTTTATTTATACCGACCACGAAGATCTTCTGTACATGCTTTATGGGAAAGATATCATACTGAGTCGGATATAGTGAATGAGGTTAATAAAGATTCTACGAAGGCTATACCTTCTTCCATCATCAAAAAAAATGTAAATGGAGTTGCTATCTTCATGAGTCGAAAAGAGTGAAAAGTATTAATTAGAGCCCGAACAATAAGAATAGACATAACTACGTGTCTCATGGTTGATATAAGAGGAATTTAAAGGAAGTCTGTTGAAATGAAATCATCAAGGAAGAACGTCTAGTTAGGCATGTAAGACTAGTTTAAATTATTGATCAATGTATAAAAAAAGTTAAAAATAAAATAAATAGATTCTAGGTATTAATGTTTTGTTATGCTCAGAATTTTATTATTAGTTGAAACTCATGAGTTCAAGTGTTCAACTCGCATAGGCAGCACTAAGATGTATGATGATCTTGAAATTGTTGTATTAGTGTCTGAAAATGTATAATTCAATCAGATACTATGTCGAAAGATGTTTGATTTGATCAGGTGTAATAGCTTAGATATCAAAAATCCTTGTGGTAACTTACAGTCTATTGGTATTCCAATGCAAAAGTGTTATCGTATTGAAAAGTGACTAAGTTGTCTAGAATTCAGGAAAGAGTACAATACTATAGAGTAATTGTACATTGATTATTTAATTCGACACTTCTCCACCAATAAGAGGTTCTTATCAAGTGGAATGAGTTAAGAAAAGTTGCTCATCATAGAATGTGTTTTATCGTGATATCTTGTTATTGATAATCTCATATCAAAATGTATTCAGGCTTGCTCACAAAGTGAAAGGTATGGGGAGACGACGCATATGATCCAAAGGTATAGGAAAATAATTACTTGGTCATTAAATTAATGTTCAGAATAGCAAAAATAGATTAATCTATATAGCATTCTAAAAGTGAAATCAATATGATCTTCCAATAACGCATTGTTGGGATGCATCTAAAATAGTGTTCCGATAGCACTACTGATATAAAGGCATACTAAAAACACAATGTAACAAACCAAACATAACATGACTGGAACAAGGCATCCTTAAACTCTAGTAGTGGGTCATGTTGTATCATACGAATGATGACATATAACATGCATAACAACACCGATATGAATGCAAATAAGCACAAAATGCAAAGACATATGCACACGACTGATGCAATTTCAGGTGACCCAGGGTTTGTGTCTAACCAAACATGATTCAAGATAACTACCCCCATCATTCCATGATTCCTCCTGAATTAGGCATAGTTGATCAGGCTATGCATAATTTAGGAACAATGATGAAATGCTCGGGCTAACCGACTCGTACCATGTTCGGGGTTTTACGAAAGCTTTAGTTTGGTTATAGTTTAGGTTTTTATTTTAGAAAAACCGGCATTCTCTATAACCTTAGGCTCTGATACCATTCTGTCACACCCCGCTTGAAGCGGAAACACGAGGTGCAACGAAATGTAACCATCACATAAGATAGTAGAACAACACCATATATTGATTTAAGAAATAACCGACAATGTTACATAAAGGATTTATTACAATAATGAATAATGAAAACAATAGTCTTGATCTTGTCAAATTATAAGTCTTTAGAAAACGTCTTGGCCAGGTCAACTCGGTCTTTGAAATGATAATACAGTATAACTTCAAAATGTAAACGCCTTCAATAAATCACTATCGATCACCTGAAAATGATACTCTAAAATGTCAACATAAAGTTGGTGAGTTCGTGGGTTTAAGGTAAACATAAACGAGTTTGCCATGCATAAGGGTTTAGGACAAGTGTGCATATAAATAAAGCATAGGGCAAGTAACACAAATTGAATAATCATCATCACAATATGAATACCACACATTGAATATACTGATAACATGCAAAGCCTACCAGCTGGAGCTACTACATGTGTCTTGAATAATCTTGAATAACCATAGTGTGTCAAGTGGAAATAAATCCATGACATATTGAATATACTGATAACACTACTAAAGCACCTAGCATAATTATAAGCACACACTTGTCTAATAGGAATAAAAGTTGAGCATAACATAAAATGAACTTGAGTATCATTCTCCCCCAAGGAAAACATAAGTGAAAATGGGGCCACAAAAACTCACCTTGAAACGGATGAGAAAATGTAACAAGTGCAAGCAAATAATCGAAGGAATCACAAGCCACACCTTCTAACATCTACAAGATTATTAAACCAAGTCAATATTTAAAATTTAACATATGTGATGTAGTTGTATTATAATTATTGTTAATAACTTTTATTTACAACAGTGCATCTAAATATATATACTTAAAAATTTTACGCCTTAGTACGCCATATCGTCTTGATCTCGAGTTTTCTGTCTAATCCCTTACAATGGTATTAATTAGCAACCTTATATTTTACACCTCAAGAAATTGGAGATTTAAATAATTTGTTTATTATAAACTAATTTACTTACTATAACTAGTTCATTGAAATGCTTATACTATGACAATGATGTTATTGCCTTAAAATATAATGTCTTTAAAATATTATAAATGACTCAATCCAAATATAGTATTACGCTAAAACAACTACAATTAGGACTAGTTTTAGAAAAAGGTTTAGTATGATAACATAATTAAGTTTAGTTTGTGAACAACATTAAAATACTTGGACCAGACTTTACAATAGTAGTAAAAAGATTTATATAGCAAAGCAATATATTTAAGAACATAACAAAGAACATATACGTTTTTATAAACATATTTCTCTTTAGTTTGAACCTTACAATGACATTGACTAATCTTTTACTATATTCATTATGTAAACCTTTTCTTTTCTTTTCTTTTTCTTTTTTTAATGCCAAATGATCCGTTAAAGACCCAAAACCGATTCATCATTAACCTGTATCACTTCTAGTCTTGTTTTGATCAGCATATGATCTCATTATAGATTACTCATAAATCATGTGCACGACATATTCTGTATTTTGCTCCATTTCATTTCGGTTAATAAAAATTACAATCAATCTATTGTTACTGAGCATTGATACACATTTAGTAATCATCGTCGTTAGTCGTTAGCAATCAGACTATATTTTAGGGTCCTATAATTTTCTTCGTAAAGATTATCGGTGATCTCTTAAACAGTTGTATTACTTATAACGTATAATCTGAGACTAAAGAATTACTAATCCATGCATGCATACAAATCTTCATGCCAAATATATTCCATACGTAAGGTTTCTAATTATGATTGTCATATATCATGATATAGTAACTAGGTTTGCTTAATAGTATATATAAGCGTAGTGCATAATCATAGTTTTAAGATTTATATTAGATATACCTCAGGCTCAAACAAGTACGATCGAAGCCGAAACACGATCACGAATACGAGCAACAAGAATCAACGAGGCACGATCGAATCCAGAACCACGACATACATGAACATTTATATGTATGAATCTCAAAACTATACTCAGCCACGAACCAATGCAACAACTCGAGCAGGTTCAAAAGCTCGATCAAATTGAACCCTTTAGTGAGTCGAAACCCAAAACGGCAACCTTAACCCGACGTACACAACAGCCATACGTATCTCCTGCTTAACGAGACCACAACTTGTTTCGAACGCTTGAACACAAACACGGTCACCTGACCTTCGACCCTTGTTAATTGTAGGGATAATAACACTGTTTGGAATTTGTGAGAGCTTGGAGAGTTAACTGTATAATGATACACGCTCCAAAAGAAAACGTGTGGTGTTTGATCAAGAAAGGAAATACAGCATTTGTTATTTTAGGTTAGTATATAATCAGATCTTTACTAAAAGGGAGAAAACGTGTGGAATGGAACGAAGAAAAGAATGCCGTATAATTAGTGATATCTATCAATAAGAATAAGAATGTGTCCTGGTTTTTCTCTAACCATGTAAACCACAAAGGAAAATAGCATTCTAGTTATATGAGATAAGATCAAATCTTTTTCAAAAAATACAAACGTGTAAGAGCAATGTGGGGAAAAAGAGAGTGCATCATTACTTTGTTTAGGAAATAGTCATAGGAAGATATCTCATTAAATGAAAAGTTGCCATGATCCCGAAAGTTATGGTCTAACCCCTTCAAATCGTGTGTGACAAATGCAAGAAAAGGAAATAGTCATTAATCGTGTATTACAAATGGATTAACTCTTGCATTTATTTTCTTAATATATAGTATAAGACACATATATTTATGTATTACTATTTAGGGTATAATCAAAATAATTAATGAAATATTAAGTTCAAAATTTTTGGTGTTATAATTCCTAATTAGAAGTCAAATGTCGGGTCAATGGTCATTGTTGGGATCATACTTTTGTATTTAAGTCAAGTCTCGGTCATTACCTTTTGTAATAGGTTGCTTAGCTATTTATTCTACATTGTTTATGTTACAAGGCTTTAGTATGAAAGCCCTATGGGCCTAAAAGCCCACGAAATATAAAGATAAGGGAGGAAGGGAGTGTTGCCCTACTCCTCCCTTATAAATAGAAAGCTTATGTAACCTTTCATATTGTTGGTTATTTGAATATCTTAGTGAAACTCTTGTTCTCTCAACCTTCATATTTCTTATAATCAACCATCTCTCATTCTCATCTTATTTCTTTCATTATCATACTTGTGTTTACATAAATGGTGACCTAACAAGTGGTATCATTCGCCTAATAGAGATTGAAGTGTTCTTTCTTTTGTTAACGTGGGGTTTGGTGCTTATTCTTCATCTTTTTTGCATTTTTCTTTGTTTCTTTCACTCAAATCTTGAAGCTTAGACAAGTTTCAAGGTTGATATAGTGATTTGAAGCTTAGTTTTTGCATAAAGTTGTGATTTTTAAGGTTTTTTTTTAAGGTTTTATAGCTTCTTTGATATAGGAAAACTAGTTTTTGGTATCAAAATCTTCAATAGTTAGTGTTTTCTAAGTATTGGTGAAGTTATTTGATCAAAAGTACCTTATTCCTAAGCATTTTTCTTCAAAAATTTGAGATTTTTCAAGTTTCTGACCAGTTTACGCGTAACTAAAGTGAATAGTACGACTCAAAAGCTGTCAATAGTACTTTTTGTCCTTTCTACGAGTAACTTTTGGCCTAAAACCCTTTTCTTACGAGTAACTAAGGTCAAAACCCTTTTCTTACGAGTAACTAAGGTTAAAACCCTGTTCTTACGAGTAACTTTAGTATTCTACGCCTAAAACCTACGAGTAAGTCTATTTTTACGCGTAAGTGGTGATTCCTACGCTCAAGATTCTACGAGTAAGTTGTGAGTCCTACGCAGAAGACAGATCCTACACAGAAGTTGCCTTTACGCATAAGTCCATCTTACACGTAAGGTTCAGTATCTACGCTTAACATTCAACAAAGATCTTCTCCTTGTGTTACGGTGACTCAGTACTTCCCTAGCTTGGATAAGTTAGTGGAATACTTCGACTTCGGATATCTTTCAAGCTTGGATAAGTTTGGAAGATTTGTTTGGCTGTTTAACCTTACGCATAAGTCTAAACTTACGCATAAGCCTAAGCTTACGCATAAAGAGAAAACTTACGCATAAACTCTTTGTTTATGCCTAAACTACTCTTTACGCTTAACCTAAAAGTTTACGCGTAAGATTATAGTTACGCGTAAGAATTCAACTTACTCCAAGGATTTTTGGACTTGATCAAAGGAACGTGCATTTCAATCTTCTACAAAGATCCATTTTTACACAAGTGTTCAAAGATGTCTCAACCACCTAATTACTACTTCCCTCATCCTCAGCAACAGCAACATCAGCAGTATCAGCAATAACAATACCATCAGCAACAACCGTATCAACAACCTTCACAATCACACGTTCAACAACAACCGTTTAATCCACTACATCATTACCTAATGATGCAACAACATCAAATCATTCCTCAACAACAACCACATCAAATGTCACAACATAACAATCAGTTTTCCTCAAAACAACCTCACTGGTTTGATAGGATGTGTGAAGTTATTACAACTCAACAATCCAGACATGAAGCAGGATCACTTGAAACACCTCCAATGCTTACACCTGGGAACTATGTTCAATGGTCAAGTCGATTCTTACGATTTCTTGAACTTAAGAAACCTCATGGAAAATTCTTGAAACAAGTGATACTTGAAGGACCATTTGAGTGGCTAACAAGATTTGAAATTGGTGATCCAACTGCTGATCCTCCACGTCCTCCTGGTGATAGACCTCTTCCAGAATCTCAACTCACAGAAGAACAGAAATTACATCGTGAAGCTGATGAGTATGCAATGGCTTACATACTTCAAGGTATACCTAATCCAATTTATCGAAGTGTCGATGCACAGAAAACAGCCAAAGCTATGTGGGAACATGTTCATCTCCTTATGGAAGGCACTCAATTGAACAAAGATGATATGGAATCCAAACTCTACATGGAATACACTGACATCACAATTGAACCAGGAGAGTCACTTGAATCCTACTATCATCGTTTCACAAATGTGGTCAATGATCTGGAACGTCACAAAATCACAGTACCAAGGATCGCTGTGAACTCCAAATTTGTTGGTAGTCTTGGCCCTGATTGGCATAAATATGTGACATTTGTTCGTCAAACCAAAAATCTTCATGATGCACCATATGGTTTGTTGTATAATTTTCTGAAACACCATGAACCTGAAGTTGAAAAAGATCGAGCTCTACGAGGAGGATACACACCAACAACAACACCAAATTCTTTGGCACTCGTAGCTCAATCTCCCTATGCTCCACCACCAATGTCAAATCATGCATATGTTCAAGAGCAAAACTACTTCAGCTATCCACAATCTTCTACCTCGAACCAAATGGTCCCTTATGATTCATCTCCACAGAATGCTTCTACTCAACTTGTTCCGTCAAACAACAATGATGCTGTGTACTACTCAAACTCCAATGACGATGACGATGATGACTTTAATATGTTGAATCAGGGACTTGCTCTTATTGCTCGTGCTTTTAGCAAATTCTCCAACAAAACAAACAACCGTCAACGTTCATCTTCTAACACAAGGAATCAAGCTGTTGTCAATGATGGAAGGGTAGAAATTCAGAATCGTAACTATGGTCGATCTGGTTCAGGAAGTTCTTCAGGAAATTATGGGAATGGTCAGAGGTTTAGTAACAATGGAGGGTTCAGGAACAACTCAGGATCTTCTCAGCAAAGGTCTGAACCAGTTGCAACTAGAAACTCCAACTCAGGGAATGCAGTGTGGTGCTATAACTGTAATGAACAAGGTCATATAGCGACAGCATGTCCCAAACCGAGAACTCGGGGTAGTAAGTTTCACAAGCAGGCATTACTCATGGCTCTTCAAGATGAAAAAGATGGTCATTTTCCTGAACAGGATAACAACTTCATGGCAAATGTGAACAACGATGATGACATGGAAGATCTGGAAGCCAATGCAGCTGTGATGCTTATGGCCAACATGCGGGAACTTCAGTTTAATGATTCAGGTCCATTGTATGACACTGACGGCTTGTCTCAGGTACATGACCATAAAGCATGCCTTATACATGAAATAGTCTCACCTTCTGCTTCTGAATCAGATATGGCGCAAGTTGTTCCATCTAAATCATCTTTATCCTCTCAAACAGATGAACAAATAAGCACAGTTGTCATATTTGATGATGACACAGTTGTTTCATTTGATGATCCTATTGAGAAAGATAAACATGATCAGTTCGAACAACATGAACCATCATTTGATCCATACCCTGACCTTATATTGTTATCTAAACAACTGGATGCTCTACAATTGAAAGTCATAAAATGCAACGAGAAAAACAAAGTTTTAAAAGAAACTAATGCGTCACTTGCAAGAGATATTGAGTGTTATAAAATTCAGCTTTCCAATCAGGAAGACAAGATTAAACATACAAAAAGTTTTGAAAAAGCTTTTCAAGATTCTTACAACAAAGAACAAGATCTTCAACACAAAATGCAAGATTTAATTGAGTCAAATGGAAAGTTGATTTCGAAACTCAAAAGTGAAAAGTGTGAACTGAAAATGCAAAATGAACGTCTTCAAAGAGAACTTTCAAAAACAGAAACAGAATTGTCAAGTTGTAAAAAGGATTTTTGTGAACATAAAATACGGAAAAGGAAGTATATAGATAACTTACTTGGTGAGATTGTTGATCTTGAAAAACAACTCAAAGAATTTCGTAATATTGTTTACAAACACGGGAACTCTGTCACAACAATTCAGAAATTTACTTTAAAACCGAGACCCGATAAAGGATTTGCACTTGGCGATTACAATTCAATGTTTCTTCACACGGCTTTCAAAGAAATTCCTAAAATTTACAGTATGGACCATCTGCTTGATAATACGATTGTGCGTGCTGTTGTTTTCGATACTGAGGAAGAAGAAGAACTTGAAGACGAGAGTCGATCTAAAATGAGTTATGTTTAATATTGGACACCATATGATTATTCAAAAGCTCCTCCTATTTCTAAATCTTTTGTTACTCAAAAGGACTTACCTGAGAAATCATGGTTTGTCGAAGAGTCATATGTTTCATCTTTTAATGCGGCCCCTGTCCAAACTGTAGCACAAATAAATGGTCCTTTACCATCATCCGGTGAACTTACACCTTTACCTAAAAGTTGTCGTGTCTTCAATTATTTCAAAACTTTTATGGAAGACATCGAAATTTTGGAGGAAACAATTGAACGCAATTCTGAAATAAAAATTGAAACTTTTCAATCCGCTTACGAGCGCGAAAAGAGAGATATTTTTCAAAAACAAATGTTGCCAATTGTCAAACACCTCCGTCTCTGTGCTACACGTTGGGATCAGGAACTTCAAAAGGAGGTCAAAAATATGATAAACGTTTTTAACGCAACTGAAAATGACATTTTGGTTCAAAAGCAAAGGAACAGAGTTTTAAAAAATGATGCTGATCGACTCTTGGAACAAGTTCTCAATGCTGATATTTTGTCTATTATCATGAATGATCTCTATAAATCTGGTACTTCTATGCTTGTGGATGATCTTTGTGTTGATAATAACTTGTTGAACGTGGAATTAGAGAAACTTAAACATGAGAATGACAATCTGAGAAAAAAGAATGATGATGTGACAAAACAGTTTTCAAAAGAAATTTGTCAACTCAAACAAAGGCTTGAATGGTGTCAAGCTCAGAGTCTTGAAACGGAATTGAACTTCAAAATCAAAATATTTCAAACTCTTGTCAGCTTTGCAAAAACAATGTGTCTTTCAAAAGTTTGTGTCTCAAATACGAGAAAGAAATTGCGGGTTTAAAAATTGAAAACGCTGAATGGCAACAAAACCGCGATGACATCAAATATTGCAATGGTTTACTTGAGTCTGAAATTCAAGATAAAAATCACATCATCATCGATTTGAAAGAGAAAATTAAGATACTTGAAAAAGGAAAGTTTGTTGACACCACGGTGATAGCACCAGGATTGTATCAATTAGACAAAACTGCTAAAGGAAATGTTGTTCAAAACACTAATGTTGATAACTCCACTTCTACAGAACTAGTCTCCACTAATAGCGTTAGCAGACCCAAGCAAAAAAGTAAAAAGAAGAATAGGCTCTAGCAACGTAAAAGAGGATCACTAGAAGATCAAGAAGTAGAAGATCAACTTAGGAATTTGAATAAAACTCATGTTGCATCAGATTTAGATTCTAATCTGGCAAATTGTAATCAAAATCTAAAAGTAACGAATGATGAACCTTTGAATGTTTTGAATATTAATGCATCTTGTGTGTTTTGTCGTAAAAGCGTATCATCTAGTAATCATACAAAGTGTATAGCTAATTCTCTTCTCAATCGTCATAAGAAACGTAGGACATGCATTCCTTCTAGGCCCACTACTGCCTCTAAGTCTATCTTAGGAAAGCCCCCTTCTACAGTTTCTAATAAAGCTAAAGTTACCCCCATAAGTGCAGAGAACAAATCTAGGAATAAGCCAACTACTAGTGAATTCACCATTAAGAAAGCAAGAACTAGTTGGAATTGGCAACGTTGGTTACAATATAAACCAGACTTTAAATGGATTCCTAAATTGTTGAATACTTGTGTTTCTAACCAACAGGAACCCGCACTTTCTTTGGGTTCCACCCTTACTTCTGTTCCATCCGTGTCGTCTTCTTGTGATGCAGGTGGTACAGATTGTTCTCTGGATTGTTGATAGCGGATGCACCCGACATATGACAGGCAATCTCAAACTGTTACACAACTTTGTCTCAAAGTTCATTGGTACTGTCAGATTCGGGAATGATCATTACGCTTTAATCATGGGATATGGTGACTATGTCCGTGGGAACATTGAAATAAGTCGTGTTTATTATGTGGAAGGCCTTGGACACAACCTTTTCTCTGTTGGTCAATTTTGTGATGGGGATCTAGAAGTTGCATTTCGTTAGAAAACTTGCTTTGTTCGTGACTTACAAGGAAACGATCTAATGTCTGGCTCACGTGGTTCTAACCTTTATACAATATCAATGTCAGAGATGATTGCTACATCTCCGATATGTCTTCTCTCCAAAGCAGAATCAACTAAATCTTGGTTATGGCACAAACGTCTTTCGCACTTGAATTTCAAAACTATGACTGACCTTGCTCGTTACAAACTTGTTGATGGATTTCCACGATTCCGTTTTACCAAAGATCACTTATGTTCAGCCTATGAACAAGGAAAAAGTACTCGGGCTCATTTTCCTTCAAAACCTGAGCACAGTACGAATCATGTTTTACAACTGCTACATATGGATTTGTGTGGACCGATGCGTGTTCAAAGTATCAACGGTAAACGCTACATTCTTGTAATTATGGATGATTATTCCAGATGGACTTGGGTTTATTTTCTACGAAGTAAAGATCAGGCTCCTTCAATGATCATCACCTTTCTCACTAAAATTCAAGTTCAGTTACGCAACACGGTACGAATAGTCAGAACTGACAATGGAACAGAATTTAAGAATCAGACACTTAGGTCTTATTATGAGAAAGTGGGAATTGAACATCAAACATCTATTCCTAGAAGACCAGAATAGAATGGAGTTGTTGAAAGACGCAACAGGACGTTAGTGGAAGCTGCTAGAACTATGTTGATTAATGCTCAATTACCAAATTACTTATGGGCAGAAGCTGTTTCAACCGCATGTTATACCCAAAACCGTTGTATGATCACAAAATGCCATCGCAAAACACCTTATCAAATTGTTCACAAAAGAAAACCGAATATCGATTACTTTCATGTATTTGGAGCACTTTGTTATCCGAAAAATGATCGTGATGACTTAGGTAAACTTAAAGCAAAGGCTGACATTGGAGTATTCGTTGGATACTGTGAAAATTCAAAAGGTTTTCGGATATGGAATCGCCGAACAAGAGAAATTCAAGAAACCATTCACGCTAATTTTGATGAACTCACACAGATGGCTTCTGAGCAACACAGCTTAGGACCCGAATTCAACCGTCTTAACTCTCCGGCATCTTCGGCTGAACCATTGCCACTCAACCGCAAAGAACTGGAAACCTTGTTTGCTCCACTGTTTGATGACACAATTGAATACCGTCCTACTGAGGTCGCACCTAATTCCGCTGATCAACCTGAAAACATTCCAGTACCAGACTCACCTCAACAAACTACTACAAGTGTTGAGAGAGACGGTCCTCCAATTGCATCACCATCTACAGCAGAACAAACTGTTTCTAACTCCCACCATTCAGTTGAAGATCCTACACCACAATCAGTTCCACAACCCGCAGAGCATGATCCTGATGCGTTCTTTAACCCGTTTGCACCGACTCCTACTGTTCCTGACATAGATGAGTCGTCCACACGCAATTTGGATCCTGCTAACATGCGAGATACTTATCAACTACACCCTTCGACACACAAATGGACTCGAGACCATCCACTAGTTCATATTATTGGCCATCCAGATGCACCTGTTATGACAAGACAACGACTTCACACAGATGGAGAAACTTGTATCTATGCACTCACAGTCTGTCACGAAGAACCTAAGAACATTAAAGAAGCAATGACTTATGACAACTGGATTGAATCTATGCAAGAGGAATTTCAGCAATTCATAAGATTGGAAGTCTGGGAATTAGTTGAAAGACCTGACGGAGTATTTGTCATCGGGTTAAAATGGATATGGAAGAATAAGCTAGATGCTGAAGGCACTGTCATACGTAACAAATCACGCCTGGTAGCGAAAGGATACTCTCAACTAGAAGGACTTGATTTTGCTGAATCCTTTGCTCCAGTGGCTAGACATGAAGCTGTTCGGATCTTTTTGGCCTATGCTGCACACAGGAACATGGTGGTTTACCAAATGGATGTCAAAATAGCATTTCTTAATGGAGAACTCCGTGAAGAAGTTTATGTTAGCCAACCAGACGGCTTCGTTGATCCTGAGCATCCTAATCACGTTTACCGACTCAAAAAGGCACTCTACGGACTTAAGCAAGCCCCACGGGCGTGGTATGACAAACTGTCCACTTTCTTGCTGGCCAATAAATTTTCTAAAGGATCGGTGGATCCAACACTATTTACAAAAACCTACGGGGAGGACTTACTTGTTGTTCAAATATATGTCGATGACATCATTTTTGCCTCAACAAAAAGAAGTTACTCTAATGATTTTGCAAAATTAATGAAAGATAATTTTGAAATGTCCATGATGGGTGAACTTTCGTTCTTTCTAGGACTACAAGTTCATCAATCACCCCGTGGAATTTTTATAAATCAGTCCAAATATGCTCTTGAAATTTTAAAGAAACATGGAATGATGTCTTGTGATACTTATAATACACCAATGGGCTATACCACAAAACTAGATGCTGACTTACATGGGACTCCTGTTGACCCTACCAAATACCGAAGTATGATTGGGTCCCTCATGTATCTCACAGCTAGTAGACCTGATATAGTATTTGCTGTCTACATGTGCTCTCGCTATCAGTCCAAACCAACTGAAAAACACCTCAGTGAGGTCAAAAGAATCCTTTGATACATAAAGGGAACCATTAACTTGGGAATCTGGTATCCGAAGGATTCTGGCTTTGAACTAATTGCTTTTTCAGATGCTGACCATGCAGGATGTTTAGACACACGCAAAAGTACATCTGGTGGATTACAATTTCTCGGAGACAAACTTGTGTCATGGCAATCAAAGAAGCAGGACTGCACATCACTGTTGTCAACAGAATCTGAATATGTAGCCATGTCTGCTTGTTGTGCTCAAGTCATTTGGATGAGATCACAACTTAAGGATTATGGCTACCTATTCAACAAGATTCCTATCTACTGTGATTCCAAAAGTGCAATTGCTATCTCCTGCAACACAGTACATCATTGCAAATCAAAACACATCGATCTCCGATATCACTTCATCAAAGAGCACGTTGAAAAGGGTACCGTTGAACTATATTTTGTTGGGACTGAGTACCAATTGGCGGACTTACTTACCAAATCCTTAGCACCATCAAGGTTTTCTAGTCTAGTTCACCAAATTGGTATGAGATGTCTGACTCCAGATGATCTGGAAAAGTTTTTAAAACACAATTGATCGTCAAACATCAAAACTATCTTTGTAAATATCTTTTTCAAAAACAAAATACAAAAATACAAAACCAATCAAAAAAAAAAAAAAAATGCAAGTATAAACCACCTCTTTCAACACTATTTTATAAAATGTCTTCAATTATTTAAAACAAGTGTTGCGGGGGAGGAAAAGTAATTTTTCAAATTTCTCAAAAATATATTAACTTTTATACTTGCATTTTACCAAAAATAAATACGTTTCATCAATAGTGTTGATTCAAAAGGTGTTTCGGGTTCCTCTCTTTGACCAATATAATAAATTTTTCAGTATTTTTTGACTACGGTCTAAGGTCGAGGGGGAGTACCACAAGTTGTTCTTATCGTAACTTGGTGTTATTAACGTAAGTTAAAAGTGATAATGAGTTTAGGCATTAAGAGTAAATGTAAGTTAAGGTTAAGGGACCAATAGTGTCAATACATGAATCTTATTTTAACCTTTGGTCAAAACCAAACCTTGACCAAGCATTTACTCCCACCTGCAAAAGTAATAACTTTTTCACCTACACGATCAACGACTCACAATCATTTGAATGATCCGTGCATCAATCTTCAAATCTGTAAGTGTAAACATGTTTTGATCATTATTTCTAACAAGGGTTTTAAATTTCATAACAATCCAACGGTTCAATTTGTGTCAATCGGTTAATTTAATCTTGGGTTATGCGTAATCATGAACCCAGAAATTTGTGATGTTAATGGTTAAATTTGTTAGTGGGTTTTGATCCTTGGATGATATTAAACATGATTCTAAACTCCAATCATATCCAGATACATTTAATCGATCGATTTGAGTTTAGGGTTCATACGATGGAATTAGGGGCTCTTGATTTTGTGCTTTAGGTTTAAAATTGGTGATGGGGATTGTGTTATTACTTGCCTAGGATCATGTTATTATGGTTTAATTGCTTCAGTAACATCTAATGATCAAGAATCATAGGTTTAGGGTTTGAATGCACTTGTAGTTGTGATCTCTTGATTTTATGGTCAAAAGTTGTTATAAGTTGGACCATATGATCCTTAGGTTATTAGATACACTTGCCCTATGCCTATTCTTACCCAGATTCATGTTTGATTGTGTTTATGATTGAGTGTTCATGCGTTTCTACGCGTAACTATGAATTATGGCATGTTTACGCATAATCATGCATATTAAGTGTGTAGGTATGAATATTGATCAGTGGTAATGTGTTTTACACTTTCAGGAATCAAACAACTCTAATTACGCAAGGTGATTTTTTGGAAAATGGCGTGTTTACGCGCAAGTTGTTCATCCTACGCGTAAGATTGGATCTTACGCGTAAGATTCGACACGTGGACAAACATTGTCTTGGATAAGACAATGTTTACGCTTAATGATAATTCTTATGCATAAGTTTTGTTCTTACGCTTAAGTCTTGAACTTACGCATAAGTCAAAACCTACGCATAAGTTATATCTTACGCCTAAGGTTAATCCTTTGCGTAATCTCATTTCCTACGCCTAAGATTTTATCCTACGCGTAAGATTGAGCCTACGCATAAGATTTAACTTATGCGTAACATATAAGTTTACGCGTAACCTTTGCACTTACGCCTAATTTCACTTCTTACGCTTAAGTCAAGTTACGCGTAGAATTTTCCACTTACGCGTAAACTTGTCAAATTCATGAAATTTTTTTAAGTGTTGTAAAATTTTCAAAGTGTAATCTCTTGTAATGATAAACTTATGTTGTAACTTAATTATTAGAAGTTTCTACCATGTGATAAAACACAAGTTTGTCATATATCAAAAGTTTTCACACACACAAACACCCACTGATCAATGTATAATATGCAAATCATGTAATCTTATGTCTGAGCTAATACAATAAACCATTGCCATGTTTGTATTTGTTTATGATCAATTCAGATGGCAGAACACAATGACGTTCCATACGGACCAGAACCCGAACCTAAACTTTCATGGGAAGAGACATTTCCAGATGATTACACCAGAAAGATTGGAAAGAACAACCTCCGAATCAACTTCAACAAAATCACCTGCAACGAGTCCTCATGTATTGTTGCAGTGGATGCTCTCCTATATCACCCTAACAAGCTGTTATTCACCAAGTCTGCCTCAGTCTCCTGCTTCTACATCCATCAGTTTTGGCATACACTTCAGCTAGATCTTGGAGAGGCTTCCTTCACCTGTATGCTTCATAACCGTCAGGTCACTGTGGACATTGACTTGCTTAGGAATGTACTTGGGTTACCTGAACTCGGCCCAGATGAAGTATATGATCAAGTTCCCACCGAAGAAGAGTTGATAGAGTGGTTACGTGATATTGGCTATGACGAATCAGAAGAAGTTGTGACAAGACATTCTAGGGTCAACATTAGATATCTTCCACAACCATGGAGAACCCTATACATTCTGATTGCCAAGTCCTTATCTGGCAGAGATACTGGGCATGAACACCCAAAGCTCCAACACCTCAAACTCTTCTGGGCAGTGGCTAATGTGAAGAAAGTTGATTATGCCAGTATCATTTGGGAAGACCTTGTGTGGCACATTCAACACAAGACCACCAACATTCCATTTGTCCGCTTTGCTAAACTACTCATCGAAAGCTTCCTTCGTGAGTATGACGATATCCCACAAAGACTTGATGACAAGGATAAGAACACGTTCAGAAATGAAGATACTCTCAGAGTCATCAAGAGACTTGACACCAGCACTCGGAAACAAGGAAAGAAACTTCCCGATTGTCTCTTGAATGCCAAAGTGAAGGCTTGCAAGAATTACAAGTATTACGAACAAGCTCTTAAGGATGACAAAGTTGGTTTCCTGGACGAAGTTGTTCTACCTTCGTGCATGCAGAAGAAGGGAAAGAAAGGCAGTAAAACTGGGAGCTCCGGCAGTTCTACCCAGTCTAAACCTAAGAAGAAGGGTACTCTCAAGAGAAGGACTCCTACCAAGAAGCCCGCATCCATTCCTGAACCTGGGTGGTTTCCCTCACCACAATCTTCTCCAAAACCGTCTGACTCTGAACAAACCGAATCCGACGAAGGTCCAGTTTACAGGGCAGCCTTTGCCAATATCACTGAGAATGTCAACCTTGAAGACATTAATGACAAAGACTTGACTTTCGAAGATTGGAATAAAAACATTGATGAGTTTGCTGATAATGCCGTATATCCATCATACCTCAATCAAGACCATTCACTGAAGCTCAGACAATTTTGGAAGAAGAAAGGATTAGGAGAGAGAAGATGAAGGAACCAGTGACTGCTGAACAAGAATCTGTAAGCCTTTCAGTTGAAGAAGAAAATGAAAGGGCTCTCAATCTGGGTCTCCTCCACAGCCGAATTGATGCATTCAATGCTGATCTACCTCCACCTCCAGTGTTCTCTCAAACCACCAAAGCTGGCGGATCAAGCAGCATTCCTGAGCCTACCACAGGGATCAACACAGACTTGGTTGTTTACGACAATCCCTCGGTATCTCCCACAGACATTGAAATGACTAATGCTTCAGCAACGAGAAAAGAGGAAGAGGAAGATCCCATGGATACTGATGCTCCACGATTGATGACTATGGAAGAGATGGAGCTCAGAGAAAGGGCTCAGGAAGAGGAATTGAAGAGAAAACAGGAAGCTGAAGAGGCTAGGCTTGAGGAGCTTGCCCAAGCCAAACTGGAAGAAACTATCCGTATGGAGAAAAGCAGGAAGGCTGAAGAGGCAGCCAAGCGGGTTGAATAAAAGTTGAAAAAGGAAGAAGAAGCCAAGCTTGCAGAAGAATTAAGGCTTAAAGCCGAGGCTGACAAACTTGCTGAAGAACAGAGGTTGGAAGAGGAAGCAGCCAAAGCAAAGAAAGTTGATCAACCCGAACCTCAGAAAGGAGATGAAAAAGACATTACCACCAACCTTGAATCTTCACAATCATCACCTCCTGCATCCGAATCAACACACGACAAATCAATCAAGAAACCAAGCACCAAAGCCTCTGCTGCATCAAAGTTGCTTAAGTCAGCATTCAGAAAAGTACATGAAAAGAAGAGAAGCAGACTGGAAGATCAGGTTGCAACACTAGCAACCCAAGTTGCTGAATTGACGAAGCTGAACTCGAACGTCCAAGAGCTGCAAGACAAAGTTGATACTTTCTTAGCTAAAGACGTACAGGAAAACTTGGAAGCCACATTAGCAGCTCAAGCACATCAGTACATGGAACAACATTTAGTTGCTGAGTTGAAAGATCTGCTGGCACCCATGAGAGACGAACTCACCAAGTTCGCAGAGCAAGCTGTCAAGAAAGTAATCCGATCGACAACATTTACTCTTCGAGCTGACAAGTCTACTGTTCCACTACCAGGACTATCTATGGACGAATTGGAAGCTCAACTCTTGGACAAGCTGGCAAGCAAGTTCACATTGTCTCCTGAAGAAGCCAAAGTCCTGGAAGCATTGAAAGACAAAATGACCAAAGAGACTTGCAGCACAGAGGCCGATAATCTGAAGCGTCAAAGAGATGATGAAGACAGGGATCCGAATTCTCAGGCAAAGAAGCAAAAACAAGCCGAAGGACCCTCATCTCAACATAAAGCACCGGTCATCCCTCCAACAACAACTACATCCTCACAACAACCTAAGGCATCAGGTTCTGCTCCCAAGGCACACGACCACTTTGTATACACCGGTGGTGACGAGATTCCTTAACCCGATGAAGTTCCAAGACCGTCCTCTAAGAAGAAGAAAGAAAATAAAGGAAAACATCATCAACCCAAACCGGACACCTCATCAAAAGGCACAGAACCAAAGAAACCGAAAACCATCCTCAACTGGCTAGATCAAGACGATAGTGCCGAATACTCCTGGTTTGAGAAGATGATCAATTCGCAACCACCACTTGAAGACAATCATGAACCTCAAGATGGTCGAACGGTGGAATATGCTCAAATGATTCAGCAAAGGTTTAAGATGAAAAAGATGAATAAGAAAGAGCTGCGAAGAATCAAGAATGATGCGTTCAATCTTCTGAAAGATCGGTCTGCTAACTCAATCGAGCTTGAGTACCATCTGGAAAATATTGCTCAAGCTATGTCAAGCAATATTGACTGGATCAATCCTGAATCTTATGTCGATCCGGTCACAAAGAAAACCGCACCTTACATTACTGACTGGTCCAAACCACTACCGATGATTGGGAAGCCTAAGGAACCGAAGATCCCGTACAAGTTCTTCTTCAACAAAGACTTGGAATTTCTGAAACTTGGCAGCAAGATTGAAAAGAAGTACGTTACCTCACTCGCCTTTCTCCCTGCAGCTCAATATCTCAACAATGCCATCGAAGAAGAAGCTTCAGCATTATTCGTTGATAAAGTTGTTGAATATGACCGGAACGCACTTTACGGCATACATCATTGGCCAGACAACCGGGCACAGTACTATCGAAGCAGCAGACTCAATCAGACAATGGGCGATGTGACAAGTGATTTGAAGATAGTCTCAATTCAGTTCATTTCGACTGTCACTCACTATGGGTACCCCTTCCTCAGCAAAATCACACTGAAAAGACTTGATGAAAAGGAGTACGATATTTCCGAGTCAGACTTTCCACGACTACTTCTCAATGACATCGAAGACATGTACCTACTCAAAGTTCAAGGAAAGCTCTGTGGCTTGCCTAAAGAGATGCAGCTTGCCTTTATCCAAGCTCTCCTAATCTTCATCAGGCAGATAGTCATCAGAGAAAGAGTAGAAGATCTTCAATTGGGAGTGGAAAGTTATCAGAAGAAGCTCAATCTCACCAAACCCAACATGTTCGACATCCCCGACCTTCAACATCTACCTCAATACACCTTGATCAGGCATCCATTTGGGTTCACCTACCGCAGTATAAACGGTCGTAACTGCTTTATGGCCTATGAAGAAATTCATAAGTTCTGTGATGAAACCCTGAAGTTCGTCAGAGATGGAATCAAAGGCAGAATTAATGACATAGAACTGGGGAAATCCAAAAGGTGGAACACCAATGAGGCCAGGGACGCTCGCAGATTCATTACAAGGATTGAGAACCGGTTGAAGCGTAGGGATCAGTTTCGGAGATTGGAAAGCTATGTTGGAGGCAGATCAAAATTTCCGGTGTTGACATTTCAGAGACCTGATTGGTAGAAAATTGTAAGAGTTTGATTTGATTTGTCAATATTATACTTCATAATGGCTTGTGCACGCATTACAGTGCACAACCCGAACTTGTAAAGAAAGGACCCTGAGGTACGCATGAGTGCCTCAATCCTAATATAAGGAGCGAAGGCTTCTTACTTTTGAGTAGAATTAATCAAACATTTATGATTTTCATAATTCTGCTCAAAAGGACAAGTATTTCACCTCAATAAGACCTAATCACTTGTTGAGGGGGAGCACTTGTCAAAACAAAATACTTTGCTCAAAATCAAAAGTTCTTGGTGAATCTCCCCGTAAGACTCAAAAGGCATATTTTAATCTAAACAATTGTCAAAAACATCATTTTATATGCTATTTTTGAGGGGGAGAAAATGAAAAAGTGATTAAAATATATGAAGTCAAAGCTTAAAAGTTGTATCATGTGCGAGCTAGACTCAGTATTGACCCAGGAATTGACGAGACAATAAATGTTAGTAATATCAAAAAGACTTATCCTCGACGGGTTATAACATCAAGTTAGTTATTAGAGCTAGTTGTCACCTAAAAGCTGACAATGGAACTCTTTAACTAACCACGTAAGCGTGTCTCGAAAAGGATTTGTCTTAGTAGAAATGTGCCGTCTCGAGAAACTTTCTGTGGACTTGACCAGGCCGGGTAATAACTTCAAGCTAGTTTATCTAGTGATGTAAGCGTGTCTCGAATCGGTCTTGTTCACGGAAAGTGGATCAATTCAAAATGCTTGCTCCTCCCGCATGTGCAAATTTATTAAATACTTATGAGCACATGTGCAGGGGGAGCCCTTCAAAAGTGTACACAAAAAAAAAAAAAAAACTCTCAAAGTGTTAACCAAAATACTTGATTATCACAAACACTTTGAGAGATTTTCAATCAAAGGTTTCTTGGCTACTGTCGGAGTTATAAGGTGATTAAGATAGGAATATCCGTCCCATGATCCGCCAGAGCCGGAGGGATCTACCCAAGGACATCTCCCATAGTTAGAATTAGAAGTCCTTAGGTATGATACGAAAAAAGGAGAAAAGAATGAAAGGGAAAGAAGGAGTTGAAGAATTAAAAAGAAAAGTAAAGTAAAGGGTGAAAAGAAATAGCTCTCCATATGTTTAACCTTAGGGCAGACACCGGGTTCAATACGTATGCTACTGGTTGTCGCAAAAGACAACACCGGTATTGAAGACAAAGTCGTCATGGACCCAGTGACGCAATGCACTAAACCTTCTTAACCACTCAAGTTCTCTTAAAAGAGATTGTTTCATTCTCACAGGGAACCAGCGTAATCTATCGACTTATCTCTTAGAGATAGTTGATATTGAAGCAGGAGACCCCTCCCTAGTCTCCGCATAGGAAACCTAAGTGTGCACTTATAGAGTCTAGAGCCTTGAGATACATCAAAGATCTCTTAGGAACACTTAATATTTCTACAACTGGTGTTCTACATCAATGGGCACCAGCTGTAAATTATCGAGTCCTTCTCAGATCTTAGCAATCTGCCGAGAACGTTTATGAGAGGATTACATATGTATTCCTCAATGATTGAGCGGAAATCCTGCCAGGGTCAACATCAGACAGCCCTGACAGCAGGTCACTTCGGTAACCCCACAAGGGTTACGCTTAGTGTTTGCGGTGGTCCCATAGCAATCTACAGTCGTGGAGTGATCCCCAGCGACTCACCCAGTCATTGAGCTACTTAGTAGGTCTCGTAAGCTCCTTCGGGAGTATCTGATATGGGAACGGCCTGGATAAGGATTAGAAGGAGTCTTCACAATATGTTGTTGATGAGCTCTAATTCCTTATCTGTAAGTACCGGTTGTTTTATTGCTAACTGTTTACTCGCAGGTACCTCACTTCCATGATGGTAGATTCCAACATGCTCATACATACATCTTGAAGCAAAAGAAAGCTCCCCCAAAGATCTTAGCACCACAAAGTTCAAAGAAAGATTCTACACCAATAAGAAGAATCTACAAAGTATAAAGACAAAAATCTTAATGAAAGAAAAGGAACTTCTTGTACGTGAAAGTCTAAGTCCAAAGATGTATGAGTATGTTGGAATGGCGGACAACCACCACAGACGTAGGAGTGACGAATGGCAGACTACTTCATAACATAATCACTACATCATCACCAAAGAACAAAGACAAAGAACAAAGTACATTCATTATCATTCAACCATTTTGAAGATGTCTTAGAATTTTACATGTCACAAGTCAACGACAAAGATGAAGACGTCAAGCAACCGTGATGACCGACCCTTAGGGGGAGATTGTTGGGATCATACTTTTGTATTTAAGTCAAGTCTCGGTCATTACCTTTTGTAATAGGTTGCTTAGCTATTTATTCTACATTGTTTATGTTACAAGGCTTTAGTATGAAAGCCCTATGGGCCTAAAAGCCCACGAAATAGAAAGATAAGGGAAGAAGGGAGTGTTGCCCTACTCTTCCCTTATAAATAGAAAGCTTATGTAACCTTTCATATTGTTGGTTATTTGAATATCTTAGTGAAACTCTTGTTCTCTCAACCTTCATATTTCTTATAATCAACCATCTCTCATTCTCATCTTATTTCTTTCATTATCATACTTGTGTTTACATAAATGGTGACCTAACAATCATCGTTGACTAACCTGATTTGGTGAGGGTTCTCACAAGTACGTTAGTGATTTTATATGTTTTTATTAGTTTTATGCTAATTTTACATGTTTGGTAAAGGTCTAAGGGCTTAATATGTAATATTGTCTAAGTTTAGAGAAGCCCTAGTCCTCACCTATAAATACTCTTGTATCCCCTCATTTGAGGGAGTTGGTTCTCTTAGTAATTACATTTCTCTCATTTTCATATCATTAAGGGTTCCTTCCACTCTCTCTCTCTACTTACTTTCTCTCTCTAAGATTAGTGATTATTTGTTAAGAAAACATGACCTATCAAGTGGTATCATTCACCATGGGATAATATAGGTTGTTCTAGGTTAGATTTGGTAGGAAAAACTAGGTTTAGAAGCGAATTTTTGGAATCTGGGTACTGTTCATCGGCGCTCTATCGAGTTAGCTTGGTTTAGCGAGTTAGGATTGTCTGTTTATCGAGTTAGGATTGGTTTAGCGAGTTAGGATTGTATCGAGTTATACATTTGGCGAGTTTGCCAATAAATAGCGAGTTAGCTACTACCTTATCGTTTATCGAGTAAGGTTCTTTGTGTTTGATACTTAGGGGAAACTCTACTCAATTCATTTCCTCTTATCGAGTTAGCAATCTTATCAAGTTACAAAGTTTTACCGAGTTAGATATCCGGCAAGCCTTATCGAGTTACTAAACCACTACTTTACCGAGTTAGTACTCCTGACAACATTACCGAGTTACATATCTTACCGAGTTACAGTTTTCTGAAAGCTTTACCGAGTTACAGTTTTCTAAACGCTTTACCGAGTTACAGTTTTCTTAAAGCTATACCGAGTTAGAAGCCAAATTTATCAAGTTACAAAGTTTCTTACCGAGTTATAGATTGTACCGAGTTACAGATTGTATTGAGTTACAGAGTGTACTGAGTTAGTAGCCAGATTTATCAAGTTAATAAGTCCGAAAACCTAGAACTCCAACCTTTATTCATCCTTAACGATCCAAGATTAACAGAATCATTAATCAACTCATCTTCACAAGTTTATCCTTCTTATCTTTATTATCTTTCTCTCTTATTTTCAAAAAAAAAAAAAAAAAAAAAAAAAAAAAAAAAAAAATTTGAGTAAAATTTAATTTTTACAGGAGACTAAACGTTCAATTTTTACGCGAAATTCAAATTTTGGTTTAACAGTGAAAATTTTGGCCCAAAATTTGAATTTTATTTTAGGCCAAAATTCAAAATTTTTCGGTGAAATTTGGCGGCAAAATTTTTGAAACTCAAATTTTTCTTGCAACCTCAAAATTGCATTTCATAGTGTTTTTCAAATTTTGGGAGAGAAAATTTTTCATATTATTTTTGGAGGGAAAATTCGAAATCACTATATCGACCTTGAGTGTGACATTTTGTTTGATTATTTTGATTACGTCGCAACAATCAAGGGGGAGAGAAATGTCATTTACAATGTCTCAATCACCTTCTTCCAACTACCTTCCTCACCAATATTCTCATCAGCAACAGTATCATCAACAACAAAGTCACAGCTCCCTCATTCGTCATGTTCTGCTCTTTGGCAATGAATCAAGGCCTCCAATGTTGCTACCAGGAACATATACTGATTGGAAATGGAGATTTCTAAAATGGCTCATAGATCGTCCGGCTGCAGATCTCATACTTAAATCCATTCAAGATGGTCCATACAAACTGATATTTCTTGCTGACTCAACAGGAATTATCAGACTACAAACTGATGAAGATTTGAATGCTACTGAACTTGCTTAGTACAATGCTGACCAACAAGCTGCATGGTTCATGACATTAGCCCTTCCCAACTCAATTTACATGAATATGGACTTTTAAGTCAGTGCTTATGAAATGTGGAAATATATTGAAGCTATGCATCGTACAGTAGAACTTCATCACATCAGAATGAAGCAAATTCTTGAATCTTGTTTAAGCTTGAATCCACTGAAGACCATTCTCCCTGCTCCACCATCTCCAGCTGTTGACCATGGGTCCTTAATTTACACTCAATATGGTCTCTTCTTCAATCCTCCAAATGCACCTGAGCCTATCTTCATTCCACAGTACCATCCTGCAACTCTAAATATCATATGCAATCACTTTTGCAAAATCTTGTGAAGCTTGGACAAGCATCTACTGATAAAGGCAAATGCATGATGACTTCAACTTATGAATGCTTTAACACAATGGAAGATACTGATGATGAAGAAGATCTTATTGAACCAAGCATGGCATTTTTGGCATATACGGAAAATGTTGCAGATGTGGAAGCTCAAGATTATGATTCAACTCCACTCTTTGACGCTAATGTTGAATACGATGCCACACTTAGTCAAATGGAAGTTGAAGGGGGTAATCTCAATGCTGTTTTGCAAAGTTTCATGGGAGATATTCCATCAGATGATGAATATGCAGATTTGGAATCCAATACAGCAGATTTGGAAGCCGATACAGCAGATGTGATGTTAATGGCAGACATGCAGGAATCTCACATGAATAATACAGGCCCATTTGTTTATAAGGGGTTCTTACAAACTATGAAATCGGCTTCAAATCAACTTGTTTCACATGAAAGCAGTGACACAATGTACTATTCAAATTCCAATGAAGATGAAGATGAAGACTTCAATACATTGAATCAAGGACTTGCTCTTATTGCTCGTACCTTCAGCAAATTCTCCAACATGACAAACAACCGTCTTCGTTCTTCTTCTAACACAAGGAATCAAGCTGTTGTGCAAGGTGAAAGAGTTAATAGACAAGGAAGGAATGCTGAAAGGACTGTTGGGAATACTGTAGATGTCGGTAATACATGCTATCAGGATAAAATTTTGGAAGAGCAAGATGACAACAGCAGATTGAGGAATGATACAGATGTTGATTCTGCTGATATCAGACCCACTTATGACTCAGAGCCCAACTTTGCCAAAGAACAGATGGTTGAGGAAGATGTCATACCCATCTATGACACAGAACCTAACTTTGACAAAGAGCACATGGATGAGGTACAATCTACTGTTGATCATATTATGTCTGCAAATGAGAAACAACACTCTGAGCAACCTAACTTCAGTAATGAAGGAGAGGTCGACCAGGATGTTTTACAATGTCTTGACAAATGTTCTGAGTCTGAGTTCTTACCTGATGATCCAATAACTGAAACATCATACCAAACTCTTGAGTCAGAAAACATTCTTCTCAAAAAGACCATTGCCCAGTTTCATAAAGATTTTTCCAAACTTGAGGCACATTGCATCTCACTTGAACTTAAATTGCAAAACGAATCTCTAAATTCAGGCAACAATGGTCAATTTTTGAATGAACAAAGTAAACGTGTGGATACATTAGTTAAAGAAAATGAGCTTTTAAAAGGTCAAATTCAAGCAAAGGTGTTTGCACATGCTTCATTGCAAAACCATCAATCTTGGGGAAACCGCCTCTTCAAACAAACAGAAAACAATCAGTGGTTAGACAACTAACTGCATTTAAATCTGAAAGACATAAATTTTCAAAATCTCGGTTTGCCTCCCAAGTTGTTGAGAAAAACAATTTGACAAAACCAGTCACTCCACATTCTTGGCCTAAGGAAAATGCATCTGTGTATGCTAAATCTCAACACGTGATTATATCTGGCTCATCTAGGATTAGTTCGAAAATAGTGTCTAAAACGAGCATTAAAATTAAAAAGTCTTATGACACATATGACATGTACAAGAACTATGATCTAGAAAAGGCTAGGAAAAAGGCACTACTTCAAAAGGATGGAATTCTAGGTTCAAAACCTCATGTGATTCCTTCCATTGTAGTACTGAACACTGCTAGTAGTAGCAAACCAAAACCTAAGAGAACTCAACAAACTAATAGGAATTGACTAGCATCTAAGAGTAGTGGCATAAATAATCATGTTGTCTGTGCTTTAAAATATCTTCAAAAGGGAAATTCACTTGAAAAGGCTCAATCGACTAAGACGAACAAACCCGTTGAACCAAAAGTTATAAGTCAGAAACCTAAGAAGTGGATCAATATAGGACGTAGGTTTTCTCAACCAAGTGATGCTCCCACTCCATCTAAAAGGAAAACAACTCCTAGATCTAACTTTAGGTGGGTACCCACGGGTAGAATTTTCAAAACGATTGGTCTTAGGTGGATTCCTATAGGAAAGATTTTAGACATTTGCACCAAAACTAATGTGATCTCCACAACATCTACCTCTAAGACAAGAATGAAAACCATCAGAATTGTGTGTTCGAGTGTTAATAAGATAGTTGACACTACATATTTATGCTTCTAACACCTGGAACCCAGTTACACTTGGGGCTCCATGTTTTCTGTTTTGTCTCTTCTTTCTTTCTCTACAGATTCAACAGGAATGGCTTCGGAATAATTCAGTTCTAGACCCACACTTCAACAATGGCTTCTGAGCACAACAGCTTAGGACCTGCAATCAACCATTTAAAAGCACTTCAGCAATGGCTTCTGAGCAAAACAGCTTAGGACCCGCATTTAACCATCTAAATTTTCCGGAATCTTCGGCTGAACAATTGTCACTCTCCCGTAAAGAAGTGAAAACCTTGTTTGCTCCTTTGTTTGATGATACGATTGAAAACCGTCCTTCTGAGGTCGCACCAATTTCCGCTGCACACCTTGATTATAATCAAGTACCTGATTCACCTCAACAAACAACAACAACTGTTGGGAGAGACGGCCCTTCAATTGCATCTCCAACAACCGTAGAACAAACCAGATCCAACTCACAACAATCAGCTGAAGACTCTATACCTCAATCAGTTCCACAAACCGCAAAGCATGATCCAGAGGAATTCTTTAACCCGTTTCCACCGGCTCAACTCATTCCTGACATAGCTGAGTCATCTACACGCAATTTGGATCATGCTAACATGCGTGATAACTATCAACTTCACCCTTCAACACACAAATGGACTAGAGATCACCCTTTAGTTCAGATTATTGGCCATCCAGATGCACCAATTATTACAAGACAACAACTCCACACAGATGGTGAAACTTGCATCTATGCACTCACAGTTTGTCAAGATGAACCTAAGAACATCAAACAAGCAATGACTTACGAAAATTGGATTGAATCTATGCAAGAGGAACTTCAGCAATTCAATAGATTAGAAGTCTGGGAATTAGTTAAAAAACCTGACGGAGTCTTTGTCATTGGGTTAAAATGGAGTTGGAAAAATAAATTGGATGCAGAAGGCACAGTCATACATAACAAATCACGCCTGGTAGCTAAAGGATACTTCCAAGAAGAAGGAATTGATTTTGAAGAATCTTTTGCTCCAGTGGCTAGACTTGAAGCTGTTCAGATTTTTCTGGCATATGCTGCTCATCGGAATATGGTTGTTTATCAAATGGATGTGAAAACGACATTTCTGAATGGTCAACTTCGTGAAGTAGTTTATGTTAGTCAACCGGAAGGCTTTGTCGATCCTGTTCGTCCCAATCACGTATACCAACTCAAAACGGCTCTTTACGGACTCAAGCAAGCCCCAAGGGCGTGGTATGAAAAATTTATCTGCTTTCTTGCTGGCCAATAAATTTTCTGAAGGTTCGGTGAATCCAACATTATTTACTAAAACATACGGGGTGGACTTATTAATTGTTCAAATATATGTCGATGACATTATTTTTGCTTCAACAAACAAAAGATACTCAAATGATTTTGCAAATTTAATGAAAAATAATTTTGAAATGTCCATGATGGGTGAACTTTTGTTCTTTTTAGGACTACAAGTTCATCAATCACCCCGTTGAATTTTTCTAAATCAGTCTAAATATGCTTTGGAAATTCTTAAGAAACATGGAATGATAAGCTGTGATAATTACCATACACCAATGGCTTTTGGCACAAAACTGGATGCTGATATACATGGGACTCCAGTTGACCCCACCAAATACCGAAGTATTATTGGGTCACTCATGTATCTCACATCTAGTAGACCTGATATTGTTTTTGTTGTCTATATGTGTTCGCGTTATCAGTCTAGACCAACTGAAAGACACCTTAATGAGGCAAAAAGAATCCTTCGATACATAAAAGGGAACCATTAATTTGGGAAACTAGTATCCGAAGGATTCTAGTTTTGAACTAATAGCTTTTTTAGATGCTGACCATAAAGGATGCTTAGACAAGCGAAAAAGTACATCAGGTGGATTACAGTTTCTTGGAGATAAGCTTGTGTCTTGGCAATCTAAGAAGCAGGACTGCACATCACTGTCATCTACCGAATCTGAATATGTAGCTATGTCTGCTTGCTGCGCTTAAGTCATTTGGATGAGATCACAGCTTAAAGACTATGGCTACCTATTCGATAAGATTCCGATCTACTGTGACTCTATAAGTGCCATTGCAATTTCCTGCAACACCGTTCATCACTACAAGTCCAAACACATTGAACTCCGCTACCATTTCTTCAAGGAGCATGTCGAAAAAGGTACCGTTGAATTATATTTTGTGAGAAATGAATACCAATTGGTAGACTTGCTCACCAAAGCATTACCTCCAACAAGGTTTACTGATCTAGTCCACCAGATTGGTTTGCGGTGTTTGACTCCAGATGATTTGCAAAAGTTTCTTAAAAACTGAGATAGTCAAACATCAAACTCTTTTTGTATATACTTAAAAAAAAAAAAAAAAAAAAAAAAAAACCCTACAAAAATAATCTTCTTTCTCTGTGCACAAACTTCGTAACTTCAAAACTATGTTCCTTCATTAAAACAAATTTTGCTTTACTCTGTCAAAATGGAACATGTTTTGAGGGGGAGAAAACTTTTCACAATATCATGAAGTTTGCACACCTCATCATAATTCTTCAAGGATAATTCTTCATCATTGATTGGGGATTTGTGAAAACTGACCTGTGATCAGGTAGAGTCTCTTTTAAAGAAGACTCTCCTTGACAGGAATTTCCAGCTTGTAGTAATGAATTTTCCAAAGAATCCACTTCGAAATCTTCATACTTAGCATGTTCTCATACCAGAACGTCTCAAAGCAGACAACACGATAGAGTGAATCGGTGAATAAATATTCACGGATTGATGAGAAATTGATTTATAGAAATCACTCGCGTGTCATATGATAAACATTTTTGAGACACGACGAGAGTTTTAAGCTTTGATTCATATTTCCATAAAAAATACTTTTGTTTGAAAGGTTATACTCAATCAACGTACTCGAAAATTAGTTGATGAGCACATTGAAAGGTTTTTGCAAAAGTATCCGTCAATCCATTTCCTGGAACAAGTTTGATTCAATTTTGAATCGCACCATTGTTGCTTTCCAGTTGTCACTTGATCATTGATCCAAGATGGATCTCACATGTCACCTACCAAGAGCTTGAAAGATGCTCGCTCTAGAAGGATGTCCATCGTCATTGTGAATATTTTCATATCACTCGGATGTTCTGGCAATACCACAAGGATAATGCATAGGACTCTAAATATATTATCTTACTTTCCACATTGTGTGAAACAATAAGCATATTTGGAAATCTGTCCTAACGAGATTTATGGATGATCTCTTTGGCTCTAGACTCAATAATGCATTTTGATCTACTCCTGGAGACTGGGGAGGCGTCTCCTGTTTTAGGTATCAACATAGCTCGCAATGAGCGGTCGATACATTACACAGGGTTCCCCGTGAGAATGAAACAAGCTCTTTTAAGAGAACTTGAGTGGTTGGGAAGTTTAGTGCAGTGCGTCACTGGGTCCATGACGTCTTGTCTTCAATACTAGTGTTACCTTAGTAACCACTAGTGGCATATGAAGTTGAACCCGGTTTCTGCACTAACGTTGAATATTTGGAGGGCTATTTCTTTTCACCCTTTCTCATTTCATTTCTTTTTCATTCTTCAACCCCTTCAGTGCTTACCGAGACTTCATCACTAGAACCTTGTTGGGTTTGTTCCAGTTCTAGCTCTATCTCAGTCCGCACTCTTCCCTTTCTCACTTTACTCCTTTTTTCAATCATTCCTAAGGACTTTTAATCTATCTATGGATTGTCCCTGGGAAGATCCTTCCGGTTCTGGTGGATCATGGGAACTCATACCTAACCTTAACCATCCTTATAACACCATGCACAAAGATAAATGGTCGGTCTTTGGTATTACTTCCACACACGCCTTTTGTTCCCCCTCAATATGTGCATCGATATTCGAAAGTGTTTAGCACATATGTGGGAGCCTATTTATTGAGTCCAAAAGATCACTTTTGATTATCAGATTTCATATTTAAATCACATTCTCTCCCCCGATCAAAAATTTCAAATCTTTCGAGATTTTGGATCTCAATTGATTTAAATAAGTTAGCAAACGTTTAGGAGAGAAATGCGGTCAGTTTTAATATTTTCTGATAAAAGGAACCTTTTTCTTGCTCCCCCTCAATCTATGAGGGAGGTTGTTATGTGTCAGATTTGATAAGTTTACAAAAGATTTGAAGTTTTAACCAAAACTCTTTGAAAAAGTTATCATTCTGACACATAACCATCACAAATCGTTTTGTTGCAAGATGTTTGTACAAAGTGTGGAGAGTTTTGATGATACAAAATTTTTTGAGAAATCACTCTCCCCCTCAATCAATGACGGATGTTAAAACTGAAATATTTTCATAAAATATTAAAGTCATTGATTGAGTGAAAAAATTTTTTTTATCAAAATTTAGATTCAATTTGATTTTCAGTCAAAATCTCATGGTACCACCAAGTTTTCCACAAATACTTTTCGGAAAAATCATAGAAGAGAAAGTATTTGGTGATAAAAAGAAGATTTCTCTTCTTTATCAAGAAATGATGCACTGAAGCGTACATCAGATCGATGAAACATGGATATAAAGTAATCCATGCCCAGGTGAACTTCACCCGGTAAAAGGAACAACCGTCTTTTTGGCGACGTGTTTTCCCCATTTTGAAAAATGGGTTGCTATCTGAAGTAACAGCAAGCCATATTTTTGAAGTCCGGGTTACAGCCTGAAATGACTGTAAGCCATAATTTTTCGAAGAATATTTTGAGACACGATATGTTTTAGAAAAAACTTTATTTGAATCCAAAAAACTCTTGCTCAAGCATATGTATGATTCCGTGTCATTATTGAATGACATTTCTAGAAACGTACATAATATTGATTATACAAGAGACATGTCGTGAGAAGAATATTTTTTGGATTTTAATGATTTTTCAAATTTTTATGGTTTTTATATGTTTTATATTATTCTATCTACGCATTGGTATAAGATATGTACAAAGATCTATAAGAATTGTAAGAATAGGAGAAAGAGTCAGTCAGAAAGTTTATAAAGTGCAAGTTACAAAACATCACTGCACCCAAAAAAATACAACATATAATGAAACACCACTTTCACATAGGATATCATTCAGTTCGTTGTAGAAGGCGGTAGTCACTAGCTTGAACTCTGCCACCCACATAGCATTCCAAACTACGAAAGATTCTCCTCAACTCCAATCTTTTACGAATACCATCCAGGAATTTCTTGTTCATTGTCAGGTCGTGATCTGTCCAGTGGTTGGTATACCTTCTTGAGCCAGAAGAATACACATGGTATTCTTTCACTCTGAAGTCCACAGCTTCTTCGACCATTTGTAATGTACCATCACTGAACTTGTGTATTTCTGTGAAGCGCAAGACCATAGGAACGTTGTATTTGTCTCGAAATATCACGGCCAGTGGAGATGCCAGGACCATAAAATCAGCAACCGGTTCCATGCTAGTAACTTCCTATAGAGGTCTCGTGAGGTTGAGCTGGGATTGACAGCTTTCGATGCCAAGGAAGTCTTCGACTCATTTCCTGATGACAATACCCCAGACCCAATGAAGTACAGTGAAAACAAGAGTCCTCTTCTCACGAGATGGCAGGTGATGCAATTTTCCTTGAAGGTGTAGCAAGTATAGATCTTCAAAGTCATTTCGAAGATGTTTGAAATCGCCTTCGGATATGGTGTATTCTTTGAAGTCAGCTCGACGGAGAACTATGCTCTTGAGGTAGTCATATCCGTGGATAGGGTGTATCTGTATCTTCACTACACTGATGATTTGAAGTGGTGATCGAACAGACTTGCGGTCACTTTGAGCTTGAAATCGATCTATGTAGAATTGCTGCTTTTTGAGCCACCAGTAGGAGATTCCAAGAGATGCGGAGATATCGTATTCACATTCTTGAGCTATCCACATGCCATCGGGGACAAGCTGTTCCAACCCAATATCTGAATAATGTGCAGCTTTTATTTTGGTAATGGATAAAGCTGATTTGCATTGTCTGCTGCCAAGTCTGAGATATTCAAGATCCTTGTTGAAGAAGAACTCTATTTGGATTGTGACATGACCTGGAGAACCACCCAGAGGGAGTGGATTGCTGTAATTATACTTCATGATTCCTTCATCCACAATATCGTTAAACATCTTGTGGCATTCTTCCATTTGGTATTGTAGATGATTTACGTCCTGATGGAAGACTTTAACAATGTCAAAAGCAGGTCCTTCAAGGTCCTTTTGAGTAAGCTTAGATAATCCACGCTTCTTACAAAACCAAGTAATAAACGTCCCCATATCACCCGTTGTGATAGTAGAGAGTCTTCAGAAGGAGGAACGAAGACGGTAGTGATGGCATTGACCCAGTTGTTGTCATTACCTGGCAGATCAGAAGAGGGAACAGTCCAGTTAGGCTCTGGTGAAAGTGACTGCTAATCATCAGGTTTCCACCACGACTCTTTATCTTCTTTAGTTAAGAGAACTGGTGGTGGATCAGTAGAGTCACTTCTAGTGAACGATTTCCACCACTGCTTTTACGGGATATGAGTCGTGGAGGCATCATCTTCATCGTCATCAGAAGAAGCAGTAGGTTGAGGAATGAAGGATTCTTCATTAAAGACAACATCGTCATTGACTAGAGATGCAATAGAGGTCGTGCCGGTGTCAACAGAGGTCCATGCAGCATATGTGACTTGCTTGGCTTGCTTGGACGGTGCTGGCTTAGAAGATTTGTCAGTTTGTTGTTTCTTTGAAGATGAGGTGGGTTGTGATGGCATAGTACGAGATTGAGAACCACCAGGTAGAGTAGAAGTACCCGATGGTCCTGATGCCCCAGCAGGTGGAGGAGGAGGTGGAGGTTGTGGAGGTGATCCTGATGGAGGCTTGGGATGACCCTGACGCCTCTTTTTCCTCTTCCTCTCTATTTCCATGTCTCTGGTATGCTCCTCGGCATCATCTTGTCTTATAGAGGCATCTAATGCTTCATATAACCTGACATGCGCCTTATGACCTTTGTGTTGATCTTTCTCGTATATACTATGCTGCAGAATCACTTTCATGTCATTGATGGGTAAGTCTTTGAATCTGGATCTGAAAGGAGCTTCTAGTGTGATGCTGACAACTTCAGTGACTTGTTCATTGATGGCTTGTGATATTTGTTGCTCAAGGTCGAGATGCTCTAATTTGTATAGCCTGCTGCTGTGATTCTCAATCATTCGAGGCAAGTCGAGATTTGCAATATTTCTTAACACTGAAGCATGTTTTGCTAACGTCTCATGAATAATGAGATTATCTTGTACGACTCCTACAACAATACCAGCTAACTCATCCAGTCCACAGACCAATTTCTTCTCAGTGGTGGGAGGAGTTGTAATCTTAGCGGCATCAATGGATTTCTCTTGAGTGGCAGCGGCTTGAGTGGTGTCAGTGTTGTCAGTTGCAGCAGTGGGAGTTGGTGTAGACTTGGTAGGAATAGTAGAAGTGTCCTACTGTATAAGGACATCAACCATTGAGACAACTTCTTCTCGCTCATCACCAGATTTGTTACCTTCTACATCATCAGGCTTATTGACTAAGAATTGATCTCCAAAGGTGTCAAGATTCTTAAACAAAGCAAGAGTTCCAGTTGAGCTGTCAGGTTCCACTGCTAGCTTAGGATCATCGGTCTTAAGTTTGAGATTCCCTTGTAAGTTGGGGTAAGCAGTGGACACAAACTCGTCATGAAGTGGGTCAAGAGGTGTTTCAGTCTCAATAACTTTATCTTGCACGGGTTTGTTACTGGTGACGTCTTGGGTAGCTACGTTGGAGTCATCACCTTTAAGCGTTGAGCTGGTATCAGTATCTGAGCCACTTGAGTTAGCTGGTCGCCCCAGACTCGGTGATGATGTTTTGTCAGGAGACACTTTGGCTGATGATGATGGAGAGCGTCTTTTGAGAATAAACTTGGTGCTGGTTGATTTGGAGGCAGGAGATGAGATTTTCAACAATGTGTGTGCAGCCAGTTCTTCCTTACCGACATCCTTACCTTTACCTTCTACATGCTGGAGCTGTTGACTTTTGTCCAATTCAGGTTCTTTGATGCTGACACCACCGACTGGAGCTACCAGTGGCATGTACGCAGCCTTCAAGCTTTCAACAGTAGCAATTTGAACCATTTCTTCTTCTGAAAGAGGCATTTGTCTGGTGCTTGGTTCATCTTCAGGATCATTTTCTTTAGGCGGGGTTTTCTTGGAGCTGGGCTTTTTGCTCCCAGTGGTGCGTTTCACCCTTTTTGTACCTTCAGAAGAGGCAGCAGAGGCAGTCACACCCTTACGTTTCTTTGATGGCGTTCTTTCAGACTTGGTGGATAGAGAAGGCTCACTAGCAGATGCATCCCGACTCGATTTCAGAAGTTTAATGTACTCCCCATAATATGGTGCAGTGAGAATGTCACGAGTGAGTAGGGCATTGGAAATATCCATGCCAAAGATTATTTCGCCAGTACCTTTAGCATCATACTTGAGATATCCTACTGGATGTTCATCAGAGGGTTGATGGAGAGGTGATTCTTCTCTTGGATGAAATTTAAAATATAGTTGGAGACTTAATATAATGAGCTTTGTGAATCGAATGCTTGGAATGAGTAGCTTAGCGGATCTCTTCTTTCCATCTTTGTTCGCCTCACGATTAGCTTTATCAATGAGAAACGAGTGAATGGACTGAGTGAATTCCTCCCAGATTCTTTCAACGAAATTGACATCCTTCCCATTGACAACACCCCAGAGGATTTGTAGTGATGGAGCTCTAAGTCTCTCGTAACCAGAGGTTTTGCTCGTCAGACAAAAGTTAATGAGACTTGCGATGACTCTCCATGGTTGCTACAAGTCGTGAGTGATGACAATAGATAGTGTTGAGACATGAGTGGGATACCCAAGTTCATTGACAAAGCTAAGTAAGGTAGCTGGATTAGGCGGGGGAGTGTACTCCACATTATCACCAGTTGGCAATATTTGAAGTGCACTGCCAAGAGTTTCCTTTGTGATGTTCACCCAGTGTTCATCCAGCTGACATTTGTATGTGTTGGTAGCTCTGTCAAGGCAGATGGTATTCCAGAACTGTTGTATGTAAATGGATGGAATTATAGAAGATGCAGTGAAAGCATTGAAGAATGTAGTGTGCTTAAGTAAATCCAAAGCCATTCGGAATATGGGATGATTCTGAGGTTTGTCAGTCTTCACATAACAGTTGCTCTTCCCAATAGACACCCATTTGCTGAATGGAAGGATATCGTTGTCAGAACGAACAGGTGGGGCCGATGATCCCTTGATATTGGATTCTGCCATATTATCTGCATTTAACACAAACCACCACAGAAAAAAAACACACGGGATTGTATATGTTAGTTACAAGAAAATCCATGACATCACATCACAAGGTGATATCATCAGATCCATCAGAGAATCATGGTAGAAAGTGACAAGATAATTTGTACTAATGAGCACATAGAGAAGATAGAGTCATATAACACGTAACTCAATGATAGATATCATAAAAGAAACCAAAGGCATAAGGCAACCACATAGCATAACACGCATGTATTCCATGAGATATGAACAGATGATTACAAGATAAACAAGGTTGCAATTAATAGAGAGAAGCCCTCACAAAATAATATGCCAAACTGGGATAACCGCAAGATAGAACAACCCACAATCAGAGGTAAACACAGATTGAGTTAACCACAATACACATTACCCGCAGGTTAAGGTAACCGCAAGGCGAGTAAATCACAATTAACCGCAGGGCAATTAAACCACAGAGCAAGATAACCGCAGAGCGAGTTAACCGCAGGACACGTCACCCACTAGTTTAGGTAACCGCAAGGAGAGTTAATCGCAAGACGAATTAAACGCAGAACTAGCTAAACGCAGACTAAGTTAATCGCTAAAGATGGTAACCACAGAGCAAGTTAATCGCAACCACAGTTAACTGCAATACAAATTAATCGCAGTCATAAGAATACGAGAAAAACGCAATCAAGACTGGACGCTAACCGCAATCAAGAATTGGCGCTAAACGCAATCAAGAATGCCACTCACAAGCAGTCACCAACCGCCAGATCCTACTTCAACTATCTTAAGCAACTACAAGACCAACTAAAGAAGGAATAAAACTAACAATGATATAGTCCAAGTCCCTACCCAGCACCTCAAAACACTCCTATAAGTATCACAACTCTAAACGCAACGACTCATAGGCAATATCTCACAATCAAATCAAAGCACATAGAAATGGAAGTAACAGGGAACCAACAAACGCAATTATAAACAGACATAATCTAACCTATTGGCGATAAACAATCACACGAGACTCGAAAGAAGAATTTCACCACCTAGATGATGAAAATTACGAATCGAGTGAGCATATAATACAAAGTAAAGTTAAGAAACAAACAAAGAGAAATCTAACCTACCAAGGAGATCAACAAGGGAAGCAAGTAAGCTCTGTTGAGATTAGTACGATAGGTTAGGGAATAGTGGAGAAGAAACAATGTAGTGTTGTGATTATGTGACTAACCGCAAGAAAGAGAAGCATGTATATGTGGGAAAACATTTAAGAAAAGTGACACAACTAGTCCTTGTACTACTATACCACTTAGTTGACATAGGTACACATATACAAAATTAGTCCCAATAGTTATAGAAGTGACAAATATAGAAAATAATCTACAGGAAGCACGAATTAAATCATGGGACCAGATAAAATCGAGAAGCAACATATCAACTAAAGCAGCATATAACAGGGAGAAGCACACAATAAATATACAAATACAAGTAATGTTTATACATGGGTGGAGGAGTAGAGCCTGTAAAGAAAAATAAATGAATGCAAAACATGCACAATTATATACAAGAACTATGAACAGGATAAACACTGGGTATTAGTCAATTAGTCAGTTAGTGACAGGTGAAGAACGATTCCTGGACATAATTAACCAGGAGTCCACAAGATCATACATCACATGAGAGTAGACACGTCTCCAACCGTGGGAGATATCAGTGTCTTTGGTTGCCACACAAGGACTTTCTTAAAACTGTTTTGTAGACCCTTTGAAACTTCAATGTCTTTGGTACACACATGTGACCATTTGTTACCATTCATCATGAATATCCTTCCAGTTGGTACCCATATCCAAGAAGATCTAAGCTTGTATGGTATTTCATGCATTGTGACATTCTTATGGTGAATGGTTCGGTTATCAGATTTCCTTGGTCTATGTCTTAAAGGCATTTCAGGTTTGTGGCCATTTGATTTATGATTCTGAACCTTAACTTAAATGTTGACCAATTGATTATGAGTTTTGAGTTTTGAGTCCACAGATTTAATCAAAGCATGTTTCTCATCTACTTGGGAGACACACCGAGCTTTCGAGAATTTTAGTCTTTCAGAAATAAAAGCATTTAGTTGTCTAATGATAGATTGATTACCAACTGTTTTAAAAACTGGTTTTCCCAAGATAGATGGTTTTGAAAGATTAGGGTTCATTTGACTCTTTGTGACGCAACTTGGCACACTTTGTACACCAGAAATTGTGGGACATGTAGTCAGACTATTAGCAATGAGATCATTATGTTTAGTTAACTGAGAGGTTGTCAGATTGATATTCTTAGCTTTTATTTCTTTAATTGAGTCACTCAGTTCTTTACATTGCACTTTCAAAGTCTCATTTTCCATACGTAATTTAGCCATTTTGCATTCAGTTTCATTAATTTCATGTTTCCATTTGGCTTCATTACTTTGCTTATTCATCTTAATTTGGTTTTTTAGACTGTTGATCGTTAAATCCTTGTCTTGCAGCTGAGTTTTCAAATTGTTTATCACAAAATGTTCATTAAGTCCAGGCAATTTCAGATTCAAACAAGGTTTGCTATTTTGAAGACATTCTTCTTTTTGTTGTATTTCAATTTCAAGTGAAATACAATGTTTTTCAAGTTGTGAAAACTTTTTTAGAAGTTGATTAAACGTTTCTTTTTCAACCATGTTCTGGTCCATTGTCTTGGAAAACTCAGCTTTAAGACAAGAACTTTCATCATACAGATCACTTTCTCCCCCTTTATGACACATATTTGTTGAAGTAGAAGAGGTTAAACTGTCAGTCTTTTCCAACAGATTTGTGTCATAACAAGGTTTAATTTGATCCGTATGGTGACATTCATTAGAGAGGATATTATGTTGATCAATTGAAGATACCTCATCACTTGAAACAAGTACCAGCACATGTCTGAGCTTTTCATCAGTAGCACGCGTCACAATTTTGCCAGAAGTGTTAAACATATCAGCTTCTGAATCCATGCATTCAGTGATGACTGACTCAGCATCCGATGCTATACCCAAATAATCAATACCATCACTTGATTGTACCCCATGTGTCTTTACCCTGTCTTCATATACCCGTTCGTGCTTTACCTTTTCCTCAATGTACTCCTTAACCTTATCCAAGCGTTGGAGTAACATGTCTCTGAATGTGTCAACGTCCATTTCTGTGTGGTCAGTAAAACACTTCATAGTCATCTGACTCTCGTAGTCACATATCATTGCAGATTTAGAGTTTATGAAGCTCTGCAATTGTTTGCTGAGCACACAGAGGGCAGCTAAGGATCCAGCATTGGTAGATTCTTCCTGGTCCAGTTGTTGTCGTAATTGATCCAAATTAAGAATCATACTCTCTGTGAATGTTTGAACATCTTGACCGAAAAGAGTTGTAAACGCACGTTCGAACCCCATTTTGAATCCATCACCCTCTAATAGTACGGAAAGATGTGACTGAAGCATTCGAAAGCATTCAATGTGGCATTCCCTTGCATATTGAAGCAAATTACTTGACTGATGAATCACATTCTCTTGAGAATCCGAGCACGATTGTACCATTGAATCATTATCAGGTACAAGTCCGTTTATTTGTAGATAAAGATTAGAAGTCAGCGGTACGTCAACCATGTCATCTAATTTGAGAATTTCGGGTATTACTGAATCAGGAGACGTTGTCATGATGAAGCAGGTGGGTTACAGTTTGCACTAGGTGTTAAGTTGTGACAAGTCAAGTTACGATATATCTAATTGAGATTAGCCAAATCATAAGGATTAACCCACAACGTCAGATCACAATTAGATTAACCGAAACGACTTAAGTTACAACCATTCACTAATTGCAAAATGATCCACCACTCACACGAATCTCAATACTTAGGAGATAACCTCAAAAAAACAAGCAAACCACTAAATACATGTAACCGCAAGTTTGAGACTAACCCAGATGAAAGCAAAACTCAAGATCAGGAGAGTTACTCGCAATCCAGGAGCAAACCGCAAATTAGGCAAACCGCAAGGTAAGTAATCGGAGGATGAGATAAACACAAGGAGGTAAACGCAGAGAAACGCAAACCGCAAGAGCAAATCTCAGACACTTAACCAGTAACCACTAAACCGCAATCACTAGTCGCAAGTCACAATAGTCCAAAACTGTCACTATCCTTGCGTTTTGTCAGTTCACTCAAAATAGTAATCGCAGACAGCTAACCACAGAAATCTAGTAGCAAACCGCAGTCAAGCAATGAAACAGTAGAGGTAACCGCAACTAAGAAAGTCGACCCAAACTCAATCCAATCTTAAAAAATACGTGTGAAATGGCAAGACCAACTGAGAAATAATGTACCACTAACCCAAATAATCATAAAAGTACACCTCTAACATGTCAACAAACACTAGATAAATCAAACCAAGATGTTTTCAAGAAAAACACTACTAACTCACAAAACCACACAAACCACATCAAATAAGATTCACCAAGGCCCTAGGATGAAACCTTGGCTCTTGATACTAATTGTAGGATACTAATTAAGTCACAAACATGAGTATAAGGTGGTTATGTTGGCGTTGAGTTAGAAGGAGGAGGAAGAAGAAAGAAAGAAACTAGGAACCTTTGAGAGAAAACTAGAAATCTATTAGCTTGTTAAATGAAGGTCCAACCCTCTCCACATGTGGAGAGGGGTATTTATACTACCTAACAAACAAATGATAAAACGCCCACATTCGGGCTGTGGATCAGACATACAGTGGGTAAAGACCCGTCCTTCTTCCACGATGTTACTTAATCTAATTCTAACTAATAACTATACTAACTACGAGCTAACTTAATGCTATTACATCAATTAGGTGACCGAGTCTTCTATAGGAATAATTGTATTCCTTACACAATGGGAATGAAAAAAAAATCTTGTATTTTTTTCTTTTTCTTTTTGGATTTTGTTTGTAAATTTTTTTAATATTTTTTTAGAGTTAATTAAAATAAATACACTCAAGTGAAATAAGCTTATTAAAAAAATATTAACTAAATGTTATTTTTAATTAACTATTATATTTATTTTGTTAACTCATATTTAAAATATATTAACTAAATCAAATCTAAAAAAATATTAACTAAATACATTCAACCTATTGTATTTATTTTAATTAACTAATAAAAAATATTAAAAAAAAAACCGTACAAACAAAATAAAAAAAGAAAAAATTAAAAATTGTTGTTGTCATTCTCAAATATTGACAAGTGTCCCCATTTTAATTAACTATTGCATTTATTTTAATTAACTCTAAAAAATATTAATTCTAAAAAAATATTAACTAAATACTCTCAACTTATTGTATTTATTTTAATTAACTCTAAAAAATATTAAAAACAATTACAAACAAAATCCCAAAAAAAGTACAAGATTTTTTTGTCATTCCTAATATAACTTTTTAATGAAGTTGAGTAGATTTTCAAGTTGATTAGCCGTTGGTTGAGTAGTTTGTGGGTCATGGGTGTTGTACTTTTGCACATAAGTATTGTACTTTTTAAGTTAAGTTGAGTAGATTTTTTAGTTGAGTAGTCGTCGGTTGAGTAGTTTGTGAGCCACTTAAAAAAATATATTTTATTAAAAGTGAGACACTTGTCAATATTTAGTAGTTTAGTATGATCAATTTGAGAATAAAGTAAAAAAGTGATCATACATTGAACCACCAAAAAGATTTTATAATTTTTGGTACCTTACCTCTAAATTTAAACTATTGCTGATGCCCTCAAATTTTCTATCTATTTTTTGAGTGTGGATACACAACATCTGGTCCATTGTTTCTAAGTTGGTGCAAATTTTGGTTCAAATCTAGATGTGTATAGACATAGACCCAATTTTTCACACATTTTAGAGATCCTTCTTGTATTACCAAACCAATTAGATAACGAAAAGTAGTTGCATCCACCATAGGAGAATATGTTTCTTCATAATCTATACCCGGTCTTTGTGAAAAACCTTGTGCCACCAAGTGTGCTTTGTAACGCGTAATTTCATTTCTTTCATTTCGTTTTTGCCCAAAGACCCATTTATACCCAACGGGTTTACACCTTCAGGTGTACGGACTACCACTCCGAAAACATCTCATTTTTCAAGAGATTTTAATTCCGCCTCAATTGCGTCTTTCCATTTTGGCCAATCATTTCTATTTTTTCATTCCAGAACTGATGTTGTCTTGATCCTCATCATCTTCCATAACTTCTAGCGCTACATTATATGCAAAAGCATCATCGACGTCGATTTCATTTCAGTTCCATACCTTTCTAGACATGATATAATTTATTGAGATCTCTTCATTTATGGGTACCCGAAGTTCATCTTGAACCGTCATGTCTAATGTCCTTATAGAGGACCCTTCTGGTGTTTCTTTAACCTCGACTTGACCATCTTGATTATATGCTCCCTTTTTCTTTCTAGGATTTTTATCTTTGGAACCGACTGGTCTACCACGCTTTATGCGTACCTTAGACTCATTAGCAATTTCTAGATTTTCTTTAGGAATATCAATTTTAATAGGAGCATTAACAGCTGGTATATGTGATTTGGTTACTCTTTTAAGGTCAGTAAACGCGTCTGGTAATTGATTTGCTAACCCTTGTAAATGAATTATCTTTTGAACTTCTTGTTCACATTCTTTTGTTCGAGGATCAAGATGAGATAATGATAATTCTTTCCAACTTATTTCACTTCCCAGCTGTATCTTTCTACCCCTAATGTTGGGAATACTGACTCGTCAAAATGACAATCAGCGAATCAAGCCGTAAACAAATCCCCCGTTGATGGCTCTAAATATATAATTATATGGTGAATCATACCCAACATATATTCCCATTCTCCTTTGAGGTCCCATCATTGTGCATTGTGGTGGAGCAATTGGGACATATATTGCACAACCGAAAATTCTTAGATGGGAAATATTTGGTTCATGACCAAAAACCAACTGTAATGAGGAGTAAGTATGGTGACTCGTTGGCCAGCTACGAATTAGTGTTGCTGCATGTAGAACAGCATGGCCCCAAGCATAAACTGGTAGTTTCGCTTTCATAATCTCGGGCTTTGCGATCATCTGAATCCGCTTGATAAAAGACTTAGCGAGCCCATTTTGTGTATGAACATGAGCTACTAAATGTTCTACACTTATCCCAATAGACATACAATAGTCATTAAATGTTTGGGATGTAAACTCACCAGCATTGTCCAAATGTATTGTCTTTATAGGATAATCTGGAAAATGTGCTCTTAGTCTTATTAATTAAGCAAGTAATCTCGCAAACACCATATTACGACTTGACAATAAGCATACATGTGACCATCGAGTCGACGCATCGATTAAAACCATAAAGTATCTAAATGGTCCACAAGGTGGATGTATAGGCCCACATATATCCCCTTGGATTCTTTCCAGAAAATTAAGGGATTCATTTCCTACCTTAGCTGGTGATGGGCGTGTGATTAATTTTCCTTTTGAGCAGGAAACATATGTAATATCTTTAGTTTCAAGAACCTTATGGTCCTTTAATGGGTGTCCTTTTAAATTTTCTATTATTGTTGTTCCCTTATACTTGGTTAATAATAACTAGAAAGTTACACTAACCAAGTTCCATGACTAGTAATGTTTCAATGATTAAAGACAATAAGTAAACGTAAATGATAAAAACAAAGAAAACTTTTTCAATGTTTAATTCTTATTAGAAATCAATCAAAGAATTATACCCAAGTGTTTGCGGAATAACACTAGGGATTGAAATGACAAGTATGGTGTGTGACTCCTCACGAATCTTAAGTTAAACTTAAGAGACAACTAAAGGACCTTACTGAGCTATCTCAGGGGTTAGGTTGTTCTTTGGAGGAGTAAACTGTTTTTGAATGTCTAAGCATTAATTGCACAAACTTGCTTTACTCCTCGTTATGATTCCTATTTATACACAAGGGAAAAAACAAACCTATTGATGAAGACAAAAGATGACCTAGACTAGTAGTGACAAAATACTAACTTATTTTGTCACTGTTCAGTAGGCTATTTTGGGTATAAGACAATACCCCTTTCTGAGGCACAGTGATGACACTGTCCTAACATATACCCATTCAGGGAAAGTTTGAATTCAGGCTGATAAGGACACCTTTTTATCTATTCAAACGTTTCCCGCTCCTTCCCGCCTATTCTTCAGTCACTTGGTCTTCAGTCTTCAATTTTTTAGTTGTTGAGGAGCCTGGGGGTTCAGTAAGCTATTGTCATCACTTACTGAACCCATCACCTTCTTCTTTGGCATAAGTGCCACTCACTGAGTTCCGCCTCACTGAGTGGAGAGGCTTTCTTCTTAGACTCGTCTTATGCTTCTTGAAGATGACTCACTGAGTTACTGTTCACTTAGTGACTTGAGAGTTGTTTACGGATCTTGACACTTAGGTTGTTTTTGTATTCAAATCCATGTTTAGGGCGGCTTGGGTACTGAATGGACCCAACAGTCTCGCCTTATTTGGATATAAAAATTACCTAAGTGTTTTTCAGTGTAAGTGAGCAAATTTGGGCTTCTTCTTACACTGATGATACATTAACTAAGGAACAAATTATTTTTTTCAAAACATGGGCCATCATCTTTATCAATCATCATTACATAAAACCTACCATCTATTACAAAATACTCAGGGTGAAGTACTCAGACTTCCTTCATGCCCATGAGTTCAAGCTTATCCTTCTTGGTCAGGAGGACATGCTTGTCAGGTCTCTCATTCATCATTTTGTCCATCAGCATCATAAACTCTTCATTTTCAGGGCTTCTGAAGTTTCTTGCCATCAACTTGTATGCCAAGAGGGTGGTGGTCTCAACCTTATGAATATCACTGACTCTTTGGAAGGCTTGTTGACCCAATTCATCAATGAAGAAGATACCAAACTCAGGTGTCTTGATCACCTTGTTGTTGGTGAACTTGACTCCTTCAGGAAGAAGTATGTTGTAGTGAAGTCCAGCTATGAACGCTTCAGGTTCTTGTCCAATAGCTTTTCTTTCTTCCCAGAGGCCTGAGCTGGTTCAGGGATAGTAAGCCCATGAGAAGCAAGTGTAGCTTGATGATAGATTCCAAGGCTTTTGGCCACCCTTTCAAGTTTAGCATACATGTTAGAAAAGGTAGCTAATAGTTCAGGGACGCACTTGTTGTTGTTCTTCTTCTTACATATGGGTCCCATCATATCCCATTCCTTGATCCCATAGTCAGCGAACCTAAAGGGAGCATTTTCTCACTTACCCTTGGTCCTCTATGAACAGTGATGGCTAAGCGATCAGTGGCATGGATGGTCATGTCGGTGATCAGACCTTTACCCTTGGTTTTATTCATGGCCCAGACATATCTTTCATAGTTTCTCTTCTTCTTCTTCTTCTTCTTCTTCTCACCAAGTGCTTTCACCTTATCATTGTGCTCCTTGAGAATGTTGGCTTTAAGTTGAAGGAATTCTCCACCCTTGATTGATTTTTCTGTGTCCCTGATCTCCTCTTTGGCTACCTCAGCAATGACAGGCTTACTGAGTAGCTCAGCCTTAATCCTGTCTTCCCTCTCCATTACAGCAGCAACTTCAGTATGTGTGCCTCTGAAGACTTTCCCATTGTGAAGTGTGACATCAATAAGTACTGGTGCATCAGGATCCGGTTGGACAGTTGTTGATGCCTTGACCAGTCTCGGTGGGGAGTCCTCAGTTTCCTTGATCTTTTTCCCTTTGTCAGGTTGTGGTGTATGTTGTGAAGACTCAGGGAATGCAGTTGTTGTTGTTGCTTCAGTGGAAACTACCAAGGCAGTGGTAGTTGAGGGAAGTGGCACGAAGCTCTGAAGGGGAGTGGCATCAATGATGACATCAGAGGGTGCTGATGTCTTAGTGGCTCCACTAGTTTGTCTTCTAGAATCCAAGTGCCAGAAGAGTTGAGCAATTGGACTCAGCTTTGTTAATGAAGATTTCTCCCCCTCAACAGTTGCCTGAGCAGCAGTGGTGTTAGCTGTTGAGGTTGAGACTGGGGGAGCCTGGGTAGGCGGAAGAAGTTTCAGGATGTCAGAAACCATACCCTTGATTTCAGAGGTCTCGGCCTTTAAAGTGGCGAGTTCAAAATTCATGGATGACTGAGCCTGAGAGAGAATAGTCGCCCTGTTAGTGTAACAGGCGACCAACTCATTATGATTCTTGGCCAGGGACTCATAGTGAGAGTTAATGTCAGTGAGTCTGGCATGTTGAGCAGCAAGGGTCTGATCGACGACAATTTGGTGAGCCTGGATAGAGGACACGTCAAGAGACTTGAACAGGCTAGGAAGCTCTGAAGGAGAGTGACATCAATGATGACATCAGAGGTTGCTGATGTCTTAGTGGCTCCACCAGTTTGTCTTCTAGAATCCAAGTGCCTGAAGAGTTGAGCAATTGGACTCAGCTTTGTTGATGAAGATTTCTCCCCCTCAACAGTTGCCTGAGCAGCAGTGGTGGCAGCTGTTGAAGTTGAGACTGGGGGAGCCTGAGCAGGCGGAAGAAGCTTTAGGATTTCAGAAACCATACCCTTGATTTCAGAGGTCTCTGTCTTTAAAGTGGCGAGTTCAGCTTTCGTGGATGACTGAGCCTGAGAGAGAATAGTCACCCTGTCAGTTTAACAGGCGACCAACTTGATAAGGCGAAAAGTGTACCGCTTTTAAGGGGCCATTTAAGCCCAAATTTGTGATTATTTGATCAATTACTGCCCTAAATCGTTCCTTTTGTCATTTTAGGTACTTTTGAAGAGAAATCTGTAAAAGGAAGCATTTTGGATGTTTTTGGAGTATAAAAGTGAAGAAAATGGCAAAGTCTCAAAATCCTTGCTGGGAACCGTACCTGACGACGTAAAGACTTCACACATGACGGCGTCAAGCTTGGCAAAAGAGGTAGAAGTGGAAAATACACGTGACGGCCCAGAACATTTTTAGTGTAATTGACCTGACGGCGTCACCAAGGCCGTCAGGGTCATTTTGCAAGTGACGGCCCAGAGCTCAATTTCTACATGACAGCGTCAAGACTGGATCTAGGCAATACGACCCTTAATTTGGCGGCGAGTTGACGGTGCCACAAGCTATAACGTGACGCCGTCAAGTTGTATTATCTATATATATTTTTCCAATTTTTCATTCATTGGGTGTGGAACATAAGGAGAACTTTGGAGAGCTTAAACCCTAGACGAATTTTCTTTAAAAATAAGGGTTTCAACCCTTGTTCCATCCATGCTTAATTGAAGATAAGTTTTCCAATAATCATACGATATGTTTATGTGTTGTGTGATTCTATCTTATGCTTGTCTTTATTTTAAAATGCTAGGCTAGGTTTTTGTTGTGTTTGCTTAGATGTAGTGAAACCTAGATGTTGATTATTGGTTGATGGTTTGTTTATGATTGTTGTGGATGATTGTATTCGATGTTAGGCTTAAGAAAACTGGCATACTTCCATTGGTAACTTGCTTGAACGTCTTAAGAAATATGATCGGAGGTGTACTACGATTTTTGGTTGTATTTAATGCATAAGTGAATTCTAGTGATCCCATGTTAGGAGCTTTTAGTCGGCTCGACATAGGAGTGAAGTAGGAGCTTATAGAGTTAGGGAATATTGTACACGGCCCTACGACTAGTATTAAGGAATATAACCCGTCATCCACGCAATTGTAACAAGCTAATCAACCGGTAAAAGATATCTGGGAGTAATGAAATCTAAGTAAACACATCTTTTCTCATTATTGTTTCCACCACATAATTACATTAGTTCATTTTCATTTCTTTTTATTTTATTTCGATTGCATCTTTAGTTATTTGGGTTAGTTGACTAGCAACTAATTCCGCCCACTCCCTCAAAACCCGAGATTTTACTTGCTTTCATAAAATATAAAAATACAAAAAGAATCATCCCTCACCTCTAGACCTAGTTTAGTAGGCTTTCTAATCCTAGCAACACTATTCCTGAGTTGAACGATTAATCCCCCGATACTTGTCACTATACTATACTACAACGATCAGGTACACTGCCTGGCGGGGATTGCAAGCTTCTCAAGATCCCTTGAGAGGTAAAACCTGTTGCGAGGGCGCAATCCCGCGTATCAAGTTTTTGGCACCGCAGCCCGGGGAATAGTTATTGTCTGGGTTAGAATTTCTTTTTATTAGGTTTACTTGCTAGATTCCTTTCTAGTAAGTTTTTTATTTTTATTTTTAGGTTTTCTTTAGTCTATCTCATTTCTATATTCCTTTGTTCGTAACCATTACCATCCGCCATCATGGCAAATGACGATCTCTCTAACCTTAGAATCACTAGGAGTCGTAGTTCCTTAAGAAATCTTGTTTTGCCATATGCAGAATTTGAAAGGGAAATGCATAGGCTAAAGCAATCTCTCCCAACACCCGAACCGTCTGGCATAGCCGTCAACTTTGATGAGGCTCTTTCTGAAGAAGATTCAGATAATCACCTCACACCCTCTAGCCCCCAATCCAACCCCGATATGAGCACCCCCGAAACTCCCACCCTTAAGCGCCTTAAGGACTATTCTTCCCCGAATCCTCGCGGCTTCTCAAATGCCATTGTTTTCCCAAACAAATGCACCGATGAGGTCTTGCGTGCAAACGATGTTTGGCTTGTCCAAAGTGTATGCAAGTTTCGCGGATTGCAAACCGATGACCCAATTCAACATATTAGGGATTTCTTGAAGATAGTGGACACCCTCCATACGGACGGGGCCACTAGAAACACGTCCCGATTACGATTCTTTCCTTTCACCCTTCATGAAAAAGTCAAGGAGTGGTATGATAAACTTCCCTCCGAGTCTATTTTTACATGGGAGCAACTTATCTCCAAGTTTTATGAGAAGTTCTTCCCAGCAGGGAAAACCTCAGGGTGCGTTTAGTTGAGGGAAAACACCCTTATTTTCCACAAAATGTTTTGTGGAAAACAAGAAAAACAGAGATCGCGTTCAAATTAGTGTTTTCCAATTAAATTCTCTACAAAACACAAAATTCCTATTTCCAACTTTAATACACAAAACTACATAACACATTTTTTTTTGTTTCCCCCTATTTTCCGTTAAAATACCCCAAATCCGTTTTCGTCAGTTGTTTTACGTTTTCGACTGATTTTTTACGTTTTCGTCCATTTTTTACGTTTTCGTCATATTTTTTACGTTTTCGTCCGATTTTTTACGTTTTCGTCCGTTTTTTACGTCTTCCTCCGTTTTTTAAAGTTTTCGTCAGGTTTTTTACGTTTTCGTCTGATTTTTTTTGTTTCATCCGTTTTTTTACGTTTTCGTCAGATTTAATAAGTTTTCGTCCGATTTTTTACGTTTTCGTCCATTTTTTATACTTTCGTCAGATTTTTTACGTTTACGTCCGATTTTTTACGTTTTCGCCTGATTTTTTACGTTTTCGTCCGTTTTTTCTGTTTTGGTCAGATTTTTTACGTTTTCGTCAGATTTTTTACATTTTCGTCCGATTCATTACGATTTCTTCTGATTTTTTAAGTTTTCGTCCATTTTTTTACATTTTCATCAGATTTTTTACTTTTTCGTCCGTTTTTTTACGTTTTTGTCAGATTTTTTACTTTTCGTCAGACTTTTTACATTTTCGTCAGATTTTTAACGTTTTCGTCTGTTTTTTACGTTTTCATTAGACTTTTTACATTTTCATCCGTTTTTTTTACGTTTTTGTCAGATTTTTTACTTTTTCGTCAGACTTTTTACGTTATCGTCTGTAGAATACTGACTATGTTGGAAACATGAACCCACTTGTGAGTTGTTGGAGTTGGAGAAACAAGAAGGAGAGGGAGAGAGGAACCTTGAAAGAAAAAGGAAATATTAGATTGAGATTAAGTGAACGTCCAACCCTCTCCACATGTGGAGAGGGGTATTTATACTTACAACATAAACGCCCACACCCGGGCTGTGGATCAGGCATACAGTGGGTGAAGACCCGTCCTTCTTCCACGGTGTTACTTAAACTAATACTAATAATCTAATAAACAAACTAACTACGAGCTAACTTAATGCTATTACAATCATCGGGTGACCGAGACTTTTACAGGAATATTTGTATTCCTAACAATCTCCCCCTCAGTGAGGTCACCTTTGAAATTAAGCTCTTTGGTCTTTAAGCATTCTTTCGTCTCTGTAGCTCGTAGGATCTGATTCTTCACTTTACTTCACACTTTGTACTTCAACCAAGCGAACTTGTGATTAGAATTCCTTTGTGATATATGATCTTTGAGCTTCCTTTGAGATCATCAGCCAAAGTAAATCTCCAAGATCATCCATAGTAGTATTGCCTTCATGTGATGTAGTGACTAAGGACCATCATGCTCACACCCTTCTGTATCTGGAGACGTTGCATTTGAGTTGTGAATCAGGAGACTTTTTCATCAGAGTTGCGGAAACGTTGTTGGTAGTCTCTCAACATTTGTTGTAGCAAGTCTCTCATCTTCATTGATAGTGTGGAGGATGTGTGAGCATGAGGTATGGATTGACCCGGTTCAGCTGGAAACTGCAGCCATCAACGCCATCTTTATATGTGTCCCTGAAGTAAAACAGTTAGCAATAAAATAGAGAACGAACATGGCTTTGTCATTAGTTCTGCGAGGACAGACTACCCTCCGGTTTTGTGACAACCGACCTGTGATCAGGTAGAGTCTCTTTTAAAGAGGACTCTCCTTGACAGGAATTTCCAGCTTGTAGTAATGAATTTTCCAAAGAATCCACTTTCGAATCTTCATACTTAGCATGTTCTCATACCGGAATGTCTCAAAGCAGACAGCACGATAGAGTGAATCGGTGAATGAATATTCACGGATTGATGAGAAATAGATTTATAGAAATCACTCGTGTGTCCTATGATAAACATTTTTGAGACACGACGAGAGTTTTGTACTTTGAATCACATTTCCATCAAAAATACTTTTGTTTGAAAGATATTGTACACAATCAATGTGCTCGAAAGATTAGCTGGTGAGCACATTGAGAGGTTTTAGCAAAAGTATCCGTCAATCCATATCCTGGAACAAGTTTGATTCAATTTTGAATCGCACCATCGTTGCTTTCCAGTTGTCACTTGATTATTGATCCAAGATGGATCTCACATGACACCTACCAAGGGCTTGAGTGATGTTCGCTCTAGAAGGATTTCCATCTTCATTGTGAATATTTTCATATCACTCGGATGTTCTGGCAATACCACAAGGATAATGCGTAGGACTAAATATTTATCTTATTTTCCGCATTGTGTGAAACAATAAGCATATTTGGAATGTGTCCTAACGAGATTTTTGGATGATCTCATTGCTCTAGACTCAATAGTGCGTTTTGATCCGCTCCTGGAGACTGGGGAGGCGTCTCCTGTTTTAGGTATCAACATAGCTCGCAATGAGCGGTCAATACATTGCACAGGGTTCCCCGTGAGAATGAAACAAGCTCTTTTAAGAGAACTTGAGTGGTTGGGAAGTTTAGTGCAGTGCGTCACTGGGTCCATGACGTCTTGTCTTCAATACCGGTGTTACCTTAGTAACCGCCAGTAGCTTATGAATTGAACCCGGTTTCTGCCCTAAGGTTGAATATTTGGAGGGCTATTTCTTTTCACCCTTTCTCATTTCATTTCTTTTTCATTCTTCAACCCCTTCAATGCTTACCGAGACTTCACCACTAGAACCTTGTTGGGTTTGTTCCAGTCCTAGCTCTATCTCAGTCTGCACTCTTCCCTTTCTCACTTTTCTCCTTTTTTTTTTTTTTTTTTTTTTTTTCAATCATTCCTAAGGACTTCTAATCTATCTATGGATTGTCCCTGGGAAGATCCTTCCGGTTCTGGTGGATCATGGGAACTCATACCTAACCTTAACCAACCTTATAACTCCATGCATAAAGATAAATGGTCGGTCTTTGGTATTACTTCCACAAACGCCTTTGCTCCCCCTCAATATGTGCATCGATATTCGAAAGTGTTTAGCACATATGTGGGAGCCTATTTATTGAGTCGAAAAGATCACTTTTGATTATCAGATTTCATATTTAAATCGCATTCTCTCCCCCGATCAAAAATTTCAAATCTTTCGAGATTTTTGATCTCAATTGATTTAAATAAGTTTAGAAAACGTTTGGGAGAGAAATGCGGTAAGTTTTAATATGTTCTGATTTAAAAGGAACTTTTTCTAGCTCCCCCTCAATCTGTGAGGGAGGTTGTTATGTGTCAGATTTGAAGAGTTTACAAAAGATTTGAAGTTTTAACGAAAACTCTTTGAAAATGTACTCACTCTGACACATAACCATCACAGATCGTTTTGTTGCTTTTGTTTTGTACAAAGCATGGAGTTTTGATGATACATAAAATTTTGAGAAATCATTCTCCCCCTCAATCAATGACGGATGTTAAAACTGAAATATTTTCATAAAATATGAAAGTCATTGATTGAGAGAAAATTTTATCAAACATTTGAGTTTAATTTGATTTTCAATCAAAATCTCATGGTACCACCAAGTTTTGCACAAATATTTTCCCGAAAAATCATAGAAGGGAAAATATTTGGCGATAAAAAGAAGATTTCTCTTCTTTATCAAGAAATAATGCACTGAAGCGTACATTAGATCAAGGGTGCATGCATATAAAGTAATTCACGCTCAGATGAACGGCACCCTTTGCTAGGAACAACTGTCTTTTTGGCGACGTGTTTTCCCCATTTTGAAAAGCGGGTTGCTATCTGAAGTAATAGCAAGCCATGTTTTTGAAGACCGGGTTGTAGCCTGAAATGACTACAAGCCATAATTTTGAAGTCCGGGTTGCAGCCTGAAATGACTGCAAGCCATTTTTAAGAATGTTTAGAGATACGACATGTTTTTGAAAAAAAACTTTATTTGAAACCGAAAAATTCTTGCTCAAGCATATGTATGATTCTGTGTCATTATTGAATGACATTTCTAGAAACGTACATAATATTGATTACACAAGAGACATGTCGTGAGAAGAGAATTTTTGTATTTTTGCAGTTTTTCAGATTTTTATGGGATTTTTGTAATTTTATATTTTTTCTATTTTCTTTTTGTGTTAATATTATATACAAAGGATATGTGACGCAACCCCTTTACTCCTCCTGATCTTCCTGAAGACTAATGAGATCCTCAGGCGTGAGACTCTTCATACCAAGGCGTGGGAGAATGAAGTGAAATCGGTCCCAAGAGAGTGCTTTGGTGAAGATATCAGCTAGCTGGAACTCAGTCCTCATGAAGTAAAGTTCCACAATTCCTTTCTCAACTTGCTCCCTGATGAAGTGATGTCGAATGTTAATGTGCTTAGTCCTTGAATGCTGGACATTGTTGCAGCAGAGTGCAATTGCACTTTTGTTGTCACAGTACATGGGAATCTTGTTGCATATGAAGCCATAGTCTGAAAGTTGAGATCGCATCCATAAGATCTGAGCACAGCATGATGACATGGCAATGTATTCAGCTTCAGTGGAGGAGATAGATGTACTCATTTGTTTCTTTGACGACCAACTGACTAGCTTATTCCCCAAAAACTGTGCACCCGCAGATGTACTAAGACGAGTGTCTTGACATCCCGCATGATCAGCATCAGAATATGCTGTGAGAGCCATAGAAGTTTCCTTAGGGTACCAAAGGCCCATGTGGATTGTTCTTTTAAGGTATCGAAAGACTCTCTTGACAGCTTCCAGATGTTTCTTGTTGGGTTTGGATTGATACCGAGCACATATGCAAACTGCAAATAGAAGGTCTGGTCTGCTAGCGGTAAGAAACATTAAGGAGCCAATCATGCTTTGATACATGGTTTGTTCGACCGGAATCCCCACATCATCTTCATCTAGTTTTGATCTTTCAATCATAGGAGTATCAACTGAATCACATGAGTCGAATCCAAATTTCTTCAAAATTTCATTGGCGTATTTGGATTGATTGATGAAGATGCCATTGGGATTTTGAGAAATTTGCAATCCTAGAAAGAAGGACATTTGACCCATCATAGACATCTGGAATTCAGAACTCATCTCTTGGGAGAAACGATCACATTCTTTGGGATCAGAGGAGGCAAAGATGATGTCATCAACATAGATTTGTACATGAAGAAGGTTTTTGCCCATTTTTCTGGTAAAGAGTGTAGGATCAACAACGCCTTTGGAGAATTTGTTAGCCAGAAGAAATTTAGACAAGGTGTTGTACCACGCCCTTGGTGCTTGCTTAAGCCCATAGAGAGCCTTCTTTAACCGATACACATGATTAGGGCGTTCTGGATCCACAAAACCTTCGGGTTGAGATACATACACCATCTCTTTTAGATCGCCATTTAAGAATGCAGTCTTGACATCCATTTGATAAACCACCATGTTTTGACTTGCAGCATTTGCAAGAAATATTCTTATGGCTTCAATTCTAGCAACAGGTATGAAGGATTCTTCAAAGTATATACCTTCTTCTTGTCGATATCCTTTTGCCACAAGCCTAGCCTTGTTTTTCAATACATCTCCATGCTTATCAATTTTAACCTTAAATATCCATTTGAGAGCAATGATCATAGCACAATCAGGAGGTGATACTAATTCCCACACATCCAGTCGGTCAAACTCATGAATCTCGTCCACCATTGCAGTGAACCATGAGTGTTTAGACATTGCATCCTTGACGTTTTTTGGTTCAGCTTTAGAGAGGACATAATTGAAGAAACACCACAATGCGTCGGTTGCAAGTTGCTTGCGGGTAGATACTGGACGTGAAGGGTTTCGAATAATGTTGTCTATAGGATGATCATTGGTCCATTTTCTAAGGTATTCATGGGGTTGAGGATAGGGAACTGAGGTAGCCGTGTTAGATTCGTCGGAGGATGTGGCATCATTTGACGATTCAGGGGCAAATATGTTAACAAATGGCTCATTATCAGGTGGAGCAAAAGGATTTACTTTAGATGAATTATCTACAGTTGCCACTCGCTGTACAAGTGAAGGTTGGACATTAGAGGTGGTAACCGATTGACTGATGGCGGGGGCTTCAGGATCCCATGATAACGAAGTGGATGGACCGTCATTATCAACTTGGACATTCACTACCCCAGCTAGTGGTTGAACCGCTGTAGCTTTAGGAGCATTTTTCTGTTGAGGTTCAAAGTATTCATCAAACATTGGGTCAAACAGTTTCTTCCAATCTTCACTTGTAGGAGCTACAAAAGGAGCAGAAGGAGTGGGATTCTGTACAAGCCTGGAACTTATTGGTCCAGGAGACAAAAGGTTAGGTACGGGTCCAGAACTTGATTGTCCAGGAACCGGTTGCTCAGTCAGCTCATCGAAAGTAACGTGGATCGTTTCCATTATGTCTCTAGTACGTTTGTTGTAGATTCGGTACCCCTTTCGCTCTGGAGCATAGCCATCGAAGAAACCAATGTCAGCCTTGGCCTTGAGTTTCCTAAGGTCTTCACTGTCATTAGTTGGATAGCAAAGTGCACCAAATACTCGAAGAAACAAAAGATCGGGTTTTCTGCCATGAACCAGTTCATAAGGAGTCTTGTAGTGGAGAGGATGTATCAAGGATCGGTTCTGTGTGTAACATGCGGTGGCAACTCAGCCCAAAGAAACATAGGAGCTTTGGAGAAGATGAGCATAGTCCTTGCAGCTTCAACTAAGGTGCGATTGCGTCTTTCAACAACTCCATTTTGTTGAGGAGTACGTGGAATGCTCTTTTGATGACTGATGCCGACACCTTCATAAAATTGAGTAAGTTGTTTGTTCACAAACTCCGTTCCATTATCAGTACGAATGAATCTAACTATTTTGTTGAGGCGAACTTGCAACATTTTGATGAGTTTGATGATGGTTTCTGGAGCTTCATCTTTTGACCGTAGAAACTTTACCCACGTGAATCGAGAGTAATCATCAACAATAACCAGCACATGTTTCTTTCCATTGATACTTTGAATCCTCATTGGTCCATAGAGATCCATGTGAAGAGTGTGTAGAACTTCCATGATGGAATTGACACTTTTGGGTTTATGTGTGTGCTTTTTGCTTTTGCCCATTTGACATGCGGAACACAAATGGTCTTTTTCATACTTAAGTCTGGGCAAGCCTCGAACAAGATCTTTACGTGTGAGTTCGTTGATGCTACCGAAGTTTAAATGGTTTAAACGACGATGCCACAACCATGATTTGTTCTTGGAGGCTTTAGAAAGTAAGAAAATTGGAGAGGACCGAAGCATGTCTTCGATAGAGATGGTATAGAGATTAGTGCCCCGACTACCCTTGAGGAGATCAACACCATCTAATTCCCTAACAAAACAGGTGTGTTTTCTGAAAGCAACTTCAAGATCGGAATCACAGAATTGACCAACAGAAAATAGATTGTGCCCAAGTCCTTCCACGTAGTATACTCTGGATATCACACTGTCTCCAAAGACGTAATCACCATAACCCATTATAGATCCAAAATGGTCATTCCCAAATCTAACCGTACCAATAAACTTTTCCACGAAGTTCTTGAGCCGAGAGCGATCTCCAGTCATATGTTTTGAGCAGCCTGAGTCCAAATACCAAAGGACGATTTGTACGACCTGCATTTGAAACCAGACAATCGTGGATAACTGAAAAAGCTGGAGCCCCACAAACAGTTGGGGTCCATTTTGTTAGCACACACAAATATTGGATTATCATATGTTACAGATATCTCACTGGAATTTTCACATTTTGATGCACTAGAACTAGGAGTGGTACTAAGTGCTTCTATTGGGAACAGTCTACCAGTAGGTCTCCACATCTTAACAGGCACAACTTTAGATTTAGTGATCCTAGTCATTGGGCACTTTTCCCTTAGAGTGAATTTCCTTCCAGTATGTCTCCATTGATAACCAACATTAGTGAACACTTTTCCTGTTTTATTCCATACTTGTTTTACCCGTTTAACACTTGAGACATTCATAACTGGAGATTTCATAGTGGATTTAAGAAAGGACACAACACAAGCATCATGATTACCATAAAATAAGCATTTGTTACAAGTCTTACAAATAGCACCAGAATTCGAATTAATTACATCATTGTTAACACAAATGTTTGAATCAACTCGATTCCTTTCATTAAGCATAACTTTATTGTTCCTAGATTGTTCTTCTACTTCCTTCATAAGTGTACTCTTAGCCGGCAAAGTCCTATCATTCTTTGTATTGCACCTAGGCTGTGACTTGCTAGCATTAGATATACCTTTTACTCCTGTAGAAGCAATGACGGGAACATTAGTATGATTATTTGCTACTTGTTTACCGGTGATCATGATGGTGGATTGTGATATGGTTTGTGGATAATCAAATGTAACATGATTGTTGCCACTGTTAGGGTGCGATGCAAATGACCTATCCGACTTGTTATCATTCTTGGGGCATGATCCTATAGCATATTCTAACAATTCCTGGGCTCTATTAGTGAGGAAGCACGCACCAATAATAACATCATCATGTGGCTTTGATATCCTCTCATCTTCAATGGTTTCTCTTAGTATGGCCAGACAATCCTTAAGATTTCTAAGATAGTTGTTGTGAACTAACTTATTGTTCCTAAGTGGAAGAGAGACATTCACAGCATCGCACACATATTTCTTACAAGCATGTACATTGGAAATTGCATGATCACATGAAACGACTGGCATTTTACCCTTCACCATAGTCTTTAGATTCTCAATTTCTTTTAACAAAGAAGTGACTCTTTCATTGTTTTGGTCACGCGTTATTTTAATAGACTCAAACAATTCTTTGTAACGTTGTTTAGTGTTTGAAATTTCAGCACGAAGCCACTCATTTTCATGTTGTAATTCATTGATAATGCCCTGTTTCTGAAAGTTTTGAGAATCTATCGACTTCTGGTAATTGGTATTGGTCACATATCTTTTGTTCGATTTTAATTGTGCAATTTGGACCTTCAATTTCCGAATCGTGTTTGAGTGAGCTTGAATTACTTCATCCTTTTTGGCTAATTCAAAACATGTGTCAAACTCAGGAGCATCCGAAGATGTCTTGGCATTTGATATTTTTATGCTTTCTTCTAGATGTTGATATTTTAGTTGTAGGTTCAGATTATCAACTTCTAGTTGTGAGAAATTCCTGACCATGTTATCATGGTCGTCGTTTTGAATTTTTTCAGTAAGTTTGTAATTCTCCCCCTCAAGCTCAATTACACAATTCTGAAAGACATTCAAAGTAACCGACATTTCATGAAATTGTCGAGCAGATAATGCTGAGTCGGTAACAGTATAAAACACATCTTTTGCAATGCAATTTGCAATCAAATTTTCATTCATAATGAGAATGTTTTTCCTGTCTATTTCACTGTATTTGAGATCAATAGCTAATTGGTTACCCTCACTTTCCACTTCATCAAAAACTTTTTTCATTTGAGTCACATCATCATTAATGGTGTTTTTAAGGCCCTCAAAATGTTCTTTGAGAAGTTTAAAAAATGGCATAACTTCAGTTAGGTAACACTGTTTTGTTTGCTCAAAACCCCTTTCCCCTTCTGTGATCCCTGTAGGTGTAATTCTTAATTTACAGGTTTTCTCAAAGTCAATAAACAATTGACCTAGAACATACAACCCAATTAAAGTGTTACACTGTGTGGGAAGAGTAAATGGTTCTAGGTGCCTGGGTGTGTTCAGGGGGTAAATGGTTGGGTCAGCAATTCTAAACATAGTGCGTGTGTTACCTATAACTCTTTCAACTTGCATTTTCTCAATGTCTATATTCCAAAACACTTTGTCAGGAAGAATTCTCTTTTGAGGAACAAAAATGGCAGAGTGACTGTCATTCGCATAATCATAGTGAAACACAATATTCTTAGCAATGCATTTAGGATCCTTTAATCGCTCAGCAAGCTTTACCCTAGTTCTATCCTCCGCCTCATTAATGTCGTCATAAGATCTCATATCAGGAGGGGCATGGTTAGGTTCAAGCATAGTGTTTGCATCATATAATGCAGGTTGTGCACCTAAACCAATTCTAAGGCATCTCGCTTTGGGCTTAGAGGCATCCTGTTCACTAAATTCATCACTTAGTTTCCTATGGTTTTGCATCATTTGAGCAGATTGAATGGTTTGGCCCTGTGTGTACAACTTATCTTCCAATTTATTTTTCAACATTTTGAGTTTTGAGAAATCATTTAGAAGTTTAGTTTCTTTATCTTTGAATTCGAGTTTGATTGAAGTCAAACCTTTTTGAAACTCTTGTTTTTGTTTGATGGTTTGATCCAATTGGTTTTTTAAAGAAACTAATTCCCTTTTCAATGTTTCTTGTTTGGAATTGTTTTCAGATATGTAAGTACGCAGTTGCCATTCCATTTTCTGCTCACGTTCATTCAGCTCAAAATTTGCACGCTGCTCATAAATATTCACTTGATCCTTAAGGGTGTTAATTCTAGTAATCAAGGAATCATCAGGGTTGTATATTATGTGCTCATGTACCTCATGTTCACTAGAGTCAATAGACGGCATGTCACTTTGTACAACTGGCGGTCCATTGTCATTCACATACATTTCATATGGGATATTATTGGTATTCCCCATATCAGTGACGTTTGTGCTGACAATATTCTTGAGTTGTACCGAGTCACATGCCCCCTGTAAAGTTGTAGGATTATTCAGATCATGATTAAGAGATGTTGGTACCTCAGAGATAGCAGATGTGATGGATGAATCATTATGTTGTGAAGAAGATGCAGCTGCAGACAGATTCGCCATGAAAATGGTTTGAGCAGTAGGTTCGTCATCTACGTCTGAGTCAAATGCATCACACTCTTCAACTTGAAAGATATTCGGGTCATTAAGAGCCATATCCTGAACAGGCTGATCATCTACATCAGCATCAAAGGTGTTCCCATCATTACCAGCCAGAAAGAGCAGAGCTTCTTCATCCAACACCGTCCCATTTTCTTGCGCCTGCATCAGTAACATCTTGTCCTTGAAGTACTCAGAGTTTTGAGAACGTTTTAGAAGAGTGCAATTCCTAGCTATATGGCCCAAACCTCCGCAGTTATAGCATTTAGGTTGCTTAGCTTGTGCTTGAAGAGCATTCCCAACTCTGTACTGCCCATTATCTCTACCAGCATTTCTTTGGTTGAAGTTCTGTCTTCCCTGCACATTCTACACCACCACTCTACCATCCTCAATGACTGCCTGATTACGTGGATTAGATGAGATCCTAAGTTGGTTGTTAGTAGATGGAAGTGCAGCCCTGAACTGTTGGACCAGTAGAGAAACTTGGTTGGAGAGATTATCAATCATCATGTCAGTGTGAGAATACCCAGAATCAAGTTGTGTATTCAAAGCAGATGGTAAGGGAGTTGATGATTGACTATTGGTTTGGGAAGACCTGGAGGATGGTTGAGATGGTTGAGATTGATCATTTGAAGTTTGGTTAAGTTGTTGAACATTAGAGACAAAAGCAAGAGATTCATTTGTTGTTGACGGATTGAGCTTTTCTCGCATTTGCCGATCATAAGCAGCATGTTTCTCATGTTGTTGGAGATATGCATAGAGTTGTTCATGATTGGTATGGCTGAGACCTTTGTTGAGCTTAACAGCTGTGACAAACCTATCCCATTCAGGTGCCATGTTATTCACGAATTTGGAATTAAGCTGTATATTGGGCATTGTCATCTTGATGGCTCTCATATCATTGACCAGCTTGTAAAATCTGACATAGTAGTCAGTGATGCTTTCACCTGGGTTCATTTTGAAATGCTCAAATTCATCGTATAGCTGAGACTCACGATCTTCTTTAGTTAACTCAGACCCTGCAAGAAGCATTTTGACATTATCCCAGACCGCCTTGGCTTCAGTATTGTAATTAATAAGTTTGTAGACATCTTTGGGAAGCCCTTGAATGACGATATTCGATGCTCTGATGTCGGCATCATAGCGTTTCTTTTCTTCATCAGACAGCTCATTGTAAGTGCGAGGTCTATCAGGACCAATTACAGCCGGTTGTTGATCAGTTGCTGCGACCGTGTCTCTAGTAGTACCCATTTGAAAGGGTCCCTCATCAATGGACTTCAAGATGTTAATCCCATTTTCTTTACCCAGACAATAAAGACGAATCCTTTGTGCCCATGATTCATAGTCAGTTCTGTCCTACATCGGAGGTCGGGTGTCGGACCCAGCTGCTTGAATGTCATCAGAAGATGTCGACATCACAAAATATAAACAACCAAACCATAGAGTAGGAGATACTCGCAATGTACTGCACTAGTCGCAAGAAATTTTAACCGCAACTTGACCTAACCGCAGAGATAGTAAACCGCAGACAAGTAAACCATAGTGAACACTGATCGCAGGACACTAACCGCAGAAAAATACCGAACCGCAGAAAAATCCCAACCGCAGAATGATCCAGTCGCAACCTGTGTAAACCGCAAACCAAGGACACTAACCGCAGGACACTAACCACAGAAAGTACCAAACCGCAGAAAAATACCAACCGCATAATAGTTAAACGCAATTGACTAACCGCAGACAACTTAACCGCAGAAGCTAGTCGCAGCGATTATGGTCCAAAATTGTCACTTTCCTTGCGTTTTGTTTGTATTCCCAAAATAGTAATCGCAGTCAAACTAACCACAGATTTTAGAAATTAAACGCAACAAAGCAATGGAACAGTAGACTTAACCGCAACAAAGAAATTCGCCCAAAATCACCTCCAAACTTCAAATAGATTAAGGAAATGGTAACACAAACTAAACCACAATGTTCTACAAATACCAATGAACATAAAAGTACACCACTAACATGTTTAACAACACTAGAAAAGTTCAAACAAAGAGTTTTTACAAGAAAGTTACACCAAGCTCACAAAACCACACAAAATACCATCAAATTCGATTCTACAAGGTCCTAAGATGAAACCTTGGCTCTTGATACCAATTGTAGAATACTGACTATGTTGGAAACATGATCCCACTTGTGAGTTGTGTGGCGTTGGAGAAACAAGAAGGAGAGGGAGAGAGGAACCTTGAGAGAAAAAGGAAATATTAGATTGAGATTAAGTGAAGGTCCAACCCTCTCCACATGTGGAGAGGGGTATTTATACTTACAACATAAACGCCCACACCCGGGCTGTGGATCAGGCATACAGTGGGTGAAGACCCGTCCTTCTTCCACGGTGTTACTTAAACTAATACTAATAATCTAATAAACAAACTAACTACGAGCTAACTTAATGCTATTACAATCATCAGGTGACCGAGACTTTTGCAGGAATATTTGTATTCCTAACATCGTCCGTTTTTTTACGTTTTCGTCAGATTTTTTACCTTTTCGTTAGACTTTTTACGTTATCATCCGTTTTTTTACGTTTTCGTAAGATTTTTTACTTTTTCGTCAGACTTTTTATGTTTTCGTCAGATTTTTTACGTTTACGTCCGTTTTTTACGTTTTCGTCAGACTTTTTACATTTTCGTCCGCTTTTTACGTTTTCGTCCGTTCTTTTATGTTTTTTTACGTTTCCGTCCATTTTTTGCGTTTACTTATGTTTATTTACATTTAAGTCTATTTTTTTACGTTTTCGTTAGACGAAACCTAAAAAACATAAATCAATGATGAAAACGTAAATGAAAGATGAAAACATAAAAATCAGACAAAGACGGATGTAAACGTAAAAAATCGGAAGAAAATGCAAAAATCGTAAGAAATCATAAAAAATGAAAATATTAAAAAATGGACAAATGCATAAAAAATCTGACAAAAACGTAAAAAAAAACATATGGAAACATACAAATTCAAACAAAAAAGTAAAAAAAAAACGGACGAAAACGAAAGAAAATGGACAAAAACGTAAAAAATCTGACGAAAACATATAAAAGCGGATGTAAACATAATAAATTAGACGAAAACGTAAAAAATCTGGTGAAAACTTAAAAACGGACGAAAACGTAAAAAATCTGATGAAAATGTAAAAAATCTGACGAAAATGTAAAAAATCTGACGAAAATGTAAAAAATCTGACAAAAACGTAAAGAAACGGACGAAAACATAAAAAATCGGATGAAATCATAAAAAAACTGACGAAAACGTAAAGAGACTGAAGAAAATGTAAAATAAACTGATGAAACTGTAAAAAAATATAACGAAAACGTAAAAAAACAGACAGAAAAGGTAAAAAGATTGAAGAAAATGTAAAATAAACTGACGAAACTGTAAAAAAAATCTAATGAAAACGTAAAAAAACAGACTAAAACATAAAAAAAACAAAGGAAAACCCGAGAAATCGGACGAAAACGTAAAAAAAACGGACGAAAACGTCAAAAATCTGACGAAAACGTAAAAAATTAGACGAAAACGTAAAAAAACAGACGAAAACGTAAAAAAACGGACAAAAAAGTAAAATATCGGACAAAAACGTAAAAAAACAGACGAAAGCGTTATTTGATATTATATTTTACTGTTTTAATTTCTTTATTTTCTCGTATTAGATTTTTTTAGTTATTTTATAATTTAGTTGGTTAGTTTATAATATTTGTTTTTGTGTTTTGAAGATTTTTTATACTACCTCCGTCCCAAAATAATTGTCCTCATTTGACTTTTTAAAGTCATAATTTCTCAACTTTGATCTTAAATATTTTTGTAAGTGTTATATAATACTTGATGAAAATTATACCAATGAAAAAGTATTTAAAAATGAATCAATTCATATATTTTGCATCAATTAATATATAACATAAATAAAATTATTAAAGATCAAAGTTGAGAAATTAAGACTTTAAAAAGTCAAATGAGGACAATTATTTTGGGACGGAGGGAGTAATATTACTAAGATGAATAGTGAATTGAGATATAAAACAACAACACTTAAACATGTTTTCTAGTTTTGGAAAATGGAAAACAGAAACACATGTTTCTCAAACTAAACGCGTTTTCTAAATTTTTCATTGTTTTGTGGAAATCAAACTCCCCTCCCTTTTCCTACAAAACAAAAAATAAGAAATGAAAGAAAATGTTTTCCAACTAAACGCCACCTCAGCATTTAGGGATAGGATCCTTCATTTCCGAAAGGGAAAAGACGAACCCATCTATAAATCATGGATTAGATTCAAGGATCTAATAAGACAAGTCCCCCATCATGGCATAGAGCTTTGGCTTCTGGTCCAAATCTTCTACGACAACGTCTCCCCAAACGACCAGAACGTAATTAATAATTCGAGGAAAGGGAAAATAGCCAATCTAAGCGCCGAGGAAGGGTGGAATAGGATTAAGGAATATGCTCAAGACCAGGACGATACTTGGGATGAACCCGATTCGACTATGAGCATATCGAAAATCGCACAAACACCATCGGATCGGCTGAGGAAACTTCACGAAAGGGTGTCATACCTTGCAGGGTCGCGAACAACTAAACAACTTTTAAACCCTTGCTTGATCTGCGACTATTGTGGGGGCCCGCACGAAGTACAAGAATGCGGAGGAGAAATCACTACCGAACATGCGTGTTTGTCGGGACATGACATCTTCGATGACCCCTCCCTTTTGCCTTTTTACCAAAACGATGATTATACCCTTTGGGGGAATCTGGTGAAAAGAAAAGAAGGAAAGGAAGGCCCTGACTTCAAAATCAGGAGCACTTTTGAGGATGATCTTGGACACTTTACTCAGGAAAAAGGCTTAAAATTGAAAGGGCTTGACGAGCTCATCACTGAACAACAGAATGACATGGAAAAATGGTTCAAAAAACTTAATGCCACCCTTGATGGCCATAACAGGCCCCCAGTAAGCCAAAAAGATCCCTTGCTCGCGGTTACTACTTGAGCTGGAACAACAACCAAGGACCCTCCTTATCCGAGCCAACATCCTGTCGCTGTTGAGCCAAATAATCCCCACGAGGTGGAAGGTAATGTGAGCAACGAGGCTCCCGAACAACCTCCTCTGATGACCCCATCTCCACCAACTCCACCTAACCAACCTGTGAGAATCCCATTTCCATCCCGCCTAAAAAATCAGAAGATTGAGAACGATAATAAGAGATTCTTGTCATATCTAAAAGATTCAGTGGTCACCATACCTCTCCTTGATGCTTAGTATCACATGCCCAAACATAGCTCATACTTCAAAAGATTGCTTGCCAACCAAAAGAAACTCGAGGGTCTTGTGACTCTAGGAGAAGAATGTTCGGTGGTGACCCAATGAGGGCTCCCAAAAAAGGTAGACGACCCAGGCAGCTTCACCTTGCCCTGTTCCATAGGATCTCTATCGATAAAGAATGCTCTTGCCGATTTAGGGGCAAGCATCAACCTCATGCCCTACTCCATGTTCCTCAAACTAGGGTATTCCGGATTAAAACCAACCCGTATGAACACCCAACTAGCCGATAGATCGGTCAAATATCTCTTGGTGATATTCGAGAATGTGCTAGTTAAAGTAGGGAAGTTCAAATTCCGGTTGACTTCGTGATCTTGGAAATGGAGGAGGATGACCTGGTGCCCATCATCTTAGGGAGACCCTTTCTTGTCACCGTTCGTGCAGTTATCGATGTTCACGACGGCAAGTTAACCTTGCGTGTAGGGACCGATAGCTTGACCTTTGATATTAAAGACACTATGAACCTATCTCTCGAAGCAGCTAACCTGCTCTATTTCATCGGAGAGGTCGATGAATTAACTGATGTCATTGACAACTGTGTTGATGAACAAATCGAAGAGGGCTGGTTGCGGGATGAGTCTTCCTCCCCATAATGGAGAAGGAGAAGACGGAGGGCGTTAGCGCAGTCTCCTTCTATCCCGGACAAGAGACCACTGAACCGTTCGAACTCCGTAAACCCGAAAACAAGCTAAAGCCCTCCATTATCGAACCACCCAAGCTAGAACTTAAAGAACTTCCAAACCACTTGGAATATGCTTTCCTCCATGGAAAAGATCAACTGCCAGTGATCATAAATTCTTCCCTTGAATGTGGGCAAAAGGATAAACTCTTAGGAGTTTTAAAGAAATATAAGGGAGTCCTTGCATGGAGTGTAGCCGACATTAAGGGGATTGACTCAACCTTCTGCACGCATAAGATTCTTATGGAAGAAGACTATAAACCAGCCGTACAACCCCAGAGGTGGGTAAATCCCAACATTAAGGAGGTGGTGAAAAAGGAAGTTATCAAACTCTTGGATGCAGGGCTGATCTACCCGATTTCGGATAGCCCGTGGGTTATTCCAATACAGGTTGTACCAAAGAAAGGAGGGATGACTCTAGTGAGAAATGAAAACATTGAAATGGTACCCCAGAGAACGGTTACTGGTTGGCAGGTATGCATCAATTATTGAAAGCTCAATGATACCACCAGAAAGGATCACTTTCCCCTACCGTTCATTGACCAAATGTTGGAAAGATTAGCCGGGCATGAGTACTACTGTTTCTTGGATGGATTCTCAGGATATTTCCAAATCCCCATAGCCCCTGAGGACGAAGAAAAAACCACATTTACTTGCCCTTATGGAACATTCGCCTATAAGAGAATGCCTTTTGGGCTATGTAACGCTCCCGCCACTTTTCAGCGATGTATAACCGCAATCTTTCACGAGTTAATGGAAGACAACATGGAAGTTTTCATGGATGATTTTTCGGTCTTCGGGGACTCTTACGATCACTGTCTCGCTAACCTTGAAAAAAATACTCAAACGTTGCGAGGAGACCAACTTGGTCCTAAATTGGGAGAAATGCCATTTTATGGTAAAAGAAGGGATTGCGCTAGGGCATAAGGTCTCAGGAAATGGGATTGAGTTGGACCAAGCAAAGGTTGAAGCTATATCTAAACTGCCTTATCCCACTACTGTCAAGGCAATACGTAGCTTCTTGGGTCATGCAGGGTTCTACAGGAGGTTCATTAAGGACTTCTCTAAAATAGCTCGGCGAATGACTCAATTGCTTGTAAAGGATGCCCCTTTCGATTTCTCTCAAGAATGCAAGGATGCATTCAATCTCCTGAAAAAGGAACTCATACAAGCCCCAATCATGGTTACACCTAACTGGTAATTACCTTTCGAGATCATGTGTGACGCTAGCGACTATGCTGTTGGAGCAGTATTAGGCCAAAGGTTTAACAAACAATTCCAACCAATATACTACGCTAGTAAAACTATGAATCCCGCTCAAGAGAACTATTGTACCACCGAAAAGGAACTATTAGCCATGGTGTTCGCTTTTGACAAATTCCGCCAATATCTTGTCCTTTAAAAAACGGTCGTTTTTACTGATCATTTTGCTCTTCGATACCTTTTTGCTAAGCAAGACGCTAAACCACGACTAATTCGGTGGATCTTGTTGTTACAAGAATTCGATGTTGAAATTCATGATAAAAAGGGGGCAGAGAATTTAGCTGCTGATCATCTCCCTCGTCTCGAAAATCCCCTCCTTAGTGAACTTGACAAGAGTGAGATTCGGGACTCATTTCCTGAAGAGCAGCTCATGTCAATAATAGATTCTGACCCATGGTACGCTGATTATGCTAATTATCTTGTAAGCAGACTCATTCCGGAACACATGACTAGACACGAAAGGAAAAGGTTCTTTACCCAACTAAAATACTACTTTTTGGACGAACCCTTCTTATTCCGAAGATGTCCTGATCAAGTAATCAGGCGCTGTGTATCGGGAAAAGAAGCAATGAAGATTATGAAAGAATGTCATTCGGGCCCTTCTGGGGGCCATCATGGAATAAACACCACCGCACAAAAGATTTTCGATGCAGGATTCTACTGGCCTACAATATTTCATGATGTGAAGGGAATGATACATGCATGTGATGCATGTCAATGAGCCGGGAATATATTGAGAAGAGATGAAGCACCTCAGAATTTTATACAAGTTTGTGAGGTTTTCGATGTTAGGGGAATAGATTTCATGGGACCCTTCCCATCTTCAGGGAGAACGAATACATATTAGTGGCCATTGATTATGTTTCAAAATGGGTGGAGGCACAAGCTCTTAGGACCAACGATGCTAGGGTAGTCATTCATTTTTTTGAAAAAGCTGTTTGCTAGGTTCGGCATTAATGAGTGCGCAAACACTCATCATTTTTATCATATTTAAACTGCCAAAACATACAAAAACAATCAAAAAGTTATCAAAATACTTAAATTATCCCAGGGATTGTGTTTTAAATGCAAAACGAACAAAAACAAATGAAAAACGATCAAAGTTTGCAATATTGGCAGTTTCAGTCCCCTAAGTTTCAAAATTTGTCAGAAATAGTCCCTGTGCATTTATTTTGAAATAAAAGTCAACCCAAGTCCCTAAAAAATCAAAAGTTATCAAAAACGGACTTTGGGTGATAAATTTGGAAAAGTTACATGTTTAGTCCCTGGAGTTTGGAAATTTGCAAGTTTAGTCCCTGGGAATTTTTGAAAATTAAAAAATTGCAAAAATTGGTTTGTGGAATACTGATCTTGGCAACAATAGTCATTGGTGATACTTTTGGAGACTTACACTTTCAGTCCCTTGGTTTTGTTAAAATTACAAAAATGGTCCTTGTGTAAACTACTACAACAACCGGACCCTTAATAGTTTTCAAACCCAAAAACAAAACCAATCCAATTCCAAATCAAACCCACCCAGGCCCATTCACTCCTTATTACCCCAGCCCACCACACAAATAATAAAAACAAACACCCCCGTTTTACCTCCCTTTCCCAGTCAAAGCAAGTCAAACCATCACCTCCCCCCTCCAACTTGCAAACCTGCTCCCCCCCTCTTCCACCTCAGCAACCATACCTCCCCCATTGACTAATAACAAGACTCCAAAGGTTTTTAATTACCCATTTTTGCCCACACTCCACCTCAGTCTGACAAATAAAGAAAATGGCGCCAAAAATCGGTTTTAAGGGCTGAGATCATTCCCACCCAATCCAATGGGTGGGATTTACTCAGAAAAGTGAAAGGAAGCTAAAGGCTGCTATAAAAAGTGAGGAGAAGCAGTGGAGAGAGGTATGTAGTATAACTTATCAAAAAAATAGGTCGAATTGTAATTTTTAGGTTTATTATTGTATTCTCAAGCTTTCTAGTATTAATTCTAGTGAATTCAGTGTATGTTAAGTCTTTTTAAGCAATGAAATCCAGTATCAAAGTTTGAATTTCAATTTGTGCAATTTTCTCTTAAAATTTAATTTCTGAGTAATGATGGTTTATGTTGTTATCATAGACTAGATTAGGTCACTTAATCTCCCATGAAGCTTTATAAAGGCTTCTAGTAACCTAAAATGCAGTTTAACTAAAAAATACTCAAAAGAACAAAGTGGTCAACAAAAGTCAAACTGAGGAGATTTGGGTTTGGATTCTGATTCAGAGGTTATTTGGGAAAGGAAGCAGCTTTGGAATATTGGTTTGGATCCTCAGGGGAGGAATTAGGATGGTTACTTGGTCCTTGGTTGATGATTTCACTCTTGGAACCATTGTAAGCTCTTTTGCTCCATTTTAGCAAATCATTGTTACATTGCTTGTTGTTTGTTTATCTGTTATCTTTAGGGTCATTTGATTAAGTTGAATTGATTTATGCTTGTTTGTCTTTTATTTGATCATTAAAACTTAAGTTGTTTAGTCCATTTATTGTCACAGTCAAATATGCATAAATAGGTGTAACCTAGCTTAGCTTTATTTTCTGCATAATTTAAGTCTAAAAACATATCTAATAGCTTAATTAGTCTGTTTGCATGCATGGTTTAGTTTAAATCATATCAAATCTTTGGAACTCACTTGATAGTGTAGTGTAAAAGACTGTTTGGATCAGTGTGTTTCACTGATCTCTCAGTTGTATTTGTTGTTGTTTATTAATAATACATTGTTCATTAGGTATCTATAGTTCAGTCAAAACATAAAACCTTGGTCTCATTTGCCCAAAAGTCAAAATAACACAAAACCTACCCACACAGTTAACTGTGTGGGTTTTGTAGTCCAAAAAACATTCACCTAGGTTTGTAAGTTGTTGTTTCTCATTAATTTGATCTTATTCAAGTCTATTAGTGCATTTTAAGTCAGTAAATCAAGATCTAAACTCACAAAAGTCAAAAACTCAAGTTTTACTAAAAAGTCAAAAATTGAAATCTCAGATTTTCACCAATATGGCATGAATTAATTTGATTTTTGTGTTGTGATTTAAGGTCTGAAACTTGTTGTATGTTTAATATGCCAGTAGAACTTGTGATTTTCACAAGTTTTATATTTTTGTGATTTTTTTAAGCGGACAAATTTGCCCTTGGAACACACCTGCGGGGCAACCCAGTGCCCTGTGCACTCAGACCCCCATTTTACCCACCTACCTTTGGTGGTATTTTGTGGCTAACCCAGTGGGTCCCACACCTCATACTCAGGTCCTTACAACCCCCTCCTACCAGAGATTAAGGGGTGACCTTTAGTTTGACCATTTGACCTGTGGACCCCACTTAATTTGGCTTCCCAACTCTGTCCCATTCTGTCTCAGAAATGCAATAAGCCAACTGCTTATTTTTGTCTTGTGGCTTAATCAGCCACCTTATTTGAGTAAAACTTGCTTATCATTGTTCAACTAACTCAGAGAAACCAACTTTCACCATTGTGGATCCCACATCACTTCATTTGAGCTTAAAACCTTATGTAGTCAACAAAAGTCAAGTGTGTGGACTTATAAGCACTCAAGTGCTTATTTTTAGTTTGTGTAAAAAGTGTTTTCATAAAAAGTGCTTGTTTTTAGTGTATAATTAGTTTGGAAAAAGAAAAAACCCAAAAAAAACAACTTTAATTATAGTGATAGCTTCTATTTAATAGGAATTATCATTTTAATTTTCTTTTTAGCTTATTTATAAGCAATATATAATTTTTATATTTTTATTAATTCTCTTTTAGGTTAAAATAATTCTAGAAAATTTTCCAGATTTTTCTTTTGTCTTTTAGTGGTTTTTAGAATTAATTTTAGTTTAATTAATTAGTAATTAATATTAAGTAATTAAATAGCATAATTAGATTTTATAAAGTACAACCTAGTTTTTATAATTTTTCTAACTTTTATTTAAGTTAAAACATTTTTAGAAATTTTTCTAGAATTTGTACTTTTAATTTTCTATTTTTTATAATATAAATAGTTTAATTGGTAATTAATTAATAATTAGTAAATTAGTTTAAAAATACATAAAATCAACTTTTTATAATTTTTTAGGATTCCCATGATGGTTAATTAGATTTATAAAATTTTTCTTAATTTTCTAAGCCTTTTTAGTGTTTTTAATAATTCTAATTAGTTTAATTAGTTAATAAATAGATAATTAGTAATTAATTAATAATTAATAATTAATAATTAAATAGTGTAAAAATAGTTTTTCTTTTTCTTAAAATTTTCTTTATTTATTAGGATTGTAAAAATAATAATTTTACACTTGTAACCTTTTCCGTCCATTCAGTTGTACTTTTTGTTTCGTTCGTCTGTGTACGTTTTTAATTAAAACGTACGTTTGTAGGTTTTAGCTCAAATCTTCTTAATCTCAATTCCCGTAATCAACCACGTAGCTTTCCTAAGCTATATTTGTTAATAATTTCCAAATAATTCTTATCACAACCCTTTTCTGTGAATAATCACCCGATCACAAGTACGCTAAAGCACAATCCACACCTCGTCGGGACATAACGACCTGGTGATTCCCTTTATTACCCGGAAGCATTGGTCTAGGCTCTTTGACTTTGTTGACTATTCTTTGGTCAATATAAGTTGACGGTTTAGCATCAATCAGGCATTCCTAAAGCTCTCGTTAGTGATAGGGGAACCCACTTTTGCAACGCGCAAATGAAAAAGGTCATGAAAAGATATGGACTCTCCCACCGGTTCTCCACCGCTTATCACCCGCAAACCAACGGTCAAGTTGAAAACACCAACAAGGCGATTAAGAGAATATTGGAAAAGACGGTCAATCAGAACAGAAAGGATTGGTCATTTAAACTCGATGAGGCCTTATGGCCATTCCGAACGGCCTACAAGAAACCTATAGGAATGACCCCGTTCCGCATGGTTTATGGCAATGCGTGTCACCTTCCAGTAGAACTTGAACACAAGGCTTATTGGGCACTTAAGGCATGTAATTTGGATTATACGGTCGCTGGGAAGAATAGGTTCTTACAACTCCATGAGCTTGATGAATTAAGGCTAGAAGCGTATGAATCCTCCGTTACATATAAAGAAAGGGCAAAAAGATGGCATGACCAACAAATTAAGAAACCTAAGGAGTTCTCAGAAGGGGACAAAGTTCTATTGTATAATTCCTGGTTAAGGTTATTTCCCGGGAAACTTAAGTCTAGACGGTATGGACCCTTTACGGTGAAAAGCTCCTCTAAAGCGGGCGTTGTTGTGTTAATGGACGATGAAAATAGAGAATTCACTATGAATATACAACGCGTAAAACATTATCAAGAAAATGGTAATGAAATGATCAGTGAGGAGGATGTAACATTCGATGACGAGGTCACGTAATAGCCTGTGACCTTGAGTCTAGCTACAAGACTCGTTAATAAAGAAAAGCGCTTCTTGGGAGGCAACCCATGTTTTGTGTGTTTTTATTTGTTTGATTTTATTTGTTTCCATATGCATGTTTTATTTTTATTCTTGGTAGATCATGTTTCAAAGTAAATTGTGAAAATGCTTTATTCTGTTTTTAACATCGTCTTAATTACATACAAAGGTATTTTGCAAAAGCTAAGTGTAAGGGAAATCAAATTTTTTTTATAAGAACGAAAATGAGCATGATTCACTACAATATTAAATGAGCATGTATATTAGTATTTGTTAGAGTCAAATGCTTGTATCGAGTCATAATGATGTTTTGTAGGATTTTCCAGGAAATAAGGCATAAGTTTTTCTAGAAATTTTCCTGAAACTTAACATAATATTTTTCCAGGAACATTCTGACGGCGTCAGGAGTTATAACCTGACGGCGTCAGGTACTAAAATTCTGAAAAATTTTGCGAGTTTTGTTTAAACCGGAATCTTAAAGTTTTTGTTGATTCTTTAGTTTTATAAACTCCAGGAAATCTGCAAACATTCATTCCACAAGCATTATATCTTAATTTGCTTTCTAGGATTTTTTTTAGTATATATAGATTGCCGCCGATTTTACGCGAGGTTTGCCTTGATTGTTTTCTTAGGTTTAACATGTTATATATGACAAGAAGATGATTTATATTTCTGGAGGGAAGCTTTCAACGTTCATTTTCTTGGAGGAAGATCTAACCGTGTTGACACACTATCCACACCGAACGAATCAAGGGAGTATGTGTTTTCATTCTTTTACCTGCTTTACTTTTACATCCTTTAATTGAACATTGGGGATAATGTTCATGCTAAGTGTAAGGGGAGGGTAAATGATGATACCTTATAGGATACAATTGCACTTGTGTTTGTTTGTTTGATAGTAGGTGTGTAATAAAACTAAGAGAAATACTTGCTAGGGAAATTTTAGCGCCAAATTTAAATTTTTTTACAACATTTAGGAGTGAAACTTTAGCCTTAACAAGCATCTCATGGATAGGAGTTGTATGACTAGCACAAAACCGTACCACTTAAAAAATTTTCCACCCAAATATGTGAGGTTCGCCTTTAGATTTGATAGGAAAAGCATTCATTATCAGTGCTTATGAGTGTACCAGTAGTATTTAGATTCTAGAACTTGCGTTAGTGATGCATCCCGAGACCGCTAGTGAGACTACATTCGTGTAGTAGGATTTACTACATGATAAGAGGCATTAGGATCACCCTTGTGTTAAGCCCGTATCATAATTACTTGACCATTTAAGTCAATTACCTTGACTAGTAAAGTCAATTAATTTTTGCCACACCTTAGCGTTGTACTCATTTTTAGTACACGAAACCCCTAGTACACCCCTCCGAGCCTATCTTTTCATTTCTAACTTTAAGCATCTTACTTAAAGGAAGAATTTGTTTACAATCCACCCAAATGTGCAACCAAATCGCCTTAGCCTTCCTTGTATGCACTCATCTTTAGTGCATTATTGTTATATGTTTAAACCCTTAGTTAATTATCTAATTGATTACATGGTTGCTAAGTCGAGTCATATCTTTTATATATTGTTTTGGGATGATTGGGACTCATGGGTAAAGTACTAGTGTTATGGAGTAATGGGGAAGACATCATTTATTACCCCCATATGTGCGTTAATATTTAAAGTACTCCAAGTGTTTTGATTATCTTAATTCGAGTCATTAGAGTAGTTTATTGTAAAGTATGTAAAAGTTCAAGTGTAAGGGGAATGCAAATTCCCTATGATGTATTATTTTGGATGGTAGGGTAAAAGTGTATGCAAAAAAAAAAAGTCGAAAAAAAATAAAGAAAAAGAAAAAAAAGAGAAATAGAAAAAGAGAAAAAACATACGGACTACCATCCCGTTTCCTTTATGTTTATTTTAAGTTTTTGTTATTTTTGATTGATTAGCTTAAGTCGAGTCGAGTCTTGGCTTAGCAACGCCATATTGTACATGTAATTAACCAAGATGATTAACTCGCCACCAGTAAATATTGCCTTTATCCAACAAAACTGTGTTTTCCATATCCTTACACCTAACGTTATAACCCTTTAAAAGACCTCTTTGATAGTTTATCCTAGGTGTTTACGCCAAGTGGTGGAGGTTTGATCCTTTCCCAAGCCTATGGTAATCTATTTGCTATGACAGGTAGTGAAAGATGTTTTCCATTTCCATATTGTGATATATACTTTATTACACCCGAGAGATGTGAGTATCTAAACACTATTTGTGAGGTGCTAGTGTATGACCTCCGTCCTTGTTTTTGGTTTTTAGTGGAATGATTATTTGTTGTAATTACTTTTACATTAGTGTTAAATGACCCCTAACTTGTATTTTGATTAGAATAAAAGCGCATTTGCTTGAGGACAATCAAATCTCAAGTGTAAGGGTATTTGATAAGGCCAAAAGTGTACCGCTTTTAAGGGGTCATTTAAGCCCAAATTCATGATTATTTGATCAATTACTGCCCTAAATCGTTCCTTTTGTCATTTTAGGTACTTTTGAGGAGAAATCTGGAAAAGGAAGCATTTTGGACTTTTTTGGATTATAAAAGTGAAGAAAACGGCAAAGTCTCAAAATCCTTGCTGGGAACAGTACTTGACGACGTCAAGACTTCATACATGACGGCGTCAAGCTTGGCAAAAGAGGTGGAAGTGGAAAATACACGTGACAGCCCAGAACATTTTTAGTGTAATTGACCTGACAGCGTCACCAAGGCTGTCAGGGGTCATTTTGCAAGTGACAGCCCAGACCTCAATTTCTACATGACAGCGTCAAGACTGGATCTAGGCAATATGACCCTTAATTTGGCGGTGAGTTGACGGCGTCACAAGCTATAACGTGACGCCGTCAGGATGTAATATCTATATATATTTTTCTATTTTTTCATTCATTGGATGTGGAACATAAGGAGAACTTTGGAGAGCTTAAACCCTAGATGAATTTTCTGTAAAAATCAGGGTTTCAACCATTGTTCCATCCATGCTTAATTGAAGATAAGTTTTCCAATAATCATACGATATGTCTATGTGTTGTGTGATTCTATCTTATGCTTGTCTTTCTTTTAACATGCTAGGCTAGGTTTTTATTGTGTTTGCTTAGATGTAGTGAAACCTAGATGTTGATTATTGGTTGATGGTTTGTTTATGATTGTTGTGGATGATTGTATTCGCTGTTAGGCTTAAAAAAACTGGCAGACTTCCATTAGTAACTTGCTTGAACGTCTTAAGAAACAAGATCGGAGGTGTACTACGATTTTTTGTTGTATTTAATGCATAAGTGAATTCTAGTGATCCCATGTTAGGATCTTTTAGTCGGCTCGACATAGGAGTGAAGTAGAAGCTTATAGAGTTAGGGAATATTGTACACGGTCCTACGACTAGTATTAAGGAATATAACCCTTCATCCATGCAATTGTAACACGCTAATCAACCGGTAAAAGATATCTAGGGAGTAATGAAATCTAAGTAAACACATCTTTTCTCATTATTGTTTCCACCACATAATTACATTAGTTCATTTCATTCTTTTTATTTTGTTTTGATTGCATCTTTAGTTATTTGGGTTAGTTGAGTAGCAACTAATTCTGCCCACTCCTTTAAAACCCGAGATTTTACTTGCTTTCATAAAATATAAAAATACAAAACGAATCATCCCTCACCTCTAGACCTAGTTTAGTAGGCTATCTAATCCTAGCGACACTATTCCTGAGTTGAACGATCAATCCCCCGATACTTTTCACTATACTATACTACAACGATCAGGTACACTGCCTGGCGGGGATTGCAAGCTTCTCAAGATCCCTTGAGAGGTAAAACCTATTGCGAGGGCGCAATCCCGCGTATCACAACTCATTATGATTCTTGGCCAGGGACTCATAGTGAGAGTTAATGTCAGTGAGTCTGGCATGTTGAGCAGCAAGGGTCTGATCGACGACAATTTGGTGAGCCTGGATAGACGACACGTCAAGAGACTTGAACAGGCGAGGAAGCTGACTGAGTGCACTGGAAGTTGTCTTGTGGGAATCCATGAACTCAATCAGCTTGGCTACAAGAATGGGATCATCTATAAACTCGGACTAAAGATCTTGGATAGCCTTAAGCAGAGAAGCAAATTGAGTACTTTTTCCTGAACTCAATGCTTCGACAGATGCCTTCAGCTCCTTGATGGCATTGTCAGTGGACACTTGAGCTTCAGTGGCTGTCTTGTTAAGTTCCTGAACATGGGCCCTGAGGTCAGCGTAGGAAGCTGCTGCCTCAGTGTGCCTATCCCAGTTGCTATCCTCTAGAAGTTGGTAAAGCCATTCGTTGTTCCAGTCAAATAACTCCCAAATTACCCTAACCGTGACAGGCTTTTGATCATTTATAAATTTATACCCTGAAGAGGAGGACCCTGAAGACTTGTCCTCAGTATGATGATGATATGATGATGATGTTGATGATGATGACTGATGATTGTTAGGATATGGTGGTTGTTGTTGCTCTTCAGGAGGAGGGGAGGAGGAAGTATGTTGATCAGTATCCATGTCTTCCCCAGCTGCCAGTACTTCCTCCTCCTCAAAATCCACCAGTTCCTCTTCTGACACTTCATTTAGTAAGAGGTGTAAGTCAACAACATTCGGTGCCAGGTTGAGAGCCGGCACCTGTCACACCCCGCCACGGCGGAAACGCGCGGGTGTAACTTCATGGATATCATCACAACACATGGTGTCTATATAGAGAATAACTATATGCAATAAAAATGGCAAAGTATAGACACAAAGTGTCATAACAATACCCGAAAGAAAACAACATGATAAACTCCAAAAGCACAGATAAACCTCTTCCAATGCAACTAAGGTCTCGTCTAATCACATCCTTCTATCTTATCCTTAGAAAGCTCACCTGAAAATGATGCTTAAAATGTCAACATAACGTTGGTGAGATTCATAGGTTTAAGACTCAAACACACTAGGCAACCAAAATCACTATGATTATAAAAACATAGCTGGACAAATAAATATAGTTATCATATAAGCTACATGTATCCATAAACCAATCATCACACAAAAGGCAACCATCGGGCCGGAACGTGACCCCCGCTCCAAAACACATCATCAATTAGGTCGCATGCGCGAGCAACAGGATAAGCATCCTCCCAATTGGAAATCACACAGCATCAATTAGGTCGCTAACCTAATCGGAAATCAAATATCACACAGCATCAATTAGGCCGCTAACCTAATCGGAAATAACATATCACACAACATCAATTAGGTCGCTAACCTAATCGAAAATCACATATCACACAGCATCAATTAGGTCGCTAACCTAATCAGAATCACACTTTCATGTACCACATAGCATTATTACGATAACATTATAAGTCCAAGCTTTTAAACCACACATAATCACAGTAAATCAAATCATTTAAGACAAGCATCATTCCCATCCCAAGTTTAAAACAAAGTAAAATATGGGACTATGAACTCACCTTAAACTCCGCAGCTTCCGCAAAAACAACTCACAATCTATAGCACACAAAAATAATCCACATTACACAAGGTCAAGCTAAAAGCTACAACCCATGTAATACACATATGATGGATTTCTAAGACTCATATGACCCACCATAGATCTCCTAGACACCATACTAACCACTACCATAACTTAATACTCACTAAATCCCTTGCACTTTAAAAATCAGAAAACACAGAATTTTTGGGTATATTCGCCCACATAAAATCACGACAAATAAAGCTCAACAACTCACACCAAAAATTCACCATGGTCTCTCATAAGCATAGAAGCTAATCCCAGAAGGCCGTGGACCAATAACACGCACAAATACTCATAATAAATTCAAACTTGTCAACTACTCAAATTCGGATCTGAACGCACAACAAAAAGTTTTGATTTCCTTAAAATACTTCCACAAGTTTTTATCGCGAATCCTCTTCCTGGTAGTCTAATATAACCTAATACTTAACTATTCCAGAAGGCCTAGTCAAAATACCACTTTTACAACCACATGACACCCTCAAACTTTTTCCCAAAATCTGTCCCGGTTTGACAGCTTTGACACCTTAACAAAGAAAAATCAAAAGACCGACTTCCCGACCTTAAAATCGATCGTGGCTGGACTTTTTGGAAAGCTCTTTCATTGTACTTCAATTTAGACCTAAAATTCGTGACTTAACTCTTCACCATCTGTTATTTACACTCACACCTTTACAACCATAGTTTTCTGTCCAAACCCTAACACATAATCTAGCGCGTTTAACACTCAATTCCCTTAACCATTAACCATATTATTGACATCTAATCATCCTAAAATGTTTTACTTCAATAATTTACAGAAGTATATAAACCCTAGATTCCATCATATTAAATATTACATGAATCATAACAATAATTAATTAATTACACGTAAAGGTTAAAGATTTTACCTTAATTCTTGATTATTGCTAGACAATTATGAAACCCTAATTTTTTCTTCTTGTTCCTCCCTTGTGTCAACTTTAATTGCAGGAAAAAGGGGTAGGTAAGTTTTGATTTTGTATTTATAATTATATTGGATAACCCTTAAGGCTTAGAGTTGTATTTGGTATCAAATTTGGTTTCCTTTTTTCCCCCTAATCCAATTTTCGGCCGCCTATATATCTATACATTTTTTTTATTAAATTTATTTATTACACTCAAAACCTCATACTTTTTATATTTTATGTATTCTCATAACAAAACCTAATGTCTTTCGCGATAAACCTTAATTTTACGACAAACCGGAAAATATCCATTTTCAAAATAAAGTTTCCAAAAATAGATTTTTACACTCTTTTCTAAGCATAACACATAAAAACAAACTCCTCGTAACTTGCTAATGCTCAAATACTTGAACGAAAACTCGTTACGCAAAAACACAAAAACACCAAATATACACAAGTCATTTCTACATCACATGGGTGATCAAAATGAACTTTTCCAAATTCGAAACTTTCCAAATCACAATAAAACCATTTACACAAAGGGATTTAGTGCTAAAACTCACCTATATCACACATATAACACTTCAATCACCTAAGATACACCAAACAAACGTCAACCGATTCAAGACTATCAGTCAAACTGACTTGGCAAAACCACGGTTGTTACATCATCCCCCACTTAGGGAAATCGCGTCCCGAGATTTCAACTACTATAGTCACCACACACAACAGCAAAAGGAAATTTATGGATTTTTAAGTGGATAAATACCGCACCATAAAATCACAGAGAAAGGACCGCAAAAATGTGAACCGACTAAATACTCGAATTCACACGATAGAAAACATTCCGTCACTCCAACGATACACGCAAATAGATACACTCCCCAATCAATAACAACAACAATCCAAACGACTTCTCATAGGTAGGTACGATATCCTCGAACCAAATGAAAAACCAAATGGTAACCGCAGGAAACACCACATATAATGGATACACACAAAACAAACATTAATCACATCTGATCCTCACGTTCCCAAGTAAACTCAGGAACACGCTTAGAATCCCACCATACCTTTACCAACGTTATCTCACTACACTTCAAACTCTTAGCATCTCGATTCCATATTCTTAACAGGTTTCTCGACAAAATGAAGAGTCTTGTCAACCTTACATTCAGCTAATGGCACATCCAGACTATCATCTGCCAACCACTTCTTTCCATTAGATACGTGAAACGTATCATGCACTCTACTTCACTCCTCAGGCAAACTCAACCGATATGTCTCAAATCCAATCCTTTCCGTAAATCTCAAATAGTCCTACGTATCTCGGTGCTAGCTTGCCTTTCTTACCGAAACGCACAACACCCTTCCAAGGAGATACTTTTAACCTCACAATATCACCAACACCAAACTCTAAGGGCTTACAGCAATTATTCGCATAACTCTTTTTGGCGATCTCTTGCTGCCTTAAGTCTTTTCCTTAGTCAGAAAACCTTATTCGTAGTCTCTCGTTCTAGTTCAGGACCAATTAGTTGGCTTGTTCCAACCTTTGCCCATAGAACAGGTGACCTACATTACCTTCCATACAACTTTTCACACGACACATACTCCATACTAGAATTATAATTGTTGATATAGGAGAACTCAGCAAAGGGTAAATGTATACCCCGACTTCCTCCAAAATCAAACACACCCATGCTCTCAGCTCACCATTCATCGCCTGATTTGTACGCTCACTTAGTTCACTCATTTAAGAACGATAAGTCGTACTCATCTTCATACGCGTTCTCAAGACTCTATAACATGTTTTCCACTATCGTGAAGTAAGTATTTCATCACGTTTCTTGATGATCAACGCGACACCCTATGGTTCTTTACCAACTCCTCCTTAATACAATCTCCAGGTACCTCTGGCTTTTGCATCACCCCAATAATCATTGACATTAACATTTACCTTCAAGCATATAAAACACTTGCTACGGTATATGTATTCCTCTTCACACTTGCTCCTCAATACATTTCTTGCCAAGGTAATAATACGTCTTATCCATTCTTGGATGTATCTTATACCTTGCATGATCGATGTCCTTAAGCTTCCTCTCCATGAAATCATTAGCGGGTCCGCAAAGTACAATCGTCCATCTTCATTCTTTTCCATTTACTGGTTTAAACCAAGTAATCATTCTTCTTACATGTTCTCATCCTTGAACCTCTCTCTCTAGGCTGTCAACATCACCCTCTTAACTCCGAACTGAATTATCATAATCATTGCTCATAAACATCTAAGTTTCACTTGTTCACTCCCGCTCAGCGCTCTTACCACGATGTCCGCCCTTCCTTGACGGTGGCGAATCAGACAATCGTAGTCACTGAGAAATTCCACCCCCAACTTCTCTTCGACATATATTAGCCTCTTGTCTAATATATGCTAAAAATTCTTATGATGTGTGTAGATAACACTTTCTGCTCCATACAAATATTATCTCCAAGTTCTATTCCCCAACTTAAACCATGTATCACATAGTTCCTCTTATGGATCTTCCACCTCCCCGATGCCCACGCAATCCGAAGAACGTACATCTAGAAGCTAAACCTCTCACTTGAACAACTTGGCAAACACATACTTCCTCTTCAACGAACAAATTGATATTCAAAACGACAATCTATCCTAAGCAAACGACGCGAAACATGAAATCGATCAAACAAAAACGTATATCAACAAACTCAAAAGGGGTACGAATTACCAACTAACGAAGTAACGAACATCAAAATCAAAGCTAGAAAAACACAATGAGAAATTTTCCCCCAATAAAAATAGACACGGATAAAATGTTCATGAACACCCATACAAAGAAAATATAAAATACACGTACCCATAAAACGTCCACAAGCGTACCTCAACGAAAGAAACACTCGATGAACCACATACATAACAAGTTTGGTAAATGAGAACCATAGACAGTTCTTATTCCCGTACTCGACCTTCCCAACAACAAATAAACACCGTTTTTAACAAGAAATATCTTAAACTTACACATTTTTTTTTTATAAAATACATATAAACCATTTTATGTAAGACATCAACATAACCATTTTTTTTCCACACTTCCTTTTCACCATAAAAATAATAGTTTCCAACAAATGACCTTGAAATACCTAAAACGAACTTTAAAATACCATAAGGACTTTAACTCAACCTCTTATACGAATGCGAAAGACATAAAGGAATCAAGTAATCAAAGTAATCATCAAACGAACTCATACCAGTGAACACTCACGCAAATACATTGCAAACCAAGCGAAGAACGCAAAGACTCATTCGTACAACAATCAAACCAAAATCATAGAAAAACACCGATACTAACAAGTCACAAAAACATGTCACGAAATCCAATTGGTGTGTGTAAATGAGGGATCAAATATCCACACCAACTTGTCACGAACCAACAACACTTGAAGAAGTATAACATTTCTTAGAGAAATGAATACAAGGAATAACCAAGAAAACGAACCAGTATCCAAGAAAAATGAATTCGATTACCCAACACCTATCACGACATCGAATAGAAAGAATATGGCATATGTACCATCATGGTACGAATAGGAATGCCAAACAAAGAATTAGGTATACAAACGGAGCGTCTAGCAAACAAATCAACTTAAATACCACAACATAAGTACCCACCGATAATTGAGGTATCAACATATGATAGGTAGAATGGAATCTTACCACCTACACACCCCAACATATAACGACTGCCCTAACGGTTAAGAGGATACTTCTCTAACCATACAGCCATCACCAACATGATATCACATACCATCTACCACAACATATAACAACAAACATCAATCAATGCAATAATGGTCACAAGTCCACGTGTGTGATACCCTTATAATTATGTTCGCGACCATAGTTATAAGCCTATTCCACACGCATACTTACTTCCAAAACCACACATCTCAATGATAACGCACATATACCACATAACACCTAATACACCATGCAATCCATGCCATCATACTTGCAAGTCCACTTGTGTCGTGACGCATGTATAATTATGTTGGCCACCATAATTATCTATGCCCCCTTTCATAAGTGTACTCCCTCCTATGACAGCACATCATGCAAACAAAAACAAAAGACGTCGCAAACAATCATCTCGCATGGAACAATTCCAACGATCACGTAAACTCTAAAATCAAAAGCACTTGTATAAGGTCGATCCAATATCCAAGAGTAATCACGCTCTACATGGCTCCAGATGGCAAAGGACAATATACGAATTCCAAAACATAACACAAAACAAAAGACGTCGCACCATGGCTCAAACTCCAGTCTCGCACTTGCCTCCCCACTCAAATCGGTTAAACTTACTACTCACTGTGGAGTCCAAATCCAAATCCACATTATTCCATCCTAACTCCCCTTCATCTTTACTCAACCACTCATTCCTATTTCCTATACGTTGAGGTAGTCGACAACATGTAAAACTACCTCTATTCTTTTCTTCCAATTCCACATGATCCACAAGTGCATACAACTCACGAGATTTAGACTAAACCACCTCTCCTTCCTATGTGAAGTGAGGACACTACCAAGGGTATTTGGTAATGGCTCCATCTCCAGAAGTCATCATGGTTCCAAACCTCTCCACTTCTTCTCCACCAATGTTTCCCATAAACGTCCTCTCCTTGTCCGAACGTGGATACATGCTATTGGGAACTCAGATTCTGCGGTTAATCCACTTCATCCTACCACTTCTCTCGCATCTGAGAGCGACAACGGTAGTCCAACGAAGCATCTTACGCGTGAAAGATGATATAATAAAGTCAATATATACAATACTACGTATAGGGGATACAATAGACGTCCGAAACTCATTAAAACATCTCATAAATATAGGAAAATAGACATATAAAATACTATACTTACACATAGATCCTAAATGCAACTATATGAAGGACTCCTAGGTTATAGTCTACGTTCAACCACCTACTTCTCTATAACCAAGGCTCTGATACCAATCTGTCACACCCCGCCACGGCGGAAACGCGCGGGTCTAACTTCATGGATATCATCACAACACATGGTGTCTATATAGAGAATAACTATATGCAATAAAAATGGCAAAGTATAGACACAAATTGTCATAAGAATACCCAAAAGAAAACAACATGATAAACTCCAAAAGCACAGATAAACCTCTTCCAATGCAACTAAGGTCTCGTCTAATCACATCCTTCTATCTTATCCTTAGAAAGCTCACCTGAAAATTATGCTTAAAATGTCAACATAACGTTGGTGAGATTCATAGGTTTAAGACTCAAACACACTAGGCAACCAAAATCACTATGATTATAAAAACATAGCTGGACAAATAAATATAGTTATCATATAAGCTACATGTATCCATAAACCAATCATCACACAAATGGCAACCATCGGGCCGGAACGTGACCCCCGCTCCAAAACACATCATCAATTGGGTTGCATGCGCGAGCAACAGGATAAGCATCCTCCCAATTGGAAATCACACAACATCAATTAGGTCGCTAACCTAATCGGAAATCACATATCACACAGCATCAATTAGGTCGCTAACCTAATTGGAAATCACATATCCAACAACATCAATTAGGTCGCTAACCTAATCGAAAATCACATATCACACAGTATCAATTAGGTCGCTAACCTAATCAGAATCACACTTTCATGTACCACATAGCATTATTACGATAACATTATATGATGACGTATAGTCTATATTTGGGCCACGAGCCCAAATGATAAACATCACTAAGGCCCAAACCCACCATGAGTGGGCTATTATAACTTAGGCCGCATTGTTAAAGGAATTGGGCTCACGTAAGACCCAAAGCCCAAACGAACTATTTATGGTCTAGATAAGGATCTTCTATCTATGGATAAAGATCCTTGGACCGGATAAGCACCATGCATGCGAAACGTAAGGATCACGAAACCTACAAGGATTCTACGCCTATATTTAGAATGATATGATTCTCATTAAAGGTACGATTCACAAACCCTAACTCTTTACGAGAACCCTAAAACCGATTACTTACTCTCACGCCGGAGGATAATCGTGGGAGACAATCCCACGATAAGCCTAACGGTGTTTGTTTGTTTTCTTAGTGCGCAGGTTTCAAGCATTAAGAGCTAATTGGTACGAGAGCAAAAGCCCGAACAAGGAACGCCCAACTTTTGTATCAACAAGTGGCGCCATCCGTGGGACCCTACACTAAGAACTAAGAACTAGAATGATGAAGAACAAAAACTCAATCAAGCGGACTCCGCAATTGGAGAAAACACGTGACCCCAGAGGAAGAACCATCAAGATTCGACCTCTAGGCAGGCTACTGGGACAACCAGTGCGCCTGGTCACCAAGAAACGGAACCAAACTTAACTCTCCCAGCGGTAGAATTGCCTATAAGGACTACTCAAACTACCACAGTAGTCCCAAGCGTTGAAGAACTTCAGCGCACCCTCTTCAATACTCCCCACCAAACGGCACCTATAGTGGACAACACTGTGCCACCTGGCGTACCCAACCGAGATAGGGCGCCCAATGCTGAGGCAGATATTCTTGCAGCGAATGAGGACGCACCTGAGCTAACATTGAGTAATTTTGTATCCCAAAATTACGAAACCCTAGCCGCCCTCATGCAAGAAGAAGCGAGGAGAAGTTCAAGTACGAGCCTACAAGCCCGGCTCAACTTTGGTCCTGAACGCGAAGTATCGCCACCGCGCCACCAAAGAGGAAGGCGCGAAAATAATGAATGGCGTACCACTATCCATGATAGACTTGGTAAGATATCTGATTCACAATACTCAGAGGAATATGAAGATGGCGAGAGGCGCACTAATGTTCACTCAAGACTTGGTAGTCGATGGATATAGGACAGACTTGGACGTCAACATTCACCAAGTGAAGGCTCCTCCAGGTCTGGGAGCAGAAGAATTCATGACAGGTTAGGAAGGTGAGTTTCCCCAAGTGAAAGCCCCTCAAGCTCTTCCTCTGAGGAAAGCCAGCGCAAGCGCCGCAAAAGTGACAACCTCTCCTCCAGTGACTCCTCGGACACCGAGGATAAAGAGACGGGACACTGGAAGTCTAAAGGAAAACGTCGCGAGGAAGAAGACGAAGACATGTCTCTTCCGTGGCGTCACCAAAAAGTTGATGCATTTACAAGACGCATCAGCAATTACTCTGATCATAAGAGAAGGCGCATGCCCACTAATGTTAAAACATATGATGGAACGGGTGATCCGGATGATCACCTAAAAATTTTCGAATCCGCTGCTACTATCGAAAATTGGCCATAACCTGTGTGGTGCCATATGTTTAACTCCACCTTAGTAGGGAATGCGCGCACGTGGTTTAGCAAGCTTCCACGAAGGAGCATTGGCGGGTTTGAAGAATTGCGAAAAGCATTTCGTTTAAACTTCACCCAAAAAAAGAAGTGCGCTAAAAACCCTGTTGAACTAGCTAGAGTAAAACAGCGTCAAGGGGAATCAACCAGTGCTTATATGGAACGCTTTAAAGATGAGTGTATACATGTCAAAGCGTGTCCCGAAGTCCTAAAAATTTCAGGGCTCATGAATGGGATTAATAACCCAGAACTCATTCGGAAGCTAAACGACAAGGTTCCCCAAACCTTCGATGAGCTAATGAAGCGCACAAGATCCTTCATCCAAGGAGAAGCAGCCGCTGCGAACAGTAAAAAAGGCTACTCAAATTATAGGCAGCAAGAACAGCCTAGGAGACAATCCAATGATCAGAGCAGCAATCGCTGCAAGAATTATCGCATTCAGGGAAGCGCACGAGATAATGACAAGTATACACCCCTCACAAAGACCCCGAGGGAAATATTTATAACAGAAGGCGCAAACTTCCCAAAACCGCCACCAATGCGCACCCCAGAGGACAAGCGTATAGGGAACGGATACTGCGAATACCATGGACAAAAGGGCCATACCACCAACGAGTGTGTCCAGCTCAGACAACTAATTGACAAATTAGTGAAGGAGGGTAGAATGGATCACCTCGTTAAAAACATTAAGGAAGGGAAGGACAAGAAAAAGAGTGGAGGTAAAAAAGAACCTTCGAAAGATAAAGCGGATATCATCTATATGATACAATCATGGTAGCGCAAAACAAAGCAAAAAGTCAGCAAAAAATTCTCTTCAGAGAACGAGATATCCTTCCCCACTCTAGTTGCGGACAACGCAGTGGTAGAGCCATTAACCATTGAGATACATACGGGGGACACGAGATTTGACGCATGTATATCGATGGAGGAGCATCCGCATGCATCCTATATGAGCATTGCTTCAAAAGGCTGCGACTTGAGATACAAAGTCAGTTAATACCGGCCACAACGTCGCTGACTGGCTTCACAGGAGAAAAGATATGACCTTTGGGGCAATTACAATTACTTGTGGTGGTGGGCGATAACAACACTCTACAGCAACATGGATAAACTTCATGATAATCAAGTCTCCTTCACCATACAACGGTATCATTGGGAGACCGGGAATATCATCCATGCGCGCTGTACCATCCATAGCACATGGGATGCTCAAATTTCCAGTAGAAGGAGGGATTGTCACCCTCTACAATACCAGGGTGCCACTTAAGGAGTGTAACGCGGTGACTAGTGAAGTGGAGCATATTCCAGAACAGCGCGCAGAAAAAGTACCAAACTTCAAGGTCGCCATTCATCCTGACTACCCAGATAAAAAAATATCGATTGGAGGATCTTTATCTGACAAAGGTAAAGCAGCTGTGTGCGCACTCTTGCAAAAGAACCTAGGCATCTTCACGTGGGAACCGAAGCACATGACTGGAGTGCCACGCTCTATTACAGAGCACAAACTACAAATCCGACAAGGATATCCCCCAGTACGACAGAAGAAGCGCGGCCAGGCTCCAGATCGCGTAAAGGCCATCCTGGAGGAAGTACACAAACTCGTAGACGCAGGTATTATGCGTGAAGTCTACTATCACGATTGGCTTTCCAATCCAGTGATGGTCAAGAAGAGTGATGGCAGTTGGAGGATGTGCGTGGACTTCACCGACCTCAATAAAGCATGTCCAAAGGACTGCTACCCACTGCCAGAAATAGACTGGAAGGTAGAATCTCTGTGTGGATATCCCTTTAAGTGCTTCCTAGATGCATACAAAGGATACCACCAAATTCAGATGGCTGCAGAAGATGAAGAGAAAACAGCCTTTCACACGAGTCAAGGGGTTTTCTGCTATACAAAAACGCCCTTTGGTCTAAAGAACGCAGGCGCAACATACCAGCGATTGGTGGACATGGATTTTGAAAAACAAGTAGGTCGCAACATGGAATTCTACATTGATGACCTTGTCATCAAGAGCCACACAGAAGAAGAATTAGTACGCGATATTGAGGAGACGTTCAAAACATCGTGAAAAATAAACATGAAACTAAATCCCAAGAAGTGCACCTTTGGCGCAACAGAAGGCATGTTCCTTGGGTATTTAATAGAACCTGATGGTATCAAGCCTTGCCCAGAAAAACAAAAGCCGTTATCGACCTCCCCTCACCGCGCACACTGAAAGCAGTCCAGTCATTAAATGGAAAGCTAGCTGGGCTAAACCGTTTCTTATCTAAGTCAGCAGACAAATCACTCCCTCTCTTTAAAACACTTACGAAGTGCACAAAAAAGGGAGACTTTCGTTGGACTGAGGAAGCAGAGGAAGCCTTCCAACAGCTAAAACAACACCTGGCATCACTCCCCAAACTTGTCGCACCGCGACCAGGGGAAGAGTTGATCATGTACTTATCTGCAACCCACGGAGCAGTCAGCGCAGTACTATTGACATATAGGAACTCTGTCCAAACACCCATATATTTTGTAAGCAAGGCATTGAAGAAGACAGAGACTAACTATAGCGCCATGGAAAAGCTGGTCTTAGCTCTGGTATTCGCAGCTAATAGACTGCGCAGATACTTTCAAGCGCACCCAATAGCTGTGATCACGGATCAGCAAATCAAACAAGTTATCTCTAAACCTGACGCATCAGGACGGCTACAAAAGTGGAGTGTGTTGTTGAGCGAGTATAATATCTCGTACAGACCACACACTACAATCAAGGGGCAGATATTAGCTGACTTTATTGTTGAAAAGCCAGATACCGATACTCCAGCTTCAACAGGCAAGACAGATCTACAGGAACCTTGGATTCTATTCACAGACGGATCCTCATGCGTGGATGGATCTAGTGCAGGCCTTATCCTTACTAATCCAGAAGGAATGGAATTTACCTACGCAATGCGCTTCGAATTCACAGCCACAAACAATGAGGCAGAATACGAAGCTCTACTCGCTGGGCTGCCTATTGCAATTCAAATGGGTGTACGCAACCTAGAAGCAAACGTAGATTCAAGGCTAGTAGCCAACCATGTGTTGGGGGAATATGAGGCCAAGGATGAACACATGATCCAATACTTGGAAAAAACCAAGTCCTTAATTCAGAACTTTGTGTTGATATAAATAATGCCTAAAAACATTATTAACATATATCGATATCTCTATGTTTTGATAATCACAAAACGTAAACTCATTGAACTACAAATTATGACGTAAATAAGTATTTAGTCGTAAATATTTGCTTTAGCATCCATATCACTTAAGGTATGAATAAACAAAGTGTCTAATGCATTTTATGATCAAAGGAATTTTTATTTTTACAAACCTTACATTTTATTAAAGTGGGACAAACATTTTTAAACTTATACAAAACAATTTTGTATTTATAAGAAATGTTTTATTCAAAATAAATAGTTTGAATTCAAATTTCAACCCAAAAAACGGCTACATTCTTCAGGAAAAACATCCCCCACAAAAAGACAAAAAATCTGAAGAAAAAATATTTTTTATTAGGCGGCCCCCTTAATTATACTAGGCGGTCCCCTTAATTATTAAGGGGACCGGCACCCAATTAAGGGGACCGGCCACGCTCCCAAACAGTATTTTTCCCCTTATAAATACTGGTTCATTCCACAGATTTTTCTCACCTTTTGCACCCCAAAACTTTCTGTTCTAGATCTCATTTCTATTCTCTAAAATCCTTTGATCATACATACATAAATCTTTGTTTCAAAGTGATCCAAACCTCTACCTTTCAAGTGCAAGAGAAGAATACTTCAATCCTTCAAGAGAAGAAGTATTACAACTTGTTGTGACCTCCACATCCAAGTTCTTAGAGCATCATCCATTATATCTATTTCTTTGTTTAACTAGTTGTGAATATTTGATAGAAGATAGATTAGCAAGGTGTGTAGATAGAGTGAGTGTGTAGTAGATAGTTGTGAAGTAGAGAAGTTGGGAAGTAGATAGTTGTGAAGAAGATTGTTGTGAAGTAGATAGTTGTGAAGATAGATAGGTGTGAAGAAGTAGTGTTGTGATTAAGTAGTGACTAGGTGTGAAGAAGTTGTGTAGAAGGTGTGAATAAATTGTGACGAAGTTGTGGTGTGTATATTGGTGTGTAAGGTTTTCTCCGCCATAAGGGAGCTTGTTGACATAGTGAAGAAAACTCTCGAGTAGATGACTCGAGGAGTGGAGTAGGGCAAGGAAGGTGTCCTTGTAGCCGAACCACTATAAATCCTTTGTCTCGCGGTTAGATCTTTCCATATCTTACTTATTATCTTGCTTATATCGTTATTACTTTTGTAGACGTAGACGTATATATATATTTGCTCATATAGTGTTAGTATTGATTTTACTTAAAGATCAAACGAAAGTTTCATTCACAAAACAAAGTTTTTACAATCAAACTAAAAAGGTAACATACATATAATTGATCATTTCGATCAAGTAAAGTTTTCATACAAAATATAACTAAGGATTATAAAATAAACGATTACTTACTTATCTCTCGTATATAGCTATAATTGTTTATATTGTGCATGTGTTGATTTCACATACTTAGCTTATATTATTATTGTTAATACTTAAATATAGTTGTTCAAATTGTTCAAGATTTGAGTTCACATAAGATTGAATCAAAGTTTTAAAAGCAAACAAGGTTTTAAAACTAAACTAAGTTTTTATAATAAAATAAAAAAGACGTAAAACTATTCAACCCCCCCCCCTTCTAGTTTTCCACACTTTGATAGGTTCACAATCAAACAAGTACCTAGAGGGGACAACAGGAAAGCTGACGCGCTTAGCAAGATCGCATCTACAAGCTTTGCCCACCTATCAAAATAGGTATTGGTAGAAACGCTAAAAAATAAATCAATCTTGGAGATGGAAGTATCCACGGTGATAGAAGAACAGGATCCCACGTGGATGAAACCTATCATCGAATTCATTAGCAAAGGAATCTTACTACAAGATCAAAAGGACGCTCGAAGAGTGCGACGCACAGCGCAGAGATTTGAACTAAGAGATGGCATCCTATATCGACGTTCATTCCTACAACCTTGGCTCCGATGTGTTGGACCTCTTCAAGCAGATTATGTACTTCGAGAAATTCACGCTGGATCATGTAGCATGCACTAGGGACCATGGTCCGTTGTGACGCGCGCCCTACGATCAGGATACTATTGGCCTACTATGCACCGCGACGCGGGAGATATGATAAAAAAATGCAGCAATTGCCAGGTACACAGGCCAATTCCGCGCCAACCACAACAAGAGTTAACCCCTATCACCTCACCATGGCCATTCTATAAATGGGGCATTGACATCGCAGGCCCTTTCCCAGTTGCCGCGGGAGGGCTAAAATTCCTCATAGTAGCCATAGACTACTTTACAAAGTGGATTGAGGCAAAAGCAGTGGTGAGCATCACTGGCAACCAGGTAAAACGCTTTGTATGGGACAATATTGCATGTCGCTTCGGGCTACCTAGAGAAATTATCTCAGATAATGGGAAACAATTCTGCGATAACCCATTCAAAGATTGGTGCGCGCAATTGAATATCACACAACAATTTGCTTCAGTGAAACACCCACAAACCAATGGCTTGGTTGAACACGCGAATCGCAGTTTAGGCGAAGGAATAAAAGCGCGCCTTGACAGACACAAGGGAAAATGGGAGGACGAGTTATCACATGTTTTATGGGCACATCGCACCACAATCAAAACCAGTACCAGGAACACACCATTTTCTCTTGTCTATGGAACGGAAGCCGTCATACCAGCTGAAATTGGAATGCCAACTATACGCACAGCAGAGATAAACGTCCTAACAAATGACGAGGAGCGGCGCATAGACTTAGACTTGCTGGAAGAAAGGCGCAAATGCGCAGCTATACGCGAAGCAAAGGCCAAAACAAAAATGAAGAAGTATTAAGATGCAAAAGTCAAACACACTTCTTTCAGGCCAGGAGACTTTGTATACCGCGCTAATGATGCAAGCCACGCAGAAGACACAGGAAAGCTTGGACCAAAATGGGAAGGACCCTATGAGGTCACGGATGCACTAGGTAATGGTGCATACAGGTTGCGCGATATGGAAGGTCACGAGCTGGCACACACTTAGAATATCTGCAATCTCAAAAGATGCTATCTTTAGGAAAGGCTACGGCCCACAAACAGACAACCTTGCACTTTAGTATGTGCCCAATAAATGTCTGTCTTTGACTTTTCTTTTCTTTATTAGGAATTGTTTTTATTTTCCAAAAACTTGCAAGTATTAATAAAACGTTGTGGTTTCTAGCTAACTCCATAACACACTTTACTTTATTGCGTACATTCTTATATGTTTCAATATTGTTATCTTATACTTTGCCTACATGGCGTGCATGCACTAATTAAGACCCACGATGGCAGAAAGGATGAGTAAACCTACTAATTAACTCGTTGAGTAAGAGGGTTGTAAACCCATCAACATTTGATCACGCATCCTTGCTAAGCGCCTTACATTCAAGACGTTGAGGTAAGATTTCCTTGTGCATTCCACGAAGGATGTGCAATATCACGTACAATGTACAAGCTTAGCAAATTATGAGCCAAGACTCTTGGTCATTTAATAAGACTTTGCAAAAATATTGCAAGTCTATTTTTCATACTTATAATTTATATTTTAAGTCATGCAGTTATTTAAGTATAGGTACCAAACGAGTATCTTAATTGATCTTTTTACATAAAGGATAACAATTCAAGAACGGATACCATGAACACGCAAACAAAAGATATATTTTGTTATTTATACAATTACAAGTTACAAAAGCTTATATCTACACACTATGACGATGCTCAGGACTATGTTCTGGGGCAGCAGAGCTTCCAGCCTCTTGAAGCTTCCTCAACAGTAACGCATCCTTTGGCGATACGGTCGCTACGCTGACTGCAACCCCATCAGATCTGGGGATATGCGCAGCGCCTACACCACATAGGATGGCCTTTCCCTTAACACCTTTCTTCTTGGCCGCCCTCTCCGCATGACGTTCCAATACTTCCTTCAGGGGAACCTCCTTCTCAAGAATGAAAGGGTTCAATATATCACGCGGCTGCGCAAAAACTGGAACCTGCAGCTGCGACTCGTCAGGCTTTAGAAAAAAGTATGGCTAAGCCTCCGCGTCCTCCACGATGTGCCTTCCTAGGGTTAACCCCTCCATAATCAACTTTATGGGGTAATCCTGGTCGCGCTCCAGCCGCGCAATATGGGGAAGCTCAAGCAGCTTCATCCCCTCCATAGCCTTCACCAGCTCGTCATAAGCATCCACCTTATAACCGGGCACCTCAGCAAGTGCCATGGTCAGCATCTTCGCCTCGTGGAGCTCCTCCATAGCTTGCGCCCTACCACGCTCCATGGCGCACTGAACAACCTTTCCAAAGGTCTCCACTACCTTCGGGGACTCTAAAGTGCCCATCGCAGCCAGGCGTAAGCCATCACTGATCAACCACCTACACACACAGAAAAAGTATACATTAGAAGCAAAGAGAAAAATTAATACATATAGTAAGGCAACATTACGGAATATCCAAAAACATACCTGCGCTCAGCAATTGTAGACATAAGATGAGGATATAATTCCTCATCGTATTCTATACTGAGGCCGCGCAGCTTATCCTCCTGCTCCTTCAGTATCTTCTCCATGCAAAGGCGAAATTCATCGATATGGCCAAAGTGCTCAGCTTTTTTTTTCCTCCAGATACCTTACCCCCCAAGTAAGGTTCGCCTTGAACTGATGCAGCTCTCCGCGCGCATGTTGCAACTCAGCCATCATGGTCAACTTCTCATCAGTGACTCTCTTAGCATGCGCCTTGATGGACCCTACCTCCGCTCGCGCATCAGATAACTGCGCACGGAGCAGGGCAATCTCCTCGTCCTTCTGAGCGAGACTGCTGCTCTCCCCAACATACCGCGTCTTCAACTGAGTGACCAGCTCAGTCTGACGCTCAGCAGCAGCAGCTAGCTCCTCCAACAACTGCTGCGCAGATACCTCTCCAGCCACCTTTGCTGTCTCCTCCACGTTTGCATTATGAGGAGGGACCACGCTTTCCACAAATGCCGCATCACCCTTTGCAGCATGGTCACTACACAGAATAAGAAGGAGGTTAGAGCATATTACGACAAGTAATAATATAAAAAAAAGTAAAATAATAAGAAGAAAGAGAAAGCATGGATATCACTTATAGAAGGGGAGAGGCCTTGGCAGTCTCCTTATCCGCGCCAGTGGCGGATGTGTCATCTTCTGCGGATGACTCTTCATCCACGATAAGATGGCGCTTCCTCTTGGAAGTGCCAGCGCCATCAGCCTCTCCCTTGCGCTTTACACCCCGTGCTACAATCTCAGGCTCCAGTACTTCCACACTGTCAGAAGACTCAGTATGTAACTCCTCCACATGCGCTGGCTCCCCAGTAGGAGACACGCTCTGCACAGGTGTCACAAGCATGGGAGGTGAATCTTCAGGACCAGCTTGCGCCAACACAGTTAGGTGTCCCGCAGTAGCATTCAGAAGTGGCTCCTCATTATCCCTCATAGGACGCACACCCACCGTCACCTGCTTCGGCTTCTCAAGCTTCACCACGGCGAACAAATCCATCTCTGCGCAACACATGAGCAAATAACAAAAAATACAGATTAGTTATGGAAAGTATATATACAGGAACACTTACATTATTTGAAGCGAACAAATAAAAGGGACAAGCACCCACCCCGGCCGCTCTCGTCAATGAAGGTTGGCACCTCGTAAGAACCATGGAAATAGTTGCGACTTAGCCCCATGTGCACCAAAAACTCCTCAGGGTAGGGGTTAATGGGGATGCGGTTGGCATCAATCGTATCCGCATCCTCTGCGCTATACGAACCGGGTGCGGGGCGCCCATCCCTTGGCAGTGTCTCTTGAGTATAAAACTCAAAAGGCGAGGGAAATACTATATCATCTACCCAGAAAAAAATTTCCCTCCAATCCCTAAGGGAATCCACCTTCTCCGTATAACACTGAAGGCGTCCACCGCGCTTCGCGAATGATACCCATCCATGCGACCACGTTATGTGGTAAAACGCACGTAATAGGTAACAATCGGGTTGACCGCAAGCAACCGACAATTTATTTCAAAATTGGATACTTTTGCTGCACCTATATAGTGCAGCTGGGAAATGTGAAGGCGGTAGTGGTTGAGCAAATTGCTCAAGAATATGGATATGGGTACGCGCTGGTTCGCATACTCGAAGAAGCACGTATATAACCCTATTTTTCCCTCAGGGAAATCCGCGATGCACGCATTGGCCTCCGGTACAACCGGATGCACGTCAAGAGGAATGAAATAATCCGAGGAGAACTGAAGCAGTTCGTCCTCGTCCATTTCAGAAGAAAACTCGTGTAGTTGGCGAACCATTTTTAAGAAAACAATATTAAAGCACGTCTTTGCGGTTACCTAATAAAACAGTTGCTTTCTTTGAAAACGCTTTGAAGAAATGTAAAAATGGCGGAAGTGTGTTTTTTACTGTGTGTTCTTCAGTAAATGGGAGGCGGTGCTTATATAGGGTTACCAAAACCCTAGTATGTTAGCCACGTGGAACCCACTATCCTAATCGTGTGGCTAGAAGAGGATCGGGTACATGCACTTTTTCCCATTTCCCGATAAACACGTGGACACTCTCCCCACTTCCCTAGGTATTTTTGAAGATATTGGTGGCTAGATACATTGTCCATCATATTGGGCGGTAACTTTTCCCGCCACACTTACCGTTGCTTCAAGAAGTCTAGCATCCGCGACCAGCAATCCGCGCACACTAGACTGGGTGGACATGATGACGTATAGTCTATATTTGGGCCACGAGCCAAAATGATAAACATCACTAAGGCCCAAACCCACCATGAGTGGGCTATTATAACTTGGGCCGCATTGTTAAAGGGATTGGGCTCACGTAAGACCCAAAGCCCAAACGAACTATTTATGGTCTAGATAAGGATCTTCTATCTATGGATAAAGATCCTTGGACCGGATAAGCACCATGAGTGCGAAACGTAAGGAGCACGAAACCTACAAGGATTCTGCGCCTATATATAGAATGATATGATTCTCATTAAAGGTACGATTCACAAACCCTAACTCTTTACGAGAACCCTAAAACTGATTACTTACTCTCACGCCGGAGGATAATCGTGGGAGACAATCCCACGATAAGCCTAACGGTGTTTGTTTGTTTTCTTAGTGCGCATGTTTCAAGCATTAAGAGTTAATTGGTACGAGAGCAAAAGCCTGAACAAGGAACGCCCAACTTTTGTATCAACATTATAAGTCCAAGCTTTTAAACCACACATAATCACAGTAACTCAAATCATTTAAGACAAGCATCATTCCCATCCCAAGTTTAAAACAAAGTAAAATATGGGACTATGAACTCACCTTAAACTCCGCAGCTTCCACAAAAACAACTCACAATCTATAGCACACAAAAATAATCCACATTACACAAGGTCAAGCTAAAAGCTACAACCCATGTAATACACATATGATGGATGTCTAAGACTCATATAACCCACCATAGATCTCCTAGACACCATACTAACCACTACCATAACTTAATACTCACTAAATCCCTTGCACTTTAAAAATCAGAAAACGCAGAATTTTTGGGTACATTTGCCCACATAAAATCACGACAAATAAAGCTCAACAACTCACACCAAAAATTCACCATGGTCTCTCATAAGCATAGAAGCTAATCCCAGAAGGCCATGGACCAATAACACACACAAATACTCATAATAAATTTAAACTTGTCAACTACTCAAATTTGGATCTGAACGCACACCAAAAAGTTTTGATTTCCTTAAAATACTTCCACGAGTTTTTATCGCGAATCCTCTTCGTGGTAGTCTAATATAACCTAATACTTAACTATTCCAGAAGGCCTAGTCAAAATACCACTTTTACAACCACATGACACCCTCAAACTTTTACCCAAAATCTGTCCCGGTTTGACAGCTTTGACACCTTAACAAAGAAAAATCAAAAGACCGACTTCCCGACCTTAAAATCGATCGTGGCTGGAATTTTTGGAAAGCTCTTTCATTATACTTCAATTTAGACCTAAAATGCGTGACTTAACTCTTAACCATCTATTATTTACACTCACATCTTTACAGCCATAGTTTTTTGTCCAAACCCTAACACATAATCTAACGCGTTTAACACTCAATTCCCTTAACCATTAACCATATTATTGACATCTAATCATCCTAACATGTTTTACTTCAATAATTTACAGAAGTATATAAACCCTAGATTCCATCATATTGAATATTACATGAATCATAACAATAATTAATTAATTACACGTAAAGGTTAAAGATTTTACCTTGATTCTTGATTATTGCTAGACAATTATGAAACCCTAATTTTTTCTTCTTGTTCCTCTCTTGTGTCGACTTTAATTGCAGGAAAAAGGGGTAGGGAAGTTTTGATTTTGTATTTATAATTATATTTGATAACCCTTAAGGCTTAGAGTTGTATTTGGTATCAAATTTGGTTTCCTTTTTTCCCCCTAATCCAATTTTCGGCCGCCCATATATCTATACATTTATTTTTTTTATTAAATTTATTTATTACACTCAAAACCTCATACTTTTTATATTTTATGTATTCCCATAACAAAACCTAACGTCTTTCGCGATAAACCTTAATTTTACGACAAACCGGAAAATATTCATTTTCAAAATAAAGTTTCCAAAAATAGATTTTTACACTCTTTTATAAGCATAACACATAAAAACAAACTCCTCATAACTTGCTAACGCTCAAATACTTGAACGAAGACTCGTTACGTAAAAACACAAAAACACCAAATATACACAAGTCATTTCTACATCACATGGGTGATCAAAATGAACTTTTCCAAATTCCAAACTTTTCAAATTACAATAAAACCATTTACACAAAGTGATTTAGTGCTAAAACTCACCTATATCACACATATAGCACTTCAATCACCTAAGATACACCAAACAAACATCAACCGAGTCAAGACTATCAGTCAAACTTACCTGCCAAAACCACGGTTGTTACAGCTCCCCCTCAGAAGAGGGCTTGCCTTGGGTGTGGACAGGTCCTGACCCCTCTATTCTGGAAGACAGGGTTTTGTCTACCTGGTCCTTAGGGCCAGTTCCCGATTGAGCGCCACTAGGGAGGGTTTTAGGTGCCGTATCAGTGGGTGGTTTCATGCCCCCTGAGTCTTTGGCACTGATGAGTGCTCAAACACTCATCATTTTTAGTCAAATCTGAACTGCAAAACATACAAAAACAATAAAAAAGGCATAAAAATACTAAAAATATTCCAGGGATTGTGTTTTATATGTTTTAGATGCAAAATGAATAAAAACAAATGAAAAACGATCAAAGTTTGCAAAATTAGCAGTTTCAGTCCCCCAAGTTTCAAAACTTGTCACAATTAGTCCTTATGCATTTATTTTGAAAGAAAAATCATCCCAAGTCTTTTGAAAGCCAAATATTACAAAATATGATACTTGGGTCTTAAGTTTCAAAAGTTGACATGTTTGGTCCCTCAAATTCAAAGTTTAACAAAAAAGATCCCTGGGAATTTTAAAATGAAAAAAAATGCAATTATGGTTCTTGGATTATGGAAGCTTTGCAACATTGGTCCTTATGAGCACTTTGGAAGTTTGGCATTTCAGGTCCCTTCATTTTCAGAAAATTGCAACAAAGGTCCTTGTGAAATACCAAATCCAAACCGGACCCTTAAATATTACCCAATCCAAAAGCCAAATCCAAACCCAACTATCCTAAACCCAAGCCCAACAACAATCCGGCCCACCTCCATTTTATTAATAAAACCACCCAGGGTCAACGCGGGTCAACTCCATCCCCAACCTCCCTTTTTCCCGCTCCCTGTCTCCACCCTCCTCCCTCACCTTTTCACCAAACCACCAACATCATTAATGCATCTCCACTACCAAACCAACCCCCTCCTCTTCATTTAATGCCCTCACCAGTTCCACTCCATCCTGCTCCATTTGAGATACTTTGTTTTGGCGCCAAAATTTCAATCAAGAGCTAGGATGCATCAATCCTCAAATCAATGGTGGGGATTTGGTCATTGGTCAACAAAAGAGCCATGGGGACTCTCAATTTTGAACAGGAAGCAATGTGGAAGCTTGGGGTACCTAGTTTTATCTCGTAGTATATATATTAAGCTCATGTAAGCCTCATAAGGCATGTAAGATTGTAATTTAGTTGTTTTTAGTGTTTAGTTAACCTTTGTAATCTATTTTCAGTTAATGAAAGTTTTACTTTAAGATTGTTTCTCATTTTCAAAATTCTAGTTTCATTCCAATATTTCAAGTATCTGTTTAAGTTTCATTAGACATCTCTGGTTGTTTGTAAACTTATATAAGCCAAAACAGAAAGCTTATAGAAGCTTATTGAGCTTCTATATCAATCAGGAACTAAAATTAATAAAATTGCTTCAAAATATAAGAAAAATAAAAATAAAATAAAAAAGCATGATCAAGGGTTGAAGAAGGATGGAGCACAGTGGATTATGGATGGCTGTGGTAATAGGGGCTTGTGGAAACCATTAGGTTTGATCTCAGGTTCATGGTTATGGGATTGTAGCATTGGAAGGCTTTGTAAGCTTTTCTTTTGAATTTTTTCTTCTTTTAGTATACAAGTGCTTATAGTTGGTAATATGTGTTTCTTTAGCTTATTTATTGCTTATTAAATAAGTATAAATCAGTAGGTTGTCGTTTGGACATATTTCATTCAAGTTTCTATATAATTTGTGTTAATTAGGGGTGTTTGGTATTGTCTGTTGTGAGTACCTCAGTAGGATTCATTGTTCATTTGCTACTCATACATCATACTCAGTACCTTAGCACACTAAAACAACCAAGACTTTGGTAGTAATAGGCACATAAGTCAAAATCATCAAGAATTTGGTCTAAGATCTGTCTGAGTTGGAGTTTTGAGTAGCTTAAGCTTCATTTTAAGTCACAAGTTGATAAGTTTGCTTAATTTTATCTTTTTACATCTTAACTAACCACAATCAGTCAGTAAATCAAAATCAAAACTCACTTAAGTCAAAGTTTCATAGCAAATCAAAAAGTCAAACTAGCATAATTTTGCAGAAACCCAATTTTTGTGGGATTTGTTTAGAATTTTGAGCTAGGATTCAGAGCTTGAAACTTATTGTGGTTGAAGTGTGTCAGCTGAACTCCATGAATCCATGGCTTGCTTATTTTTTAGATTTTTTACCTGAGCTGTGCATTAGCTTATTTTAGGGTGCAGGGAAAGGACCCTGCCCTGCACCAGGGACTTTAGCCCGTTTTCTTTGGCTTATTGTGACCAAGCCAATGGACCCCACCTTAAGCCCTTTGGCTTTTGAGTAGTTCATCAGTAGTAAAGTTAATACCATAGCTTATTTTTGTGTTCAGCTCATTTGTCTTAGCTTATTTGGTCTCCCATTATGCCCTGATCTCAGACTTTACACTGAGACACTCAGTGTTGAGACACAAGTTCAATAGCATATATCTTGTTCATTAGTGGGACCCACTCTTAGGTTTTTGGCTTATTAGGAAGCTAATAAGCCAGGCTTTTAAGTTCTGTGCTTATTTTGTAGTTTAGAGCTTATCTCCTAGGGCTGCTTGCCCCATAAACTTTGTCCCATTTATTGACTTAAGCTGATCAATCAGCTTTTGTGCCCAAGTTCCAATCCCTCCCCTGACTTCATTTGTGGGACGCAGGGATTACTTCTTGCTTTTTTAGAAAGCCAATAAGCTCAGCTTATTGGCTCAGCTTTTTGTTTGGACTTCCAAGTTCCCTAGTGGGCCCCACAGGCCTGCATACTTGGCCAATTTGGCCTGTGTAACTGTGTGGTATTTTGATTAGGTTATTGCTTATTTCAGCTTATCAAATGTGCTTATTTCTTTGTTATTGTTCATTTCTAGTTCCTTTGTCCACATTGTAGCTTAATTTCACCCCTGGTCTTAGTTTGTGCTTATTACAAGCTTTTTTAAGGCTTGTTTGACCAAAGTTAAATTGTTAAGCCAATAAGCACTCTTAAGTGCTTATTCCTAAGAACCATAGGTTTTGTTTTTACAAAAGTTTGATATTTTAAGTTTATAAACAGGTTTTAAAAAAGAAAATCCAAAAAAGCTCAATTTAATAGAAGTGATAGCTTCTATTTAAGCCAATTGGCTTAGTTCCTCAGCTTATTTATAAGCAAATTTTATTTTTATCTTTTTCCCAGGTTCCTTATAGTTAAAAATAATTTTGATAATTTTCTCAGATTTTAATTTTATCATTTGGTATTTTTCTTAATTTATGTTAGTTTTTAATAATTAATAAATAGTTAATAATTAATAATAATTAATTAGAAAATCAGGAAAATACAAATTTAGTTTAAAAATTAGTTTTTATGTATTTTAAATTTTTCCAAATTTTATTTTCAATTTTCTAGTGCAATTTCATAATTAATTAGAATTTAGGGTAATTTAAATAATTAAAAAGTAATTAAAAAATAGTAATTAATTAATAATAATTAATTAAAAAGTTTTAAAAATATATTTTCTGTTTTAAAATTAATTTTATATTATTTTAGATTTTTCCAAATTTAAATTTTATTTTTCTAAGTTAAATTCATAATTATTTGTATTTTAGTATAATTTTGATAATTAAAAATAATTCGGAAATTAGTATTTAATTAATAATAATTATATAAATAGTTAATCAGATTCACTTTATATATCCATAACCTTTTTAGTTTGTAAAAATATCATTTTAATTAATTTTCTTTTTTTTTTTTTAAATTTTCTTTAATCATTAGGTTTGTAAAAATATCATTTTTATATCCATAACCTTTTTAGTTAATCAGATTCACTTTTTTCTCACGTACGTTTGTACCTGTTTTCAGTTAAACGTACGTTTTTAGGTTTTAGCATATTTCTTCTCAATCTAAATTGACGTAATCAATCATATAGCTTTCCTAAGCTATTTCATTTCATAATTCTCAAATAATTCTCATCATAACCCTTTCCTGTGAAAAAGCACCCGATCACAAGAACGCTAAAGTACAATTCACACCTCGTCGGGATATAAGGACCTGGTGATACCCTATATTACCCGGAGATTGACTCTAGGCTGTTTGACTTAGTTGACCATTCCTTTGGTCAATTTAAGTTGACTGTTTAGCATCAATCAGGTACCTGAGGTTCCTTCAGTGACTGGAGGGGTTACTCCAGTACCTTCATTAGGAACAGTGATTGTTGATTCCCTATCAGTGGGTTGTTTGTTTCCCTCTGAGTCTTTGAGAGTAGAAGTTGTGCTATCAGATAAAATCTTGGATTGGCGAATGTCCTCATCAGGCAGTGAAAGGTTAAGGTCCCCCTTTCCATCAGGGTTGGTCTGCCCTTCTAAAGATTTACGGACCGAATCTCCCTGAGACCATGGTTGTGATTGACCAGAGATGTTAGCAGGATGTGATTGGGTGTGGGTCCGCTTCTCGGTAGAGTAGTGCTGCTCTACTGAGGATATAAGACCCTTTTCTCCCTGAGACTCTGATTGTGAGTGATCAGAGCCTTTAGCAGGATGTGAGGGGTGAAAAGTTCCTGACTCCACTAACTTGTTTATGTTAGCAGATCCTTAAGGAAAAGGTTTGCCCGAGGACACTGAGTGTGATTTCTCAGTACCCTCTGTTGGCGTTTGTTTTTGGATCATTGTTACAGTGGCCTCACCAGTGGGTGTTTTTATGTTATTGCCATATAAACATAATAACCAATATTTTCTTTTGGAAATAAACTAAACCCTAAAAAAGAATCACGCATCTATGTAAAAAACAATAGACAACAATCCACCGAGTCTTGATGTCGTTTCATCTCTAAACAAGTTAACTACTCGTTCCTTGCGATTAGATTCCCTTATTAATCCACAACTTTCACTTGTAACCAAGGAAAACACCTCATGACATAATATCCGATCGACTCTCTTATTTCAGACCACTAGCACAACAATACAGGTCATGGTACATCCCAGTACTACCTAACTATAAAATTCACCCGATATTCAGCCACCAAACATTACCAAGCATTGGAAACTAGACTTTGTCCTTAAACCTTTGAAAACTTATATAAATGACATACCCAGCTATACCTTCATCCCCGATGATATCACATTCAAATATCTTTCTTAAAAAATGCGTTTATATCAACTACCAAAAATATTTTTCCGAGATACTCATTTTGTGGAGTTAAAAATTTTCTCTGGTCAAACTATATCAAAACTTTTGCATATTAAAGAGCGACTAAGTATTAATTTTGTGAAGTTGTTTTATCTACATCATGCTTAAAAACCCACACCACTAAATTATATATCTATTTTAGTCAAACCTCATCAAACTTTTGTATGTTAACAAACGTCTAAACATTGATTTATGTGAAATTGTCTAATTTACACCGTATTTAAAAATTCGTTTATACTAAACTTCATATTTTTTGGGGGTCACATAAATTTACCCGACTATTAACCTCAAACAAAGAAATTTGTGTCTTCTAGATTATTCGTTTGGCCAGCTTCGTGTAAACGCTTACTCAAATAAAAATTTCAAGCAACTCTTTTTATCAATGCCTCTAAGCAGGAATATGCACAATCCCAGAATGAATCTTAGGATCAAACCTCGAAAATAATTGTTACACTTACATACTACTTGACATGCCTAAGATTTACAATAGCAATATGTATACCTTGACACTATTCCTTCAAAGTACAACCTTCCCACTCACCCTATAAGATAAGATTCTCACACTCGTAAAAGCGTGTGGACTAAAATAATCAATTACTCAAGAAACAACGTGCCTTTTTGGAGTTTTAGATAGCATAACCTTTTGGGGTCGGGACATCACTTTTACATTGGAATAATTAGAGGTCGCATCCGACAGTAAGACCCTTAGCTTTCACCTGTAACGAGTAAACATCCTCCGACAAGAGTATCACCCATCCTTATTTCTCGAGACAACCCTGGCAACTACCACAACTTAGAAGTCCGGGACGGAATTCTGTCTAACGAGCAGGTACTGTAATACCCGTAATTTACCTAGTCATTAATTATCGCTAAAATGAAGTAATTTATTATGAAGGCTTAATTTTTTTTCTTCAACAACACTGGACCGAGCATGGTCTACATTAAATTAACACATTATAGTTCCAATAGAGTTATTTTATGTGTCGTTACATTCTATTTTAAATGTCTCCCTTTAAATAAGTATAAAGTGCATTTTAGGTCACGTGTGCACAGTTTTAGCACCAAACGACCAAGTGAATGACCAGGACTCACACCATTACTCATTATAGAGTAAACTAGATAAAAATTCATCCCTTGTACCTAGTCATGACCGAACCCACACACACATTAACCTCACATGGGTTTCTTGTCATCTTATATAACAAAACTAGTACAAGTCTACATTTCAATTAATGCTTACAAACTAAAGTGAGCACCCTCCCCTTTTGTCTCATATATGACACAACCAAGGGTCCCCTCAACCCACTCCAAATATTACCAATCTAGGTTAAGCATGAGTATGTACTCCTAGGGATTTAATTTGGTTCTATACATGTCAAAGTCTTTATAAATACAATGTCAACACAAGACACTTTCACTTACTACTCAAATCACCAAAATTTCGCTCTTGTCTCTCCATTATGCCGTCGACCTACACCCCACAAACAAACACAGTTTGGTTGCTAATGTAATAAATTAGTACCATGTCTTACATAAACTTTGTCAATTAGCCTACCCATATATTACTTTTTATTTATTTATTTAGTTTTGTCTACCTTGTGTCCTATCCCACCATAATAACCATCTTTGTTTCCTAGCTTAACCGCCTTAGTACTCCCATCCTTATTTTCTAGGTAATTCTTACACTTTTTGTTGGCTTGCATAACCAACTTGTCATTTACTAAGATCTAGCATACGCTAATGTACTCCACAATGATGCTTTGTTTAACTTAATTAAAATGACACAATAAATACAACTGGCTAGTCATTCATTTTCATACACAAAAACTCAAACTAACTCTCTTCTTTTTGCTCTTAAAGCCACGATCACAACACAACCACATTCATTTTTAATACAAACCTTGTGAAAGATACCTTCCCTCTTTTCTTGGTCTTTAGCCGAACCACCAAGCCCCAAGGTGACACTCCTTTTGTTTGTTTTCCCTTAATGGTTATACATGTACATGTGAAGCATACCCGGACCATTCAACCTAATCAAAGTACTTTCTTTTAGGCACTTAACCTGATACATTGTCATTTCACACAAACACTACATACAAACTCCATTTTCTTCTCTCTTTGATCAATCGTGCAACGCCAAGAACACAAGAAATTTTCATTTGGTTGAGATTTGGGTCTGTGAAGCTTGCGTTTTCATAATCGACCATATCAGCTTATTGCACTCTTTCACTCGACAACAAGTGAGCTAGCATCTAGTCCATTCGATTCACAAATCATCACTACCTTCGTAAGCATCTCAAATCTCATTTCGTATACATATTTACTACATATAGTTCATTCATACACGAGATTTTATCACCAATATTTGCCCATGTCTAAAGGTTTATGTTTTCGAACTCCTTTGTGCAAAGAACCTGATGTCGTCCCATCATTTCTATTTTCGACATCTAGATTAAATTGTTATTAAAACTCTCACTACCAAACTTTAATATGATGATAATATAGTAACATATCCGAAATCTAGGTCGAACGTAAGGGAACTTGTATCTTTAATAAAGTCTAAAAAGTTATGATTTTATGTAAAAACTTAACCAAGTGACGTTTATATCGAGCACCTTAGACATAGTTAGAAGGCTGTTAAAGTATTGAAATAGGTAGACAACGCAGCAAGTTAAATGTTGCAAGTTGAATCAACAAAAACGGAGCTATAACGAAGAAGTTATGGTCCCGTGAATATCTGTCGAGTGTCATTTTAACCAAATAGCAGCAGCCCTTTTTGAAAAACAGCCCCGGCCCAGCCTCTTTAGACCCGTTTTCAAGCAACTTACACTCCGATTCATCAAAAACTTAAAACACGAAAGTTTTAGAGGGCACAGAATACTATAAGTGGCAAGTTAAATCAATTCATATGGCTGAATAACCAATGAGAAATTTATCGGTAAAGTTGAGCACTTGACCATTTTTGAAAAGTTTGAAAAATAATTTTAATTGTTAAATTTTGACTAAAAATGTTATTTTTATCAATAAACATAAACTCAAACTTATATTGGTGATAAAATCATGTACAACACATATGCATCTCATTCATAAAATGTGCAAGCCCTAAAGCACCTTAATATTTAATTTCGCAATTAGAGTTTCACCTCGTTTTGCGTGCCATCACTACATTACCGAACATTATCATTTAATCAAGGTGAGTCATAGCCCATCTTTTATCTATTTTGAACTCTTTGGGGGAGATACATGCTCGTTTACTTACAAATTTTACTTGTTTATCTTAAACATTTTACTCGATTGATGAAACACTTTGTTTGTTTATTGAAACATATTACATGCTACAAACTTGAACACAAGTATTTCTCTATATACGATCTTGATTGTTATTGCCTAAGTACCACCATTGCCAAAAGTCCCTCATATCATGAACCATTAATCACTTGCGAGTGAACGCGAATTTAGTGAATAGATCTATTGGCAGTTGACGCCCCATTTGAAGTTAGCCTGGAATGGTAACCTGATGCGTGGGAATTGCGCCAGGCTTTACCTCTCGAGGGATCTCGAGAAGCTTACAACCCCCACCAGGCAGTTTACCTGATCGTTGTAGTATAGTATAGTGACAAGTACCGGGGGATTGATCGTTCAACTCAGGAATAGTGTCGCTAGGATTAGAAAGCCTAAAAACTATGTCTAGAGGTGAGGGATGATTCTTTTTGTATTTTTATATTTTATGAAAACAAGTAAAAATCTCGGGTTTTGGAGGAATGGGCGGAATTAGTTGCTAGTCAACTAACCCAATAACTAAGATGCAATCAAAATAAAATAACAAAAATGTAAATTAAACTAATTAAACTAGTGGTGTGAACAATAAATGGGAAAATTGTGTTTACTTAGATTTCATTACTCCCTAGATATCTTTTACAGGTTGATAGTTTGTTACAGTTGCGTGGATGACGGGTTATATTCCTTAATACCAGTCGTGGGGTGGCGTATGTACTTCCCCATCTCTACAAGCTCCTACTTCACTCCTATGTCGAGCCTGCAAGAAGCTCCTAACATGGGATCACTAGAATTCGCTCATGCATTAAATACAACCATAAAAACCTAGTACGCATTGGTTCATGTTTCTTAAGACGTTCAAGCTAGTTACACAATGGAAGTCTGCCAGTTTTCTTAAGCCTAACATCGAAATCATTCATCCATTACAACTATAAACAAGCAATCAACCCATAATCAACATCTAGGTTTCATTACATCTAAGCAAACACACAAGAGATCTAGCCTAGCATGTTAAAATCAAGACAAGCGTAAGATATATTCAAACAACACATAGACATATTGAATGAATTGAAATGATACTTATCTTAATTGAAAATGAAGGGTTTCAAGAGGTGAAAACCCTTGACAATACTGTAAAAGTCGAGCTAGGGTTTGTTCAACTCATCCCTAAAATTGTCCTCCCTTAGAATGAAAATTACAAAGACTATATATAGATTTCCTAAGGTGACGGCGTCAAGAAGAAACTTCTGACGCCGTCAACCCGCCGCCCAAAATAAAATCGGATTGCCTAGATCCAGATCTGACGCCGTCATGTGTAATGTTGTTCTGGGCCGTCACCACTTTTTCTCTTGACGACCATGCTTTGACGCCGTCACATTTCTACTGGACCGTCACCATTTTTACTCTTGATGCCGTCATCAAAATGCTCTTGTCGCCATCAGGTACTGTTCCCAGCAAGGAAAATTAAGACTTTGCCGTTTTCTTCACTTTTATGCTCCAAAAACGTCCAAAATGCTTCCTTTTCCAGAATTCACTCCAAAAGTACCTAAAATCACAAAAGGAACGATTTAGGCCAATATTTGATCAAATAAATTCAATTCCGGGCTTAAATGACCCCCCAAAAACGAATCATTTTTCGCCTCATCATATACCCTTACACTTGAGATTTGCTTGTCCTCAAGCAAATGCGCTTTTATTCTAATCAAAATACAAGTTAGGGGTCATTTAACACTAATATAAAAGTAATTACAACAAATAATCGTTCCACTAAAGACCAAAGACAAGCACGGAGGTCATACACTAGCACCTCACAAATAGTGTTTAGATATTCACATCTCTCGGGTGTAATAAAGTATATATCACAAATAGAAATGGAAAACATCTCTCACTACCTATCATGGCAAAATAGATTACCATAGGCTTGGGAAATGATCAAACCTCCACCACATGGCGTAAGCACCTAGGATAAACTATCAAAGAGGTCTTTTAAAGGGTTATAACGTTAGGTGTAGGGATATGGAATACATGGTTTTGTTGGATATAGGCAATCTTTACTGGCGGCGAGTTAATCATCTTGGTCAATTACATGTACAATATGGCATTGCTATGACACCCCCAAAATTTACAACGCAGCGGAATACTAATTTGGGTGTCACTTCATAGTTCATAAAAACAAGTTACATAAAACGACCTCAAAAGAGACGTTTAATAAAATATCACATTCGATTTGATAAATCAGAGTACAAAGGTCCCAACAATTTCTTTTTAAAACTTAAGTTATAAGAATTAAAACATGACACATATATGTATTTTAAAAATAAAAAGTTATCGAATGTGTAGAAAATAAGTCCTTCAATATTTGATATCCACGCGACTCCGATTGCTCCCAATGCTCCGCTAGCAAACAATACCTGAGAAAATACATGCTAAAAAACCAACATAAAGTTGAGTGAATTCATAGAGTTTAATAAGTAATAAGTTGAATACAAGCATTATTTATCAATAGACATATAACAAATACATGTCGGGATATAAGATTTACAGCATTGAGCTCACGAAACCGAACCTTGACTATGTCTAAATGATGCCCCGCACAAGGGTATTCTTGCCAATTACCCTAAATTATTAATATTATATGTCCGTTTGACCCACATATGTCAAATGAGCGCTACTCACCCGGACAGGCTTGTCAAGCCAAATATGCATATTTATAATACTAGTGTTCACACAAAATTAACGGTTCATGATGGGGACTTAAGCAAGAATACTCAATGTCAGATGTCCATAAATCATACAATCGGGTCTAGCATACCAAAAGCTACTTGTATTCAATTTGCAAAAACTAGCATGTATCCCCCTCGCGAGGTTTTTAAAACATTTAAATAAGTAAAGGCGAGGCTATGAACTCACCTTAAAGTGATGAGCAAACAACATAAGCAGATAATCAGAAGCACAACACGTCGGAAATCTGACGGTTCGGCCTAGAAGATGAGGTTGATCATAACGGTTATGACACGCTAAAAATAGAATAATGAAATTTAGTTTTCGATGGATGGTTAAGTCAACACGATATGTTGATAAAAGATTTAATTTTCAATTTGTAATAGTTTGGTGATTGGTTAAATAAAATAAATCAAGAGAAAAATATCAAGGTATGTAATATATATCCGTATATATATTACATATAGAAAATAAGCTTATATATAATACATGGTGGGTATTATATATATAAGAAAATGAGAAAGGAAAGTAAAATCGTTCAAAGTATATAATATGTCGCAAGTATTATAAAAGAAAATAGAAAAATAAATAAAACTATATAATTCGACACGTATCCGGAAACCTCAAAATATAGAAATAAAGAGTTCACGTTCAAAAGAACATACGATATAATGTTACTAATTAAATGGAAGTAGTTTTAAAGTTTATACAAAAGTTATGACTTTCGTCTTTTCGTCAGAATTTATAAAATAATGGAAACATTGTGAAAATTACTAAGTATAAGGATTTTTAGAAATTTCGGCATGACCTATTCGTTTATACAACGTTTCCCATATTTATACTATCGATATCTACCACTTAAAACAATACGACTAATCAATTATAGTTACAATATCCAACTAAAATGCCCAATGTATATTTAACCCGATAGTCTTAGTCCATACGACGTGTTAACTTCGATTTAAATACTAGTTTGACCTTTATGTTGTCTTTCCTACATATATATATATACTTTACTTAAATCTGACCCGGCCAAAACGACCCACTAAAACACATTTTCACGTCTCGGATATAAAAGAGATCTTATGGAAAACAACGTTTCGGACAACTTTTTAGTTATGGCCGAGACCTGAAACTCAACAGAAAATGACCAAATTGCCCTTACCAGATTCAGTTAACAGTTGACTTTTTATTAAAATGACAGCAGTTTGACTCAGTTTTTACCCGTTATAACCCATTTTCACAGTTTCGACTCTAAAGAGATTTTATGTAAAACGTCGATCCGAACAACTTTCGTGTTTCGCCGGAAGGCTGAAACAGCCTCGAAAGTACTCAAAATCGTCGTTTTAAATCTGGGTCTGATGTTATTATTTATACAAAAGCTGTTAAAAAGATATAAGTTTCGTTAAACTTCATTTGGTCATAACTTTCTTGTTTTAAGTCCGATTTTTATGTTCTTTATATCTCCAGAAAGGTAATTAAGTGTACTAACATATTTTTAAGATTTCAAGATGTCAAAAATACTTTATAGTTACTGTTCATCCTGAATACTATTATGACAGATTATATGTTCAAAATGAGCAGTTCGAAACACCCCTTTGGTGCAGAAAAAAAAAATAGGCAATCCAAACAGCCTTCGGGGCTGCGATACGCAAGACCAAATGCACCCTATGTGGGGCTGAAATGAGCATAACCAAATGCCCCTGATGGGCTGAAAAATAAGCAAAAGCAAGCTAGAAAAATAACAAACAAAACGCACCCTCTTGTGCAGCAAATAATAAACAAAACGCACCCTTTTAGGGGCTGAAAATCAGCAGCAAACGCACATTTTCTTAGGTCAAAATAACCAGATTCAAACGCCCCCTTTGGGCCTTGTTTAGTGGGCTGAGAAGTAGAACAAATGGACCCTATTTATTGCAGAAAATAAGCAAACCCAAACAGCCTTCGGGGCTGTTTTGGTGGTCCGAGACCAAGCAACCAACCACACCCTGCTGGTGTGTTTTCAGTCGAGTAGAACCAATGAAACCAAACAAGCCAAAACCAAAAATAAGCTTAAACAACAACAATCGAATAAGCTAAAAGCCGAAATAAGCATTTTAGTAATATTATTTTATTTAACCAAAACAACCACCATAAATTAACTATCAAATTTTATAAAAGAACCCATATGTCAATTCGAGCTAACTGAAAATTTAGAGGCCTTTGATTTGTTTCCAAAACTTCAAAAATTCATAACTTGCAAATTAACCATCCAAATTGAAAACCAAGAAGATAGAAATGGAAGTTAGTCAAAAACATACTTGGAGATGTAAATACACCCACGAAATTCGTCACTAAACACGCCTTTGAATTGTTGTAATAAAAACCCAATAATATGAAAAGCTCCAGCTTCGATTCTTGATTGAGATGATAGTGGGAAAATTGATGGTGATGTTGGTGTGGTTGTGGCAGTAGGCGAACAAGAAGGAGGAGGAAATATTGTCTGTGTGTCGATATAAATAAGAAAACAAAGAGAGGAGGGGTATATATATATTTTGTTTTATTTTTAAGTGTATACCCGGTATCACGGGTATGCTTGGTCCGTAAAAATACAAAAGAAACCCGAAAATTCGCGTTTATGAAAAACGTTTTTATAAAGTAATAAATAACTTATTTTAATATGTTTATTAAAATAATTTATGATAATTAAATATAAAAATTATCTATTATTGTGTCGGTACGCGCTGCGTGTAGTTTTTCATGTTTTGCGAGATAATTCTCGTGTTCAAATCAAAAGAGTTCGGAAAAGTTCAAAAATGAAATATAAGTAATAATAAGTATAATTTATTATTAAAATGCTTTCGAAAAATTACGGGTACGTGTTACGACATACGCGGTTAGATTCTTCCGGTAAAAATAAATTTACTTAAAATAGGATAATAAGTAAAATGTAAAATGTATGAGGTTTACGTAAAAATGTCAAAATAATAATAGTACATATAAAATACGACTATTTAGAGGAAATAAAGTATATAGAACACCTAGACTGATCGTAGTCTAGTGTTGGTTACTAATTATAAATTACGCAATTGAGCTTTCTTGATTATACATAGAAATATTTAGTTAAATTAAAAAAATTAGACGTAGAAATGGATAAGTATTCTTTCATTAGAATATTATATTAATTTAATTACAAGGCGAAATTTACCAATGGTTACAGTTACTAAGCCAAGACTCGACTCGACTTAAGCTAATAAATCAAAAATAACAAAAACATAAAACAAACATAGAATGAAACAGGATGGTAGTCCATATGTTTTTCTCTTTTTTTTTTCCATTTTTTTAACTTTTTTTTTCGATTTTTTTTTTTTTTTTTTTGCATACACTCTTACCCTACCATCCAAAATAATACATCATAGGGAATGAACATTCCCCTTACACTTGAATTTTTACATACTTTACAATATGTCACAACTCGTAATTTCATGTTCTTTTTCAAACGTCGAAATTTTATTTTTATCTCGGGAAGTTACTATTCACTTTTCCTATTCATTTTCACCATTCATCTCCAAAATTTTTATTTCATATTCTTGTAAGTTAAACTATTTTAACGATAATCCGAGAGTTTGGCACTCATCGGATCATTTCTGCAAAAATCACAAAGCCGTGTCCGAGATTTACTTTTGGGTTTAAACGTCATCCAGCATCCCGATATGTCCATAAAACATTATAAACGATAGAAATATGATTTTCTCACAATTTACGACAATTCTAAAAGTTTTGGAATTTTACGTTTTCCAGTTCAGCGTTTTACGCGAATTACGCGTTTTAAACCCGCGTTTCCAGTTTTAACAGCGTTTAAGCAACCCGATGGAACTTACCATTCATTTTATATTTTATTATGGAGTATTTTGACAAGTTTAGTTATTCTTTCAAGTTTCATATTTTTACGATACCCGGATTTACGTTTCGCGGTTTAAAACTTTACGGTTAGCGATTAACGGAACCAAAACCGACTCCGTGAACTAGATATTAACAAGTTTCCTACATACTCATCAACCATGTGCAGCCCCCCCCCCCCCCCCCCCCTCACCATGTTACTGCCACTTGACCCTTTATTTACCATTATGCCATTGGATTAGATATTTTCATACAAAAACACAAATAACACATTTATATTCATTTCAAGAATCAAAGTCAAGGTTTTCTCTTGTTCTTCCTCCCTAGCCACGACCCAAAATAAAAACCAAGGAAGGATCCATCAATTTTTGAAGATCAAGTGTTAATCAAGCTCTACTTTCTTTCCTTGTTAGGGTTTTGTGATAAAAACCTAGGTTTCTTAATCCATTTCTCATCAAACTCCATATATATTCAAGTAAGCTTCAAGTGTTATTTTTCATCATCTATTACCTTCATTTCATTAGTAACATGTTGTATTTTCAAGTTATTTTGGCAAAGCATACAAGTAGTTATGTTATATATACCACTTTTCAAGTATTTCTTAATTATTATGAGATTATAATTAACCTATGATTATCCCCATGAAACCCACCAAGGTTGGTGATGTTTAGGACCCCATGACACCCTAAGAAGGTGTATGGTAGGATTTAGTAATTGTGGAGTTGATTGGAGTGCATTTGGACAAGTATTAAACTAGAAAAATGAATTTTAACCACTATATAAATGTTGCTGTCCCATTTTGCAAAATACAGAAAACTCAGGGGTTTCCGGGTAACTTTTGGCTAGAGATTTAGAAAATACTTTCAAAAACGAAGCCATGGGCGAAAGAACAGATTAAAACGAGTTTATAACGAAGGAGATATGATTTTTGCAAGTTTAACGACGAAAACTATTTTCTGAAAATTTTACTTGATGTCCCACGATTTTCAAGGGCAAATCTGAGGTGTAAAACTTGATCTAGCCATCCCGACTTATCAAAAATATATTAGTATGTTATCCCACGATTCCGGGGATATAAAGAATGTAGAAAACAAGCTTATAACCACCAAGATATACACATTTGAAAATCGACGAAACTCTATTTATTTCCATCAGCTTTTTAGCAAAATATTACCAACTTACCAAGTATAGAAAAATAGTTTTTGTAATACAACATGTTGAGAGCCATTTATCTTATTGATAAACCCATTTCTGGAAAATTTACATCATTGATAAAAAGTTAGTTCACCCAGCCTAGTTTCCAAAACATCAAACCGTTTGTCAAAACGATTTATAACGTATAATTTATGGTCTTCCAAACTTTCCCGAAAACTGCCCAGAATCTGCCGAAACAGCCCAAACACCTTACTTCATGGCTATTTATCTTTATGATCGAAACCCGTTTGAACAAACTTCAGTTCTATGACTTTTTAGTTAAGGTGAAAATCTTTCTAAAACTACTGAGCTTCTTTCCTAACTCTTAATATTCACTATTTCGCGACTAGTTTTACAAGGCCAATTGGGACATATTTTCAAATAATGAAAATGTTATACTTTGCGACGAAAATATTATAATTGCCGATAGAACACCAAACGAGGATCGTGGAGTACCGTTTCAACGTATTTACATGGAAATTGTTTATTAACTTAATGAGACGTCAAAAATGTATTTTTCGACGATAAACGTTATTTTCAAATTACACGAGTGGTATCGATAACATACGTAGTTGCATGTGTAGCATCATTTCATTTCTTACATTAGACCGTATCATCCATATTAGGTTGCAGTTAGAGATCGTGCCTCATTTCTGTGTATCCACTTTTGTCATCATAGCCATCGCACCAGGTGAGTCATAGCCCCTACTCTTTTAATTGTTTTGTAAACTCTTTGGGGGAGAATACATGCTCGTTTTACTTAAACGCATTACTCGCTTTACATGGTTGATTACCTGCATTTCATTGGTATGTTTGATTACCTGCATTTCTTTGGTATGTTTGATTACCTGCATTTCATGGGATTGTCATCATTGTTTATATAACCTCATTGTAAATATTGTTTATATAGCGGTTTTACTATACTTATCTTTGAATTGAGATTCAAGCATTATTTTGTTCACACAAACCAAAACACATTTGGCAGTGGGTTGTAAACACACAGGTTACAAGTCTCTTATGGCGGGACTTGGAACTGAGTGGATTTACGATGCCTTTGCTGGGACATCTTCATCCATATGCATTACATTCTTTCTCACAAGACTCTATGAACTCACCAACCTCGTGTTGACACTTTAGCATGTATTTTCAGGTTTTAAGCAATGGCACGCTACTGGAGGTTTTTGGCAGGGCATGGCATGGTCATAGAAGACTCTGATTATTCATTTGGGGACCGTTTTAAACTATTTTAAGGGCCTACTTCCGCACTACTTTTGACAATGTAAATTCAACATTTTTTATTAATCTATTTTATTCTAAATGATTCAAGTGAAAACCATTTTTGAACTTGTGTGTAATACCAATTGAGTTACACCCCAGCTACATGTATATTTCCGCTGGACCCGATTTTGGGGGTGTGACACAATAAACTAATCTAATGACTCGAATTAAGATAATTAAAACACTTGGAGTACTTTTAAGATTAATGTACATATGGGGGTAATAATAGATGTTCTGCCCCATTACTCCATAAAATAAGTACTTTACCCATGAGTCCCAATCATCCCAAAACAATATGTACAATGATATGACTCGACTTAACAACCATGTAATCAATTAGATAATTAACTAAGGGTTTAAACAAATAACAATAATGCACTAAAGATGAGTGCATACACGGAAGGCTAAGGCGATTTGGTTGCACATTTGGGTGGGTTGTAACAAATTCTTCCTTTAAGTAAGATGCTTAAAGTTAGAAACGAAAAGATAGGCTCAGAGGGGTGTACTAGGGGTTTCGTGTACTAAAAATGAGTACAACGCTAAGGTGTGGGAAAAAATTAATTGACTTTACTAGCCAAGTAATATGACTTAAATGGACAAGTAATCATGATACGGGTTTAACACAAGGGTGATCCTAATGCCTCTTATCATGTAGTAAATCATACTACACGCATGTAGTCTCACTAGCGGTCTTGGGATACATCACTAACGCAAGTTCTAGAATTTAAATGCTACCAGTACACTCATAAGCACTAATAGTAAATGCTTTTCCTATCAAATCTAAAGGCGAACCTCACATATTTGGGTGGAAAATTTTTCTGAATGATATGGTTTTGTGCTAGTCATACGACTCCTATCCATGAGACGCTTGCTAAGGCTAAAGTTTCACTCCTAAATGTTGTAACAAATTTTAAATTTGGCACTAAAATTACACGAACAAGTATTTCTCATAGTTTTATTACACACCTACCATCAAACAAACAAACTCAAGTGAAAGTGTATCCTATAAGGTATCATTATTTACCCTCCCCTTACACTTAGGATGAACATTGTCCCCAATGTTCAATTAAAGAATGTAAAAGTAAAACAGGTAAAAGAATGAAATCAAATACTCCCCTGATTCGCTCGGTATGGATAGTGTGGTATATAAATCAAAGCTTCCCTTCCAGAATATAAATCATCTTCTTGTCATACATAACCTGTTAAACCTAAGAAAACAAACAAGGCAACCTCGCGTAAAATCGGCGGCAATCTATATATACTAACAAATCCTAGAAAACAAAGTAAGATATAATGCTTGTGGAATGAATGTTTGCAGATTCCCTTGAGTTTATAAAACTAAAGATTTAACAAAAACTTTAAGACTCTGTTAGAAAAACAAAACTAGCAAAATTTCTAGAATTTTACACATGACGCCGTCAGGAATTTCTTCCTGTCGCCGTCAGAAGTGACCTGCAGAAATCCTTATGTTAAGTTTCCGGAAAATTTCTGGAAAACTTATGTTCTACTTCCTGGAAAATCCTGCAAAACATCATTATGACTCGATACAAGCATTTGACTCTAACAAATACGAATATACATGTTCATTTAATATGGTGGAGAATCATGATCAATTTTGTTTTTTAAAAACATATTTGGGGTTTCCCCTTACACTTATCTTTTGCGAAATACCTTTGGATGAAGTTAAGACTAAGCCAAACGACAAAATAAAGTATTTTCACCATTTTAGTTTGAAACATGATCTACCAACAATAAAAATAAAGCATGCATACGGAAACAAATAACAATCAAACAAATAAAAATCAAACAAAGCATGGGTTGCCTCCCAAGAAGCGCTTTTCTTTATTTACGAGTCTTGTAGCTAGACTCAAGGTCATGGGTTACTACGTGATATGGGTGAGTTCCTCGTTGAGGACATCTTTGGGATCAAATTTTGGTTTTAACTTCCTATCGGTTTTCTTAGCACGGTATGACCTTTCAAACTTTTCTCCATCCGGATCATACAAAATCATCTTCATATGCCATGATCCGTCACCTTCCTTATGTGGCTTGTCCCACCTCCATTTACATTTATCCCCCTCTCTCCTCCACTTGTTCATCTCTATGTTAATAGGCATTACGCTTAAGAACTCAATCATTTTCCTAAAGACTAGGGGGTCCTCAAAAGGGTCTAGCTCTTCATCTCTAGCTATGAGTTGTTCCACCGAATGTGTTTTATCGATGAAATCTTTTTCTAGATAGAAATGGCGTTGAGGTCCTATAAAGTTTCTTTCTATCCAAGGTCCATATCTAGATGGTCTCCTATTCATCTCTACCCAATGTGGTGTCGGTTCATCCTCAAAACCATAGCTATGTTTCTTAACATCATATACCGACCAAGTATCACCCTCACCTACCGCTATCTTAGACTCCTTACAATCTATCATGGCGCTAACGGTTGCTAAAAATCATCTTCCTACTAATAAAGGGCATGTAGTATCACTAACCATATCTAGGACGTGAAAATCCGCTAAAATAGTTAACTTCCCTACGTGAACAACTACATCCTTAATCATCCCAACCGGGTGGGCAATACTCCCATCCGCTAGACCAATTAATACCTCCGTCTCCTCTAACTTTCCTAGCTTGAGAGTGGTGAAAAGGGATAAGGGAATCAAGTTGAGGCTTGACCCTAAATCGGCTAGTGTGTCGAAAGCTTCGGATCTTCCTATCTTACAAGGCAAAACAAATATACCTGGATCATCAAGCTTTTTACGCAACTTGTTTTGAACGAAGGCGGTCCCATTTTTACCTAGTTTAAATCTCTCATATTTTTCTAGGAGGGCACTATTGTAGGGAGCACGGGCTAAGACATCAATGACGGGACGTTCAAGGTGAAGCTCCTTGAATTCATCGTCAAGGTCTTGTGTAGGAGGTGTTTCAACTATGCTTTTGACCGGTTTGATATCGGGTGTTTCATTTTATTGGTCCTTTTGAATAATTTGGTTTTGCTTGAAACACGTGCTCATTGATTTAACCGAGTAGTATTGCGGACAAGAAGTGGGTGACAAAACTGATGATATGGAATTAACGTTTAGTTACGGGTTCTTGACCGTGTCGCTTGGGAGTGCTCCCATCTCTCGGTCATTGAGAACTTTCAACAATGTGTCACTTTTGTTGGTCATCTCGCTTTGCTTTTGTTTGAAATCGGCTTCAAACTTAGATATGCGAGCTTCTTGAGATGCCATAAACATGGACATCAATCCTTCAAGATTGTTGGTACTACCATAGTTATTAGAAGGATTGTTGTTGAAAGTACGGTTGGAGGGTGGACCGTTTGGTTGGTAACGATTAGGCGGATTGGAAGAATTGTTTTGGTTTTGTTTCCACCTAAGGTTCGGGTGATTTTTCCAAGAAGGGTTGTAGGAATCACCGTAAGGGTTTGGCTCGGGTTTGAAAGTGTACCACTTATCTCCCGCTTCGTCGGTACGTGAGGATGCGTAGTCCGCAAAAGCTATTCCGGGGAGTTCCACGCAATCACGAGTGTCATGGGGACCTCTACATAATTCGCATGAAGAAGTGATTTTATTCACTTGGCTTGACGGCTTAGGAGCTTCGTAAGATTTCATGAGAAACTTGACTTGGTCTTCAAGTTCCATGATCCTACGGTTGGAAGTGCTAGAATTGTTCGAAGGCAAAGATATTGCCTTGACCGTTTTGTTCAAATCACGGGGATCATTCCAACTTTCGTTGTCATAGAGAGCAAGATCTTGTATGAGTTCCCATGATTCTTCTGCACTTAGATCACGTAGCTTGCCACCGGCCGATTGGTCAATGGTTCGCCTTGTGGAGAGATCGATATGGTCATAGAAGATTTGGACTTGGAGCCAAAGATATATGCCATGATGAGGGACTTTCTGGAGTAAGTCTTTGAAACGAGTCCATGCTTCATATAGAGTTTCACCTTGACGTTGTTGGAACATCAAGATATCATTTCTAAGCTTAGTAGTTCTCCCCGGTGGGAAAAATTGAGCAAGGAAACGAGTGGTGAGATCATCCCATGAGGTGATGGATCTCGCGGGTAAACGTTCAAGCCATTGACTAGCTTGATCACGTAGAGAGAATTGGAATAGGCGTAATCGGGTCGACTCTCTAGTTGTAACATCAAGGTCTATAGAATCTACGATTTTGAGGAAGTCCTTGAGTTGTTGATTAGGGTCTTCGGAACGAAGTACATGGAATGCACATCCGCTTTGCACCAACCGGATGGTATCAGATCGCAAGGGGGACACATTGGCTCCTTGGGTGAGCTCAATAGTGTTTCGATAGCCTTGGTGGCTAGGTCGGGAATACTCTCCTAGGGTTCGGGACCTAAGAGGTTGGTTAGCTAGTGGTGGGTTTTGTGGGTGGTCTTGTTGTGGTGGGTTGATGGGTTCAAAGATGTTACCACCTTCCATGATGTCGGATGGTAAAGTTTACGAACAAAGATATGAAGAAATAAGATAGACTAAAGAGAACCTAAAAATAAAAATAAAATCTTACTAGAAAGGAATCTAGCAAGTAGACCTCATAAAAAGAAATTCTAACCTAGACAATAACTATTCCCCGGGCTGCGGCGCCAAAAACTTGATGCGTGGGAATTGCACCAGGCTTTACCTCTCGAGGGATCTCGAGAAGCTTACAACCCCCACCAGGCAGTGTACCTGATCGTTGTAGTATAGTATAGTGACAAGTACTGGGGGATTGATCGTTCAACTCAGGAATAGTGTCACTAGGATTAGAAAGCCTAAAAACTAGGTCTAGAGGTGAGGGATGATTCTTTTTGTATTTTTATATTTTATGAAAACAAGTAAAAATCTCGGGTTTTGGAGGAATGGGCGGAATTAGTTGCTAGTCAACTAACCCAATAACTAAGATGCAATCAAAATAAAATAACAAAAATGTAAACTAAACTAATTAAACTAGTGGTGTGAACAATAAATGGGAAAATTGTGTTTACTTAGATTTCATTACTCCCTAGATATCTTTTACAAGTTGATAGTTTGTTACAGTTTCGTGGATGACGGGTTATATTCCTTAATACCAGTCGTGGGGTGGCGTACGTACTTCCCCATCTCTATAAGCTCCTACTTCACTCCTATGTCGAGCCTACAAGAAGCTCCTAACATGGGATCACTAGAATTCGCTCATGCATTAAATACAACCATAAAAACCTAGTACGCATTGGTTCATATTTCTTAAGACATTCAAACAAGTTACACAATGGAAGTCTGCCAGTTTTCTTAAGCCTAACATCGAAATCATTCATCCATTACAACTATAAACAAGCAATCAACCCATAATCAACATCTAGGTTTCATTACATCTAAGCAAACACACAAGAGATCTAGCCTAGCATGGTAAAATCAAGACAAGCGTAAGATATATTCAAACAATACATAGACATATTGAATGAATTGAAAAGATACTTATCTTAATTGAACATGAAGGGTTGCAAGGGGTGAAAACCCTTGAAAATACTGTAAAAGTCGAGCTAGGGTTTGTTCAACTCGTCCCTAAAATTTTCTTTCTTAGAATGAAAATTACAAAGACTATATACAGATTTCCTAAGGTGACGACGTCAAGAAGAAACTTCTGACGCCGTCAACCCGCCGCCCAAAATAAAATCGGATTGCCTAGATCCAGATCTGACGCCGTCATGTGTAATGTTGTTCTGGGCCGTCAACACTGTAACTCTTGACGGCCATGCTTTGACGCCGTCACATTTCTACTGGACCGTCACCATTTTTGCTCTTGACGCCGTCATCAAAATGCTCTTGACGCCGTCAGGTACTGTTCCCAGCAAGGAAAATTAAGACTTTGCTGTTTTCTTCACTTTTATGCTCCAAAAACGTCCAAAATGCTTCCTTTTCCAGAATTCACTCCAAAAGTACCTAAAATCACAAAAGGAACGATTTAGGGCAATATTTGATCAAATAATTTCAATTCCGGGCTTAAATGACCCCCTAAAAATGGATCATTTTTCGCCTCATCATAACCAAATGCACTTTATTCGAATATAAATAGGAAGTTGGCAAGCTCCTACGACGAGGGCATTATCACCTGCATCATTTTATGATGTAGGCTATTTATATCATTTATGATATCACCCGATGTTAAGGTTTGCGTGTCATGAGCTTAGAGCAATAATTATTTTTTTCACCCATAATTGTATTCGTTGCAATTATATTATCTACTGGAAAACTTGTGTTCAAATGTTTTATGCAAACACCAGGGAATCACCCAATTAAATGATTTAATACAAGCGTCATGGATTTACTCAACTATCGACCTGAGTAATTCAATTTATTTTTATACAAACACTATGGATTCACCGACCCGAACAGGGCAAACAAACGAACTATGGGCGTATAACAACGTAGCCCACGATTTATTTTATTTATTGCAATTATCAAACAAACTCGAAACTCTTTCAATAAACTATTTTACTTATAAACTCACCAACATAAGCTTACCTTTTTAGCATGTATTCTCAGGTTCCCTAAGGTGATAACTTACTCTGGAGGCATTTGGCAAACGGCATGGCATGGACATAGATGACTCTGATAAAGCAATTGGGACCACTTTATTTATCTTATGAGCCTATTTCTGCACAACTTTTTAATAATGTAAACTTAACACTTTTTTTAATGAATTTTTATTGTAAGTGTTTGAGGTAAAAACCGTTCTTTATAACTTATGTTATGATACCAATTGAGTAGCACCCTAATGCATGTATGCTTTCGCTGGACCTAATTTTGGGGGTGTTACAACAGGTGTAACCTCAGTGGGTTCCTTTGAGTAGTTAGCCTTATGTAAGACGTCAGGCTCAAATCCCAGGACATCAGGCCTAACATACTCAATGCCCAACAAGTCTTGAAGCACACAGGAAATGAACCTAGGATAGGACATAAGTCTTTGCCTAGATTTTCCAGTGAGCTTGACTATGAGGTCTTTGTAGATGATTTCACCTACATCAATTTTTCTACCCTCCAGGAGACTGAATACTATCATTGATTGATTAGTATTCAACTGCTCCGTTGATGATTTGTTTCCCCCAAGGACCTGAATGACAAAGGTCATCAGGATCCTCCATAGGGGCAGGAAACCAGGTCTTAACAATTGGGGCTTTGGCTAATAGGGTCCCGGGGGCCACATCAGGGTGAAACTTGTCATGTGGCCCAAGCTGAAGCAGCTCAGCTTTCACTTCAGCTTCAGTGGGTAGGGCAGCAAAGGTCTCAGTATAATCAAGGCCAGTGGCTTTGATGAAGGTCTTGTAGTTCAAGGTTATGGTCTTGATACCCTCACAAAAGGTTTTACCTCTCAAGGGATCTTGAGAAGCTTACAACCCCCACCAGGCAGTGTACCTGATCGTTATAGTATATTATAGTGACAAGTACCGGGGGATTGATCGTTCAACTCAGGAATAGTGTCGCTAGGATTAGAAAGCCTCCCAAACTAGGTCTAGAGGTGAGGGATGATTCTTTTTGTATTTTTATATTTTTTTATAAAAGCAATTAAAATCTCGGGTTTTGAAGGAGTGGGCGGAATTAGTTGCTAGCCAACTAACCCAATGAACTACAAATGCAATCAAAACAAAATAAAAGAAATGGAAATGAAACTAATTATACTAATGTGGTGGTGACAATAATGAGCAAAGCTGTGTTTACTTAGGTTTCATTACTCCCTAGATATCTTTTACAGGTTGATAGCTTGTTAAAATTGCATGGATGACGGGTCATATTCCTTAATACTAGTCGTAGGGCCGTGTACAATATTCCCTAACTCTATAGGATCCTACTTCACTCCTATGTCGAGCCGTTAGAAGCTCCTAACATGGGATCATTAGAATTCTCCTCCTCATTAAATACAACCAAAAATCGTAGTACACCTCCGATCATGTTTCTTAAGATGTTAAAGCAAGTTACCAATGGAAGTCTGCCAGTTTTCTTAAGCCTAACATCGAATACAATCATCCGTAACAATTATAAACAAACAATCAACCCATAATTAACATCTAGGTTTCACTACATCTAAGCAAACACAAAGAAATCTAGCCTAGCATGTTAAATAAGAGACAAGCGTAAGATATAATCAAACAACACATAGACATATTGAATGATTTGAAAGAGTACTTATCTTTAATTGAACATGAAAGATTCAAAGGGTTGAAACCCTTGAAAAAGCTGGAAAATTCGACTTAGGGTTTTTCCCTCAAAGTTGCACCCTAATGAATGAAATTTGGAAAACTATATATAGATTTTACAAGGTGACGACGTCATGTATTAAGTTGTGACGCCGTCAACTCGCCACCATAATGAAATCATATTGCCTAGATCCATTTGTAACGCCGTCATGTAGGATTTTCTTCTTGGCCGTCACTAATACTTGGACCATGACGACCTTGGGTGACGCCGTCATCTCCTATGCACAAAAACTCTTTGGATCTTCACGTGTATTTTCCACATCCACCTCTTTTGTAACTCTTCACGCCGTCATGTGGAGAGCCTTGATGCCGTCTGGTACTGTTCCAGCAAGGAAAATTGAGACTTTGCCGTTTTCTTCACTTTTATTCTCCAAAAACGTCCAAAATGCTTCCTTTTCCAGATTTCTCTCCAAAAGTACCTAAAATGACAAAAGGAACGATTTAGGGCAATATTTGATCAAATAATCACGAATCCGGGCTTAAATGACCCCTTAAAAGCGGTTCACTTTTCGCCTCATCAAATACCCTTACACTTGAGATTTGCTTGTCCTCAAGCAAATGCGCTTTTATTCTAATCAAAATACAAGTTAGGGGTCATTTAACACTAATATAAAAGAAATTACAACAAATAATCATTCCACTAAAGACCAAAGACAAGCACGGAGGTCATACACTAGCACCTCACAAATAGTGTTTAGATACTCACATCTCTCGGGTGTAATAAAGTATATATCACAATAAGGAAATGGAAAACATCTCTCACTACATGTCATAGCAAAATAGATTACCATAGGCTTGGGAAAGGATCAAACCTCCACCACTTGGCGTAAGCACCTAGGATAAACTATCAAAGAGGTCTTTTAAAGGGTTATAATGTTAGGTGTAGGGATATGGAAAAACACGGTTTTGTTGGATAAAGGCAATATTTTACTGGTGGCGAGTTAATCATCTTGGTTAATTACATGTACAATATGGCGTTGCTAAGCCAAGACTAGTGATTGATTCCAAACAGTCAGGTATTATTGACCAAGTGATTTGGTCAACAAAGTCAAACTGCCTAGAGTCAATGCTTCGTGGATAGTATAGTTTTTCCTCGGGTCGTTATGTCCCGACGAGATTGCAATAGTGCTTGAAAACGTTTATGGGAATGAGTGGCACTGAGGACAGTAACCAGAGATGATTGGGAATTGATTATGCTACTGATTTCTTGGTATTTGAACAATTTGAAACAATATTAACAATTACAGATACACAGAGATGATTACACAAATACAAATCACAAATCAGCATTGATAACAGACATAGAAAAAGGTGAATGTTTAAACAATTTACAACTACAGGGGGTGTAAATGAAAATTTTACAAACTTAATTATAAAAGCAAATGAAATTAAAAAGAAAATTATTTTATTTTTTGAATTTTTTATTATTTAATATTAATTATTTAAATAAAACTATTTAACTATTTAATTAAAACTAATTAACTTAAAAACTTAATAATACAAATTTAAACTAGAAAATTGCAAAATTAATTTCTAAAAGTCTAAAATAACTTAAAATAAAATTAAAAATTAAAGATATGTATTTTTGTCTTTTTGTGGATTTTTTATTAATTAAATACTAATTATATTAATTAAAATATTTAAACTATTTTAAATTACTAATAATACAAGAAATAAATTAGAAAATTAAAGAAAAATTTATAAATCTAATTAACCATCACAGAAATCCTAAAAAATTATAAAAAGTTTCTAAAAATTATATTTAGACTATTTTACCAATTATTTACTTAATTACTAATTAATGTCTAATTTAACTAAATTAATTAAGAAAATTAGAAAATGAACAGTAGAATTTAAAAGACAATTTTCTAAAAATACTAAATGATTTATAAAACCTAGGAAAAATATGAAAAGGTATTGTTGTTAATTAAAAATTGAGAAAACTATTTAATTACTAATATTACTTAATTATTTAATTAAATTAATATTAATTCTAATAATTATTAATTTAAAAGAGAAAAATCTAAGAAAATTACTAAAAATACTTTAAGGTAAAAGAAAATTTAGAAAAATATAAAAATGATGAAGTGCTTATTAATCAGCTGAAAAGAAAAATTAAAAAGATAAATCCTACTAAATAGAAGCTATCACTATTTTTAAATTTGGTTTTTGTTGGGTTTTCTTTTTTGACAGATGATAATAAGCTAAAAATAGAAAACTTTTATGAAAACACTTTTGTTATAGCTTATTAATAAGCTATGTGCACCCCCTTGTGTATAACAGTTGATTTATTAGCTTATTAGGATTTTGTGGACTTATGAAAAAGCTATGAAATGAACAACTAAGCAAAAACAGATGTTTAACAACTGGAAATAAGCAAATGGACACAAATAAGCACTGTGGATAAGCTATGGTAAACAAATTAGCACTTAACAAAACAATAGGCCAAAACAGGCCAAATACATGAACTTTGGACCTCTGTGGGGTCTACAGAAGTCAAGAGGGGTCCAAAATAGGCTTTGAACCTTGAAGGTGGACTGGTCAATTCTCAAATAAGCCAATAAGCTGGGCTTATTGCTTATTTTTTAGCACTGGGTGGGGTATGGAACTTGGGTGAAAACTTGAGTGACTCAGTATAGGATTCTGAGACAGGTCACAAGTATGAGTCAAATAAGCTAAGGGCAAAAGGGCTAGAGTCCAAAATAAGCACTAATCCAATAAGATGAACTGGTAAGCTCCCTAAAAAGCCCAAGGTTGTGTACTGGGGTCCACAGATAAGCAAGATAAGAGCTTATGAACTTTGGCTAAAAACCAAGTGCACACTGACCACTCAGTGTACACACTCAAATGGGACAAACTAAAAGCTACTTGCAGCCCTATTAGATAAGCTAGAAATTGCAAAATAAGCTATGAACTTAAAAGATCAGCTGATTGGCTTTCCAAAAAGCCAATAATCACACTATGGGGCCCACTATTGAACAATCTATGGTCTATTGAGAATGGTCAATTTCCTGTGCACTGGGCAAGTACTTGCCCTGCAAGCTTAAAGAAGCACTTGCATAAGCTACAATAAAAATCCTAAAAATAAGCTGGACACAGATTTTTAAAGATGAGCTGAGGGACTTTGATTTGTGAAAAGCTCAGGTTCCCAATCCAAATACAAAAATCAAAATAAATCTCCCAATTTTTGGATTTCTAAAACAAGTATGTTTTTGACTTTTTGAAATTATGATTTAGATTGACTTTTATGAAATTTGATCCTAATTTACTGATTGATTTATGTATCTTAAGCTATATTAAGACTAATTTATGCTAGTACCTATTTGTGAGTTGATTTGAGGCTTATGCCACACTAATTTCCACACAGTGAATCACTATGAGTGATTCAAGGTGATTTTGACTATTTTGTGAGTGAGCACTTGTTTTTAGGCCTGAACTATCTAGTATTAACCTAATGTGATATGTTATAACAGAAATGAACCACAGAAACACAGTTGAGCTTAGGTAAACTCTCAGATCCAAACACTCCTTAACAGACTTATATGGTGAGATTTTCAAAGCAAAACAAGGATTTAGATCTAGAAACAGAATAACAGCAATCTAATATGATCTAATAAACTTAAATGAGCATAAATACACAGACAATAAGCTTAGGAGTACTAGAACAAAAAAATTGAGAAAATTTCTTACTTCATGCCATCCAAGCTAAACTGTGAACTAGAACCTGGACCTGAGAACACTCCTATAAGCCTTTCACAAGGCAACTAACCCAGGGCCATCCACAATTCACCTTGCTCCAGCTTGAGTCACCATGAACTTGGAATTTGACTTTCGTTGACTTTTTTGTATTTTTTTGATTTTTTATACTAGACTGTGTTTTAGAGTCTCTAAAAGCTTTATTAAGCTTTCTAGGAGCCTATGTGAGCTTAAGAGTCCATATGATCAATCAACAACAACAATAAAGCTTATTTAGATTTTTTGAAATAAAGATGAAAATGGCACAAACTGAGATAGCAACTGAAACTTGATTTATGTTATTGGAAAGAGTTTAAATTACACTGAAAGCATGAAATACAACATTTGAAAGCTAAATCATACACTAAAAACTTGAAAATTAATTATACGACATAAATTAAACTAAGTTATACTAATATATCTTCCTTGTTGCCTCTCCTTCTTTTATAGCTGAGGATTAGGGTTCCTTGGAGCCCTCTGATCATTTCCCACTCCTCTCCTAAGCCATTGGATGACTAAGACTTCATCTTGACCCTCCACGTGTTTTGGCGTGAAAATAAAAAGGAGCAAATTGCTCTATGGAGATGCAAGGGGGGTGGTGGCATTAAATGCGTTTGTTTTGTTAGGTGAGAGTGGTGATGTGAGTGGTTTGGGCGGTGGAGATGGTGGGAGAGGTGAGGTGATGGTTTGCAGTCCAAGTGGGAGGGAAGGGGTGAAGGGGGTGGTGAGGTTTGACTGTTTGACCGTTCATTATTTAGAACGGTTCTATGGGTAGTGGGCTTAGGGGAGTTGGGCTTGGGGAAGGGGTGTTGGGCTGTGTTTATTTAATAGATTGGATTTGGTTTGGGGCTTTTAATAGTACAAAGGGTCCGTATGGTTTGGTTTTAATAACAAGGACCAATTTTGTAATTTGTTGAAAATTAAGGGACCTAATTTGCCATTCTCCCAAAGTTCTCACAAGGATGAAACTTTCCAATCCTCAATAGTACAAGGACCCTTGTTAATTTTTCCATTTTTGAATTCCCAGGGACCAAATCTGCCAAATTGGAAACTTCAGGGACCAATCTTGTAATTTCACCAAACTTTCCAACCAAGGACCATTCCTGCCATAGATGAGTAGCACAAGGACAAAAATTGATTTTCTCAAAGTTTTTATATCCCAGGGACCATTTTTGTTAATTTTGCAAAGTTGAGGGACTAAACTTGTAATTTTGTGAAACTTTGCACCAAAGGACTAATTATGTAATTTGTGATTTAAAAGGACCTTTGGTGACTTTTTCATGTTTTTAGGATAACCATGGACTATTTTTGACAACTTTTGAAAGTTGGGGGACTGAAACTGCCAATTATGCAAACTTTGTTCATTTTTCATTTGTTTTTGATTATTTTGCATCTGAAACATATAAAACACATTCCTGGGATATTTTCAGTATTATGATGCATATTTAAGTGTTTTTAGATGTTTTGGCAGCTCAGATTAGGTAAAAATGATGAGTATTTACACACTCATCAATCCCCCACACTAAAACATTGCTAGTCCCTAGCAATCTTTTTAATAGATTTGAAGTCTCTTTACCAAAAGCCATTACTTCTGGAGTAGCCAAATGTTTCAGTTCAAGTAAGAACTATGGTACACTGATAACCATATGATTTTGAGCAAATCATAAGCTGTAAATGGATTTGATTTGTCTTTACCAAAAGCCGTTTGCTTCTAGACTAGCCAACTCTTCACGATTAAGGATATTGTGGAAAACAAGAAGGGGGGTTGAATAGTTTTACGTTCTTTTTAAATTTATTACCAAAATATTTTGTAGCTTATTAAAAACTTTCGATTCGATCTCAAGTGAATTCAAGTAACAACCAATATAAGCAATTCTAATCTAATAATGAAAGTATTGAAATGTAATGAAGAAAAGATAGAGTTAGAAAGATCAAACCACAACACGCGAATTTATAGTGGTTCGGCTACAAGGACACCTTCCTTGCCCTACTCCACACCCCGAGTACCACACTCGAGAGTTTTCTTCACTATGTCAACAAACTCCTTATGGTGGAGAAACCTTACACACCTTGGCTTACATGAGTTAATGACACTAAGCTAAATGTCGAGTTCTAATCGTAGCTAGAACCAATCTCACAACTTCTTCACAACTTCACACCTTCTTCACACCATCACAAATTCTTCATGACTTCACACCTTCTTCACACCTTGTCAACTTCACACCTTCTTCTAAGCACAACTAGATTACAACTACTAAACTACTTTACAACACACCTAGTTTCTACAAGCAACAAATTCACACAACACTTTTACAAAGATCTAACACTACTACAATATGAAACTAGCTAATCACAACACTACTACAATTAGATTGATGTAGAGGAGTGTTCTTCTTCTTGCACTTGAATGAATGAAGCTTTGGATCACTTGGAAACAAAGACTTATGAATTATATGATCAAAGGATTTTAGATCTAGAAATGGAGGTTGGATCAGAAAGTTTATAGTGCAAAAAGGTGAGAAAAATATGTGAAATGATCCAATATTTATAGGGCCAGAAAATACTGTTCTGGAGCGTGTCGGTCCCCTTAATTAGGGGGCGGTCCCCTTAATGATTAAGGGGGCCGCCTAGTAAAATTAAGTGGGCCACCCTCCTGAACGTTGGAAAAGTTTTTCTGGATAAAATTTGCCCTCTTTGGTTGGAAATTTGAAATCATATCTTTGTAGTTTAATATAGCATTACCAAAAATGATTTACAAATATATATAAAACGTTTATATAATTTTATAAGATGTTATGTCTTAAGACAAAATTTCCTTTGATCATGTAATGCATAAGATGCTTAGTTTATGCATACCTTAAGTGATATTAGTTGTAGAGGTAAATATTTGTTACCAAATACTTGTTTACGTCTTAATCTTGACTTAATTTGATTTGAGTTTTGTGATTATCAAATCATAGGATTATTGAGAGATATTAATAACCTTTTTAAACATTATTTATATCAACAATCTCCCCCTTTTTGATGATTACAAAACTTAAACTCATTAACTCAAAAATTAGTTTTTAAACAAGTATTTTAGTGAGTTTATATTTACTTCTCCTCCTTTTTGTAGAATCAAAAAGGTTATGCCGACAATTTTCAAACGTGAAAATTTGACGGGAAGTTATCTCCCCCTTGATGTGTACTCCCCCTCGTTTGGGGGCACCAAGAGAACGAGCTATGGAATGCTTTGCAACACAAAAATATTAGAAGCACAAGTATATTCATGCAAACATATATTAGGTGAAAAAAAAATAAGCATGGTTTAAAGAAAGCATTCATATAAAAGAAATGGTTATGTTAAGACACAACATACAAGTAGCAATAAGGATTACATGTAGAAAAGCTAGTACACAACTAAACAACTAGGAGAATACATCATCATGCAAAGAGTACATGGTCTTCATAGAGCTTGCAAGCAAAAGGGTGGTAGAGGCTTTATTTATTAAGCATATCGAATGCTTAATTTGGAGAGCATGATGGTGATGGTGGAGGAATGATTGGAGAGGATGGTGGAGTTGGTGGTGGTGGTGGTGGTGGTGGGTTGGTAAGCAAATGTTCAATATATGAAAACATCTATTAAATTTCATCTCTAAGGCCAAAGATGACGGTGCGGTTGTGGATACAACAAAGACAAGTATCCCCATGGGATTCAAGTAGCCTCCAAGGCATGGGATTGGAAAAGAATGGTGGTGTAATTGGTGGAGATGAAAGATGAGTATCAAGAGGTGTTATTGGTGAAAGTGAGATGGTAAGATGGGTGGAGATAGGTTCTTGTGTAGGAAGTGGTGATGATACTTGTGGTGACAAGTGTGAGTTGATGTAGTCATTGATTGATGAGGTTGAGGGTATGTAGGATGAGGAAGTTCCTTGAGTGGAAGGTGTTTTAGATGGTGCATTGGGTGCACTTGGGGATGAGCATTTGGGTGAAGGTGATGGGGTTTTGTCTTCTTCATTTGTTAAGTCAATGAAGAGTTGTTTTGGGGGGATGACCACAAGCTTTTGTTTCTTGGAGGCTTTGGAGTGTGAGGTGCTTGGTGGAGTCATGATGATTTGGATGATGAATGATGAGATGAAGAATGGTGATTATGGAGGGAATTTATAGTATGGAAATGGTTGTTTTAGGTATATATTTGAAATGGTTGAATGAGATTCTAAAATCAGTTGGGTTAAAATGGGAAATGGTAGCTGATACTAGAGAAAGAGTTCACAAGATGCAAAAGAAAATAGTGAACCCAGTTCCAGATGGTCGGTCCCCTTAATTGTATGCCGGCCCCCTTAATGATTAAGGGGACCGCCTAGGGAATTAAGGGGGCCGCCCATCTGGTGTTTTCCCAGACGACCAGAAACCCAAATTTTGCAGAATTTGGTGATTTTTCAAGTGTGTTTTTCCAGCAAGCTCTATTAGAAGCATATACTCTAGGAATGATGATATATAAACATATATAAATAACCAAAAATATGCATGCAAATTAACATATTATAATCCATATTGAAAAGAAGCATAGCATAACATTAAGATAGTAGCATGATAATGGTTAAAGTCTAAACATCATTCAAGAGATAAACAAGAAATAACACAAGTATTTCCGAATAAATCGGACAAATAGCAAACCATACAAATGTCTAATAGAAACAAATAAAAACAAGTAGCAATACGTCAATATCTTCTACTTCTTCTTCTTTCCAAGCATCTTCCTAAACATCTTCCCAACGTATTTGAATCTTCCACGAAGTTCTTCATGTATTTGTTGTTGACGGTTGATGATGGACGTTTGACGAGTGAAGAGAAGCTCATCGGTACGTTCATGAGGAAGAGGAACTTGATACTCGGTATCATCAATATCGGAAAGATTTTCAACAAAGGTCGTGGGGGATGGAGTACTAACACGTGAGGTGTTTTCCTCCTCATCATCATCGTCCTCACGATGAGATGTAGAACCACGAGGCCTAGAATACAAAGGAACACGAGATTTTCCTTTGTCACTTCGAGAACAACGAGTACGAACGCGAGTAAGTTGGTTCAAAGTAGGAAGGATATGAACGTAGTAATCTCTTTGAAGATGTGGGTAATGTTCCATCACATAATGATAAAGTCGTGTGAGGAACATACCATAAGGAAGATTGGCATTTGGGGTGTTTTTGGCCGACATGATTCGATGAATAAAAAGATAAGCCAAGTTGTATTGCTCTTCAGCAACTACACAATACAACATGTGGGCAATGCTCGCCGTAACATGATCACGGTGACCACCCGTACCAAACGCATTCTTATGAATGAGTTCTTCCCACTTTTTCATATCTTGGCTTAGCTCTTTGAGGAGGATTTGATTTGCATGAATATCGACATTCTTCGACTTGATTACTCGACTAGTCGTACGATGTTCTAGTTCAAGCATTCGATGAATGTCTTCAGGACTAGGAATCTCAGAATAGTAGGGGCCATCCTGAGGACGATTTCTTTCAAGAAAGGAAAGATCCCATTCATTAGAGAAAACGGCTTGGCCGTTGTATGGGATTCTAAGAATTTATCCAAATTGAGCAAGAGTAAGAGTGATGAATTGATTTTGAATCATGAAGGAAATGAGGATATTACCATAGGGATCGGTTTGCACCGTCACTTGGCTATAGAAATCTAGGATAAAACGAGGAATGATTGGTTCGTTGATTTGGAAAAGACATTCAAAACGAATATTGGTGAACATTTGTTCGGTTTGATCAGATTCATAGAAAGATGGATCGACAATTCTTCCTTCGTGAATGTTTCTTTTTTCAATAGGACGATAGAAACATGCAACTGAAGGAGACATGCCAGGAGTAGAAGAGACATTTGGAATGTATTGTTTTGTTTTGGAGACATCACCAACCGTGGTCTTAGGCATTTTCACCTAAATAATATAACAACAAAAATAAAATTAATATAACAACAACTATCATGCATATGTTTTATATATATATATATATATATATATATATATATATATATAAAATTATATGCAATATATGTGGAACGAAATTCTACTTCGACACAAAAAAATTATTCAATGAAGTAGTTTCATAATGTTCCTTTTATTTTGATTTTAAACTTGTTTAGAATATATGATATCAAAGAGTATGATATCATAATTCATTTTGAAGTAAGGCTAGATATATATTAGATTATATATCTTCCATTTCATAAGAGTTTGACACAACATAAGCTTGTTTAAAAGATTAAAATGTGAATTTTAGTTTTCAAAAATATCTTTTTAGAGATAAACCAAACGCTCCCTTAACTAGATAAAAACATCCTAAAATATCAATATATATATATATTGATTATATATCTTGATGACGTCTATTGATTCTAGTAGTATTAACAAATTTTATGAGCTAGTTTTAAGTTTCAAATAACTACATATAGTTATAGTTTGTTCATGAACCAAACGCCCATGTTGTCTTCATGAACCATTTTTATAACGAATTGAAAAGTATGTTTTGATTGTTTATAACATTAAAACAATGTAATGTAGTAAGTTTAAAATAGTTTTTAAGAGTTATATCAACAATGTGCCTTTTGAAAAATAAAATTCAACAAGGGTTTATGGGCGATTAATGATTATGACAAAATGATATGTTATAATAAATTTGAGTTGCAATACATCATCCTAATCCTATGGGAAGCATTTGGTAGTTCAATTTCTAGCTTCTATTTCACTAAAATTCGAATTAAAATAAATTTTAATAAAATGCATAATTATTGATTAGACACCAAATCGAATGAAATATGATGAAATGCATGTTGGAAAACTTACAAAAGATGTTGTTATATGTTTGGTTAACGTTTGCCCCTTGCGAAACAACCCCGGATTGGTGATATGGTGGAGGATTTTGATGGTTTTGGGTGTTTTGGTTCGTACTCAGCAGTAGTGGGGAAGAAATGAATGAGCAAATGGAGTGTTTGGGAATGGAAATAAGGTGGAAAACGATTTGGAAGTGTCAGATGGCCGGTCCCCTTAAACATTGTCCCCTTAATCTTTAAGGGGGCCGCCTTTGAAATTTTTGAAATTTCGCGGAATTAGTTTCTGGAACAAATATATTTATACGTATATGATTAGATTTATGATATATCAAAAATACGTAAACGTTTATTGGCACGATGATAAAATTCTTAACAATTTTTAATTACCGTTTCGATAATTAAAATGTACCTTTGACAATTTTGGATAAAATGATCAAAGTGTTAAGTTGATGAGGGGTTTGAGGTGTGTTCGGGAATATGTGAATAAGTGTATATATATATATATATATATATATATATATATATATATATATATATATATATATATATATATATATATATATATATATATGTATATAAGTATAAATGTGAGTGAAAGATGGGTTGATGGGTGAGGTTTGAAAGATAATAGCGGAGATAGGATATAGACGGCGAGAGGAGTTTGTTTCATCCATAGTGTTCACGTGCGAAGGCGTTCTTGCATGATAAAAGTCCACTTGACTCATATCCCTTCATCATCATGAGTCTTCTAAAAGAGGACTTAATAGAATAACGCGTGGAGGGAAGGAAAGGGTTCGATAATGAACAATTTCCTGGAGTTCTAGAAAGTCAACTAATGACGTATCTAGGTTATGTGCAAGTAATTATATATATATATATATATATATATATATATATATATATATATATATATATATATATATATATATATATTAATATACTAAGTATAAGAGTATATATATATAAGTATATATATATGATCGAACAAATAAAGAGAAATAGCAAGCTATATCTATGCAAGAAATGTAATCAAATAACGCATATTTATCTAAGCATGGCAATGAGTTATGAAAGAATGGCGTGCCCAGTGGTCTTCAAAAAATCTTCAAAATCATCAAGATGACATATAGACTTTGAAAAAGTCTATGTTGAGAGAAACTTCAAGATTGCCTCAAGGAATGTTCATCTAGCCATTTGATCCCCATTGTTTCTTTGGTCCAAAGTTGTTTGGTCCAAACATGTTTAACATTTTACTAGGATGCATGAAAGGTGGTAGTATACCCCAAGGATTGTAGCTTTGTTGGTAGTTCCACATTTGATTACTATTGTTATTATAGTTTTGCTTATTTTGGTTTCTTCTTGGTTGAGGTGTTTTAGACCTAGGATTAGGATTATTTGGTTTTCTAGGCGGTGGTGTTTTAGATCTTGTCTTAGGTTTAGAAGATCCTGTCTCATTTTTTAAAGACGGTTTATAGAAAACTTTTACTTCTTCATTGTTGGCAAGAGGTATTTTTCTATCATTAATAAGTATATACTTAGTATTAGATTTTAGAGATTTTTGTTGATTAGGTTCATTTTCGAATTTCACATTTTTAATATCACTTGTTGAAGCTTTATTTGAATTATATCCTAAACCGGTTTTATCTCCGGATGTTCTTTGAATACTTATTATTTTACTAAGTGAGTGACTACTATTTTCAAATTTATCAAGTTTGCGAATTTCTTCCCTAAGTATTTCGTTTTCACCTTTAAGCTCTTGACATGATTTACATTCTTCAAAAATTTCTTTACCTTTTTCAAGTTGATGTATTTTAATTTTTAGTTCTAGTACTTCATTTTCCAATTGATTATTTGTGTATTTTAGTGATTTGTTTTTGGCCATTACTAGTTGTCCTAATTTGCATAGCCTATTATATTCATTATCTAGATCTTTTTCATCTAATGATAAGCTTTCATCACTAAAATATTCGGTTTCGGAGCGTACCTCATTTGATGTATTCGCCATAAGACACTTCTCTTCTTTTGTCGTTTCTTTCTCATCTTCATCACTATCACTCCAAGCGCCTCCAACAAAAGCTCTTTGATTTTGATCTCTTGTCATCATTGGACATTTTCCAATAAGGTGATTTGGATCACCACACTTGAAACATTTCCTTTCAATCTTGTTGTTCTTGTCATCCTTACTCTTTTGAAATGTTTTCTTTTCATCATGCGGTTGTCTTACGAATCTTTCTCGCCTTTTGAAGAATTTCTTGAAATCTCTTACGGCCATGGCGTATTCTTCGTCATCACTTTTGGAAGATGAGCTATCTTCGATACTAGATTCCTTTCTAGCTTTCAAGGCGATTGACTTGCTTTGCTCTCGTTGTTCTTTGACCATTTCGGAATCCTTCTTAATAATAACTTCGTAAACTTTTAGATTTCCAATTAATTCATCAAGTTGCAATGTTGACAAATTCTTTGATTCTTCAATAGCCGTCACTTTAATTCGCCATTTTGGATGAAGAGCCCTAAGAAACTTCCTAACAAAATTCTTACTAGAAAAATTCTCATCAAGTGCTTTTAAACTTGTGATGATAGTGTTAAATCTAGCAAAAGCATTATCAATTGATTCCTCTTCCGGAATCGTGAATTGCTCATATTGTTGAACAAGTAGATCTATCTTATTATCTTTGACTTGACTATTACCTTGGTGAGTTATTAGTAAAGAGTTCCAAATTTCTTTTGCGGTTTCACACATAAAGATCCTTTCGTACTCTTTACGTGGTAGCGCATTATAAATAACCATTTTTGCTTCATTATTTTTAGCAAGTTTTCTTTTTAAATCATCATTTTGTTTTTCAAAAGGTACGATTTCATCTTTCTTTGTTTCGGGGTTATTTTGAATAGGTAAAAAATCACCATTAGTAATAACATGCCAAAGATCTAGATCTTTTGACTTCACATAAGTTTCGAATCGATTTTTCCAATATAAAAATCCATCACTTTCAAATAGTGGTGGTCTTTGCATAGATTGCCCTTCTAAATATTTTTCAGATTCCATAGATCGTTACAAGTTTTAAAATACAATATATTTTAAAGATCCTGCTAGACGTGGCTCTGATACCAATTGTGGAAAACTAGAAGGGAGGTTGAATAGTTTTACGTTCTTTTTAAATTTATTACCAAAATATTTTGTAGCTTATTAAAAACTTTCGATTCGATCTCAAGTGAATTCAAGTAACAACCAATATAAGCAATTCTAATCTAATAATGAAAGTATTGAAATGTAATGAAGAAAAGATAGAGTTAGAAAGATCAAACCACAACACGCGAATTTATAGTGGTTTGGCTACAAGGACACCTTCCTTGCCCTACTCCACTCCCCGAGTACCACACTCGAGAGTTTTCTTCACTATGTCAACAAACTCCTTATGGTGGAGAAACCTTACACACCTTGGCTTACACGAGTTAACGACACTAAGCTAAATGTCGAGTTCTAATCGTAGCTAGAACCAATCTCACAACTTCTTAACAACTTCACACCTTCACAACTTCTTCAAGACTTCACACCTTCTTCACACCTTGTCAACTTCACACCTTCTTCTAAGCACAACTAGATTACAACTACTAAACTACTTTACAACACACCTAGTTTCTACAAGCAACAAATTCACACAACACTTTTACAAAGATCTAACACTACTACAATATGAAACTAGCTAATCACAACACTACTACAATTAGATTGATGTAGAGGAGTGTTCTTCTTCTTGCACTTGAATGAATGAAGCTTTGGATCACTTGGAAACAAATACTTATGAATTATATGATCAAAGGATTTTAGATCTAGAAATGGAGGTTGGATCAGAAAGTTTATAGTGCAAAAAGGTGAGAAAAATATGTGAAATGATCCAATATTTATAGGGCCAGAAAATACTGTTCTGGAGCGTGCCGGTCCCCTTAATGATTAAGGGGGCCGCCTAGTAAAATTAAGGTGGCCGCCCTCCTGAACGTTGGAAAAGTTTTTCTGGATAAAATTTGCCCTTTTTGGTTGGAAATTTGAAATCATATCTTTGTAGTTTAATATAGCATTACCAAAAATGATTTACAAATATATATAAAATGTTTATATCATTTTATAAGATGTTATGTCTTAAGACAAAATTTCCTTTGATCATGTAATGCATAAGATGCTTAGTTTATGCATACCTTAAGTGATATTAGATGTAGAGGTAAATATTTGTTACCAAATACTTGTTTACGTCTTAATCTTGACTTAATTTGATTTGAGTTTTGTGATTATCAAAACATAGGATTATTGAGAGATATTAATAACCTTTTTAAACATTATTTATATCAACAGATATGGTGAGTTGGATCCCATACAATTTTTGGCAAATTGTCAGCCATCAACGGTTTTGAGATATCTTTACCAAGAGCCGTTTGCTCCTGGATTAGCCAGTCCTTGTGTGATTTAGACATGGTGGACTGATTACCATTTGTTGTGTTTAGTGCGAATCACTTCCACTAAAAAAATTTTGGGCTATAACGGGGGTATTATGGCACTTATAGGGTAAAAATGTGATAAAATTCGCCAGAATTCCCCCCCCCCCCCCCCCCACACTAGAACTGAATATTTCCCTCAATATTCAAAGTACCGGCCATTATGCCGATATTTTGAAAAACTTGGGTTTGAAAATTTGAAACTTTGGGCAAGTGTGGGAATAGCATTTTTTTTTAGATAGCTTTATATACAACAGCATGGGGGACTCCCCCACACTAGTTTGGTAGAAAAGAGAAAGAAGTCAGAGATATGGGTGAAAACCCATGTTTTGCTAATTTTTGTTCACTGAGTCACTAGCTTGACTCGATCCCCGAATTCATTTGTCCATGGGGAAAGTTTGGAGATCCGGGACAACCATGGATGGTATATCCTCTCCAAAATAGTGCTTAAGACGATGACCATTCACTTTAAAGTTAGGACCTTCGGGTTGAGATAACTCAACAGTCCCGTATGGGAATACTTTTGCAACAGTAAATGGTCCAGTCCATCGGGTTTTTAATTTCCCTGAGAAGATCTTTAACCTTGAATTGAAAAGAAGGACTCTGTCACTGACGTTGAAAACGCGGTTCTTAATCTTGGATTCATGGATCTTCTTTGTCTTTTCTTTGTAGATCAAAGAGTTCTCGTAGGCTTGATCACGAAGTTCGTTTATTTCATGAGTTGAACTTTACGGTAATCTCCCGCTTTATGAAGGTCGTAGTTAGCATGTTTCAAGGCCCAATAGGCTTTGTGCTCAAGCTCGATCGATAAATGACACGCTTTCCCGTATACAAGCTTGTAAGGAGTACACCCGATGGGTGTTTTGTAAGCTTTACGGAAGGCCCAGAGTGCATCATCTAGTTTATCCGACCAGGAGGCACGGTTCTCACCTACGGTCCTCTTAAGAATCCGTTTAATACCACGGTTTGAAACTTCCACTTGCCCACTTGTTTGTGGGTGATACGCGGTAGACAGACAGTGAGTAACACTGTACTTAAGCATGACTTTTGCGAATTGATCATTGCAAAAGTGTGTATCACGATCACTAATAATGGCACGGGGAGTTCCAAAACGAGCAAAGAGGGATTTCAAGAATTTCACAACAACTCGGGCATCGTTGGTGGGTAAGGCTTTTGCCTCAACCCATTTTGACAAATAGTCGACAGCCACGAGGATGTACTTGTTTCCACGAGAAGATGGGAATGGCCCCATAAAATCAATGCCCCAGACATCAAAGATTTCACAAACTTGAATGGCATTTTGTGGCATTTCGTTCTGTAGGACCGTAGAACAACCTTAATCACTTGTGAATCATGCCTAAATCTAGAGAGATAAAGTAAGTAGAGAGAGAGAGTGAGTGGGAACTCTAGTGTGTGAAATAATGACCTATGTTATTACTAAGAGAATCAACCTCAAAATGAGGTATTACAAGAGTATTTATACTAGTTGTCTAGGGCATCACTTATCTTTTAACTTATTACATTAATAGCCCTTAGACTTTGACAAAACATGAATACTAAACATAAACTTCATCATAATGATATTCTAAAGCAACCTATTACTACACATTAATGACCGACACTTTTTATAAATAAAAATACGATTCTAACAATCTCCCCCTAAGTGTTGGTCATTGAAGGTTGCATGACGTCATCATCTTTGGCTTTAAACTTTAACATTCATAGCTCTTGACGTCTTTAAGAATCATTAGATGAATGATAGTTCCAGTTCATCATGCTTCATAGTTGTTGAAGTTATCCAATGATGTCATCTGCCTTTCGTCACTTCTGTGTTTGTGGTGGTTGTCTGCCATTCCAACATGCTCATACGTCTTAAGTCTTTGTGATACATGCATTTGTTATTCCCGTTCTTTCACTTTGATCTTTGTCGCTTTACTTTGTAGATTCTTCTTTTTGGCGTAGAATCTTTCTTTGACTGTTGCTATCCTTTGATCGTTGTGAGAACTTTCCTTTGTCTTTGTGATGAGTGTATGAGCATGTGGAATCCATTGCCATAGAGATGATGTATAGCTACCGGTAAACAGTTAGCAATAAATCAATCGGTACTTACAGATAAGGAATTAGAAATCGTCAACAGCATAGTGTGAAGACTCCTTCTAACCCTAACCAAGGCCGTTCCCATTTCGGATACTCCCGAGGGAGCTTATGAGACCTACTAAGTAGCTCAACGAATGGGTGAGTCGCTGGGGATCACTCCACGACTGTAGACCGTTTGAAACCACCGCGAACACTAAGCGTAACCCATAAGAATTACCGAAGTGACCTGCGGTCAGGGCTGCTTGATGTTGACCCTGGCAGGAATTTCCGTTCAATCATTGAGAAATACATTTGTAAATCCTCTTATAAACGTTCTCGGCAGATTGCTAAGATCTGCGTAGGACTCTTAAGTTTACATCTGGTGTCCTTAATGATGAACAACCAGTGTAGAGATATCATGTGTTCCTATGAGATCTTTTGATGAATCTCCAGGCTCTAGACTCGATAAGTGCACATTTGGTTTCCTATGCGGAGATTAGGGAGAGGTCTCCTGCTTCAATATCAACCATCTCTAAGAGACAGGTCGATAGATTACACCGGTTCCCCGTGAGAATGAAACAAGCTCTTTTAAGAGACCTTGAGTGGCTAAGAAGGTTTAGTGCAATGCGTCACTAGGTCCATGACGTCTTTAATCTTCAATACCGGTGTCACCTTAGTAACAACCAGTAGCATACGAATTGAACCCGGTGTCTGCCCTAAGGTTGAACATATGGAGGGCTATTTCTTTTCACCCTTTTTCATAACTTTTCCTTTTAATTCTTCAACCCCTTCTTTCTCCTTTCTCATTTTCTCCCTTTTTCAATCATACCTAAGGACTTCTAATTCTAATCTATTGGAATTGTCCTTGGGTAGATCCCTCCGGCTCTGGCGGATCATAGGACGGTTTTTCCTAACCTTAGTCACCTTATAACTGCATGACTATCCTATAATTGCCATGAAACCATTTATAGAAAACATCTCAAAGTGTTTATGATAATAAAACACATTGTTGTTACCACTTTGAGAGTTTTGCAACTTTTGAAGGACTCCCACTTCACATGTGCTCATGGATTTTTAAGAAATTTGCACATGCGTGAGGAGTTTGCACTTTTTGAATTGATCCACTTTTAGTGAACATGACCGATTCGAGACACGCTTACATCACTAGTTTGACTAGCTTGAAATTATTACCTGTCCTGGTCAAGTCCAAAGAAAGTCTCTCGATACGGTACATTCTACTCAGACAAGTCCTATTCGAGACACGCTTACATCACTAGATAGACTAGCTTGAAATTATTACCCGTCCAGGACAAGTCTTTTCGATTACTGACATTTTAAGCTTCGTCAATTCATTGGTGCTATCTGAGTCGAGCTCTTCTGAGATTCAGTCACAAACTTTAAACATCTTTGATCACATTTTAATCATGTCTTCTCCCCCTCAAAAATAGCATATCGTGATATTTTTGATATCAACAGATTAAGAAAAAGCTTTTCGGAGAGAAAGACAGATTTCATTTTTCATGAATTCGGAACAAGTTTGTTTTTGAAATACTCCCCCTCAAAACTCGCATATGTTTTTGAGAAATGTTAAACTTTTTAAAGTTTAGAGGGATGGAGTCTTCTTGAAGCAAAATTCTGAAAGAGAAAGAAGTTTCAGATTTGTTGAATTTTGCATCAAGGTTTTTTTTTCTTTTTTTTCTTTTTTTTCTTGGAAAAACAAAGACTTCTCTTTGTTTGAATAGGAATGTCGCACTGAGGCGTACAACAGTGTCCATTTTTCGGATAAGTGCACTTTGTTGATGAAAATCATTTTGCGTAGCACTCTCCTTTCTTTGAAAACTTGAGTTGTGCACTGTAAAGTGTACACAAGTCATTTTGATGATGAGCACCGATTTTGATAGATTATGAAAATCTTTTTGAAAAAAGCTTGAAAAGGTGGTGCTCAGAATGTAAGAGAATTTTGAAAATCTAATTTATCATTAGATCAACAATCACGGTCTTGAGCTTAAAAATTTGAAAGTTTTTCTAAAGAAAACTCAAGCCAGATAAGTGTTTGATTCTCGTTTTAGGATAAGTGCTCGAAAAAAAATTTGAAATCTTTGTTTTGATTAAGCACTTTCCTTTTTTTGAAGCACGGGTTCTGAACTGATGTGTCCAGAAGCCATTCGATTAAGTCCTTATTTGAAATCTTTTCGAGTTGATATACCCGGACTTAAGTTTTGAAAAGATTTCACTTTGAAGCACGGGTTGTAAGCTGAAGTACTTACAAGCCATTATGAAGAAACATTTGAGAAACGACATGTTTTAGAAAAACAATTTAAAGAACTCCCGCTCAAGCATCTGTACATGTCCGTATCATTGTTGAATGACATTTCTAGAAACGTACAGAATATTGATTTATACGGGAGACATGTCGTGAGAAGAATATTTTTGGACTTTTGAAAATTTCTATTGTTTTTGGATTTTTTGAAATTTTATATTTTTGTATTTTGTTTTTATTTTTTTTAAATAGAAATGGAAAATCGAAAATAGAAGATTGAAAGATTGATTTAATAGAATTTACAGAATTTGAACCCTCTGAGGAACTGGGTTCTGAGATAGTTAAAGCACCTGCAACCAAAGACGAAGAGGTTTCACAAATAACAGTGTTAGAAGTACATGAAGCATCACTCTGCGGGTGTTGACTATCAACGGTTGTAATGGTTTCTACTTCCTTATCCTGATGATTATCACTATTATTTGTTTTGGTGCAACTATCAAAAATCTTTCCTGTGGGAATCCATCTAAGACCAACTATATTAAAAACTTTTCCCGTGGGAATCCACCTATGGTAAGATCTAGACGTAGTTTTCTTATCAGATGCAGCGGAAGTCTCAGTCTTGGGAAAACTACATCCTGTAGATATCCACCTATTAGGTTTCTTAACCTCTTGCTTCTTATCAACGGGTTTGTTTCGATTTGGTGTCTTAGTGGATTGTGTCTTGACACATGACTTTCCTTTCTTGATAAATTGTGCAATACATGCATCGTGATTAGCTGAAAAAACACATTTTTGACATGTAGGACAGACAAATTCAACATTCTTGTTTAACACAGCAACTGTAACTTTGTCACTACAGTCTTTTGGAAATTGTTTGTTGTTCGATGAGACTTTGGAATTTGTTGTGTTGCATTCTACGTTCCTAGCATTCTCTTTTGTGCCACTACTCTTAGATGCAAGCCAATCCCTAGTATTTTGTTGATTGTTCCTAGGTAATGGTTTACTACTACTAGCAGTGCTTTGGAGTCTTGTAGAATTCATCACACTAGGTTTTGTGCCTAAAATTCCGTCTTTTCGATGTTGTGCCTTTTTTCTAGCTTCTTCTAGATGATGATTTTTGGCCATGTCATTAGAACCAATAGATTCTTTAACAGTTTTTGTGGTCACTTTTGGTGTATTATTCCTAGAAGGGCCAGGTGTACACACATTTGTGTTTCTTTCAACAACTAATTTTTGTTTATCAACAATCTTTTCATTTTCACTTTGTTGGGGCAAGGGTGTTGGAGTGACTGGTTTTGTCAAATCTTTTTTCTCATCAACTTTCGGAGCAAACCGTGAAATTGACATTTTTAGTTTTAGAACCGTGTTTGAAACATTTGGTTTCTCCGAAGTCGATGGTTTTGCAAACTTAGTTTCCTCACCCTTCCCTTTTTGACTTTCAAGCTGAGCCCTCAAAAGATCATTTTGCTCTTTCATGTTCTTGAAGGCATGCTCATACGACAATTTGTCACACTTGCATTCTTCTTTTTTCCGATCAAGTTGTTTAAAACATGACACATTTTCTTTTTCAAGCTTTATAAGAGCATTTTCATATTTAGAAACAATTTCGGAGGTCTCAGCTCTCAGTCTTTCATTGTCTTGAACCGAATATGTTTGTATGATGATAGACATTATATCAGCTTCGAAGAGAGAATCATTTAACCTTTCCAAAACATTCATGTTTTCACGAGTTTCATTAGCTTGTTTTACCAGGGATTTGTGATCCTTGACAAAATCGGCCATTTCTTTTAAGAAAGCGTTTTCAAAATGGATTACCCTCGCACTGATGTTATTCAGTGGGATAGTAATTTCGTTTTCAAACACCTTTTTCTATTCGATATGTAAACTAGAATGCCAGTTGTTACTACTGAGAGTAGTTTTAGATTTAACAATATTTTGAAGTTCTTGAATTCTCTTTTTAACATCATCAAGAATGTCTCTAGCCTCACTTGTATTAAAAGTGTTGTTAGAGGACATTTGTTCCATTTTTGAAAGAGATTTGGAAACAAAGATATGTGAAGCCCTAGACTATGAGTATAAATACACATGTAAGGCCTCATTTTGAGGTTGGTTCTCTTAGTTATATCAAGGTCATTATTTCACACACTAGAGTTCCCACTCACTCTCTCTCTCTACTTACTTTCTCTCTCTAAGATTTAGGCTTCATTCAATAGTGATTAAGGTTGTTCTACGGTCCTACAAGTGGTATCAATCACCTAGGGATAATTTCAGGTTGTTTTAGATCGTTTTTGGGTGGAAAAATCGTGTTTTTGGGTGAAATTTCGGATCTCGTTACTGTTCATAAGTTTTTTTTTAAGTTAGGAGAAAAAAATTTCGAGTTAGAAAATTTTTTCGAGTTAGGGTTTCATGTTATCGAGTTAGAAAAAAGTTTTCGAGTTAAGGTTCAAGTCTTACCGAGTTTGGGCTTAATTCTTGCGAGTTAGGTTGTTATTTCAGCGAGTTAAGTGTTAATTGGCGAGTTAGCCTATACCTTATCGTACATCGAGTAAGGTTCTTGGTGGATATTACCTAGGGGTTACTCTGTCCAAATTACGTCTTGTTACCGAGTTAGACTGTAACCGAGTTTGGATCTCTATACTGAAGACATACCGAGTTACATTCTTTTAAGACATATCGAGTTAGAGTCAAACATACTGAGTTAGAAAAAACATACAGAGTTTCAGTTTAGTCATAAAATTAAACCTTACCGAGTTAGAGATTTTGTGACTCTACCGAGTTAGAGACTTTGTGACTTTACCGAGTTAAGACCACTAAACCATCTTATCGAGTTTTTTGGCGGGAAATTTTGAGTAAAATTTATTTTTTACAGGAGACTAAACGTTCGATTTTTACGCGAGATTCAAAGTTTGGTATAACGTTGAAAATTTCGGCCGAAAATTCATATTTCTAGGCCAAAATTTAAATTTTTTCGGTAAAATTTGGCGTCAAAATTTTTAAAACTCAAATTTTTCTGGTAACCTTAGAATTGCATTTAATAGTGATTTTCAAATTTGGGCGAGAAAATTTTTCAAATTTTATTTTTGGAGGGAAAATACGAAATCACTAAAATAATTACTGAGAACGAATTTTCAACTTCACCAAAACCATCTAATCTACAACAACAACCTTTGTTATCTTTCAAAAGATCCTAAGAACAACTTTTCACTTAGAAGTCATATTATGGCAACACAACAAGATATTCATGCTGCCGGTGCCGAAAACCGACCTCCCATGTTGTCAAAGGGTGGATACTCACAATGGGCTAGTCGTATGATGCGCTATCTTAAGAGCAAAACAAATGGAACACTTCTTGTCAAATCCATTGTGGATGGACCCTTCAAACCAATACAAGTACTAGACCCTGGAGATCCAAATGGAACCCCCCCCCCCCCCCCCCCAATACAACCATTCTACAAAAATCAGAATGAGACTAAGTACACTGAGCAAGACAGACAACAGATTGTAGCTGATGATCAGGCATTTCATTACATCGTTCTTGGTTTACCTAAAACCATTTATGCTGCTATTGATAGTGATGTAAGTGCTCATGCAGTCTGGGAAAGAGTCAAGAGGTTAATGTATGGGACAGACATCGGGAAACAGGAAATGGAAACCCAATTGCTTAAGGAACTTCGCAAGTTTACTTCAATTCCTGGTGAATCCATAGAGTCGTACTACCACAGGTTCTGTAAGATCATGAATGATTTATCAAGACACAACCTCAGTCAGACAAATATTGCTAACAACACCAATTTTCTGAATGAGTTGCAACCAGAATGGGGAAGATACGTCACTATTGTTTATTAGACAAAGAATTTGCATGAAGTGACTTATGATCAGTTGTACGACTTCTTGAAACAAAATCAAGCTGAAGCTAATGAAGTAAGGGCTAAATTGCTTGCTAAAAAGCATGATCCTCTAGCATTAATGGCTAATACACCAGCACCTTTACCAGTGAACACATAACCACCATCATCATCTTCCACTCACAACTACATGCAACCATCCTACATTCAACAACCAACACCTATCTACCAACAACACTTCTACCCACAGCAACAACATGTTATTCCAAAACAGCAATACCCACAATTCCAAGAACCAGAATTCACTGACAATGATGAAGCTACTGCAGCCTTGACACAAGCGTTTGCTTTTATGACAAAGGCATTCCAAGGACGCTATTCTACACCAACTAACAACAGCCAAAGGATTTCATCGAACACTCGCAACAAGCAGATTGCTCAGCCGAGTTTCAATATGGGCAATGGAAGCCAAATGGTTGGAGTTATAGGGAATCAGCAGGGATATGCTACAGGATTTCACATGGGTAATCAGAATATGCAGAATCAGTTGGGTCAGTATGTAGGGAATCAGTATAGTCAGTATGCAGGGAATCAGATGGGTCAGTTTGTTGGAAATCAGAGGGGTCAGAATGTTGGCAATCAGGGAATGGGTAATCAGAATATGAATCTGGCAGCTCCAGTTGTTGGGAATTATGGAAATGTGAATCAGGGTAATCCGGTAAAGTGTTTCAAACGCCAAGGAGTAGGTCATATGGCAAGGAACTATCCTACTAAGTCGAACAAGAAAGATCTAGAGTATTTGCAGAAAGCAGTACTGTTGGCACAAAAAGAAAAGGCAGGGTTTCAGTTGAATGCAGAGGAACATGATTTCATGGCTCTTATGGATAAAATGGAAGACAGAGAGGATATCGATGCGAACTACATATTCATGGCGAATCTTCAGGAAGCTAAGTATGACACGGATTCTGACACACTTCCTGTTTATGACACCAATGCACCATCTGAGGTATCAAATTTAAACACATGTCATAATAATGATATATTTGATATGTCTCCTCATGAGGAACAGCATTCTGAGAAGCAAACACCCACTTATGATACATCCCTGGACACGCCAAGTAGTAGCAATACTCCTTCAGCAACTCCAGATGAGAATCATAATGGAGGCTTCGTTTCACCGCATGCTGAGAATGATGAGGAAACACGTGCTTTATTTGAATCATTATTAAATAATTGTGGCATTGAAATCAAGAAAGTGAAAAAGGTCAATCGCGATGTTAAGGCCGCGAATGAGAAATTGACTACTGAGCTTGAGAGATACAAGGAAAATGCAAAAAGTTTTCAAATTCACAAAGAACGCGAGTCAGAACTTGAAATTGGTTATAAGAAGTTACTTGTTAAAGATAGGGAATGGAGAAACAAGTTTGCTAATCTTGAAATAAGTTCAACAAAAACCATTAACTCTTTAAAACAAGAAATTTCTGAGTTAACAAACCAACTTTCAAAACAAAAAACAGCTTATACCAATCTTGAAAAAGAAAGGGATGGGTTGAAAAAGGACTTTGCAAAGAAAGAAGATAAACTTTTGGACAAAATCATAGAGTCAAAACACATGATTGCACATCTAGAAGAATTAGTGGTTAAGTCGGGTCAGTCAAGTCAAACAATGAAAATGATTTCAAATCAAACTAATCCGATTTACCATACAAAAAATAAAATGGCTCTTGGTAACACAAATCCTTGTAATCTCAAGAAAGCTCAGCAAGAACAGAATGTTTTGTATAATGGTAATGTAATTTACACCAAACATGATCCTCCCTTCGTTCGGGATTTTGTGGAAATAATGGAACTTGTCGAAGAGAGCATTACTAAAATGAAACAAAAGGATTTGAAACCGATTGATTACAACAAATTGAACAAACTTTCGAGAATTACTTTTGTTCCACAAAAACAACCATCAGTGTTTTCCATAAAACGACCATTCTCAAAAATGTTTTCTAAGAAAGTAGTTGCTTCCAAATCGATTTCTAACATGGAACAGATTTCCTCAAACAACACTTTTAACACAAGTGCTGCAAGGGGATATCTTGATGATCTTAAAACAAGAGTTGGGCAACTTAAAACGACTTTAGAATCTAAAACGAGACTTAGTGAGATCAACTGGAATTCCATGGTTCATTTACAGCTTAAAAAGATTCTTGAAAGTGATTTTGCTCCTCAAATTAATAACATTCATGCTCGTGTCATTCATTTTGAACAAGCATTTTTGAAAGAAACAGCTGACTTCGTCACGGATCACAAATCCCTGATAAAGAAGGCTAATGAATCTTTTGAGCAACTAAATGTTTTGGAAAACCTAAATGATTATCTCTTCGAAGCCGTTATGACTACTGATATAATGTCTATCATCATACAAACATATTCGGTTCAAGACGATGAAAGACTGAGAGCTGAGACCTCCGAAATTGTTTCCAAATATGAAAATGCTCTTATAAAGCCTGAAAAAGAAAATGTGTCATGTTTTAAACAACTTGATCGAAAAAAGGAAGAATGCAAGTATGACAAACTGTTGTATGAGCGTGCCTTCAAGAACATGAAAGAGCAAAATGATCTTTTGAGGGCTCAGCTTGAAAGTCAAAAAAGGAATGGTGAGGAAACTAAGTTTGCAAAACCATCGACTTCGGAGATTCCAAATGTTTTAAACACGGTTCAAAAACCAAAAATGTCAATTTCACGGTTTGCTCCAAAAGTCGATGAGAAAAAGGATTTGACAAAACCAGTCACTCCAACACCCTTGCCCCAGCAAAGTAAAAATGAAAAGATTGTTGATAAACAAAAATTGGTTGTTGAAAGTAACACAAATATGAGTGCACCTGGCCCTTCTAGGAATAGTACACCAAATGTGACTACAAAAACTGTTAAAGAATCTGTTGGTTCTAATGACATGGTCCACAATCACCATCTAGAAGAAGCTAGGAAAAAGACACAACTTCGAAAAGACGGAATTTTAGGCGCAAAACCTAGTGTGATGAATTCTACAAGATTCCAAAGCACTGCTAGTAGTAGTAAACCATTACCTAGGAACAATCAACAAAACACTAGGGAGTGGCTTGCATCTAAGAGTAGTTGCGCAAAAGAGAATGTTAGGTACGTAGATCAAAACACCATGAATTCAAAGTCTTCTTCGAATAAAAATCAATCGCCAAATGACTGTAGTGACAACGTTAAGGTTGCAGTTTTAAACAAAAATGTTGAATTTGTCTGTCCTACATATCAAAAATGTGTTTTTTCAGCTAATCACGATGCATGTATTGCACAATTTATCAAGAAAGGAAAGTCATGTGTCAAGACACAATCCACTAAGACACCAACTCGACACAAACCCGTTGATAAGAAGCAAGAAGTTAAGAAACCTAATAGGTGGATATCTAAAGGATGTAGTTTTTCAAAAATTGAGACTTCCGCTGCATCTGATAAGAAAACTATGTCTAGATCTTACCTTAGGTGGATTCCCACGGGAAAAGTTTTTAACACAGTTGGTCTTAAATGGATTCCCACAGGAAAGATTCTTGATTGTTGCACCAAGACAAATAATACTGAAAATCATCAGGATACGGAAGTAGCAACCACTACAATCATTGAAAGTGAACACTCTCAATGTGAGGAAACATGTACTTCTAATACTGTTATTTGTGCAAATTCTTCTTCTGTGGATGCAGATAATTGTGAAAGTGATGAGAGTTCATACACCCATTGTGGTAAAGAAGAACTTTACGTCAACATCTCACGTGGAAATCCTTTTCTGGTTTCTCTTTTAACTCCACTTTTACTTGTCACAGCTTAACTTTTTCTTTCTTCAAATCTTCTTTGTATATATATTTTTGAAAAAACAAAATACAAAATTTGAAAAACCAACAAAAACAAAATACAAAAATTTAAAATTTCAAAAAATACAAAAACAATATAAAATCAAAAAAATCCAATAATATTCTTCTCATGATATGTCTCACGTATAAATCAATATTCTGTACATTTCTAGAAATGTCATTCAAAAATGATACGGACATGTACAGATGCTTGAGCGAGAGTTTTTGAAAATGTTTTTCTAAAACATGTCGTTTCTCAAAAGTTTCTTTACAATGGCTTGTAAGTACTTCAGCTTACAACCCGTGCTTCAAAGTGAAATCTTTTCAAAACTTAAGTCCGGGTATAACAACTCGAAAAGATTTCAAATAAGGACTTCATCGGATGGCTTCTGGACACATCAGTTCAGGACCCGTGCTTCAAAGAAAGGAAAGTGCTTAATCAAAACAAAGATTTCAAATATTTTTTCGAGCACTTATCCTAAAACAAGAACCAAACTTTCATTTGGCTTGAGTTTTCTTTAGAATAACTTTCAAAATCTTTAAGCTCAAGACCATGATTGTTTATCTAATGATTAATTAGATTTTCAAAATTCTCTTACATTCTGAGCACCACCTTTTCAAGATTTTTCATAAAGATTTTCAAAATCTATCAAAATCGGTGCTCATCATCAAAATGACTTGTTTATACCTTACAGTGCACAACTCAAGTTTTCAAAGAAAGGAAAGTGCTACGCAAAAATCAATTTCATCAACAAATTGCACTTATTCTAAAAATGGACATTGTTGTACGCCTCAGTGCGACATTCCTATTCAAACAAAGAGAAGTCTTTGTTTTTCAAAAAAACCTTGATGCAAAATTCAACAAATCTGAAACTTCCTTCTCTTTCAGAATTTTGCTTCAAGAAGACTCCTTCCCTCTAAACTTTAAAAAGTTTAACATTCTCAAAATCATATGCGAGTTTTGAGGGGGAGTATTTCATAAAATCATAAATGTTCCGTATTCATGCAAAATGAAATCTGTCTATCTCTCCAAAAAGCTTTTTCTTAATCTGTTGATATCAAAAATATCACGATATGCTATTTTTGAGGGGGGGAAGACATGATTAAAATGTGATCAAAGATGTTTAAAGATTGTGAATGAATCTCAAAAGAGCTCGACTCAGATAGTACCAATGAATTGACGAAGCTTAAAATGTCAGTAAACGAAAAGACTTGTCCTGGACGGGTAATAATTTCAAGCTAGTCTAACTAGTGATGTAAGCGTGTCTCAAATAGGACTTGTCTGAGTAGAATGTACCATATCGAGAGACTTTCTTTGGACTTGACCAGGACGGGTAATAATTTCAAGCTAGTCTAACTAGTGATGTAAGCGTGTCTCGAATCGGTCATGTTCACTGAAAGTGGATCAATTCAAAAGTGCAAACTCCTCACGCATGTGCAAATTTCTTAAAAATCCATGAGCACATGTGAAGGAGGAGTTCTTCTAAAGAAACAAAAAACTCTCAAAGTGTCGACAAAAATGAGTTTATATTCATAAACACTTTGAGAGATTTTCATAAATGGTTTCATGGCAATTATAGGATAGTCATGGAGTTAAAAGGTGACTAAGGTTAGGAAAAACCGTCCTATGATCCGCTAGAGCCGGAGGGATCTACCCAAGGACAAATCCAATAGATTAGAATTAGAAGTCCTTAGGTATGATTGAAAAATAAAGGAGAAAATGAGAAAGGATAAAAAGGGGTTGAAGAATTAAAAAGAAAAGTTATGAAAAGGGTGAAAAGAAATAGCCCTCCAAATGTTCAACCTTAGGGCAGACACCGGGTTCAACTCATTTGCTACTGGTTGTTACTAAGGTGACGCCGGTATTGAAGACAAGACGTCATGGACCCAGGGACGCACTGCACTAAACCTTCTTAACCACTCAAGTTATCTTAAAAGAGCTTGTTTCATTCTCACGGGGAACCGGCATAATCTATCGACCTGTCTCTTAGAGATGGTTGATATTGAAGCAGGAGACCTCTCCCTAATCTCCGCATAGGAAACCAACTGTGCACTTATCGAGTCTAGAGCCCCAAGATTCATCAAAAGATCTCATAGGAACACATGATATTTCTACACAGGTTGTCCAACAATAAGGATGCCAGATGTAAACTTAAGAGTCCTACGCAGATCTTAGCAATCTGCCAGAACATTTATGAGAGGATTCCTTTTTGTGATTCTCAATGATTGAATGGAAATTCCTGCCAGGGTCAACATCAAATAGCCCTGACAGCAGGTCACTTTGGTAATTCTTTATGGGTTACGCTTAGTGTTCGCGGTGGTTTCCAATGGTCTACAGTCGTGGAGTGATCCCAAGCGACTCACCCAGTCATTGAGCTACTCAGTAGGTCTCGTAAGCTCCTTCGGGGGTATCTGATATGGGAACGGCGTGGATAAGGATTAGAAGGAGTCTTCACACTATGCTGTTGATGATCTCTAATTCCTTATCTGTAAGTACCGGTTGATTTATTGCTAACTGTTCACCTGCAGCTATACATCATCTCCATGGCAAAAGATTCCACATGCTCATACATGCATCACAAAGTCAAAGGAAAGTTCTCACAAAGATCAAAGGACAGTAACAGTCAAAGAACGATTCTACGCCAAAAAGAAGAATCTACAAAGTAAAGTGACAAAGATCAAAGTGAAAGAACGGAAACTACAAATGTATGTATGACAAAGACTTAAGACGTATGAGCATGTTGGAATGGCAGACAACCACCACAAACACAGAAGTGACGAAAGGCAGATGACATCATTGGATCACTTCAACAACAATGAAGCATGATGAACTGGAACTATGATTCATCTAGTGATTCTTAAAGACGTCAAGAGCTATGAATGATAAAGTTTAAAGACAAAGATGATGACGTCGTGCAACCTTCAATGACCAACACTTAGGGGGAGATTGTTAGGATCATATTTTATTTATAGAAAGTGTCGGTCATTAATATTAGGTAATAGGTTGCATTAGAATATAATTATAATGAAGTTTTAACAATGTTTTCATGGTTTTATAAGGTCTAAGGGATACCACTTGTAGGACCGTAGAACAACCTTAATCACTTGTGAATCATGCCTAAATCTAGAGAGATAAAGTAAGTAGAGAGAGAGAGTGAGTGGGAACTCTAGTGTGTGAAATAATGACCTATGTTATTACTAAGAGAACCAACCTCAAAATGAGGTATTACAAGAGTATTTATACTAGTTGTCTAGGGCATCACTTATCTTTTAACTTATTACATTAATAGCCCTTAGACTTTGACAAAACATGAATACTAAACATAAACTTCATCATAATGATATTCTAAAGCAACTTATTACTACACATTAATGACCGACACTTTTTATAAATAAAAATACGATTCTAACACATTCTTTTGTGAAATATTACCGTGACGCTGACAAGCATCACAAGCTTTGACTAATTCGTGGGCATCCTTATAAATTGTGGGCCAATAGAAACCGGAGTCAAATACCTTTTTGGCGGTGTAGTTAGGACTATGGTGGCCCCCAGTGGGTCCAGCATGGCAAGCCTTGAGAATATCAGTGGCTTCCTGTCCGTAAACACATCGCCTGATGACTTGATCGGCACAGATTTTGAACAAATAGGGGTCGTGTTGGGATATGAAATATCAAGGTACTTCTGTATGTCAAAGTACTGCTGCATGAAGATAAAATCAAAGTACTGCTAAAGATAAAGTCAAAGTACTGCTGTTACTGAAGAATGCTTAAAGTACTTCGAAGGAAACAAGGACTTAGGTGCAATATTAGTTAAAGGATTAATGTGTAATATTGAACGAATATTCTAGAATTAGTTAGGGATAATGACTTGTCGTTCAAGTATTATATGATGTAAACCGACTTAAGGTTATCTATATAAAGAGCCTTAAGAGGTATTAGTCAAATAAGTTTTATAAGTTTTAGAGTTGTTCAAAGTCGATAAATAGTTAGGGATTGTTAGTGAATCTGTGTAACAAAGCAGGTTCAAAGTTTGGTTAATATAAAAGTTCTTCTTAAGCTTTGTGTTAGTAGATTCCGCATACTTTACAAGGTTAAACAGTGTTTCAATATTAATAGTGTTAAGTTTACTTAATATTATTAAACCTTTACAAGCTACAAAGTAGTTTGGTCAGAGTATATCGATCTAACAAGTGGTATCAGAGCTTGTGTTGGAAACTCTTATTAAGAAGACAAACCTTTAAACCGATTTCACTACAAACCCTTCAAGATGTTGACAGAAGCTGCACCTGCTCCCTCAATCACTGCTGTTAGAATCCCTATTGTTAAGAAGGGAGAATATGATTTATGGGCCATGAAGATGAGGCAGTACATTGCCATCACAGACCATGCACTATGGGATGTGATTGTCAATGGTAACATGCAAATTGATGAACCAGTAGAGGTACCTGGACAACCAACACCACCTAAACCTACCGTACCTGTTGCTACCAAAAGAAATCAAGACAAAGCTCTCAACATACTGCTTTCTGCTATTCCTGATGGTCACTTATTAAAGTTTCATGATGCCAAGGATGCCAAACAACTATGGGCTGTAATTAAGAAGAAGTTTGGAGGTAATGATGCTTCTAAGAAGATGCACAGGAATTTGCTGAAACAACAATTTGAAACTTTCACTGTTAGTGAAAGAGAAGGTCTTGATTCTGCTTATGAAAGATTCCAAAATCTTCTGAGTATGCTAGAACTATATGATGCTGAGGCATCAGTTGAAGATGCCAATTTGAAGTTCTTGAGAAGTTTGCCATCAGCATGGCATGTAGTTGCTACTATGATCAGAGGACAACCAGGGTTGGATACAATGGACTTTGATGATCTCTACAACAATCTGAAGGTGTATGAGCATGAGATGAATGGTACTATAGGTTCAAGCACACATCAAAAACCCCAAAACATTGCTTTTGTCTCTTCTGAAAATAGAAGCAGTACTTCCAACAAAGGTACTGCTTATCCTGTTCAAAGTACTGTGATTGAGACTCAGGCTCCATGTACAACTATGGTCACCACCAATTCATCACAATCAATTACCCCCACCTCAGATGATGTACTATGTTCATTCTTTGCTCAACAAGCATCTCTACCTGTCACCTATCAAGAGGATGTATTGCAAATAGATGATGATGCTTTAGAAGAAATTGATATCAGATGGCAAGTTGCCATGCTCACTGCAAGGATCAAGAAGTATGTGAACAAGACTGGAAAAGGCATCAATTTCAGAGCTAAACAGGGAATAACATTTGATAAGTCCAAGATTGAGTGCTTCAACTATCTAAGGACTGGTCACTTTGCAAGGGAATGCAAACTTGCAAAGTATCAAGCAAACAAGATGATTGAACCACCCAAGCCTGAAAGAAAAGAGATTCCAATTACTTAACCAAAACCAAAAGCTTTGGTTGCACAAGAGAATCTGTGAGAGATTGATTGGTCCAATGAATTTGATGATGAACCAGTAACCTATTCAGTGGTTGCATTGGAAGACTGGAGCACAGCATTTGATGAAGAGCCTGGATATGCTGCTTTGGAGTCAAGAGATGGTCTAGGAAGCTTTGATTGGAGCAAGGAGTTTGAAGAAGCACCTGTTCAGCTTGCTATGGTAGCTACTTCACCAAGTTCATCCACTAGCTCTGAGGTATGTTCTAAGTGCAATGATATGTATCAAAAGCTACTTAGTGAATATGTAGCTGAAAGAGATGAATTTCAAAGGGCTAGGGCTGAGATAACTGGTTATCAATTGACTTTAGAGTCAATGGAGGCCAAAATCATTACACATGAAAACAATGAAGTAGCATGGGCTGAAACATATAAACAACAGGAATACCTAGTTAAGTTAAGTGAATGGAAACTAGGATGTAAGGTGTCTGAACTAGAGAAAGTGACAGCTGAAAGAGATAAGTTGTTAGAAAAACTTGTTGTATGGAATGAAGCAGGTGTGTCACATGTTCAATTTGTTGAAAAACAAAGAACATCAAATATTAAAACTGGCCTAGGATATGATAATGATAGCAATGAAGGCATTCCATTTAAGGGTAAGGAACTAAATCTTACAGTAGATACCTCCACTAGTGAAGAAGAGTTCATAAGTCTAGATGAAAACACTTCTAGTGATGAGGAATACCCTAGTCCAACACCTCCTGTATTTAAGAAAGAAAATAGATATAATGCAGTTCCTAATCCCCCAGGTAGCTTTCAACCACCTAGAAAAGATGTTGACTGTTATGGGATAGATAATCTAGAGTTTAGGAAGAAGCTTAAAAGTAAATCTAATCCTGAATCTTTAGAAAAATCTGTTGAAGCACCTAAGGTTGATGAGAACAAGTTTTCAAAACAAGCAGTACCTTCAAACATTTTTCAAAGTACTGCTGATCACTCAGCAGTACCTCAAAGAAAATACTTTCAAAATACTGCTAATTTTAGAAAACCTTATGGAAGGGGATTTGGGGATATTGGTCCAAAAGTCTGTTATGTATGTTATAGTCCTCATCATTTGATTAAAGACTGTGATTATCATTCAAAATACTTAAGTAAATATCCAAAGACCAGAACTGCACAACCAAGTCATAGGGAGAATAAGCTAAGGGACAATAAGCCAATTTGAAATTATACAAATAGGGTTAACCATAGTAATTTCTCAAAAGACTACAGGTACCCTCATCAGAAAAGGTAATACTCCAAACCCTCAGTACCTTCACAAAGTACTGACAGAAAGCTCCTTAACCAAGATGCTTCTAGCAAACACTCAAGTGTAAAACCTAGGAGGTTCAACTTCTACAAACCTAGAAGGCCTTACAACACAAGAAAAAATGCTAGGACACAGAGCCCAACTCCTAAAGTTACAACTAAATGGGTTAAGAAAGAAAGTACTGCTGGGGAGGAACCAGTACTTTCAGAGGTTAAGGGTGAAAAAGGGAAAATTGATCATGATAAACCAACAGTTTTGGAAACAAAAACCTTAATTCTTGATCATGCTTTCAAAGACAGTAGTGATTACATACTCAAAAATTTTGAGTATGTCACTCCACAAGGGGAACACAAGTCAGTAATGGCTTGGGTTCCTAAAAATAACTAACCTTTTTCATGTATATGCAGGGCAACCCTGAAGAGGAGCTTAAAGATCATCTTATTGTAGATAGTGGTTGCTCTGGCAGTATGACAGGAGAAAAGGAGCTCTTGTCAGATTTTAAAGCTTATTTTGGAGGAAAAGTTGCATTTGGGAATGATCCTGATGGAGGAAGAATAATTGGCAAAGGAACTATCAAGGCAAGAAACATTGATTTTGAAGATGTTAGATATGTGAAGGAGCTCAAATTCAATCTTTTGTCAGTCTATCAGATTTGTGATAAGAAGTACCCTGTGTTATTCTTTGACACAGAATGTCTTATACTTTCTCCTGATTTCAAGTTAGAAGATAGAAACTTGGTGATGCTGAGAGCACCAAGAACTAATGATGTGTACAGCATAGACTTAAAGAATGTAAACTCTGCTGAAAGATCAACATGTTTGATTGCAAGAGCAACTATGGAAGAAGCACATCAATGATCTTATTCATGATCTTATAATAGCACTTGAAGTACTGCTTGGTTGTAACAGATGACTGTAGCAGATTTAGTTGGGTCTTTTTCTTATGCTTCAAAGATGAAACTTTTGATGTTATTCATGATCTTATAATAGCACTTGAAAATCAGTTAAGACTCAAGGTTAGAGGCATTAGATGTGATAATGGGACTGAGTTCAAGAATCAGCTAATGGATGAATTTTGTGCCAAGAAAGGAATTAAAAGAGAGTTCAGTATTGCTAGAACTCCTCAGCAAAATGGAGTTGCAGAAAGAAAGAATAGAACTCTTATAGAAGCAGCAAGGACAATGCTTGCAGACTCTCAATTACCTGTCCCATTCTGGGCTGAAGCTGTAAGTGCTGCTTGTTATGTGTTGAACAGAGTATCAGTGACAAAACCTCAAATGAAGACACCTTATGAGTTACTCATGGGAAAGAAGCCAAGCATCAAGTTTATGAAACCTTTTGGATGTCCCCTAACCATTTTAAACACTGCTGATAATTTGGGCAAATTTGATGGGAAGTCAGATGAAGGATATTTATTGGGATATTGTACCAATAGCAAAGGATTCAGAGTGTACAACAGGGCTACCAAAAAGGTTCAAGAATGTCTTCATGTTGATTTTCTGGAAGAACAAGAAAATTCTAAAGGTAAAGGTCCTGATTGGATGTTTGATCTTGATTTAATGTCTTCATCAATGAATTATGTACCTGTAAGGGAAGCAAATCAAGCTGCTCCCACAGAAGAAGAAGCACAGTACATTGTTCATGATATTAAGTTAAGATCTGAAGATGAGCCAAATGATAATGCCAATGAAGAGAAGAAAAGTACTTCTGAGCCTTAAGGTACTGCTAAACCTAACAGTACTGCTGATCCTCAAAGTACTATTCCACCACAAATACCAGTATCCGATGACGATCAAGCCATTCAAGATGAACTTAATAGGATGCTTTTTAAAGAAACAATGGCTAAGTCTTATGAAGATGAACAAAGGAGAGCATATGAAGCAGTAAAGAAAAAGGCAAAAGGCACTGACAGTACTTTACCCCAAAGTACTGCTAATCCATTTGAAAGTAATTTTCAACCTTTAGATACTTCAAATTGGATAAACACTGATGTTGTTAATGATTCTAATATGCCTGACTTAGAAGATACTGATGATCCAAACAAGATTACTTTAGAAGACACTGATGATGAATTGGATCAAGAAGGCATTTTCTCAGATTCTAATGAAGATCCTGATTTAACTAATTTGGAAGATAATCTTGAAGTCTCACCAACTCCTACTCTTAGAATTCACAAAACTCATCCTGTTACCAACATAATTGGACCCTCATCTTCAGGGGTGCTCATAAGGACTAAGGCTAAGAATATGTCTCAACAACATACTTCTTTACTTAGTTTTATCTACAAGCAAAACAGGGTGAATCACAAGGATCAGAAGTTGTGTTTATTTGCTTGTTTTCTATCTCAAGAAGAGCCCAAGAATATCAAACAAGCATTAGCCAAGGAAAGTTGGGTGGAAGCTATGCAAGAAGAACTTCTACAGTTTAAACTTCAAGAAGTTTGGGTATTATGTGATTTACCTGATGGAAAGAGACTGATTGGAACTAAATGGGTCTTCAGGGTAAAAAGAGATGAAAGAGGGAATGTTATCAAGAACAAGGCAAGGTTAGTGGCTAAAGGATATAGACAGGAAGAAGGAGTAGACTATGATGAAGTTTTTGCTTCTGTGGCAAGGCTTGAAGCCATCAGGCTATTTTTGGCTTTTGCATCCTATATGGGATTTCCTGTATATCAAATGGATGTTAAAAGTGCTTTTCTATATGGCAAAATTACAGAAGAAGTTTATGTCAAACAGCCTCCTGGTTTTGAAGATCCTGCACACCCAAACAAAGTCTACAAGGTAATCAAGGCTCTGTATGGCCTTCATCAAGCTCCAAGAGCATGGTATGAAAGACTTTCCAATTTTCTACTACAACATGGTTATAGAAGAGGAGCTATTGACAAGACTTTGTTTATCAAGAGAGATAAGAAGGATATAATGCTTGTCCAAGTGTATATAGATTATATTATTTTTGGTGCTACTAAGCAATCTATGGTGAAGGAATTTGAAGATCTTATGCAGAAAGAGTTTCAGATGAGTTCAATGGGAGAATTAACATTCTTTTTGGGACTACAAGTGAAACAGTCAAGCAGTGGAATATACATCTGTCAAGATAAGTATGTTGCAGATATCCTTAAGAGATTCAATTTTACAACTGTTAGGCCTACATCTACACCAGTGGATACTAACAAACCTTTGGGAAAAGATGAAGAAGGAGAAGATGTTGATGTCACACTATACAGGTCTATGATTGGATGTCTTATGTATTTAACTGCATCAAGACCTGATATTACTTTTGCTGTGTATTTATGTGCAAGACATCAAGTTCATCCAAAGGTATCTCACTTGAATGTTGTCAAGAGAATTTTCAGGTATCTTAGGCAACAACCTAAGCTAGGATTATGGTATCCTAGAGATTCACCTTTCCATCTCCAAGCCTTTTCAGACAGTGATTATGCTGGAGATAACTATGACAGAAGATCCACAACTGGAGGATGCCAGTACCTTGGAAGCAGATTAGTCTCATGGCAATGTAAGAAGCAAACAATTGCAGCAACTTCTTCCACAGAAGTAGAGTATGTGGCTGCTGCAAGTTGTTGTGCACAAGTACTTTGGTTGCAAAATCAGCTTTTGGATTATGGATTCAACTTCAAGAATACTCCCATCAACATTGATAATGAGAGTACTATCTGTATTGTGAAGAATCCAGTGTATCATTCCAAGACCAAGCACATTCAGATTAGACATCACTTTATAAGAGATTGCTATGAACACAGGCTTATCAGTGTGGTTAAAGTTCATACTGATGATAATGTAGCTGATCTACTCACAAAGGGCTTTGATGTTTCAAGATTTACTTTTTTAGTTGTGAGTATTGGCATGATTAATATGTAAGCTATTTTTGAGGGGAGGCATTAGTAGTTACTAATTAGTCATTATTTGAGGGGAGGCTACATGTATCATTCAAAAGAAAAAATTTTATTCATCATTCAGCAAAGTTCTTACAACAACCATTCAGAAAGTTCATACATCACCATTGTTGTTACCAGGATACAGACACAGACACAAGACAAGACAAAACATACAAACAACTACCACAACCTACTACCAAGCTTCACACACCTACTCCATAGGTCTTTTTCCCTTGCCCTCATAGTTATGCTTTCCCTTCTGAGCAGACTTTCTTTTGTTATCAAAAGAAGCTTGCTTTCTTGGGAAAGCCAAGCCAAGAACTTGTTTGGGAGGTCTCTCTTTCTTTGGGGGAGGCCACTTCATGTTTTGTATTGCTGATTCCAAGGCTTGAGTCAAAGCATGTGGAAGCTCATTAGCCATAGATGAACCAGGGACAGACTTTTTCTTCTTGGGCTTTTTGTTGGTAGTACTGGCTGCATCTGTTATGGAAGAATTTGCAACACTCACTGATGCTGAAGATTCATGGGGTCTCATCCATTGTACATGGGGAGGGAAGTAGTCTAACCATCCTGGATCTTCAAACTCAGAATCAGAGTAGTAGCTTATCTCTGAATTTGTGGATCCCTCAGAGTCAGAAGAGATGTTGATAAAAGGAAGATGACTCATTGTGATTACTAGTTTTTGTGTTCTACTGAAGAAGGAAAAGGTGATTGTAATTTGTTGTTGGTAAAGTTGCTTTTATAAGCAAAGTAAAGGTAAATGGGCATTCAATGTAGTGTATTGAAGTTCACTTACCATGGTAGCTTTGGGATTTAATTTGGGGAGATAGTCATTACTAAGGGTTGACTTTCAAAGATATTTTGGTCAAACAGTCAAACATTCAAGATTTTTTTTTGGAAAGTACTTTGGTCAACATACTGTGTGGGTTTATAATGGAAGGTACTGCTCCATATTTTATGGAACGTACTGCTTGGTGATCTTCAGGGTACGCTGACGTGTCAGATACTGTTCCAACGGTTAGATTTGAGGGTAACAAACTTTCAAAAGATATGGGGATAATCACTTCCAAAAATAACGGTAAAATCATTAATTAACCGTGATTTTTTTGTATTTTATCCTTATATATCTCATATCTTTTCTTATTTATTCACTCGTACCTGTTCATCAAACTCATTCATACTATTCACCGATTATCACTTTTCTCTCTAAACCTAATCACCATGGCAAATCGACGAACCAACACCAAACATAACATGATAGCAAACCTTGAGAAAACCCAAGATAATCTTGATTTTCATGGAATCATTGATTTTCTCACTGGAACCAACATATGTTACTCAATCCTAGTCAACCCAGAGATTATTGGACCTTGGATACAAGCATTTTGGGATACAGCAAGGTCACAGGTTGAAGATTGAGAGGATATTATCACTGCTACAGTTGCTGGGAGAGCTATTCGTGTTACAGAAGCAACAATCAGAGAGGCTCTGTTATTTGAAGATGAAGGAGGCTCTGTTTTGTTTGGTAAACAAGAGATTTGGAACACACTCAGAGATATTGGATATGAAGGACCTCTGAATAAGCTTACTTTTCAGAAAGCTATGGTTAGTCCTCATTGGAAATTTCTTATACATGTTTTGCTTCATTGTTTGAATCCAAAGAGTACTGCTTGGGATCAGTTTAGCCATTCCATAGCTTCTGCCTTTGTTGGTCTTATTACCAATCAACCTTTCAATTTCTCATACATGATCCTTGAAGGTATGCTTACTCATATTAAGGCTGGCAAACCTTTTCTAATGTATCCTAGATTTGTTCAACTTCTTTTGGAAAATCCATTAGATGGGATACCAAAACCTCAGGATTATGTACCTACCATTAGGATGCCACCTAAAGTGTTCACTTTTATGTCTCATAAGGGAGTAAATTTTTCGGGTAGGAATACACCTCTTAATGCTTATATGTTAGAGGTAGCTCAAGCTGTTAGGGATGAAGAAAACAGTAGTGGTTCTAATAATGATGATCAACCTGATTCTGCTGAGCATTCTGCATCAGTACATACACCTACACCACCCATTGTTTCTCCTCAGAATGGTGTTTCAAGTGAAAGGACTCCCTCAGTGCCAGCTTCTTTGGATAAATCTGTTTCTGCTCAAGGTACTTCTCCACAAAGTACTTCTTCTCAAGGTACTGCTTCAGAGCATACACATGTACCTATTCCCAATGATTATACTTCCACAGGTGGGTTTCAAACACCTGGAGGAGATGAGGGAATTGAAGGTGCTATGAGTACTTCTGCTTTGACTAAAGAGTTGGAGAAGATGAAAACAACTGTTAATGCTCAAGCTGCAGAAATCAAGAAGCTAAGAAAGAAGTTCAGAAGGTTGAAGAAATTTGTTTGGCCTCTTGTTCAGAATTTTAGGCTTTATGTGAAAGAAAAGAAGCAGTCTCAGAAGCCAAAGTCTATATCTTCAAAGCAGTCTTCTAAATCCAAGAGGAGGCATAGGAGGTCATCATTTACCAAATTGGGGAGGAATCAAGATGAGAATTTGGATAAAGATGATGCTGAGATTAAAGATTCAGAAGATGCTCATCTTTGGAAATATCCAGAAAGCCCAAAGACTTTTGTACTAGAAAATAACATTGAAGAAGATGTGAATATTGCACAAGAGGAAGATATTGAGCAAGAAGTGGCTCAAGAAGATGCAAATATTGTTGAGCAAGAAATTGTTAAGCAGGATGATGATGCACAGAATGTTCAGAGTACTCAAATTCAAAGTGCTGGTGTTCAAAGTACTGCTGCAGAAAACATAAATTTGCAAGGTACTGCTGAGCAAGGTACTTCCTCTAGGAATATTGATGAAAGTGGAGTTACTGCAGCTGGACCTTCTACAATGAATTATGAAGATGAAGCTGGTCCTTCTACTTTTGTACAGCAAGAAGAAGTAAGAGTGCATACTGCAAGTGATGATGAAACAATTGCTCAGATTATGATCAATATGGATAGACCTACTGGAGGAGTACATATTTCTGAGGCTGCACAACAAGCTGCTGAATGTACTTCTGAATCAAAAGAGCTAGATCCAAAAGATAAAGGGAAAGGGATCAAGGTTCAGAAAGATACTAAGAAGAAAAAGAAGAAATTTTCACTTGCTCAGATTAGAGATCTAAAGATTGCAGAAGATGCAGAGCTTGCTAGAAAACAACAAGCTGAGTATGATGCTGAGTATTTGGCAGAAGTTAGTAGGCCAATTACAAAGAAGCCAATGACTATTGCTCAGGAGAGGAACTGGATGATAAGTTTCTTGAGAAGAAGAGGATACAAGAATTTACATAGAATGAGGTATCCAGAAGTGAAAGCTCTGCGGGATAAAGTACAAGAAGATATCAGAAAAGAAGTAGAAAACTTTGTACCCATGGAAGTTGATAGAAAGAAGAAATTAGAAGATATCAGAAAGGAACAAGCTGAGCAAAGGAGATTGAAAAGAAAGAAATTAGTTCAAGATGATCAACTATCAAAAAGATTGAAGATGATTCATGAAGACACAGTTGATGAACTTAGAAACTATTTCAGAGTTGTAGACTTTGAGAATAAGAAGATTGAAGATTCTGGAAAGAAGTCCAAGATAATCTCATTTTCTATGGTTGAATCAAAAGAAGGAAACTACCTTATGTTCAACAGAGAAGATGGAAGCTTCACAGTATTCAACAAGTTATGGGATGTTTTGCATTGTATCACAAGGGCAGATCTATATGACTTATATATGCAAGTATAGACATATTATGCAGAGATTGAAGCTTTAGGAGTGGGATTAATTTTGCTTGGAGATTTATTTACCATCTGGGAAACTGAAGAAATAAGTGATGATCCTCTGTGGAATGATCAAGAGAATTGGGAAATCACAAGATGGAGATTTTTTGAGTCATCAGGAGTTCATACACTAGAGATGGAAGATGGTATCATGATTCATATGCTTGCTGAGAGGAGATATCCATTGATTAGAGAAATTATGCTCAGAATGCTGGATCATGGAATGGAACTTGAAGATGAAACTGAAGTAGCTTTGGATATTATCAAGTTATTTATCAGATGGACAAAGACTGAAGAGTAATATTGCATAATACTGGTATGATTTGTTTTGTATAAAAAGTATTTTTCAAAGTACAGCAAAGACAAACAATAATTTATCAAAGTACTGCTTGCTGATATAAACCAGTATAAGTCCTTTAAAATAAAATAAAATGTTTTGATGTTTAAAAGAAAAGTAAAAGGATTTGAAAAGAAACACATGGTGTTAGTATTTATACTGCACAACAAATGGTAATCAACTCACCATGTTTAACAGACAAGAAAGAGTTTGACTCATCATGAGGGTACGGCTCTGATGTGATAATCAAATCCGTTTTTAGTTGACAATTTACTAAAAATTGTATGGTCTCAACTCACCATATCTGTATAAGTAAAGAGTTGGCTGGCCCACAAAGAAAAATGGCTTGTGGTAAAGGCTGTGGAAAATCCATTTTTGGTAATTAGTTCACCATGATTGATATCAAAGAACTAACTAGTCCAAAAGCAAACGGCTATTGGTAAAGACTACTCAAATCCGTTGATAGCTGATGATTTGCTAAAAATCATAATTTTCAATGATTCACCTCTCACAGGAGTTAACACACCTGGAAGTGATGAGAATAGTATGAAACTTTTTAAGATGTGATGATTATTGTACCAAAATGTTGCTGAGTTGCTGAGAAGATTTATTGAAAGAAAAGATGCTGATGAAGAGTACTTTGACACATGACAGATAGAAGATAAAGGTATAAAGAAACTATCTTTCTGAATGATTAAAGATTTGAAGATCAAAGATAACAAAGAAACTTGAAATCAAGCAAGTGGAGTTCAAGTTAGGGGAGGATTGTTGGGATATGAAATATCAAGGTACTTCTGTATGTCAAAGTACTGCTGCATAAAGATAAAGTCAAAGTACTGCTAAAGATAAAGTCAAAGTACTGCTGTTACTGAAGAATGCTTAAAGTACTTCGAAGGAAACAAGGACTTATGTGCAATATTAGTTAAAGGATTAATGTGTAATATTGAACGAATATTCTAGAATTAGTTAGGGATAATGACTTGTCGTTCAAGTATTATATGATGTAAACCGACTTAGGTTATCTATATAAAGAGCCTTAAGAGGTATTAGTCGAATAAGTTTTATAAGTTTTAGAGTTGTTCAAAGTCGATAAATAGTTAGGGATTGTTAGTGAATCTGTGTAACAAAGCAGGTTCAAAGTTTGGTTAATATAAAAGTTCTTCTTAAGCTTTGTGTTAGTAGATTCCGCATACTTTACAAGGTTAAACAGTGTCTCAATATTAATAATGTTAAGTTTACTTAATATTATTAAACCTTTATAAGCTACAAAGTAGTTTGATCAGAGTATATCGATCCAACAGGTCGTTCCAGAAGTAATGTTTAACGTCTTTAAAGAATTTGTTTTTCTGTTGGGACGACATCCCCTTTACAATGAAATTACCCGCATGGTAGTTTGCAAAGTCGGCAAACCATGGGGTAGAAGAGTCACCACGAAAAGAAACCACTTTGAGTGTCTCGAGAGGAAATGTTTCATTTATTTCCTGTTTCTCTGACATATCCTGGTGAGGGTTTTCTAATCGTGAGAGATGATCAGCAGCCAGGTTCTCGGCTCCTTTTTTATCACGGATAATGATATCAAATTCTTGCAGGAGGAGAACCCAACGGAGTAGCCTCGGCTTTGCATCTTGTTTTGCAAAGAGGAACTTCAAAGCTGAGTGATCCGTATACACTACGCATTTGGTCAGTATCAAGTATGGCCGGGATTTTTCAAAGGCATACACCACGGCTAATAGTTCTTTTTCAGTGGTGGTGTAATGACTCTGAGCCTCGGTCATAGTTTTGCTTGCATAGTGTATAGGCTGAAAGTATTATGCTTTTCGTTGCCCCAAGACCGCACCTATGGAAAAATCACTAGCATCGCACATAAGCTCAAAAGGTAGGTCCCAATCGGGGGCAACAAGAATCGGTGCCTCAGTAAGCTTTTTCTTCAATGTTTCAAAAGCTTTGATGCACTCAGGTGAGAAGATAAAAGGAGCATCCTTCTCGAGGAGATGGGTCATTGGCCGGGCGATTTTGGAGAAATCTTGAATAAACCTACGATAGAAACCGGCGTGACCCAAAAAGCTCCTAATACCCTTGACGGTAGTGGGATGAGGTAATTTAGCGATGACATCAATTTTGGCTTTGTCAACCTCAATCCCGTTTTTTGAAATTTTATGGCCGAGGACAATGCTGATACGTGGGAATCGCACCAGGCTTTACCTCTCAAGGGATCTTGAGAAGCTTACAACCCCCACTAGGCAGTGTACCTGATCGTTGTAGTATAGTATAGTGACAAGTACCGGGGGATTAATCGTTCAGCTAGGAATAGTGTCGCTAGGATTAGAAAGCCTAATTACTAGTTCTAAAGGTGAGGGAAGATTATTTTTGTATTTTTATATTTTTTTGAAAGCAATTTAAAATCTCGGGTTTGAAGGATTTGGGCGGAATTAGTTACTAATCAACTAACCCAATACTAAGATGCAATCAAAATAAAATACTAAAAATGAAAATAAACTAATTTATACTAAAATTGTGAGCAGTAATTGGAGAAAATGTGTTTACTTAGATTTCACTACTCCCTAGACATCTTTTACACGTTAATTACTTGTTATAATTGTATGGATGACGGATCGTATTCCTTAATACCATTCATGGGGTGGCACACTTAACTCCCGGATTCTATGAGCTCTTATCTCCTCCTACACCATGCCCAGCACAACTATAGGGATTATAAACAGTGGCTCATGCATTAAATACAACCAATAAAGACCTAGTGCGCGTCGGTTCATGTTTCTTAAGACGTTCAAGCATGTTACCAATTGGAGATCTGCCAGTTTTCTTAAGCCTAACATATAAATCATTCATACAAGACAAGAATAAACAAGTAATCAACACATAATTAACATCTAGGTTTCATTAGATCTAAGCAAACATAAGATAGATCTAGCCTAGCATGATGGAATTAAGACAAGAACAAGATATAAACAACCAACACATAGACATATTGATTGAATTAAAAGAACACTTATCTTGATTACACATGCAAGGTATCAAGGGGTTGGAACCCTTGAAAAACCTGTAAAAGTTACACCAAAATCATACTTAGGGTTGCTCCCAAAACTTCTCTCTCTAATGTGTAAAAATTAGAAAACTATATATAGGAAAAGGGGTCTGACGGCGTCAAAACAAACACTGTGACGCCGTCACCTCGCCGCCAAAACTCTTCTCGGACTGCCTTGATCTACATTTGACGCCGTCAAGACTTAGTTGTTTCCAGGCCGTCATGACTTTAACTCTTGACGCCCTATTTCGTGACGCCTTCAAATCTGTACTGGATCGTCATGGAATTTTGCTCTTGACGCCGTTAGGAAGTTACTCTTGACGCCGTCACCTACTGTTCCTAGCATGGAAAATTAAGACTTTGGCGTTTTCTTCACTTTTATGCTCCAAAAACGTCCGAATTGCTTCCTTTTCCAAATTTCAATCCCAAAGTACCTAAAATCACAAAAGGAACGATTTAGGGCAATATTTGATCAAATAAATTCGAATTCGGGCTTAAATGACCCCCTAAAAACGGATCATTTTTCGCCTCACCATATACCCTTACACTTGAGATTTGCTTGTCCTCAAGCAAATGCGCTTTTATTCTACTCAAAATTCAATTTAGGGGTCATTTAACACTAATATAAAAGTAATTACAACAAATAATCGTTCCACTAAAGACCAATAGGCAAGCACGGAGGTCATATACAAGCACCTCACAAATAGTGTTTAGATACTCACATCTCTCGGGTGTAATAAAGTGTAAATTACAATGTGGAAACGGAAGATATCTCTCACTACCTGTCATAGCAAAATAGATTACCATAGGCTTGGGAAAGGATCAAACCTCCACCACATGGCGTAAGCACCTAGGATAAACTATCAAAGAGGTCTTTTAAAGGGTTGTAACGTTAGGTGTAGGGATATGAAATACACGGTTTTGTTGGATAAAGGAAGTTTTACTGGTGGCGAGTTAACAATCTTGGTTAATTACATGTACAATGTGGCGTTGCTAAGCCAAGACTAGACTCGACTTAAGCTAATAAATGAAAAATAACAAAAATATAAAATGAACATAGAATAAAAAGGGATGGTAGTCCGTATGTTTTTTTTCTCTTTTTCTTTTCTTTTTCTATTTTTTTTCCTTTTCTTGATTTTTTTTCTTGATTTTTTCAATTTTTTTTTTTTTTTTTTTTTTTTGCATACACTCTTACCCTACCATCCAAAATAATACATCATATGGAATGGGAATTCCCCTTACACTTGAATCTTTACATACTTTATAATGAACTAAACTAATGACTCGAATCAAGAAAATCAAAACACTTGGAGCACTTTTAAGATTAACGTACATATGGGGGTAATAATTGATGTTCTTCCCCATTACTCCATAGATAAGTACTTTACCCATGAGTCCCAATCGTCCCAAAACAATATGTACAAGGATATGACTCGACTTAGCAACCATGTAATCAATTAGATAGTTAACTTAGGGTTTAACAAATAACAATAATGCACTAAAAATGAGTGCATACACGGAAGGCTAAGGCGATTTGGTTGTACATTTAAGTGGGGTGTAACAAATTCTTTCTCTAAGTAAAATGCTTAAAGTTAGAAACGAAAAGATAGGCTCGGAGGGGTGTACTAGGGGTATCGTGTACTAAAAATGAGTACAACGCTAAGGGTGTGGAAAAAATTAGTTGACTTAACTAGCCAAGTAATATGACTTAAATGGTCAAGTAATTATGATATGGGTTTAACACAAGGGTGATCCTAATGCCTCTTATCATGTAGTAAATCCTACTACACGAATGTAGTCTCACTAGCGGTCTCGGAATGCATCACTAACGCAAGTTCTAGAATCTAAATACTACCGGTACACTCATAAGCACTAATAGTAAATGCTTTTCCTATCAAATCTAAAGGCGAACCTCACATATTTGGGTGGAAAATTTTTCTGAATATACGGTTATGTGCTAGTCATACAATCTCCTATCCATGAGACGCTTGCTATGGCTAAAGTTTCACTCCTAAATGTTGTAAAAAATTTTAAATTTGGCGCTAAAATTGCACTAACAAGTGTTTCTCATAGTTTTATTACACATTTACCATTAAATAAAACAAACTCAAGCGAAAGTGCATATGTAAGGTATCATCTTTTTACCCTCCCCTTACACTTAGGATGAACATTGTCCCCAATGTTCAAGTAAAGAATGTAAAAGTGAAAAAGTAAAGAGAATGAAATCAAATACTCCCCTGATTCGCTCGGTATGGATAATTAGGTGGCCAGGTTAAATCTTCCTCCAAGAAAAATGAACAATCAAAGCTTCCTTTCCAGAATATAAATCATCTTCTTGTCATACATAACCTGTAAATCTGAGAAAATAGACAAGACAACCTCGCGTAAAATCGGCGGCATCCTATATAAGTTACTAAATCCTAGAAAACAAGATAAGATATAATGCTTGTGGAATGAAGTTTGCAGATCTCCTGGAGATTATAAAACTTAATAATTCACAAAAACCATAAGACTCCGTTAGAAAAACAAAACTGGTAAAATTTCCAGATTTTTTACACCTGACGCCGTCAAGAGTAAACTCGTGACGCCGTCAGGATTGACCTGCAGAAATTCTTATGTTAAGTTTCCGGAAAATTTCTGGAAAAACTTGGTCCTACTTCCTGGAAAATCCTGCAAAACTTCATTATGACTCAATACAAGCATTTGACTCTAACAAATACGAATATACATGTTCATTTAATATTGTCGAGAATCATGATCGGTTTGTTTCTTTGAAAACATATTTGGGGTTTCCCCTTACACTTATCTTTAGCAAAAATACTTTTAGGTGGAGTTAAGACTAGGCCAAAACAACAAAGTAAAGTATTTCCACTTTTTAATTGAGAAACATGATCAACAAACAATAAAAACTAAGCATGCATACAGAAACAAATAACAAACAAACAAAAATAAAATCACACAAAACATGGGTTGCCTCCCAAGAAGCGCTTTTCTTTATTTACGAGTCTTGTAGCTAGACTCAAGGTCATGGGTTAACGTGTATCGCTTATGCTCACATAACCAAGTGTGAGCCATCTAATAGTCGCCTCATCTTTCTTATAATCATCCCCTAATTCTAGGCACCCGCGATAGTATCTTTTATTCTTTTCATGAGTATACTTAAGTCCTTTTCTCTTATCATTTTCACTTAACATCTCTATAGGCGGATACCTACTACACTTTTCCATGGAGAAGTCCTTGAACCTAGGGTGTGTGCGGGGCATTTGATAGACAAAATCTTCATCCCCATCCGAGAATGTAATTAACCCTTCTATGAGTTTTTCATCGAGGTTGGTCAACCGTTTGAAAGGTCTCCCAAACACAACTTGGGTCAATTTATCATCAATAAATTCTCCTAGATTCTCCATAACCATGAACTCAACAAGATAAACCAAACTTCCTACAAACACATACAATGGTATTGCCCTAGCCACAATATTTTCCCCTTTATATTCTAACTCATCTACCATGATTTTATTATATTCATTGCGCGAGATTATGTTCATTGGGAGAGATGAGTTAAGATAGGCGTTAAAGCTCTTAAATCCGATCTTACAAGGAAATTGCATGTTGAATGAGCTATCACACTCAATCCTAGTCCTAGGGTCGATATACCTAAGAGGGTTTATTTCTTCTTCCATCCTATTCTCATTAATCACATCACCATCATCAAGATCCTCGTCGGAGTCTGAATAGTAAAAGGGATTAGCCCTACGGTCATCATCATGATCAGACTCCTCTAACTCAGAATTATTGTCAAAGTGGTGGTTGGGCGAAAGGTTAGGTGGGTTCTCGTTCTCAACTAAAGGGAGTAGGGCGGGCATTTGGAAAATCCTACGACGAAAAACACGAATAACATGAATCAAACGATCAATGTTATTGTTATCCATCGAAATAGCTTACGAACAAAGGATACAAAGAAATAAGATAGACTAAAGAAAACCTAAAAATAAAAATAAAATCTTACTAGAAAGGAATCTAGCAAGTAGACCTAATAAAAAGAAATTCTAACCTAGACAATAACTATTCCCCGGGCTGCGGCGCCAAAAACTTGATACGTGGGAATCGCACCAGGCTTTACCTCTCAAGGGATCTTGAGAAGCTTACAACCCCCACCAGGCAGTGTACCTGATCGTTGTAGTATAGTATAGTGACAAGTACCGGGGGATTGATCGTTCAGCTAGGAATAGTGTCACTAGGATTACAAAGCCTAATTACTAGTTCTAAAGGTGAGGGAAGATTATTTTTGTATCTTTATATTTTTTTGAAAGCAATTTAAAATCTCGGGTTTGAAGGATTTGGGCGGAATTAGTTGCTAATCAACTAACCCAATACTAAGATGCAATCAAAATAAAATACTAAAAATGAAAATAAACTAATTTATACTAAAATTGTGAGCAGTAATTGGAGAAAATGTGTTTACTTAGATTTCACTACTCCCTAGACATCTTTTACACGTTAATTACTTGTTATAATTGTATGGATGACGGATCGTATTCCTTAATACCATTCATGGGGTGGCACACTTAACTCCCCAATTCTATGAGCTCTTATCTCCTCCTAAACCATGCCCAGCACAACTATAGGGATTGTAAACATTGGCTCATGCATTAAATACAACCAATAAAGACCTAGTGCGCATCGGTTCATGTTTCTTAAGACGTTCAAGCATGTTACCAATTGGAGATCTGCCAGTTTTCTTAAGCCTAACATATAAATCATTCATCCAAGACAAGAATAAACAAGTAATCAACACATAATTAACATCTAGGTTTCATTAGATCTAAGCAAACACAAGATAGATCTAGCCTAGCATGATGGAATTAAGACAAGAACAAGATATAGACAACCAACACATAGACATATTGATTGAATTAAAAGAACACTTATCTTGATTACACATGCAAGGTATCAAGGGGTTGGAACCCTTGAAAAACCTGTAAAAGTTACACCAAAATCGTACTTAGGATTTCTCCCAAAACTTCTCTCTCTAATGTGTAAAAATTAGAAAACTATATATAGGAAAATGGGTCTGACGGCGTCAAGACAAACATTGTGACGCCGTCACCTCGCCGCCAAAACTCTTCTCGGACTGCCTTGATCTACATTTGACGCCGTCAAGACTTAGTTGTTTCCAGGCCGTCATGACTTTAACTCTTGACGCCCTATTTCGTGACGCCTTCAAATCTGTACTGGATCGTCATGGATTTTTGCTCTTGACGCCGTCAGGAAGTTACTCTTGACGCCGTCACCTACTGTTCCCAGCATGGAAAATTAAGACTTTGGTGTTTTCTTCACTTTTATGCTCCAAAAACGTCCGAATTGCTTCCTTTTCCAGATTTCACTCCCAAAGTACCTAAAATCACAAAAGGAACGATTTAGGGCAATATTTGATCAAATAAATTCGAATTCGGGCTTAAATGACCCCCTAAAAACGGATCATTTTTCGCCTCATCAAATGCCCTCTTTAACCATAAAATGGCTCTTCTCCCAGTTAAGACTCAAGTTCGTTTCTTTACAACGTTTTAGCATCTTTTCCAAGTGGGAGAGACAAGACTGGAATGAATCCACGATGACTGAGAAGTCATCCATAAATACCTCCATGGTTTTCCCGATCATGTCGAAAAATATTGACATCATGCACCTTTAGAACGTGCCAGGTGCATTACATAAGCCGAAAGGCAAACATCTGTAGGCAAAAGTTCTGTAAGGGCATATGAAGGTAGTTTTCTCTTGATCCTGTGGATCAATGGGGATTTGGAAATAACCCGAGAAACCATCAAGGAAACAGTAGTATTCATTCCCCGCTAGTCTTTCGAGCATTTGGTCCATAAAAGGTAGAGGAAAATGGTCTTTACGGGTAGCTTCATTCAACTTACGATAGTCAATGCATACTCGCTAACCCGTGACCAAACAAGTTGGAATCAACTCGTTTTCCTCATTTGTGACAACGGTTATGCCACCCTTTTTTGGAACGCAATGAATTGGGCTAACCCAAGGACTGTCAGATATAGGGTAAATTAATCCCGCATCAAGAAGTTTTAGAACTTCTTGTTTGATAACTTCGTGGATTTTAGGATTTACCCTCCTCTGACATTGCACTGCTGGCTTAAAGTCATCCTCCATCAAGATTTTGTGTGTACAAAAGTCCGGGCTAATACCCTTAATGTCGGAGAGTTTCCAAGCAATTGCTTGCTTGTGTGACTTAAGAACCTTTATGAGTGCAGTTTTCTCCTCATCTTTCAAGTCTTTAGCAATAATGACGGGTAATTTATCATCACCCTCCAAAAATGCATACTCTAGATGAGGAGGCAAGTCCTTGAGCTCGACCTCGGGAAATTCTTCAGATTTTTCAATAGACTTTGATGGATCTAAACACCTTGATCTGTGTTAGAATGATACTTTGAGTTATATCACTAAGTATGCGGAATCTACTTAGTAATACTTAGAAGTTTAATTGTGAATGAAAACAGTTGTATATGAATGAGAATAATGTATGTATCAAACTGTTAGCTCCAATATTATTAATGATAATAATAAGAGTGATCTTTGTATCACTAGGGTTACACCTTGAAGCTCTAGAAAAACGTATATCTAACCTTAACCTAGGAACTCCTTTTATAGCACAAGGAGTCCTCTTCTACAAGATAAGAATAGCTCTAATAGAATAAGATATACACAAGATCTATTCTATATTTATCTTTACAAGTTTCCTAACAGTTATCCTAACAGCAGTGGTAATAATATGTACTAGCAGTGGTAATGAGTTTCCACTGCTAGTGCATTCTTCAGCAGTTGTAACATCCTTACTAGCCGTGGTAACTGTTAATATAATTCCCAACAGACTTAATTTCCGCTTTATGAAGTTCTTTTGGAGACGGAGAGGGTGAAGGATCGTCATTTAACAATCTTTCAAGAAGAAGAATATCCCCCTCTGGGTCAAGATAGCTTTCATCAATCTCATTTGAGATTGAGCTATCTTGAGCAAGAAAAGCCTCGACCTCTTCCAAAAGGAAGTCACTCCCCTCAAACGGAGTGAGAGAAAGGGAAGAGTCGGATATGATAGGCTCAGAAGAAAGAGTGGTACTGCCACTTGGAGAGAAACCGAGAACCTCTTGAGAATACTCCTTTGAAGCAACATCGATGATGTCAATTCGGTTTACCATTTCAGAGTCATAGTTGGAGGAGTATCTTGAAGTTTGATCAAGGTTGAATGTGATGGCTTCACTACCAACACGCAAAGTGATTTCTTCTTCGAAAACATCGATTAGAGCACGACCCGTTCTTAAGAATCCCCTCCCGAGAATGAGAGGAACTCTTGGGTCAGCATCGAAATCAACAATCACAAAATCTGCTGGAAAATGGAACTTTCCTACTTTCACGAAGATATCTTCGGCAATGCCGAGGGGACGAGATATAGTACGGTCTGCAAGCTCGAGAGTCATGCAGGTAGGAGTGAGCTCAGGAAGAGAGAGTTTCTTCCAGACTGAGTGAGGCATAAGGTTAATGCTTGCACCAAGATCGGCCAAGGCAAAGCATTCAACCATCCCGGGAAAATGCAAGGAATGAGAAATTTCCCGAGATCTCCAAGCTTTTCGGGAAGCTTTTTCAGGAGCACTGCTGAGCAATGCTCGTTCAGTGGAGTTTTAGCCATCTCACAGAGTTTTTCCTTATTACTTAACAAACTTTTGATTGTTGATGCAAATTTAGGCATCAGAAGAAGAGCATCCGCGAAGCTGATATCGAAATGAAATTCTTGGAAAACTCGGTAGAATTTTTCCATCTGATGATTAGCTTTTTCGTGGTTCTTTTGATCATTCAAACGTGAAGGATATGGAATTGAAGTCTTGGGATTATTCTTTGGAATTTCATCAGGAATTTCCGGAGGATCAAATACAACTTTGACTTGGGAGTCGGGACCGGGACAACTTGAGGGTGGACGTTGTTGGTACCTCCGTTATTAGTAGGAAGTACTGTGTCTGTGGTAACCTTAGGTTCACATTCCGCTACCTTGGTAGGAGGAGAAGAAGAGGTAGAGGGAGCCGTGGTTCCATTGTATGATACTCCACTTCGGGTAGTGATCGCCTTAACATCGCCACTCGGGTTAGTGATCGTGTTGCTCGGTAGTGTACCTGAGTCCGAGGGTCGATCATTTAAAGACTTCTGAAGTTCAGAGATCTTGCTGACCAATAACCGATTTGTTTCCTCTTGTGCTTTCATGAATTGTTTTAACACTTCAACGGAGGAAGGCTGGGGTTGAACAACGCTTTGATTTTGGTTAGGACAATTTTGAACATGATTGTTTTGAAAATTTCCTTGGTTTTGGTTGTTGTTACCCTGAAAATTGTTTCTTTGATTGAAATTACCCTGATTGGAATTCCCTTGACCTTGGTTTCTTTGAAAATTTCCTTGAAAACCTTGATTTTGATTGCCATTTTGAAAATTGTTTTGATTAAAATGACCTTGATTGTGGTTCAGGTTTTGGAAATTCGGGTTTTGACCTTGGTTAAAATCTCCTCGATTCTGATTTTGATTTGAGTTGCGGTTTTGATTTTGATTAAAACAGGGAGGTCCGAGAAAATTGTTGGAACGATTGCTTAAGAGATTGCGGTCCCCTTGTGGTTGGTAAGAATTACCCCCCATATTGTAGGAACCTTGAGCAGCATAAACGTTCCCTTGAGGATAACCAGCAGTAGCTGGACACTCGAAATACAGATGTGGGCCTCCACAAGTTTCACAACTTCGGGCCACGGCTTTCACTTGTTGATTTTGGAGGGTTTGATTCATCCTCAACATAGCCGTAGCAAAGTCGTCCATCTTTTTAGTGAGAACCACGATATCAGGAGATGATGATGAAGGAATGACTGATTTACATGACTCATCCCTCTTCGCAGAGGAATCCCAAAAGTTATGGTGGGCAGTCATGTTCTCAATTAGATCATAGCACTCTTCGGGACGCCTTTTCATGAAGGTCCCACCAGCAGCATCATTGAGAATGGCTCGGTGCCTCAATGTTAGACCATTATAGAAGGTATCTATGATGGTAACTTGTAACATATTGTGGTTAGGGCACCGATCAATTGCGAGCTTATAACGTTCCCAAGCCTCGAATAGAGACTCATCGGGACGCTGCCGAAAGTTGCTGATATCATTACGTAACTTGGTAACCATGGACGGTGGAAAATATTTGGCTAAAAATTTGGTTACCATTTCATCAAAAGTACGAATAGAATTCTTGGGGAGTTGGTCAAACCAAGCAGTGGCATGATGGGTGAGAGAATAGGGGAAGAGATACAGACAGAAGGCATCATTGGTGACACCGTGTTGTTTCATGCTTTGGGTGACGGTAAGGTATTTGTCAAGATACTTGTTAGCATCGTCACCCGGTAATCCGTGAAATTGACACGAATTCTGGACTTGTTGGATCATGTGGTGCTTGAGGCGAAAGTCCGTAGCCTCAATGGTGAGTGGTGCAATAGGTCCGCCCCTCCCTTGCATGGTAGGCTAACACAACTCCTCCATCGTTCGGAGATCGGGAGCTGGCTCATCCTTGGGAGGGTCAGGAGGTGGTGGTGGCCCGTCGTCCATTTCTGTTTTTGGTTCTTCAATAACAGTACGTAGCTCGGGTATATTTTTCTGATTTTTACGCTTTGTTTGTGAACGAGTGCGCATGCACTAAAAACAATTTTTCAAAACAAATTCGAGGCAAAACAACAGGGAACTTAAACCAATAATCACACGTGAATGGCTTCTTTGAAAAAGGTACACCACTCACAGGGATACAATGGCAAGTTTTAATCTTATGTTTTGGAACTTATTATGTTCACACCCCTAGTTGGTAGGTGTTCTGCCTTGGTTTGCGGTGGTAAGATTTTATGTAATTATTATTAACAGAAAAATTGTTTTTGGGCTTTTCGGGTGTGTGTGCAGAAAACTTTTGGAAAAAAAATTTTGTTATCGATTCGTTAACCGAAATCGACCTCTTTAAAATTACTCGCAGGGTGGCGGCAGAGAAGAATGGATCTCTCTTCAATTCGCAATTTAATGTCAGAACTTCCGTATTCCACCTCTGTAGGTTGTAATTTTAAAGAAACCGAAGTAATTTAACTTCACGATTGTTTTGTTGTTTTTTATTTTTCTTGATGTTTGTTAACACTTCAGGAAAAGTGTTAATGAACTTTTTGATATGATTGATATTTTTATAAAAACTTTTTACAAAAGTGGTGAAATTTGTACAGGGAGGGTTTGAAAACCACTAAACTTAAAACGATTTTAAAACACGCAACAACCTCCCCGGCAGCGGCGCCAAATTTTGATTGATTCCAAACAGTCAGTTTTTATTGACCAAGTGATTTGGTCAACAAAGTCAAACTGCCTAGAGTCAATGCTCCGTGGATAGTATAGTTTTTCCCCGGGTCGTTATGTCCCGACGAGATTGCAATGGTGCTTGAAAACGTTTATGGGAATGAGTGGCACTGAGGACAGTAACCAGAGATGATTGGGAATTGATTATGCTACTGATTTCTTGATATTTGAATAATTTGAAACAAAATTAACAATTACAGATACACAGAGATGATGACACAAATACAAATCACAAATCAGAATTGATTACAGGCAGAGAAAAAGGTGAGTGTTTAAACAATTTACAACTACAGGGGGTGCAAATGAAAATTTTACAAACTTAATTATAAAAGCAAATAAAACTAAAAAGAAAATTTTTTTTTTTTGAATTTTTTATTATTTAATATTAATTATTTAAATAAAACTATTTAACTATTTAATTAAAACTAATTAACTTAAAAACTTAATAATACAAATTTAAACTAGAAAATTGCAAAATTAATTTCTAAAAGTCTAAAATAACTTAAAATAAAATTAAAAATTAAAGATATGTATTCTTGTCTTTTTGTGGATTTTTTATTAATTAAATACTAATTATATTAATTAAACTATTTAAACTATTTTAAATTACTGATAATACTAGAAATAACTTAGAAAATTAAAGAAAAATTTATAAATCTAATTAACCATCACAGGAATCCTAAAAAATTATAAAAAGTTTCTAAAAATTATATTTAGACTATTTTACCAATTATTTATTTAATTACTAATTAATGTCTAATTTAACTAAATTAATTAAGAAAATTAGAAAATGAATAGTAGAATTTAAAAGACTATTTTCTAAAAATACTAAATGATTTATAAAACCTAGGAAAAATATGAAAAGGTACTGTTGTTAATTAAAATTGAGAAAACTATTTAATTACTAATATTACTTAATTATTTAATTAAACTAATATTAATTCTAATAATTATTAATTTAAAAGAGAAAAATCTAAGAAAATTATTGAAAATACTTTAAGGTAAAAGAAAATTTAGAAAAATATAAAAATGATGAAGTGCTTATTAATAAGCTGAAAAGAAAAATTAAAAAGATAAATCCTATTAAATAGAAGCTATCACTATTTTTAAATTTGGTTTTTGTTGGTTTTTCTTTTTGACAGATGATAATAAGCTAAAAATAGAAAACTTTTATGAAAACACTTTTGTTATAGCTTATTAATAAGCTATGTGCACCCCCTTGTGCTTAACAGTTGACTTATTAGCTTATTAGGATTTTGTGGACTTATGAAAAAGCTATGAAATGAACAACTAAGCAAAAACAGATGTTTAACAACTGAAAATAAGCAAATGGACACAAATAAGCATTGTGGATAAGCTATGGTAAACAAATAAGCACTTAACAAAACAATAGGCCAAAACAGGCCAAACACATGAACTTTGGGTATGGAACTTGGGTGAAAACCTGAGTGACTCAGTCTAGGATTCTAAGACAGGTCACAAGTATGAGTCAAATAAGCTAAGGGCAAAAGGGCTAGAGTCCAAAATAAGCACTAATCCAATAAGCTGAACTGGTAAGCTCCCTAAAAAGCTCAAGGTTGTGTACTGGGGTCCACATAAGCCAGATAAGAGCTTATGAACTTTGGCTAAAAGCCAAGTGCACACTGACCACTCAGTTTACACAGTCAAATGGGACAAACTAAAAGCTACTTGCAGCCCTATTAGATAAGCTAGAAATTACAAAATAAGCTATGAACTTAAAAGATCAGCTTATTGGCTTTCCAAAAAGCCAATAATCACACTATGGGGCCCACTATTGAACAATCTATGGTCTATTGAGAATGGTCAATTTCCTGTGCACAGGGCAAGTACTTGCCCTGCAAGCTCCAAGAAGCACTTGCACAAGCTACAATAAAAATCCTAAAAATAAGCTGGACACATATTTTTAAAGATGAGCTGAGGGACTTTGATTTGTGAAAAGCTCAAGTTCCCAATCCAAATACAAAAATCAAAATAAATCTCCCAATTTTTGGATTTATGAAACAAGTATGTTTTTGACTTTTTGAAATTATGATTTAGATTGACTTTTATGAACTTTGATCTTAATTTATTGACTGATTTATGTATCTTAAGCTATATTAAGACTAATTTATGCTAGTATACCTATTTGTGAGTTGATTTGAGGCTTATGCCACACTAATTTCCACACAGTGAATCACTATGAGTGATTCAAGGTGATTTTGACTATTTTGTGAGTGAGCACTTGTTTTTAGGCCTGAACTATCTAGTATTAACCTAATGTGATATGTTATAACAGAAATGAACCACAGAAACACAGCTGAGCTTAGGTAAACTCTCAGATCCAAACACTCCTTAACAGACTTATATGGTGAGATTTTCAAAGCAAAACAAGGATTTAGATCTAGAAACAGAATAATAGCAATCTAATATGATCTAATAAACTTAAATGAGCGTAAATACACAGACAATAAGCTTAGGAGTACTAGAACAAAAAAATTGAGAAAATTTCTTACTTCATGCCATCCAAGCTAAACTGTGAACTAGAACTAGGACCTGAGAACACTCCTATAAGCTTTCCACAAGGCAACTAACCCAGGGCCATCCATAATTCACCCTGCTCCAGCTTGAGTCACCATGAACTTGGAATTTGACTTTCGTTGACTTTTTTGTATTTTTTTTATTTTTTATACTAGACTGTGTTTTAGAGTCTCTAACAGCTTTATTAAGCTTTCTAGGAGCCTATGTGAGCTTAAGAGTCCATATGATCAATCAACAACAACAACAAAGCTTATTTAGATTTTTGAAATAAAGATGAAAATGGCACAAACTGAGATAGCAACTAAAACTTGATTTATGTTATTGGAAAGAGTTTAAATTACACTGAATGCATGAAATACAACATTTGAAAGCTAAATCATACACTAAAAACTTGAAAATTAATTATACGACATAAATTAAACTAAGTTATACTAATATATCTTCCTTGTTGCCTCTCCTTCTTTTATAGCTGAGGATTAGGTTTCCTTGGAGCCCTCTGATCATGTCCCACTCCTCTCCTAAGCCATTGGATGACTAAGACTTCATCTTGACCCTCCACGTGTTTTGGCGGGAAAATAAAAAGGAGCAAATTGCTCTGTGGAGATGCAAGGGGGGTGGTGGCATTAAATGCGTTTGTTTTGTTAGGTGAGAGTGGTGATGTGAGTGGTTTGGGCGGTGGAGATGGTGGGAGAGGTGAGGTGATGGTTTGCAGTCCAAGTGGGAGGGAAGGGGTGAAGGGGTGGTGAGGTTTGATTGTTTGACCGTTCATTATTTAGAACGGTTCTATGGGTAGTGGGCTTAGGGGAGATGGGCTTGGGGAAGGGGTGTTGGGCTGTGTTTATTTATTGGATTGGATTTGGTTTGGGGCTTTTAATAGTACAAAGGGTCCGTATGGTTTGGTTTTAATAACAAGGACCAATTTTGTTATTTGCTGAAAATTAAGGGACCTAATTTGCCATTCTCCCAAAGTTCTCACAAGGATGAAACTTGCCAATCCTCAATAGTACAAGGACCCTTGTTGATTTTTCCATTTTTGAATTCCCTAGGGACCAAATCTGCCAAATTGGAAACTTCAGGGACCAATCTTGTAATTTCACCAAACTTTCCAACCAAGGACCATTCCTACCATAGATGAGTAGCACAAGGACAAAAATTGATTTTCTCAAAGTTTTTATATCCCAGGGACCATTTTTGTCAATTTTGCAAAGTTGAGGGACTAAACTTGTAATTTTGTGAAACTTTGCACCAAAGGACTAATTATGTAATTTGTGATTTAAAAGGACCTTTGGTGACTTTTTCATGTTTTTAGGATAACCAAGGACTATTTTTGACAACTTTTGAAAGTTGAGGGACTGAAACTGCCAATTATGCAAACTTTGTTCATTTTTCATTTGTTTTTGATTATTTTGCATCTGAAACATATAAAACACATTCCTGGGATATTTTTAGTATTATGATGCATATTTGAGTGTTTTTAGATGTTTTGGCAGCTCAGATTAGGTAAAAATGATGAGTATTTACACACTCATCAACTAGACTCGACTTAAGCTAATGAATCAAAAAAAAAAAAAAAAAAAAAAAAAAAAAAAAAAAAAAAAACATAGAATGAAACGGGATGGTAGTCCGTATGTTTTTTCTCTTTTCTTTTTCTAATTTTTTTTCTTTTTTTTTTTTTTTTTTTTTTTTTTTTGCATACACTCTTACCCTACCATCCAAAATAATACATCATAGGGAATGTACATTCCCCTTACACTTGAATTTTTACATACTTTACAATAAACTATTCTAATGACTCGAATCAAGATAATCAAAACACTTGGAGTACTTTTAAGATTAACGCACATATGGGGGTAATAATTTGATGTTCTTCCCCATTACTCTATAACATAAGTACTTTACCCATGAGTCCCAATCGTCCCAAAACAATATGTACAAGATATGACTCGACTTAGCAACCATGTAATCAATTAGATAATTAACTAAGGGTTTAAACAAATAACAATAATGCACTAAAGATGAGTGCATACACGGAAGGCTAAGGCGATTTGGTTGTACATTTGGATGGGTTGTAACAAATTCTTCCTTTAAGTAAAATGCTTAAAGTTAGAAACGAAAAGATAGGCTCGGAGGGTTGTACTAGGGGTTTCGTGTACTAAAAATGAGTACAACGCTAAGGTGTGGGAAAATTAATTGACTTTACTAGCTAAGTAATATGACTTAAATGGTCAAGTAATTATGATACGGGTTTAACACAAGGGTGATCCTAATGCCTCTTATCATGTAGTAAATCCTACTACACGAATGTAGTCTCATTAGCGGTCTCGGGATGCGTCACTAACGCAAGTTCTAGAATCTAAATGCTACTGGTACACTCATAAGCACTAATTCCTATCAAATCTAAAGGCGAACCTCACATATTTGGGTGGAAAATTTTTCTGAATGGTACGGTTTTGTGCTAGTCATACAACTCCTATCCATGAGACGCTTGCTAAGGCTAAAGTTTCACTCCTAAATGTTGTAAAAAAATTTAAATTTGGCGCTAAAATTACACTAACAAGTATTTCTCTTAGGTTTATTACACACCTACCATCAAACAAACAAACTCAAGTGCAATAGTATCCTATAAGGTATCATCATTTACCCTCCCCTTACACTTAGGATGAACATTGTCCCCAATGTTCAATTAAAGGATGTAAAAGTAAAACAGGTAAAAGAATGAAAACAAATACTCCCCTGATTCGTTCGGTGTGGATCGTATATAAACAAGGTTAGATCTTCCTCCAAGAAAATGAACATTCAAAGCCTCCCGTCCAGAAAATAAGTCATCTTCTTGTCATATATAACCTGTTAAACCTGAGAAAACAATCAAGGCAACCTCGCGTAAAATCGGCGGCAATCTATATATACTAACAAGTCTTAGAAAGCAATTTAAGATATAATACTTGTGGAATGAATGTTTGCAGATTTCCTGGAGTTTATAAAACTAAAGAATTAACAAAAACTTTAAGACTCCGTTAGAAAAACAAAACTCACAAAATTTCCAGAATTTTACACATGACGCCGTCAGGTGTTAATTCCTGACGCCGTCAGAAGTGACCTGCAGAAATCTTTACGTTAAGTTTCTGGAAAAACTTATGTCCTACTTCCTGGAAAATCCTGCAAAACATCATTATGACTCGATACAAGCATTTGACTCTAACAAATACTAATACACGTGTTCATTTAATATTATAGAGAATCATGATCAATTTCCGTTCTTATAAACAAATTTGGGGTTTCCCCTTACACTTAGCTTTTGCAAAATACCTTTATATGAAGTTAAGACGAAGTTAAACAACAAAATAAAGCATTTTCACAATTTAGTTTGAAACATGATCTACCAACAATAAAATAAAGCATGCATACGGAAACAAATAACAATCAAACAAATAAAAATCACACAAAACATGGGTTGCCTCCCAAGAAGCGCTTTTCTTTATTTACGAGTCTTGTAGCTAGACTCAAGGTCATGGGCAATTACGTGACCTCATCATTGGTCTCATTCTCTAGGTCATATCCAATCTTAGTTTTGTATTCCGGACCCGATTGCAAATGTTCTTTATAGAGACCAACCACCTTTTTCTCAATTGCTCCAATAATCCTATTGGCAAATTCCCTATCATCTTTATATTTTGATCCTAGAGTCAAGCAATCCTTATAGAAAAGGCTCATCTTCTCCCATACATAGTCCATGCCCTTTTTCTTATCCTCTTCATTGATGTCCTCGAAGGCACCAATGTTATCCATATCAAATCGAGGCACAAAATGAAATTCTTTCATTCTATTAGGCATCCTATATGTGATCCTATCAGTTTCACTAGCAAATCGGATCGTCCCTTCTATCTCATCATATTCTAACTTGGATTCTTCAACAAATGGCTTACCAAACACAACATGGGATAAGCGACAATCGATAACACTAGCTAGGTCATCAACAATCATAAAGTTAACGATATAAGTAAAGCTCCCAAGAAAGACATGTAGACCTTTAATTCTCCCGACAAAGTTACAAACTCCACCGGGGTATTTGGGATCTCTTCTAGGTCCAAGTCTTGTTTTCACTATATCATTATAGACACTTGATGACATAATGTTGATTGGGGATTGGAAATCAATGTAAGCGTTGTCAATGTTCTTATACCCAATCATACATGGTATCTTAGCATTCTTAGGATCGCCTCTCTTTATCTTAGGGTCAATTCTAGTAAAAGGAGGTCGAGGATTATCAATAAGATTATTATAGTACGCAGTCTCCTCCTTAGTGGGATATAGGTTGAAATAGTCATCCGGTTTCGGATCTATCTCCCCTTCCTCAAGTTCCTCAACAACATCCTCAAAATCATTAGATCCTAGGTCCTCATTAGAATACAAGGCGATTGACTGTTTACCTAGGAACGATGCTTACACACAACCTAGATAATCTATATTTACTGCGAACTATAAATATATAAAACATTTATACTTATAATTATACGTTTCGTCTAAATACCGTATACTATTTATACATTTCCCGAGCCTACGAAAATTCCCGAGAATGATCATTAATATTTTTGAACTTCGACACGATACCCGAAACACACCATGTGGGCCCCCATCACCCAATGGGCCACGGAATCCAAGTTACAAACCAAACGGACTAGTTATTTTCTTTCTTTTTGTTTTGGGCCGACGCAAACCACAAGCCCAAGTACAAGCCCAAACGCACCCTATTTATTTTCTTTCCTTTCTTTTTCTGTCGCGACAACCATCCAAATGCACCCTATTTTCTTACGATTTTTATACACAACACATACATATTTTTACTTATCTCATTTCATCTAGTACCCAAGAATCATGAATGATAAATGTTACACCCTCACCCACTCGCTTACTACTCCAAAACTGACCAAAGCAAACCACAACACGCTCCATGTAAAGATAAGCTCCAAACGTGGCATCACATTCCTTGCAGCCACCCTTGCTCCCCAATGGCGAGTAAATGAACACTATACACAGCAGGAATGTCAGGAATGAATAGCATGAGATCTTACACAATCTTAGCCTTGTAAACTTTCGATTGGTTAAAGTTTGAGGTGATACTATTCGCTTAACATGCCACCCTCCTTCATGTGAACCCAACTTGTATTTACACTTCATAAACACACTATATAAGCCATCACATGCAAGCTCAGTCGCCTCATGCACTTATACGTACCATACCACATAAAAATAACGAGAGGAAGGAACATAGAAGGACGAAAGGATTGCTCAAGTGTACCACGTCTCAAAGCAGCCTAGGACATCAAGCTTGACGCCTCTTGAACCTTTGGTGGAACGTGAAGTGAACCACGAAGCCCTCGTACCATCACACGATCCTTACATCATGTTTTACTCCACCTTTTAGAGGCGAGGTGAGACTTTAACTTTCTATATATATATATATATATATATATATATATATATATATATATATATATATATATATATATATATATATATATATATATATATATATATATATACGTACACTATGTTTTTGCACCCACACTTTCTATAAATAACTCATAAAACGTAAACACAACATGCATGTTTTATATATCGTACCAATTATTAGTTAGGTCCTTAACGAGACCCTATAAGTATTTTGAACTCATAACTAACGTATAAGTATAAAAATCACACGTTCTAAGTAGTATTGGACCTATACGATACGTACTAAAAAGACTTAGAAATATTTTCAAGTTATAATGTTTGTACGTTGTGAGTCTTAAACCGTATACTTTGGCCTCGCCATTTTAAATATCGACACATGACCACCATATATTTAAACGCGACCTATTTAACCAACTGGGAAACTAACGAGAATGATAAATAATTAGGTCTAATAACTTAATTTGGTCACCTAAACAAACCTAAAGTGTATCGCTATTTTCATAAGATTTCAAGAAATTAAATTAAGTTTGGGCCGTTAAAGCCCAATAAGCTGTTTTTAGCTTATTACGATAAGCTGAGTGTAAAAGCTCTTTTGAAATGTTTTTGTAACTTAAAATAATGGATTTTGATAAACCTAGTGTTCCCCCAAACCCCTTGGATCACAAAACGTTAACGGGCCCTTATTTTGGATCGTTAAGGCCCATTTAATGAAAATGAAGAAGATTAAGCTAATAAGCTATTGAAATAAGCTATTTTAAACATTCTAAGCTTATTGGAATATTAAAAATGTTAAGTTTTGAATTTGGTAATTTTTGGACTATTTTTGCAAATTTTCGTTAACTAGGGACTAAAATTGTCAAACTTGTAAAGTTTGGGTAAAAACTGTCAAAAACTGTTTTCTAAGGGTATAAACTGTTAATATGGAATCTTGGTGTTAATAAATGTAAATATTGATATGATTGGACCTAAAATGTAATAATATATAACTTTGGACTAACGACGTAAATATATTCCGTTAAGGGTAAAATATGTAAATTTGAGAAACTTAAAGGATCGAATTATAAAATTGATTTTGAATAATAATTTTATATATAATTGTATATATATTGAAATAATAAAAATTATAAACGTAACTTATATATATATATATATATATATATATATATATATATATATATATATATATATATATATATATATATATACGTATAAAATTTATATAACTTTAATTAAATTTTAGACTATAAAACAATACGTAATTATTTTCTTTTACATCTACGACGTAACACATCACCTATGCACATTATGAATTATTCATGACTAATAATAAATGTTCGCAATAAAACGAGACTTAGAAACTGAAACTTGCCATATCTTTTAGGTTGTGTGTGAAGCCGTTGCCTTGCATCGTTGAGATTACGATTATTCTACTGTACTACTAAGGTGAGTTCATAGCCCACATTTAACTTGTTTTTGTGGGGGGATACATGCTCAAAAACCGAACACAAGCCTTTTCCTGATATTATTATTGCTTAAGTAGCTATTGCCAAAGGTCCCTCGATCATGAACTTTAATCACTTGCAGAGTGAACATAAATAATTGTGAATAGATCTATTAGGGATTGACAATCCCCATTTGCTTGCTAGAGGAAAGTTACCAAATGCACTTTATTTGATATCATAGGTTACTGGCAAATACCTATCTTGGGGGCAACTTATTTCACATCATTATTATGGATAATTTTGATGTCTGTTAAATCGTTGAGTGTCATGAGCTTAAGGCAATAATGAATGTGATTTCTAACTTGTTTCTTTGTATCGATATACAATAAACATCTATTTCTTATGTTCAAACTATTAATTATAAACCTATGAATTTCACTCAACTTTTGTTGACTTTTAGCATGTTTATCTCAGGTAACTAAATGGAATGGATGGCAAAGGCACGAAGTGGGCAAATAAAGAAACGTTTATTTCTCTTTGAATAAAAACTTGTTTTTGAATAATGAAACCTCTTGGAAACATGAATATTTGGTATTTTAAATAAAACTTAAAACATCTCATTTGAGTCGTTTTCTATAATTGTGACAAAGATCCTCGATATAATACCCCAAAAGTCTTCCGCTGTCAATATAAGTCTTCCGCTGTATTGTTCATTTTTGGGGGTGTTATAGATTGGCATCAGAGCCACGATTATAGTGAACCAAGTGTTTTTGGAACATTGGACTATAACTACACTTTTTAACGGGACAAAAACTTTTATAAAATACCATCCTACGCCCTTCGTGACTGAGCATTCCAATAATTGGTAAAAAGTATTATTTACTTTATAGCATTTTAAATTGATTATGATCATGCTTACATTTACTAATCGGGAAATTATTACAGTGTCATGTCTTCGAACACCCATCCTATCAGCTTGTCATCAAACTCAGGAACTGAAGATGTTACTTCAGCCTATGCTACCTCACATATGCCTATGTCTCCTGCTACAGACAGATACATGCAAAGCCAGCAATTTCTGCCTGCATCTGACACAGAGGCTTCTCCTCTGGCATCATCTGGTGCGATTCGCCGAACTAGGCAAATTAGACAACTTCAGCCGTATGAAGCAAGTACTGCTGTACCAGCACCAGCTCTTGTCATACCACCAGAATCAGTTATGCCACTACCACCTGCACCACCTGTGATACCACCACCACCTACTATCTTCTACAGCCAAACTACTACTGTGCCACTAACACCATCACCCATAGCATCTCCTCCACTAGCATCTCCACCTGCACCTTACCGAAGTGTCCCAATATTACCTCACCAAAGGACTTACCCAATCCGCCCAACAACCTCAGAATCTAGTGTTCACCGCAGACGCCGAAGGACCCACAAGCGAGTGGATGCTCGTAAATGGTCGTTCTTGTTGCCAATCATACGATATTGGAGATCTCAAGAAGGAACACCAACAACAAGGGAACTTGGGGAAAGTTCTTACTCCACCTCACTATTTCTTCCAGTCACTGAGGAACCTATACACCACACCATACCATTGTTAGCAGCAAGAATGGTTCGCCACGAAGATCGACTTGATTCCATTGCTAGTATACTCAACAAGATCCCTCATGAGCATCTCGAAACCTTTGAAGATGATATGAACAGTCTCATAATTGGTCATCTTGCTATGGAAGATAAGGTTGAAAAGTTGGATTCTCTATTTTGGGAATCAATGGAATTCATAGGAGCACTATGTGGGGCTAACACTTCAACAGAAATAATGATGGGAACTTTAGACCGAGAACTTGAAAAGATTAACACTGAGAACCTACACCTTAGGCAAGCCTTGCTAGAATCCCGAGAAAGGGAAAGGACTAGAGATCAAACAATGGAAACCATGTCCATTGCCATTCAAGAACTCCAAAACCGCCTAGACAAAGCCTTAGGGAAACCATGAGACCATCGACTTGTTAGTATAATCAATGTCCTACCAATAAAGGAATCTTGTCATGTTTTTTAAACATTTACACAAGTATCAATAAGTGTTGTAACACCTTGACATTGATTTATGGAAATCTATTTTATCTTTATTTACGTTGCAACCTTATACATTATATCGTAATATATTGGTTTATGCAGGTCAAACTTATTCGTAATTCCTATGCATGTCATTCTAACATACGATAACATATTACGACTTAAACCTTTTCAATGATCAAATCATTGTAAAAACGACCTATATTTACTATTTATTACTCGATATATTTCAACATAATAGGACTATTATAAATGTTCTAATGATATACCTTCTTTTATAATAGCAACATGGCTAGAACTAGGAGAACAACCACAACCGCTACACCAACAAACCTTGAAGTCATGACCCCAGCAGCAATACAGCAAGCAATTGATGATGGTGTCAATGCCGTTTTAGCTGGACAAGCCCGCAATAGAGATGGAAATGCACCTACACCCCGCTACTGCACTTATAAGGACTTTATAGCGTGCCAACCAACATATTTCAAAGGAACCGAAGGAGTGTCGGAATTAGCTCAATGGTTTGAAAGAAGTGAAACAGTTTTCCAAAGAAGTGGATGCTCGGAAAACAAAAAAGTTAGCTTCGCAACAGGAACACTGATGCAAGATGCTCTATCCTGGTGGAACTCTACTGTTCAAACACTAGGAACAGAGGCAGCACATCAACTTACTTGGACTGAATTCAAGGCTAAAATACTAAAGAAGTATTGTCCCCGTTCCGAACTACGAAAACTCGAGGATGAGTTCCATGCCTTAATGGTGAAAGGCGTTGACTTGAGAAGTTACAATAGGAGATTTCAAGAACTCAAAGTATTATGCCCTTCCATGGTACCCGATCATGAGAAGACCCTAGAGAAATATGTCGAAGGACTCCCTCGGAGTATTGAAGGAAACGTCACCTCAGCAAACCCGCCAACCTTGGAAACAGCAATGGAACTTGCTCAGAAACTTCTAGAATAAGAAGTTAAATACAATGAACTTAAGAGGAAGTTGGACGATAAGAGAACCACCCACCATCACAACAACAACCAACAAGGTAACAACAGCCATCACCGCAACGACAACCACCGCAACAATAATCGGAACCACCAACAATATCACAACAACCGAAGCACTCACCACCAACAGCAGAATTGCAGACAAGAGAACCCCCGAGTCTACGCCGCCACGGAAGGTGTAGGATACAACGGTCAGAAACCCCAATGCCAACGATGCAAACTTCATCACGAGGGTCGTTGTACCGTCCGGTGTGACAAATGTCGTAAGATCGATCATCAAACCTGACATTATAGGATTCCGGCTACAGGAAGCAACACACAGGCTGTGTCACCCACTTGTTACGGATGCGGAGAAGTAGAACACATCCGGAGGAACTGCCCAAAAGGAAATGAACCAGCCAACGCTCAAGCTAGGGTATACCTTCTCGGAGATGGAAACGGACCTGATGTAGTCACCGGTACGTTTCTACTAAACCATCATAATGCTAGAGTATTATTTGATTCGGGCGTAGATAAGAGTTTTATATCAGATACGTTTGCCCCTTTACTTAATGTTACCCCCTCTAAGCTGAACACCACTTACGAAGTCGAGATGGTTGACGGGAATTTAATAGATACCAATACTGTCATGAAAGATTGTAACCTAACCCTATCAGAAAAACCTTTTGCCATTGATCTTATGTCGGTTCAAATTGGTAGTTTTGATGCTATCGTCGACATGGATTGGCTATCCCACCATCGTGCTAGGATTCACTGTGACGAAAAGGCCGTTCATATACCACTCAAGGATGAAACACTCATTGTCCAAGGCGACAAAAGTAAACCTCGATATGGAATTATCTCATGTATGCGAGTGATAAAATACATGAATGAAGGATGTCAGGTATTCATGACTCGTGTTACGGCAAATAAGTCATCAGAAAAGCAGCTTGATGACGTTCCTATCGTTAGGAATTTTCCTGAAGTATTCCCTGAAGAATTACCTAGTATTCCACCCGCACGTCAAGTAGAATTTTAGATTGAACTAGTGCCTGGAGCGGCACCAGTGGCCAAAGCACCTTATAGGCTAGCGCCATCTAAAATGAAGGAATTATCAGAACAATTAAAGGAATTGTCCGAAAAAGGGTTTATTCGACCAAGCTCATCACCATGGGGAGCTCCAGTTTTATTTATTAAGAAGAAGGATGGATCATTTCGAATGTGCATCGACTACCGGGAGTTGAATAAACTTACGGTAAAGAATCGATATCCATTGCCTCGAATTGATGACCTGTTTGATCAATTGCAAGGATCGAGTGTGTACTCAAAAATTGATCTGAGATCGGGATATCATCAGTTAAGAGTTCGAGAAGAGGATATTCTGAAAACTACATTCAGAACACGCTATGGTCACTATGAGTTTCAAGTAATGCCGTTCGGTTTGACCAATGCACCAGCAGTTTTCATGGATTTGATGAATCGAGTGTGCAAAGCTTACTTGGATAAGTTTGTAATAGTATTCATCGACGATATTTTGATCTACTCTCGCAATGAAGAGGAACACGCGGAACATTTGCGAATCATTCTAGAACTACTCAAGAAAGAAGAACTGTACGCTAAGTTCTCCAAATGCGACTTTTGGATTCGCACCGTGCAATACCTAGGACACATCATAGATAGTCAAGGCATTTACGTAGACCCTGCAAAGATTGAGGCTGTAAAAGGTTGGTCGTCTCCTACAAACCCCACGGAGATACGTCAATTTTTAGGTCTCGCAGGTTACTACCGAAGATTTATTGAAGGTTTTTCCAAGATTGCAAAACCTTTGACTAAGTTAATCCAAAAGAACGAGAAGTACATCTGGGAAGAAAATGAAGAAGCAGCCTTCCAGTTGTTAAAACGAAAGCTTTGTAAAGCTCCAATATTGGCCGTCCCAGAAAGAAATGAGGACTTTATAGTATATTGCGACGCATCTTATCATGGACTAGGAGCAGTTTTGATGCAAAGAAGCAAAGTGATAGCTTATGCATCTCGACAATTGAAGAAACACGAGGAAAACTACACGACTCATGACTTGGAGTTAGGAGCTGTAGTGTTTGCGCTCAAGTTATGAAGACACTACTTGTATGGCACCAAATGTACCGTGTACACAGACCACAAAAGTCTCCAGCATATTTTGGATCAAAAGGATTTAAATATGAGACAACGTCGCTGGCTAGAACTACTCACCGATTATGATTGCGAGATACGTTACCACCCAGGAAAGGCTAATGTAGTAGCAGATGCGTTAAGCCGAAAAGAACGATTGAAACCACTCCGAGTTAGATCACTAAGTATGACTATTCACTCACCCCTTCCATCCCAAATCCTTACCGCGCAGAACGAAGCTCTTAAAGAAGAAAACCGACCCAAGGAAAAGATTTACGGCATGCCCGAAAATAAGAACGGTTTCGTGAAGAAATCTGATGGAACGCTGTGTTTCATGGACAGAAGTTGGATCCCTCTGGTTGGAGGTATTCGTGAGCTCATCATGTATGAGTCCCACAAGTCAAAATACCCCATTCACCCAGGTTCCGACAAGATGTATCAGGATTTAAAGAAACTATATTGGTGGCCAAACATGAAGGCTAACATCGCAGAATATGTTAGTAAATGTTTGACGTGTTCAAGAGTAAAGGCGGAACATCAGAAACCTTCAGGTCTACTTGTACAACCTGAACTTCCTATGCGGAAATGGGAACGAATCACTATGGACTTCATCACCAAACTTCCAAGAACTTCATCCGAATACGACACGATATGGGTTATTGTTGATCGTCTCACAAAATCCGCTCATTTTCTACCCATCAAAGAAACCGATGAGATGAATACACTTGCTCATCTGTATGTGAAGGAAATTGTCACTCGACATGGAGTACCAATTTCAATCATCTCGGATCGAGATAGTCGTTTCACCTCTCATTTCTGGAAATCCTTACAAAAAGCCTTAGGAACTAAACTAGATATGAGCACCGCATACCACCCTCAAACTGATGGTCAAAGTGAAAGAACTATTCAAACCTTGGAAGACATGCTTCGAGCATGCGTTATTGATTTCGGAAAAGGTTGGGATAAGCACTTACCATTAGCAGAGTTTTCATACAACAATAGTTACCACGCCAGCATAAAAGCAGCACCATTCGAAGCACTTTACGGTCAAAAGTGCAGATCGCCCATTTGTTGGGCAGAAGTTGGAGAGAAACAACTTATAGGACCAGACCTTGTTCGGGAAACTACTGAGAAAATCATTAAGATTAAGCAACGTTTACAAGCAGCCCGAGACCGACAGAAAAGCTACGCCGACATAAGAAGGAAACCCATGGAATTTCAAGTAGGGGATAGAGTCTTATTGAAAGTATCTCCCTGGAAGGGAATGGTACGATTTGGAAAACATGGAAAGTTGAACCCAAGATACATTAGTCCATTCAAAATCCTAGAAAGGATAGGACCTGTAGCTTATAAGCTCGAACTACCCGAAGAACTTAGTCGGATTCACGACACCTTTCATGTGTCAAACCTTAAGAAGTGTTTATCCGATGAATCTCTCGTTATTCCATTAAAAGAAATTCGACTAGATGACAACCTTGTCTTTACCGAGGAACCTATTGAAATCATGGATAGAGAAGTCAAACAACTCAAGAAAAACCGTACCCCTATTGTCAAAGTTCGTTGGGACTCCAAGCGAGGACAGGAATATACTTGAGAGCGCGAGGATCAGATTCGCTCCAAGTACCCACATCTCTTCACCTAAGACACCCTTGGCAACTATCTTAGACTAGAATTCCGGGACGGAATTCCCTGTAAGAGGTAGGTAATGTAACCTCTCGTAATTTTCCCTTACGATTAGTAAATGCTTACGAAGAAATAAAACGATGTTATGATAACTTAACACCACTTTTACGGGTAACAAATTTTTTTATTATTATTAACGGCTTGATATTGGAACCACTACGATAACTGTGATTGACTGTTTACCTAGGAACGATGATTACACACAACCTAGATAATCTATATTTATTGCGAACTATAAATATATAAAATATTTATATTTATAATTATACGTTTCATCTAAATACCGTATACTATTTATACATTTCCCGAGCATACGAAAATTCCCGAGAATGATCATTAATATTTTTGAACTTCGACACGATACCCGAAACACACCATCTGGGCCCCCATCACCCAATGGGCCACGGAATCCAAGTTACAAACCAAACGGACTAGTTATTTTCTTTCTTTTTATTTTGGGCCGACGCAAACCACAAGCCCAAGTACAAGCCCAAACGCACCCTATTTATTTTTTTTCCTTTCTTTTTCTGTCGCGACAACCATCCAAACGCACCCTATTTTCTTACAATTTTTATACACATCACATACATATTTTTACTCATCTCGTTTCATCTAGTACCCAAGAATCATGAATGATAAATGTTACACCCTCACCCACTCGCTTACTACTCCAAAACTGACCAAAGCAAACCACTACACGCTCCATGTGAAGATAAGCTCCAAACGTGGCATCACATTCCTTCCAGCCACCCTTGCTCCCCAATGGCGAGTAAATGAACACTATACACAGCAGGAATGTCAGGAATGAATAGCATGAGATCTTACAAAATCTTAGCCTTGTAAACTTTTGATTGGTTAAAGTTTGAGGTGATACTATTCGCTTAACATGCCACCCTCCTTCATGTGAACCCAACTTGTATTTACACTTCATAAACACACTATATAAGCCATCACATGCAAGCTCAGTCACCTCATGCACTTATACGTACCATACCACATAAATATAACGAGAGGAAGGAACATAGAAGGACGAAAGGATTGCTCAAGTGTACCACGTCTCAAAGCAGCCTAGGACATCAAGCTTGACGCCTCTTGAACCTTTGGTGGAACGTGAAGTGAACCACGAAGCCCTCGTACCATCACACGATACTTACATCACGTTTTACTCCACCTTTTAGAGGTGAGGTGAGACTTTAACTTTCTTTCTATATATATATATATATATATATATATATATATATATATATATATATATATATATATATATACGTACGCTATGTTTTTGCACCCACACTTTCTATAAATAACTCATAAAACGTAAACACAACATGCATGTTTTATATATTGTACCAATTATTAGTTAGGTCCTTAACGAGACCCTATAAGTATTTTGAACTCATAACTAACGTATAAGTATAAAAATCACACGTTCTAAGTAGTATTGGACCTATACGATATGTACTAAAAAGACTTAGAAATATTTTCAAGTTATAATGTTTGTACGTTGTGAGTCTTAAACCGTATACTTTGGCCTCGCCATTTTAAATATCGACACATGACCACCATATATTTAAACGCGACCTATTTAACCAACTGGGAAACTAACGAGAATGATAAATAATTAGGTCTAATAACTTAATTTGGTCACCTAAACAAACCTAAAGTGTATCGCTATTTTCATAAGATTTCAAGAAAGTAAATTAAGTTTGGGCCGTTAAAGCCCAATAAGCTGTTTTTAGCTTATTACGATAAGCTGAGTGTAAAAGCTCTTTTGAAATGTTTTTGTAACTTCAAATAATGGATTTTGATAAACCTAGTGTTCCCCCAAACCCCTTGGATCACAAAACGTTAATGGGCCCTTATTTTGGATCGTTAAGGCCCATTTAATGAAAATGAAGAAGATTAAGCTAATAAGCTATTTTAAACATTCTGAGCTTATTGGAATATTAAAAATGTTAAGTTTTAAATTTGGTAATTTTTGGACTATTTTTGCAAATTTTCGTTAACTAGGGACTAAAAGTGTCAAACTTGTAAAGTTTGGGTAAACACTGTCAAAAACTATTTTCTAAGGGTATAAACTGTTAATATGGAAACTTGGTGTTAATAAATGTAAATATTGATATGATTGGACCTAAAATGTAATAATATATAACTTTGGACTAACAACGTAAATATATTCCATTAAGGGTAAAATATGTAAATTTGAGAAACTTAAAGGATCGAATTGTAATATTGATTTTGAATAATAATTTTATATATAATTGTATATATATTGAAATAATAAAAATTATAAATGTAACTTATATATATATATATATATATATATATATATATATATATATATATATATATATATATATATATATATATATATATATATATATATATATAAAATTTATATAACTATAATTAAATTTTAGACGATAAAACAATACGTAATTATTTTCTTTAACATCTACGACGTAACACATCACCTATGCACATTATGAATTATTCATGACTAATAATAAATGTTCTCAATAAAACAAGACTTAGAAACTGAAACTTGCCATATCTTTTAGGTTGTGTGTGAAGCCGTTGCCTTGCATCGTTGAGATTACGATTATTCTACTGTACTACTAAGGTGAGTTCATAGCCCACATTTAACTTGATTTTGTGGGGGGGATACATGCTCAAAAACCGAACACAAGCCTTTTCCTGATATTATTATTGCTTAAGTAGCTATTGCCAAAGGTCCCTCGATCATGAACCTTAATCACTTGCAGAGTGAACGTAAATAATTGTGAATAGATCTATTAGGGATTGACAATCCCCATTTGGTTGCTAGAGGAAAGTCACCAAATGCACTTTATTTGATATCATAGGTTACTGGCAAATACCTATCTTGGGGGCAACTTATTTCACATCATTATTATGGATAATTTTGATGTCTATTGAATCGTTGAGTGTCATGAGCTTAAGGCAATAATGAATGTGATTTTTAACTTATTTATTTGTATCGATATACAATAAACATCTATTTCTTGTGTTCAAACTATTAATTATAAACCTATGAATTTCACTCAACTTTTGTTGACTTTTAGCATGTTTATCTCAGGTAACTAAATGGAATGGATGGCAAAGGCACGAAGTGGGCAAATAAAGAAACGTTTATTTTTCTTTGAATAAAAACTTGTTGTTGAATAATGAAACCTCTTGGAAACATGAATATTTGGTATTTTAAATAAAACTTAAAACGTCTCATTTGTGTCGTTTTCTATAATTGTGACAAAGATCCTCGATATAATACCCCAAAAGTCTTCCGCTGTCAATATAAGTCTTCCGCTGTATTGTTCGTTTTTGGGGGTGTTATAGATTGGCATCAGAGCCACGGTTATAGTGAACCAAGTATTTTTGGAACATTGGACTATAACTACACTTTTTAACGGGACAAAAACTTTTATAAAATACCATCCTACGCCCTTCGTGCCTGAGCATTTCAATAATTGGTAAAAAGTATTATTTACTTTATAGCATTTTAAATTGATTATGATCATGCTTACATTTACTAATCGGGAAATTATTACAGTGTCATGTCTTCGAACACCCATCCTATCAGCTTGTCATCAAACTCAGGAACTGAAGATGTTACTTCAGCCTATGCTACCTCACCTATGCCTATGTCTCCTGCTACAGACAGATACATGCAAACTCAGGAACTGAAGATGTTACTATATATAGATTTTACAAGGTGACGGCGTCATGTATTAAGTTGTGACACCATCAACTCGCCGCCATAATGAAATCGTATTGCCTAGATCCATTTGTGACGACTTCATGTAGGATTTTCTTCTAGGCCGTCACTAATACTAGGACCATGACGGCCTTGGGTGACGCCGTCATCTCCTATGCACAAAAACTCTCTGGATCGTCACGTGTATTTTGCACATCCACCTCTTTTGTAACTCTTGACGCCGTCATGTGGAGAGCCTTGACGCCGTCATGTACTGTTCTAGCAAGGAAAATTGAGACTTTGCCGTTTTCTTCACTTTTATTCTCCAAAAATGTCCAAAATGCTTCCTTTTCCAGATTTCTCTCCAAAAGTACCTAAAATGACAAAAGGAACGATTTAGGGCAATATTTGATCAAATAATCACGAATACGGGCTTAAATGACCCCTTAAAAGCGGTTCACTTTTCGCCTCATCAGGTCTTCTTACCATTGAACACTGAGAACCTTATTATGGCATCCTTAGTGACATTAGGGTTTTCAAACACTACTATACACCAGAATTCCCTCAGTATGTCATGATAGATGACAAAGGGTGTTTTTGTGAAGATTGTGGTGAGAAAATAGTTTTGAAGATATTTTATGTTAGCCTCGCTTTTTTATAAAGATAACGTCACACAAGTGAATTGGAGTATATTAGAAACTACAAGGACTACTATTGTCAAGAAGGCAAACATGTAGTGTTAGGAACCTATAAATACCCCTCATGACTCTCCATGAGGGGTGTGGGAAAGTGTGTGTAAGCTCCACTTCATTTCATATTTAATAAACACATAGTTCTTCACCTTTCTCTCTCTACTTTCTCTCTCTAGAACCATGATGTATTTTGATCAACCGCGTCCTCCGAAACGTGTTTCTTGGTTATAACAAGTGGCATCAGAGCTAACCGGGGGCGAATCGTGGTATTTTTGGGTGAAAAATCGTGTTTTTTCTCGAAAAAATTACGATTTTTATGGAGTTAGAAAAAAAATTTAGTGAGTTAGAAAATTTTTTTTAGTGAGTTAGAAATTTTTTAGCGAGTTAGAAAATTTTTTAGCGAGTTAGAAATTTTTCAGCGAGTTAGAAAATTTTTTATCAAGTTAGAAAATTTTTAGCGAGTTAGAAAAATTTCAGCGAGTTAGAAAATTTTTTATCAAGTTAGAAAATTTTTAGCGAGTTAGAAAAAATTTTATCAAGTTAGAAAAAAAAATTTTAGCGAGTTAGAAATTTTTTAGCGAGTTAGAAAATTTTTAGCGAGTTAGAAATTTTTCAGCGAGTTAGAAAATTTTTTTATCAAGTTAGAAAATTTTTAGCGAGTTAGAAAAATTTTTATCAAGTTAGAAAATTTTTTGGCGAGTTAGGGAAAGTTTGTGAGTTAGGGATTATTGGTTATCAAGATCATATTTGGCGAGTTAGCCATTATACCTTATCGTATATCGAGTAAGGACTTCACTTGGGACTTACCTAAACGAAACTCTGCCGAAATTGACTTAGGATATTGAGTAAGGATATGGGATTTTGAGTAAGGAAATAACCAAAGTGTATCACATAAACAAAACCCTAAACCTCATCGTGTAACTTAAGCATTGATCTATTACCCTAAACCCTAATTTCCACTTCACCTAAAACACTTGATATAATTGGTAAACATTTTACAAAACATGATTCAATTTCTTCTTTCATTATCCTAATACCAATATATCACACACCAAAAACACACCACGGATTGCTTAAAAGATCCTAATCAAGAATCACATTCAAATGACAATGGCTAGTATCGGATTTTTGTGGTTATGGGGATAATTCTTTATCACTTTTCTGGGTTTAAAGTTCATTTTAAGGGCATGTGTGCTTATTTATCTCAAAGTCTAGGGGTGGATGGATGCATGACTTTCGAAGATACTTGTTTGGGCAAACACTGGTAGAGATAGTGATTAAGACTTGGATTATCTAGTTATACCCGCTGTAAGGAGTTACATTGTAGTGCTCACGGGTTATGGCTATCACTTTAAGGAGTTACATTGTAGTACTCAGTGTCGCACAAAGTTGTGGATAGTTCAAGAGGCAGAGATTTCATATAATGTTTGTGGATTTGAGTATATGGATCTACCTATGCTTAAAAGAGTTACGTTGTAGTGCTCAGTATAGGTTCTTAGTCACACCATCATACAAGATTAAGTTACATATCTAAGGGATGTTTACTTCATTTTCTGATTGGTTATATTGGGTTGTTTCTCTAGTCATTGGTCATTTACTAGCTAGGTGGAATTTGAAGAGGTCGCTTATAGGTTGAAGAGAAGAGATGAGATTGTAGAATAAGAGAGTCATATCTTAGCGACATATACTCACAGAATGTGCTTCAAAAAGCTGTTATGGCTTCTAAATTGCATTAGAAGTGTAAAGTACAGGTAATTGTATGGCATGTACACAAGATTATGATGATTCCGATAACTCGCAACCATCAGGAGAGAGAAGAACATGCCAAAAGAAGTAGTGTTTCGTCTTCAGTACGTTGGTTGATCGAGGGAACTGTGCTTAATACCAGAGAAGTACCATGAGGTACCAAGTATGTGTTCATCAGAGCTTATTACCAACCTTCTATGCAATGTTATGTGAGTTATGTTGTTGTGCTGCTACCCGAACGACAACCATGTTCCTACACTTTTGAATCTACTTTATCCGCTGCGAGATGAAAGAAGAGTTTGTCAGTTCAGGAGGGAGCAGGAAAAAGAATAAAGGCTCACTAGTTAGGAGGGAGTAATAACCTAACTAGACCATTACAGTTGAAGTTCAGAGCTACAAAGACCTTTGCCGTCAGTGTCAAAGATCATACGCCGATATCGTCGGAAGAGAGAACTTCAAGTCTGCCTTAGTATCTAGACTACAGAGACTCTGCGCTTCAACAACGTCAACATAGTTTACTATTGTTGTAATTTACATTGTTTATGTATTTATAGGTCTCATTGTAACCATTGACGTGTAACGATATCTTGGAGGGAGATTGTTAGCCTCGCTTTTTTATAAAGATAACGTCACACAAGTGAATTGGACTAGATTAGAAACTACAAGGACTACTATTATCAAGAAGGCAAACATGTAGTGTTAGGAGCCTATAAATACCCCTCATGACTCTCCATGAGGGGTGTGGGAAAGTGTGTGTAAGCTCCACTTCATTTCATATTTAATAAACACATAGTTCTTCACCTTTCTCTCTCTACTTTTTCTCTCTAGAACCATGATGTATTTTGATCAACTGCGTCCTCCGGAACGTGTTTCTTGGTCATAACATTTTACTACATCCTTGTAGGCTGGAAAACCCTCAGGATAAGCAAAATTTCCCATCACATTGTTTTTGGTCATGTCTACGCTTTCCATTTGGAAATCCACATTGGAAGCGTAGGTTATAGCTTTAGAAGAAGCCATTGTTTTGAAAAGATTGGTCGGAAGTTGGTCGGAAAAAGGTTTTGGTTTTCAGAGAATAACACACACAGAGTCAAGAAATAAATTTGCAAGAGTTTTGGTAAGTTATGAAAGCGTTTGTGTGTTTTTTTGGTAGGGGTATTTATAGGGAAGTGAAATAGGGTTTTTGAAAAAAGAACGTGGATATCAAAACGTTTTTATTTTGAGGGCAGTTTTGAAACTGTTTGATATCCGCATTAAATGTCCCCTATCCCATTAATAAAAAAAAATTGCAACTAGTGGGGTGAGCAGTTACACTTTTGACTGCAAAGGTGGGTTTTGCAGAGTGACATCACCACACAAACTATCATTTGATAGTTTATGTGTGTATGAGGCATTAAATGCCAAAGGGTTATGTGGAGGTATGTGGGGGCCCAAGAAGTGTATGCCAGAAAGGCAAAAGACAAATATTCTTGTATTTAATATTAATCAATTACCAACCTAGGACATTTACTAACTAGTGCTTAGAGCATTTAGTTAAGCATTGAATGTCTTAGGTGGCTTCTTGAGGCCCCCTGAATGACTTTGCATTCAGTGAAAAGGATGATTCAGTGAGAAGTTATTGATTTCATGGACATGGGAGATTATTTACACCAAATTAGGTAGATTCATTTAGTGACCTGATTGTCAATATCCAACATGTTGTTGTGTTTCGAATGCTTTAAATTTATAATAACTAGTTTCACCGATTCTCTTAAATCAAAACACAGGGGTAAAAGTATAACCCTCGTTTATAGTAAAGAGTTTTGGTAAGACCAGGTCGTTCCACAGGGACTGAGATTACTCTTATATATCAATTAACTTAATCAAAAAGGATTTTAGAAACCTTATGCAATTGGTAATATGGAATTCAAGTATGAGATAAGTATGGTTTACTTGGATAGCTTTTATAACTTAGTGATGGTTTATGACAATGATCTCAGTAGTGTAGTAAGTTCAACAAATGAGTAGTTACTTTCGTCAAAACATTTCATCGATTAACAAATGTGATTCTTGATTTATGATTACTAGTCCTTCAACAAGTGAGAGAACTAGTTGCAACGTTCAAACTATATTGTTTATGTTTTATCAAAAGCGATTTCTCCTTCAATTGATCAACATACATAGACATATGTTGAAAACCATAAAATACTATTCGAATCTTTCGACCCTTTCCAACTAGCAGTTATAATCATAGAAGATAAACAATGGTGATAAGTTTGGAACACGACAAGGTTTTAACATAAACAAGAAATCAAACAAGAGATCATAACCATAACCAATCACTTTATTATATTAACATATCCAAGCAACCATAGAAAGTTTAGCCTATCATGGCTTTAACAAAAGAGCTTACAGTGGTAATAACATTTGGAATTATCAACATACTTCTGAAATAATGCAACGAAGAAGCTACCATCACTTGCGATCACCACAATAATGTCTAAGAAGTATCTTAACGACTTTAAGGATCTTTGACTTCACTTGAGCACTCCAATGATTGGACTTCGAAGGAGAGTGAATACCAGAGCTTATTTAGTTGTTTGGATGAGAGGTGTGTTGAAAAGAGACAACTTGGGGCTCTATTTATAGGCACGGGTAAGAGGTCAGGCACTGAAGTACGTCGCTCTTATTGCAAAGGTCGGCGGACTTTGTGTAGAATGCCGGCGATCTTGGATGAGAACCTCGGCGGGCTTCAATAGATTACTTGGCGCCAAAGGGTCATTAATAGAGCTGAAGGCCGGCGTACATAGATAGAAAGATCGCCGTGCTTATTGGGTAGACTTGATTTCTTCATACGCCCCCGTAACCGGCGTACTTCTATGGAAGATCGGCGCACATTTAGACTTTAACAAGGATTTGTCTTGAAAGATAATACATTGTCTTGAACCTTGAAGATCTTTGTCTCTTGGACCTGAAATGTATTTTTAAGCAATTAAATATCAAAAGTCCTTATATTTCATTTAGAAACTAACAAATAACGCTATATAAAATATGTATAATTCGAGCGTCATCACATGCCTAACTCAGCTTTCAGTCTCGTGAAAGTAGATTCATCCAAGGGTTTGGTGAATATATCTGCTAGCTGATATTCAGTAGGGATGAAGTGTAACTCAATATCACCATTCATGATATGGTCCCTGATGAAGTGATATCTGATATCAATGTGTTTGGTTCTTTGGTGAAGGACATGGTTGTTAGAGATAGCAATTGCACTAATGTTGTCACAAAATATGGGTACCATCTTGTAATGAATATCATAGTCACTGAGCTGACTTTTCATCCATAGTACATTTGCACAACAGCCAGCTACAGCAACATACTCAGCTTCAGCTAAAGACATTGCCACTGACTGTTGTTTCTTAGTACTCCGACAAACTAGTTTACCCCCAAGAAATTGGCAGGACCCTGATGTACTTTTTCTGTCCATATTACAGCCAGCATAGTCTGAGTCAGTGTAGCCCTTGAGATCAAAACCTGAGCACTTAGGAAAGTAAAGCCCAAGGTTAGGAGTACCTTTAAGGTACCTTATAATTCTCTTAACAGCAGTGAGATGTGACTCTCTTGATTCAGATTAATATCTAGCACATAGAAACACTAAGAATTGTATGTCAGACCGTGTAGCTAGTAAGTACATCAGTGATCCTATCACACCCCTGTAGTGGGTTTGGTTGACTGGTTTACTAGTGAGATCAGGACCAAGGTTGTTTGGGGGAACCATTGGGGTCTTTACTGAAGAGCAGTCACTGAGCTCATATTTCTTCAGTAGGTTCCAGGTGTATTTTTCTTGACTGATGGAGATTCCTTTATCAGTCTGTTTGATTTGAAGTCCAAGGAAATAAGTGAGTTCACCCATCATACTCATTTAAAATTTCTTTGTCATCAGTTTCTCAAACTGTTTACAAAGCTTGAAGCTTGTTGAGCCAAATATGATGTCACCTACATACACTTGGACTAAGATCACATCATCCTTAGTCCTATAGATAAACAAGGTGTTGTCTATCTTTCCTCTAACAAATTTGTTTTGGATCAGGAAGGCTGAGAGAGTTTCATACCATGCCCTGGAGCTTGTTTCAGTCCATAGAGGGCTTTCTCAAGTTTGCAGACATGGTTTGGGAATTCACTACTCTCAAAGCCAGGGGCTGTTGAAAATAAACATCTTCCTTGAGTTTACCATTCAGGAATGCACTCTTGACATCCATTTGGTAAACTTTGAGGTTCATGTAAGTTGCATAGGCAAGGAAGATCCTAATGGCTTCTATTCTTGCCACTGGTGCAAATGTTTCTTCATAATCAATGCCCTCTTGTTGATTATATCCTTTAGCAACCAGTCTTGCTTTACTTTTTATGACTATGCCATTTTCATCAGTCTTGTTCTTGAAGACCCATTTCATTCCAATGACAATGACTCCCTGAGGATATTCAACCAAAGTCATGACTTTGTTTCTTTCAAATTGTTCAAGCTCATCTTGCATGGCTTGAACCCAATTGGGATGAGTCATTGCTTCTTTGACACTCTTGGGTTCAATGATAGAGATAAAATCAACAAATAGGCATTCATTGGCAGAAGCTGCTCTAAGTTTAGCAGCCATGCTCCTTGTGAGCATGCCTTCAGTAGGTTCACCAATGATATTCACAAGTTTAATTGTTTTGGACCTAGTCCAACTATCCTGATTTCTAGGATATGAATTTGAACTTGTAAAAGCTTGATGAATTGGTGGTGTAGATTCAGGGACAGAAGTTGGAGGAATTTCAGTGTTCTGATTTTCAGTGAGTCCAACATCACCACTGATATGTTTAGGGATCTTATCATTAGTTTCAGTGTGAGTTGGTTCGTTAGAGTTTTGTTGTGCCTCAACATACTCACTGATGGATGGAAAGGGTAGGTCATGAGGAGTGATGTAATATGAGAGATCATCATCAGCCTGATATTGTGTGGAAGGACTTTGTTCAGGGTGGTACTCATCAGAAGGATATCTTGAGGAGTCATTAATCCCAATCTCTTCCACTGAATTGTTAGAGTAGCTGATGGCTTCAGTGCTCTCATCAAAGGTGACATGATAGGTTTCCTTAGTTTGTTGTCTCCTAGTGTTGAACACCCTGAAGGCTTTGGAGACAAGTGAGTATCCTAGGAAGTATCCATCATCAGCCTTGGCATCAAATTTACCTAAGTGATCCTTGTGATTATGAATAAACAAAGGAAACCCAAATACATGAAAATAGCTGATGTCAAGGACTCCGCCCTTGAATACTTCATAAGGAGTCTTGTTGTGTCTTTTCACAATAATGGACCTATTTTGAGTGAAGCATGCAGTTCTTACTACCTCAGTCCAAAAGTGTTTGGAGAGAGCTTAACCATTTAACAATGTTCTGGTAGCCTCAATGAGGGTTCTGTTCCTCCTCTCAGCCACTCCATTTTGTTCAGGAGCATAGGGTGAGGAGAAATTCTGAGAGATTCCCGTTTCATCACAGAAGGACTCAAGGTCCTGGTTTTTGAATTCAGTCCCATTGTCAGTTCTAATCTGTTTAACTTTAACATCATTTTGATTTTCAATGTTCCTGACAAAGGACATGATGGTTTCAGCTGCCTGGCTTTTCTTGGTGAGGAAGTAAACCCAAGTGTATCTTGAGTATTCATCCACTATCACCAGGGTGTACTTTTCATGATGGATAGACATTGGACTGATTGGTCCAAAAAGATCCATGTGAAGGAGGTGAAGGCAGCTTCTGATGGAAAATTTTTGTTTAGTTTTAAAGGATGCTCTGTGGTGTTTTCCTTTCTCACAGGAAGAGAATGGTTTATCCTTTGAAAACACAAGAGAGGTTAATCGAAGAAGTTTGTTTTGCTTGGCAAGGTTGTTGATGTTTTTGAAATTGAGATGAGAGAGTCTTTTATGCAAGAGCCAGTTGACTGATTCACTTGCTTTTATAAAAAGACAAGTCCCATTCTTTGTAAGGGATGACATATCTAGAATATAGACATCATCCCTCCTTGGGGCAATCAGTACAACTTCCTTATTGGCATTAAAGATTGTTCCTCTCTTATCATCAAACTGAACTATGTATTTTGCATCACATAGTTGACTGACACTGATCAGGTTGTATGTCAGACCATTAACATAGACTATTCTAGTGAAAACTATACCATTGCAATTTACTGAACCATATCCTTCAGTAGCACAAGATGAGTTATCAACAAATACTACCTTGGACCCTGGTTCCTCAACATATTTGTGCAGGTACTGCTTCACACCAGTCATACTCCTTGAACATCCACTGTCAAGATACCAAACAGGTTCCCTGGCATGCCTTTGCACAAATATTTGTAAACTAGGTTAGTTCTTTCTATGCACCTACTTTCTGGTGGGTTTTGACTTAATGGTCTGTTTAAACTGAGTAATTGATGAGTGATCAGTGGTGGAGTGAATTGTGCTACCGCAGACTTTGCATTTGTTTGTAGATGAGGATTCAGTTGACTGAGAGGAATTTGTTGGTGCATCTCTCCTTTTCTGAATGACTAAGTCATGTCCTGAAGCATCATGGGAGGGATCTTGTGACAACCGGTAATTTAGGGAGCCTTTAAAAATACCGCATTGCCTAAAAACTAAAACTGTGTCGAATATTTGGAAATTATAATTCGTGTTGAGTTGAAATTAATTCGAGTTATGGATTTTGAGTTTATATATTACGTGGTTGAGAATTTATTTTGGCATTAGTTAGGCACTACGACAACTCTGGCACTAGGAACCTAATATTCGGGATTTTACGGAAATAGTTACGTTAAACTTTTATTGACGTATTTGTTAGTAAATTTATTAGAAAAACATGTTTGAAATGTTTGGTGATGAAAATAAATTATTTTAGGGACGTTTATTATTTTTAGTAAGTTATTACTTACGTTTTCGGGTAAGTTTTATAAAAATTAACTTGGTGGTCCTCGTCTTAAGCCCTTGGGAGAAATAATACTAAACTAGGAGGACTAAAGGGTAAAATTAGAGTTTATAACCCTAACCCTACCCTTTTCATCCTCATTATCATCACCTACACAAAACTCACAACACTCTCTCCTCTCCAAACCCTAGCCATCGGCTACCACTACCTCCGGCGCCGTAACCGCCAATCACCACCACACACCGCCACCACCATTTCACTCCCCAACCTCCCCTCTTTCTTGTTTTGTACCACACGCGCCCCAAAGAAGATCCGAACCCTCGTTTTTCTCTTGTGCCGCCGTCGTACACCATCACCACCACCATTTCTTTTCATTTTCTTGGAGATCTGAAGGTAAGAAACGCACGAGGTGCGTTGGGTTTGACAAATTCGAGTCAAACTGGGTTGGTTTTATTGATTTGGGTTTAGATCTAAAAAGTTATAAAGGTTTTAGATTAAAAACAAGTTGGTAGCTGTGGTTGGGTCGCTTTGGACAAGATTTGATGTTAGGGTTGTGAAAACGTAGAGGGGGGTGAATACGTTACCGTTTAAAACTCTTTAAACTTGTTGTATCAAATATCCATTGTTAGCTTTGTTCTAATATGAAAGACGTTAAGTTTAGTTTATGACTAGCATAAACTTAAGACATGTTATCACACAAGCATAATCAACAAGTCACAACACAAACAATCACATAATGCAAACATTAAAGTAAAGCAATAAGTAAAAGGAAAGTGCAAACCGAACACGAGGATTTATAGTGGTTCGGTCACGGATCTCCTCTCCGCCCTACTCCACTCCTCGAGTACCCAACTCGAGAGTTACTTCACTAGATCAACAACCTCCCTTCTCGGCGGAGAAAACCTTACAATTGTCGCTTACACTTTATCCAGTTCAAAGCTACCGAGTTCTTTTACAAGGTACAACCACTCCTATCGTCGCCTATACAATATTTCCGACACTAAGCTAGATGTCAAGTTCTTTCCAAGGGTACAACCACTCCCGCTATGTTTTGTAGCCCAACATAGAAACCTTGTGTTTTATGGCACAAACACATAAACCATCTATTCTATATTGTGATGATACAATGATGATGCATGACATAAAAGTCTTATGGATATGAATGACTAATCTACATGAACTTCTTTGAATAAGAAGTCTTCAATCATTAAGGATGTCAAGAGCCCTTGAATCTTCATATGTTGGAATGCTTTAATGAAATGATGACCTCAAGAACTTGTAACTTTCTCGATGGATCATGAAGTATGATATGCTAACAACATAATTGATGTTAAAAGCATTATGATCATTATGGAAAGGGTGCTTGATTTATGTTTCTACATGATTTTCTATCTATCTACATGTGTGTAGTTTTTCATCAACTTCAAAAGTAAACCATGAACTCCTATTTATAGGCAAACAAACAAAGTGGTTTTCCAAAACAACTTTCCAAAACTAACAAAGATATAAACCATGTTCCAAATATCTTACTATATTTATCTCTAATCACATCAAGATCTTATGGAAAGTCAACTTCTAGATTTGGAAACCTTTCTATAAATGCTCATGATGCATGCCATGATGTCATGTATATATTTCTATTTTTGATTAAAATATATATGAAAGTAAACTTGTAAAGTTACTAGAAAATGTATTAGCTTGCTATATAATATTTAGTAAGTTACTAAAAATATTTTATGTACTTATGTTGTTATAAGACACATTTTTATAGATTGTAAACTTACTAATATTATCTAGACACCTAAAGTGGCACTAATTCTATTTAACACCTAAAGTGTACTTTGACATCTAAAATACTTAAGGACTCTAAAAGTATTTTAGTCATTCTAAATGATTGGTCAAGGGGTTTGATCATAATGTCGCATAACAAACATGTACGAACCTGTATTGTAGCATACGATGACTCGAGACGTTGAGAGGTGTTGAATGTATGTTGAGACAAACTATGATTACAAGTAACTTGTACATTTTACTTTATGTATCAAGTTATACGTTTGTCATCAATCAAAACAAACGAGAGTGTATAGATTAAATATCGTAATATTTGCACTAACAATCTCCCCCTTTTTTATGATGACAAAATATGTAAACGTGATAGATAGTAAAATGTAAAAAGTTACTTGTGTCCATATTACTTACTTGTATCCGCAACACCTTCTACATTTCCTTCTCCGTTTACACTCTTCTCCCCCTTTTGTCGAAATAAAAAAGGTGTGTCCTTGGAGTTAACTTCATTTCTCCCCGAAATGGCGAGCTTGCATCATCCCTAGTGAAGTTAAGTAATCCACTCCAATTTCCTATGGTTGTTGTGTTCCTTAGGTTGTTAGCGGATCCATGGATCAAATTAGAGCTTAAACCTACATCAAGGTTAGTGTTGTGCAACATAAAAAATGATATGAGATGCATGTTGGACTATGTTGACTTATAATTTATGAGAAAATCAAGTTATATATAGTGTAGTATTACTCAAGAGATCCGCAAAGAAATACGGATAACCCGAGGTCGTAGTCTGTGTGAAGGGTGAATGGAATTTCGAATTCCCGATTTGTGAAACGTGTCGTGAAAGTGGTAAAAAGTGATTTTGATGGGATTACACTAATGAAATAGTAAATGAAGCACAAATAATCACTTAAGTACGTAATTCAAGTAAACAAACTAAAAACGTAACGTAAAATCGAAAACGTAAGCTTAAACGTGAAATAAACGTTAACGTACGAAATAAAACGTAAATTTTAAGCTATACTACTCCTACGGACTTAAAAACATTTTTGAAAAGTTAAAAATTATAAAAGAAAATTTTAAGAAAAAGAAAAATATTTTTCTTGACTCTTTAATTAATTTTTATGAATTAAAAACTAATTATCTAATTTAAAAATTAAATGAAAATAAGGTGAGAAAAATGCAAATTAAATTTTGAAAATTATAAAATAACTAAAAACTAATTTTAAAACTAAAAACTAATTTTTTTGGCTTTTTGTGTAATTTTTTGGAATTAAAAACTATTAAATCTAATTAAAAATTCAAATTAAATTCAAAATAAAGGGGAAAAATGCAAAATAAATTTCTAAAATTCTAAAATAAATGAAAATAATTTTCTAAAATATTTTTGGATTTTTCTAGGCTTTTTCTGATTTTTTTGGAATTTTTAGTAATTAAAAAGTATTTAAAATTGATTAAAAATGAAAATTAAATAAGAAAAATAGTAAATGGACTCAGAAAAATTTGAAAAAATTACAGAAAATCTAAAATATTAAAATAAGCTTGAGAAAAAAAATTTGAAAATAAAATAAGCCAGAAAAGTGCTTATAAGCTGAAAATTGCTTATTTGGAGTGTTTTTTTATAAGCACTCCTTGACCAAGTTTGACCAGACTTGTACCAAATGTGTTTAGGACTCACTTAAGCTCAATGGAACAGTACTAAGGCCAATGGTAACTCAAAAACACAGATAAAGGCTTAAACAGGTTCAAAAAGCACTTTGCGAATAAGCAATTAAGCAAACAGATAAGCAAATGGCAAGGGCTCAATTAGAAAATCAACTATAGGTACTAGTGAACTAAAATGAACAACAATTCTCAGATAGGGAGCCAAAAAAAAGCACAAATGCAGGCCTAAACTGGAAAACAGATTCTAGGTTCAGGCACCCTACTTGCAGCTTAAATTCCAAGCACCAAATAAGCTGAAGAGTGAAATCTAAAGGCAGATATAGAAACCTAGTACTACAAGCTACTTAAAATCAGTAAAAACCCTAATTCTAAACCTCAATTGATACCTTAAAAGCCCCTAGATCAGATGTTGTTCACACAAGTTTATCCTCAAATTTGACTTTGTGATTGAACAATGAGTTGACCTATTTGATTTTCTACTGCTCAAATTTATTCCTAAATGCAATGATTAAGCTAATTAAAAATGTAGATGAACCTAAGTGTACCCTAATTCTAACAGCTAGTAAGATCCAAGGTTCTATAAGCTACTTATGCTAACTAAAATGTTCATGGAGTTGATTGTTTGACTTTTTAGCTATAAGTCCTACTTGTTATGCTTAATCTTACTTCAATTACTCAAATGTAGGCCAATTATGTAGAAGAACATTAAGAAAACAATCCAGAACACAGTTAATACATCAGAACCAAACACCCCTGAACCAACAGTTGCAAACTAAATTATGCAGTCTTAAGCTTCTACACTTCAAACTATTTATTCAATTGAATCACTAAGCTAATTTAAAAACTAATGTAACAGTACCATAAACAACAAGAACACAATATGCAGTTTCTATAAATCTAAGCAGTGTAAACCTTAAGCTAACATGTAAATATGATACTCACTACAGGCTATATCTAACTTGTAAAATTGATACTATTAAACCACAAACTATATCAGATATGCTAAACTAAGTGTAATGCAGAAATCCAAAAGGGAACTTACTCGTAAATGGCAAGGACAGGCTAATGAATCAGACGTGCTGAGATAAAACTCACAAAAGCTATGAACTAGCTCAATGAGTTTATCAAAGTGGAGAGGAACTAATAGAAGCTTATACCACTTATACTACTGATTTGTTTTTATTTTTATTTTTATTTTATTTATTTATTTATTTATTTATTTATTTATTTATTTTAGATAACAATAAAGCAAACTGAGATTTGAAATCAATCAAACAGTAAATCAGCTATTCAAATCAAACAATGAACAATAAAGCAGTAAAGATACTTGAAACGAAATTTTATAATTCCTAAATAATTGAAACTGAAATGAACTTTATATTAAAACTTGAAATGAATTGAGTACAAATTTAAGAAAACAGTAAAGTAAAAATTACATTAAACCTACATCTACTACTACTCCTACTCTAACTCTAAAATCTAACAAGTATACATGATGTGAGGAGGGCAATATATATAGCTGATGAGAGAGGTTGCCAGGTCACCAATCTGTGGCTCTTGTGTTTCTTTAAATCCCTTTCAAGCTCTTGGATGCGTTTCCAGATTCTTCCAATTATCCACAGCCCTTGGATCATGTGAGAGTGATCATGAATCCTGCGTGTCAGCTATTATTGGACCATGTGTCATTCCCTTGTCAGCTTCTAGAACCTCTCATGATTGGTAATTTATTGGTACAAGGTTAATTGTGGGTGTGGTGATTGTTAGGGTTCTTTGAACAGTAATTATCTTGGGTTTGTGTAAAAAATAGGGGCGGGGTTATTTGGAATTGGGGGTGTTTGTTATTTGGGGCTTGGTTTGACCGGGTTTATAAGGGTTGACCTGGGTAATAGGCCGGGTAATAATATTATTATGGGGTGGGTAAAAAGGGTGTAGGGTGATGGGCTTGAGGTTATCACACTTGGGCTGCTGAAAGTTGGTATTGTGGGCTTGAGATGTGGACTGGATCCAGTTTTATTATTAGTTTAGGAGTAGTATTATTTTAACAAGGGCTAAAGTTGTATAATCCGAAAATTAGAGGGACCAAAACTGACTTTTCTCCAAAATATTTTCCAAGGGCATTAGTTGACATTTCTTTGATTTATGGAGGACCATGATTGCCTTTTCTTCAAATATTACTTCAAGGACTAATTTTGACAATTGCTGAAAGATGAGGGACTGAAGTTGCCATTCTCTCCAAACTTTTTCCAGGGATTAAATATGCAACATTCTGAATCTCTGAGGACTTCCATTGATAATTTGAGCTTTCTTTAATCATTTTGCTTCCCCGGCTCCGGCTTTTAACCTTTTTCCAATCTCGTGCTCGTTTTTGTCGGTTTTGGCTTTGTTTTTGTTCATTTTTCACATATCCGTACCTGCACATACACAAATACAAAAACATACATTCTCTTGGCATAATTGGTTAGTATTTGGTGTATTTGGTCTGATTTAAGGCTAAAAAGGATGTGTGAAAAAGCACACATCAACTTATCTCCTTCTTTTTGTCGAAACACAAAAGTGTGTCGAAGAATGAGAATGAAAATGAATGCGTGCATGCTCCCCCTTGAATGTAGCTCCCCGTTGATCAATACTCCCCGTTGCTAGGGTACCAACGTATATGATGCAAGAAATAAGAAAGCTAGAAAAACAAAGATTAGTGCATGATCGACTCCCCCTTGATCAATACTCCCCATTGCTAGGGTACCAACGCATATGATGCAAGGATGAAGAATCCTACAAAATAAAGGTTAGTACAAGATAGTATATTGTGCATTCAATAAATGTTGACGGAAGCTCCCCTTACTTTAGGGCGTCAATATGAACCTACAAACCAAATGTTAGTAGACTAGAAGCTTTGTTAGTGGACATGTATGTCATATACAACCAAGTGTATATGATGGTGAATCTACAATGAAAAGATTAGTGCAATATATTTCATCTAAAAAAATAAGAAAAATAAAGTGTATTCTTCTAATAAGAAATACAATTAAAATAAAAATGCGAATATAATATGATAAAATCCCTCAAAGTAATACCTAGAAGGGAAATTGAAATATTAATGGTTAGGGTGAGTGGTGCACGTGTTGGTGTTAGAGAGAATGCAAAAATGAGAAAAATATAGAAAATTCTGCAGGTTTCTGGCGGCACCAAACGAATACACGGGCGGAACCCTGGTTTTGGTTCCACCTGGTCCGCTGGGCCAAAACTGGGAATACCCAGAAATTACACGGGCGGAACCCAAAATTTGGTTACACCATATCCGCCAGACTGCAAATTCTTAACAGACCAAGTTTTTGACGGTCGAAACGATTTTTTAATTCCGAAATTTTTCCTAAAACAGAAGCACAATATTAAATCTGATTGGGAAATGACAAAGAGGCAAGTAAAAACACGCGTATCGATAGAGTTTAAACGAGGGCTAACGATTTTCATTATACTTTAGTAAAAGTATTGAAAATTTGACAACATCACAAGATTAATAGAAATAGGTTTTACGCTAATCCATGGTGGTGATGATTAGTGAAAGAGTTGATGAAAGGTGGTGGTTATAATGCATGAATTTAGAAACTCATATGTACAGTAAATGCTATAACGAATGAACATATGGACTTGTGCAATCTAAAATTCACAACTTAAAGGGATGAAGGAATATGATATACGTAATTTCAAGAGAAAAGGAAAATGTGAATGGACATTGATATTCAATGATGGCTATAGGTTATGATTTGATCGTTTAGGATTGACGCTAATGAAAATGAAATACGTTTAGAAATAGTGACCTATATCGAACGACAATGGATGAAAGAGTACTAACATGGTTTAGTCCTACATGACCTTTGATGACATTATCATCTACCAAAGATGATGTATCATGCCATAATGTATGTTTGAATGGATTCAAAAGGAAGTGAAGACAATAAGCACCTAGAAACAAACATTTCATAAGAAATGAATAAAGAATACTAAGAACCTATATGAGGATGAGAATGACATTATGAGATGGGAGAGTGTTGGTTAAACCGATGTGTTGAGAAAGTGTTGGGAATGACGGTTTTGATTAATATATCGTTTGCACTGACAATGACGTGCATGATATGTGTTGAGTACAAAAGGATGAAATCCTATGATGGTGTTCTAGAAAATGAAGTTGTGAAGTCCTAGTTTTGAGAAGAATCCTAGACTCCATTTGTTGTTGGTTGTGGAGATGAAGAACTTTGTCAAACACATGATGTGTTTTTCACTTGATGAGATATTGGTATAAACTAGTGATGTTGGGTTAAAAGGGCTTGAAACACTTGTGGTTTTGTGAACCGATTTTAACTAAATGGTGTGTACCTATGTGTTGGTATTTTAGGGTGCAAGAAACATGAGTAAATGTTCTCTAAATACAATTTGACAAAATACAAATATGTGAATGAATTTCTCTCCTCCTCAATCGGTGGACATCCAACATATTGTGTAATGCATCGTATAAAGAATGATGATGAAGTGTTTAGGAGGTTGTAGGTTAATGAAAGCAATGAGCTTAGTAATGTTTTTTGCGGATGTTGGTTAGCATAAAAAGAACTTTATCCTTTAAGTCATGTAGCTCTTCTCTATTAATGCGAGATGATCGCATGACAAGGCATGTGGTTTTCTCAAAGGAGGTGGAAAGGATTAGAGTATTGTTAATGCTAAACAGTGATGGAAGTGATTATTGGAAAGCGGAAGCAATAATGCGAATTATAAAGAGGTTGATTGAAAGATATCCAAACTCAATTTTCAAATCTCTAAGACTCAATCCTATTAGCTATAAAACTAGATGCAAGTGTAGGGGTTCCATAAAATATATTACTAATTCACTTAGCAATAAAGGAATTACAGTTATGCGAGATGAGCATATAAAAGCTAGAATGGAGTGAGATGGCAAATTATTAGTTCTCAATCCATTAAGACAAATTTGTTTGTAACAAAAGATGTCAACAAGATAAAAATCTAAAGATATTATCTAATACAAACAACGCATTCGACTACTAGACATAAAGTTACCACATAGCAACAAATAATCATACTAAGCAAGAGCATGACATTATTTAAAACACTTCATTGTGAAATTGTTTTGTTGTTAAGCTTAGACACTTAAGCATATAACAATCTATGTGATTAATGTGTCTGATAAAATGACTTCTAAATGTTTATCATACCAAGAGTACTTCGACAAATTATAAGTGCACATGAAGTGAACAAATAGTGTGACAAAGTCACAAAAGAAACAAGACGAAAAATTTATGCAACCCATGTTTAAAGGATAACATTTTGGAGCATGTATTATATAGACCATCCTAAGCATGGATCTAATGAATGACTGAAAAAGACACAACCATTCAAATATATAAATATCATATAAAGACATCATGTATCAAAATGACATACCATGAGTTTAACAAGTAACACGTTAATCATGCAAAACATCATATACATAAAGAAAGAAAATATCATATAAATCATGTTAATATATAGTAACATGAAACATATAAACATGCAGGCATCATAAAGAAATAACCAAGGTTTACACATGAATCAACCAAATAGTTAACATGGTTATGTTAAGATGTCCAATCATTATCAAACAAATAACATGTAATAGACACCTGTATGTGTAATGCAAGAGATTTTAATCTTTATGCTTGGAATCTATGATTGAATGATCTAAAAGGTGACATCTATAAGCATGTGTTACGCAAGTGATTTTGTCATCCAAGACCAAGAGATGAGTTTTTGTGTGATAATGAAATATGATAAGAACGTTCTCAAGAAAGCTCTTTGGAACAGGAATCTAAGTGAAGTTACCAACTTCAATAGATCTTGTGTATGCTCTAGAGATAGGGTTTGAACTAGGTTATGAGCAAGGTTTGGTTATGATGGACGCTTGAAAGGAAATAGACACATATAACGTCTTTTAATAAGTAGAATTATTATGTGGAATAGAGTCATCATGCTTATGAAGGCAAAAATGACAAGATGATAAGAAAGCTCTAGATGTTTATTTAAGATCATTTACCCGATTAGGTAAAATGAAATCTCTTATAACACAACCGTTCATGTTGCAAGGAGAGAGTGATGCATAGGATATACATTATCCTTTTAACAAGATGAAGAACTCATGATTACTTGTGCATAATGTTTTTCCAAAACATCATGTTTTTCTAGATGAAGGTATGAAGCCAAAGTGTTTAAATCGGATAGTGCTATCCTAAATATACTTGGTCTCAAGATTATACTAGATGATGACAAGAGGAATTAATCTCGAGTTTCTTATGTATACCCCTCAAGAGTCATTTTTGCTCGGGGTACTTGAGGTTGGCTTTGAGATTGCATTTTAACATATGTTGTTAAGATGTTGATTAAAGGTTTAATGAAACTTATGCAAAAGTTAAAAGTATTACCAATACTTTGATAACTTGTGAAAGTGGTACTACTTAAACCTAGTGTAACTGAATGTGAGCTTCATGCTCATTTGATGGTAAAGGTTCTAAACCTATAGGTGGTAAGGTATGGTTGAGTGTTTAGACAAAGGGCTTTTTGAGCAATGCACTCAATGAATTCAAACTATGGTAAGAATGATGGATTGGTTGATCTAGATGGCAGGTATTCTAGTGTGTCTTAATAAAGATGTGGTGATGTAGGGGTTTGTTGTGCTATGAAAGTACTTAAGTTTCATAGATGTTAAAAGTAAAACGGATAGATATTAAGCCTTGTGGTCCATAACTAGTGAGTGAAGTTCTTGAGGTTTTGGTTATGTTTGTGAAGCTTAGGGGCTGAGATATATCATAGAAGTAAATGAGATGATGGTGAACGAACAAGTGAACTTAAGTACTCAATGTTCAATGATGAAGACCTATTGTCATTTGTTTTACCCCTATTGATTGAGAGAGTGTTAGGATAAGTGTTCTAGTCGTGATGAGTGTTTTAACAAACATTGTTAAAATACTTGGGTGTTGATTTTTCGGATATGACTTTTAATGACTACGGTAGTAAGTCAAGTTTACTTGAATATTTCGAACGAAATACTTAAGTTGTCAATCCTGCTTAGTTGAGATTGGGTAGGATAGAAGGATAGCAAGACTCGATAATACATCTATAACTTAAGAGTGAGTTATGACTCGATGTAAATCCTTATCGTCTTGAAGGTTGACACATTATTTTCATGTTAACCAAGTGAGGTAACATATGTAGATATAAGACGATATCTATAGTCATAATTTAGACTTGGGATTTAGATATTATATGTAATCTTTGTAAATAATGAGTCTGGATTAGTTAGGAAGTTGTCAAGTCACCATATAAGTGAGGCTAATGGATGAAGGATTAGTTAAGGATGAAAGAATGTAGTAACCGTGGGTAATGATTACAAAACATTTATGGTTAAGGGACCCACGGATGTCAAGGAACCAAATAAAGGATTCCTTCCTTTTTGTAGAAAGGTTCCTTGTGTTGTTTTTAGAGAGTTTTGAAATCATGGCGGGAGCGATGATCCTATTGTTGAAGTGTACTAAGATAGTCCTAATATTAGTGATAAATACTAAGAAGTATGTTGGTAACAAGTATGGATCTTAAGGATTGCTGAACAAATTCAAAAAATTAAAAAATTAATTATTGATGTACTACCGGCGGAACCCTCAGAATACATAGGCGGAACCCAGATTTTGGTTCCGCCTGGTCCGTTGGGCCAAAACTGGGTTTACCCAGATATTACACTGGCGGAACCCTGAATTTGGTTCTGCCAGTTTTGCCAAGTCACAGAAACGAGACAAAACAGTATTCTCGAGGTCGAGACGTTTTCCAAATTTTTTCAAAAATTCTTGGAACATAAACTTAAATTGATATCTGATTAGGAAATGCAAAAAATGAATATAGAAACATTCTTACCGTTAGACTTTGACCGGGGGCTAGCGAATTTCACTATACTTAGTGAAATATCCATGAACTTGAAAATTTGACAACATCCCAAATGTTGTCTACCTGCATATCCGATAGTACAAAACATTGTCCAAAGATAACAAGAGATCCTAGAAGTACATATATCCATGAAACACATTGTTTAACTACCAAATTGTTCAAATTTCAAGTTATGCCAAACACTCCTTAACGATGGACATTTATCGACTTCCCGAAACTCATTCAAATATCCTAATTATACTTGGAACATATGCACCTAATTAGATGTGATAGATTAAAACCAAAAACACATATTTTAACACATGTTAGCATATAGATCAAGTTGAGGATTACGAACTTACCATAAATGGAAATTAAGCCAAAGACGGAAAATTGATAACATCAAAGTGTTATCGACCAAACATGATACGATTAGTTTACATGATCAATCAAAGATGAGTTACTATCTTATAGCATGACACATTCATTAAACACCATAGTAGAAGCATATATACCAAACACCATTTTACATGACTACTATATGTTTAACAACGTAGTGACTCATTTAGACACTTGATCATATTTCATGATACTTAATTAGTGTTACTTAATTATCATTCATAAGTAATCTATGTAAAATAATCACATAACATATGCAAAGATGAAAATCTAAGACTATAAGTAATACAAAAGCAATTTATCAACTTGGTGCACAAGATCTAATCAAAAGTCCTATTGTGCATAAACAAGACATCGAAAAACAAGCAAATAGAATATCATTGCAAGATTGACACTTATAAATCACAAATAAACAAGTGCAATCGCAACATTCAATAATCACGCAACATATATGCATACAACTAAAATAAGTAGTCATTTAGCATATCATAAAAAGAAAAATACTTTGCGTTTAAATATGACGATATATGCCAAGCATGATTAGTTTCATTTATATATATAGATATCACCAAATTCTTTAGTTTCAAAAGAAATTACATCAATGTTCAAAGGATCCTAACTTAAATTTGCCTAACTCAAAAGTTTGAGTTTCTAGGTCAAAATAAAACTTAATATTTTGGACACACTATAGTATTTGGTTTATTCTTTTGACTTCATATTAGATTAAGGCCATGACATTATTTTTAAAAGAAAGTAGACACAATTCCCTTCAAATTGATAGGTGGCGCGACTCCTACGAACTTACGGTTAATTAGTTATGAATTTTTGAAGTTGGACAAAAATTGTATACTGTGCAGACCAAGGTACCTTTCTCCAAAGGGTAAGGAACCCTTTTGAGGGTTCCGAGTGATCCGCGGGGTTTGCTGTAACAAAATGTCACAGAATGCTAAAAACGTGTATTTCGCATAGATAAAAATGTGTAGGACTTACTAGATTTGTTAGTAAACATATAATACACCTATTTTAACATCATTACTTCTTATGTGACTTATCTAAACATTTACGGAGGTGATTATTCAACTAAATTTATAGTTAACCCAAACACTCCTTTTAAAACCGTATTTTACGTACATTAGCTCTAACCACATAATTTGACACTTACAAATTTTTAAGAAATGTTTTCTTTTATTTTTTAAGGACACCTTCAAGCTTGTATACAAAGTAATATTTAACCACAAAATTTCTAAGTATACTTAACGAAACATTTTTCATATTATATTCCGCTTCAATGGTAATTTGATACATGGATCGTGCTCCATTTTAAAAACCATTTGTTTTGAAAATAAGAGCTACGAAGCTCTGATTCCAATTGTGAAAACGTAGAGGGGCTGAATACGTTACCATTTAAAACTCTTTAAGCTTGTTGTATCAAATATCCATTGTTAGCTTTGTTCTAATATGAAAGATGTTAAGTTTAGTTTATGACTAGCATAAACTTAAGACATGTTATCACACAAGCATAATCAACAAGTCACAACACAAACAATCACATAATGCAAACATTAAAGTAAAGCAATAAGTAAAAGGAAAGTGCAAACCGAACACGAGGATTTATAGTGGTTCGGTCATGGATCTCCTCTCCACCCTACTCCACTCCTCGAGTACCCAACTCGAGAGTTACTTCACGAGATCAACAACCTCCCTTCTCGGCGGAGAAAACCTTACAATCGTCGCTTACACTTTATCCGGTACAAAGCTACCGAGTTCTTTTACAAGGTACAACCACTCCTATCGTCGCCTATACAATATTTCCGACACTAAGCTAGATGTCAAGTTCTTTCCAAGGGTACGACCACTCCCGCTATGTTTTGTGGCCCAACATAAAAACCTTGTGTTTTATGGCACAAACACATAAACCATATATTCTATATTGTGATGATACAATGAAGATCCATGACATAAAAGTTTTATGGATATGAATGACTAATCTACATGAACTTCTTTGAATAAGAAGTCTTCAATCATTGAGGATGTCAAGAGCCCTTGAATCTTCATATGTTGGAATGCTTTAATGAAATGATGACTGATGGATCATGAAGTATGATATGCTTACAACATAATGAATGTTAAAAGCATTATGATCATTATGGAAAGGGTGATTGATTTATGTTTCTACATGCTTTTCTATCTATCTACATGTGTGTAGTTTTTCATCAAGTTCATAAGTAAACCATGAACTCCTATTTATAGCCAAACAAACAACGTGGTTTTCCAAAACAACTTTCCAAAATTAACAAAGATATAAACCATGTTCCAAAACCATGTTCCAAATATCTTACTATATTTATCTCTATTCACATCAAGATCTTATGGAAAGTCAACTTCTAGATTTGAAAACCTTTCCATAAATGCTCATGATGCATTCCATGATGTCATGTATATATTTCTATTTTTGATTAAAATATATATGAAAGTAAACTTGTAAAGTTACTAGAAAATGTATTAGCTTGCTATATAATATTTAGTAAGTTACTAAAAATGTTTTATGTACTTATGTTGTTATAAGACACATTTTTATAGATTGTAAACTTACTAATATTATCTAGACACCTAATGTGGCACTTATTCTATTTAACACCTAAAGTGTACTTTGACATATAAAATACTTAAGGACTCTAAAAGTATTTTAGTCATTCTAAATGGTTGGTCAAGGTGTTTAATCATAATGCCACATAACAAACATGTAAGAACCTGTATTGTAGCATACGATGACACGAGATATTGAGAGGTGTTGAATGTATGTTGAGACAAACTATGATTACAAGTAACTTGTACATTTTACTTTATGTATTAAGTTATATGTTTGTCATCAATCAAAACAAACGAGACTGTATAGATTAAATATCGTAATATTTGCACTAACAAGGGTTTTGTGTAAATTTGATTTGGGAATGATTTTAGATTTGATTAGTTGTTTGTGGTTGGAGCCGTTACCCTCTAGGGCCACGTTTGGATCGGATTTGGCCGGATAACGCAAGCCGAGACCCTCCGGTCTCGAGCTTTTGCGTCGTGGTTCACGGGAAATGAGCCGAGACCCTTTGATCTCGAGCTCGTGGCTCGTTTGTTTGGTCCGAGAGGTCTAGCTGAGGCCCTATGGGTCCGGTTGAGGCTTTTCATGTTTTCTTGATGTTATTTACTTGTGGTTATTCTTGCTATTATTGTTGTTGTTATTATTATTGTTGTTGTTGTTGTTGTTTATGTTGTTGGCCGAAGGAAAGAAGAGGTCGAGACCTCGTGATCTCGGCAATGGGTTGAAATTTTATTTGTGGAGATGTGTTGACGAAAAGAAAGTGGGAACCGATTTGATACGGTTATTAGTTGACGGAGATAGGTTAGTTGGGTACCGTAGTCGGACCCGGATGTTGGAGTTTGATTTAAGGGATTGATATGGACTTGTTGATGGAGTTACTTTGATACTTGACATTAATTATTGTTGGACTTATGAGCTTGAGCGAGTCAGGGTCACCTTGACTCACTAGTCAACGGTTGACTTCGACAATCCCCGTAACATTGGACTTGGATTGTATAAGCCGAGATGTGATTTCTCGGACTTGTGACTCGAATAAATAATAACTCGACATATAATATAATCGTAAAATACATATATATATATATATATATATATATATATATATATATATATATATATATATATATATATATATATTATCAATATTAACTAGTATAATAGTGTTACATTAAACATTAAACTATTAACTAGTATAATGTTAACGTAAATATTATTATCAATAAATATATGCGAGGTTATGTTCACGAATGAATTTATTTTTGGAAAATAAATAATATGAGTGCGAGTTATTAAATATTCGGGGGCACACAAATCTAAGTTTATCGTTATCGTTATATATGGACTAATTGTTGCTAGTCATAGATAGTTAAAGATAATATACTCGATCTAAATAACTATCAAACTTATTTAGTCGACGGATTAAATAATACCTCTTTAGTTATATCGACGGAGTTTATTATTAAGTAACATATCCTACGACGCCCTAGGTCATGATATGTGTTCGGGATAATAAGTTAAATGAATATTTTGTAAAGTTTGACAATCTATTTATAAGGCTTACTAAACCCTAAGACTTATGACGTAGATTTATGTGGTATTTTGCGAATTAGATTGTGGTATGGTTTTGGAATAATAAGTAAAATAAATACGTTGTTGAGGATTATCGGATTGACGAACTCGATAACCCTTGGCAATCTATTTAAAAGACTAATGTGCATCCCGTATGATTTTGATTGTGATGCTTGAGTGTGCATCCTGTGTGATATTGATTGTGACTTGGTTAGCATAGCAAGAGTCTTGATATATGTGTCGGTCCACAAATGTATTGTTGATTTAAACCTATGGACTCACCAGCGTAAGCTAACTTTTTAGCATGTTTTTTCAGGTAATTGATTGATGATTTGGTATGCTTGTTGGAGGTTTGGCAAGGCGTTTAGTCAAAGGATCTATTTAAACTCTGATAATATGTGTGGACCTATAATCTATTTTCTTTTGGGCCTTACTTTTGATTTGGGAAGTATGAAAACTTTAAAACCCATCGTTGGTTCTATTTTTAATTATGACTTTTATTATCTCGTCTCTTTATCCCTTGTGATGCATACCAATTGAGTAGCACCCCGAAAGCTTGTAAGTCTTCCGCTGTACCAAATTTTGGGGGTGTTACAGATCTCCACAAATGTCACAACATGGGTACATCATACGATCCTCTGGCAAGTGATCATTAAAACCACAGTGGGGGCATGGTTGATAGGGTATAGCCTTCTGTTTCATTGTTTGTTTAGAGGATGAGGCATACTTATAAGCTTGAGCTTTATAGTTTGCCAGAGCATTATGAGAGGCTAGATGTGACTTGTGGTCTGATGTCCTATGATCTTCTTGCTTGCATATCATGCAAAATACAATCCTATAGCAATCATCAGTGGTATGTGTTGTGTAGCTGTATAGCTCACATCTCTGACGAGATTTGGCTGTTGATTTGGGTTTTGACACACTTGAGGAAGCTGACACTTGTTCCTTGACTGAGGTATTTTTCTCAGCGGACTCAAGTTTCTCAGTCAGCTTCCTAACAAGTTCAGCTAACTGCTCAAACTTTGAGTCAGTGCTTTCAGAATTTGTTTCATTTGGGACAGATGGTGTTGGTGTTTCAGTGAGAACAGGAACTTCAGTGTTTGGTGAAGGTCTTTTCAGGATAGTTCTTCCTAATCCGGGTTTTTCTTTGGGTGAGTGAGGTTGATAGGCAAGGGGTGCAAGGTCAGAAGTCGGTGCAGCACCCTGAAGAACTTTTAGTGGTGGCCGTGGAGTTTGTGAATCTGATTTAGACTCATTGATGGACTCAATGATGATGGGTTTTTCAGTGAGTCCAAGCATATCTTTCAAATCCTGACTTTTAGGCTGCAAGATTTTACCAGTGTCAAAATTTGGCAACATTCTATCAGGGTTGACTCTTTCAACCCAGTCATTTGACTTGGTTTTCATTTCTTTTTCAAAAGATACGCCAGCTGGCAGGAATGGTTTGTGATTTTCACTGGAGGTTTCTGTGAGTTGGTCTTCTCCTAAGACTCTTTTCTTAGAACTAGGAATTAGACTAACAGTATCAAAAACCTTAGGATTCTTTTGAGTCCAGCTTTCAATGATGGCCTTTTCTTTCTCTTAAGTTCTTCTTGAAGAGCATGATTTAATTTTACAAGTTCAGTATTTTGAATTTTTAGTGTTACATACTCAAGTTTAGCTTGTTTTAGGGCAAGAAGTTCATCCCTACACTTGTTAATTTCAAAACTGAGTTTGTCAAATTTTGAAAACAGATTCAATCTTTGCTCTTCAACATACTTAAGATCAACATTAATGTAATTAAGATAGGATTGCCAATCAGAATCATCATCCATGGAGAGTAAAATGTTTACCTTCCTCATGGTGATGTTGACCCATTCTCCATTTCTGGCATGACTTTTGCCAACTGCCAGTTTGTTGTCTTCAGAGAGTGCCATCAATGCACTAACACGAACTTCTTCATCATCAGAAGATACAGCTTCCTCATCCCAGTCGAATGTTTCAGCGACAAGTCCTTTGTTTTTGCCCTGGATCGGTTTTGGAACTTGTGGTGACTGAGAGCTTGAGGGTGCAGCTTCAAGAAGGGCAAGTTTTGCCTTAGCTTTTCTATACTTAGCCTCAAAATCTTTATGTGAACTTTTCTCATTGGATTTCGAAAAATGTTGAGAGGACTGAAGCATTTTGGGTTGAAATTTACTAGTTCCTGAGGAACTATTTAATGAGAACTTGTATAAGGGTTCTGAGGTCGTTTTAGAAAAACAGTCTTATGCAAAGTGACCCTTTTTACCACACTTAAAACATTCAGTACTCTCATTAGCCTTTGCATTTGAAAAGTTTTTGTTTCTTTTGATAAAACATTTTGAGTTAGCAAGGAGTGCCCTTTCCTGGACTTCAACTTGTAAATCCCTGAGGTACTCCTCACTACTCCTTTCATCAGCCTCATCATCTTAGTTCTCTTGGAAATCCTGCACAACACCATTAGAATAGAAAGTAGTTGATATGGGTGGACTGGTCATTATCAAGGCCTTTTTGGTCTCTTGAGCTTTCTTGGAATCAGGGTATCTCCTAGAGATTAAGTTGTCTTTGTAGGCAAACTTCCCATAGATTTGAGGGAGCTCAAGATTTTGAATATGATTAGCATTTCTTAGGCCCTGAGAGAAGTTTAACCACTTCTCAGGGAGACTGTTGACAAAGCCAACATTGATTTCATGCTTAGACAGGACTACACAATCATTTGACAGTTCATTAAGAAGGGTTTTATAACGGGTATAGGTCTGAGAGAGACTTTCAGAGTCTTTGGCCCTGAAAGTATTATACTCAAGTTTCAGATCCATGATCCTGTTTTCCTTGGTATCTGAGGGACCTTTATAGTTGTGAACCAAGCCAGCCCAAGTTTGCTTAGCAGTTGGACAGTTAATGACTGATTCCATTATATCGTCAGGAAGACATGATATAATGATGCTTTGTAGGCGCTGGTCTTGGTTGACCACCCTCCTCTCATCTGGGGTCCACTGAGCTTCAGGTTTGACTAAACCTTCAGCAGTTTTGGGGACAAATGGCCCTTCATTAATTAACATACTGTAGTAAGGTTCCATTCCAGTCAAATAGCAAAGCATGCGCTTTTTCCATTTGTTGAATTTTCCAACTTCAAGTCTTGGGGCAGTAGCAGTATAAGCTCCTCCCTTTTTATCGACAAGTTGGGGTACATTATCAGCCATGGTAGGATTTTAATTTTAAAAACTTTTGAGCACTCTTTGTTTTGAAAAGTTTTATAAACCAGAGGCTCTGATACCACTTGTTATTCCATTATACTTGGTTAATAATAACTAGAAAGTTACACTAACCAAGTTCCATGACTAGTAATGTTTCAATGATTAAAGACAATAAGTAAACGTAAATGATAAAAACAAAGAAAACTTTTTCAATGATTAATTCTTATTAGAAATCAATCAAAGAATTATACCCCAAGTGTTTGCGGAATAACACTTGGGATTGAAATGACAAGTGTGGTGTGTGACTCCTCACGAATCTTAAGTTAAACATAAGAGACAACTAAAGGACCTCACTGAGCTATCTTAGGGGCTAGGTTGTTCTTTGGAGGAGTAAAGTGTTTGTGAATGTCTAAGCATTAATTGCACAAACTTGTTTTACTCCTCGTTATGATTCCTATTTAGACACAAGGGGAAAAAACAAACCTATTGATGAAGACAAAAGATGACCTAGACTAGTAGTGACAAAATACTGACTTATTTTGTCACTGTTACAATAGGCTATTTTGGATATAAGACAATACCCCTTTCTGAGGCACAGTGATGACATTGTCATGACATAACCCATTCAGGGAAAGTTTGACTTCAGGTTGATAAGGACACCTTCTTATCCGTTCAAACGTTTCCCACTCCTTCCCGCCTATTCTTCAATCACTTGGTCTTCAGTCTTCAGTCTTTTAGTTGTTGAGGAGCCTGGGGGTTCAGTAAGCTATTGTCATCACTTACGGAACCCATCACCTTCTTCTTTGGCATAAGTGCCACTCACTGAGTTCCGCCTCACAGAGTGAAGAGGCTTTCTTCTTAGACTCGTCTTATGCTTCCTGAAGATAACTCACTGAGTTACTATTCACTCAGTGACATGAGAGTTGTTTACGGATCTTGACACTTAGGTTGTTTTTTTATTCAAAATCCATGTTTATCTTTCGCATCATTAATGATCCGGGATGGCCTAGCCGATCATGCCAAACGATAAATTTTTCTCGGTCAATTAGTTTTTTTATTTATGACCACATTTGTTTCAACAATATTAATCGTAGTGTAATACAACCCGGATGAAAATGCGGGTAATTTTTCTAAAACTTTCTTTTTTCCCAAAATCATATTCGTAATATGAAGGTGCTCATCATGTCTTTCATTTGTAGTCTCAATATGATATCCATTTCGATGAATATCTTTAAAACTTAATAAATTCCTTTGAGACTTGGGGGAAAATAGTGCATTGTCAATTTTAAACATTGTTCCTTCGGGTAATAATATATGTGCCTTTCTATAACCTTTTATTAGCTTTGCACTACCCGAGATAGTACTCACATTTGATACTTGTATGTTTAAGTTTGAGAAATATTTCTCCTTTTTGAGTATCGTGTGTGTGGTTGCACTATCCACTAGACATATGTCTTCATCATCAATAATAAGTTATGCTACACGATCCATATTCTTCAAAATAAAACACATATTATAAGTAAAATATTTAACATAATAATTAAAAGGAAATAACATGTTTTATTAAGCCAAGTGAATAATCATAGATAAAGTACGTCTCATAGGACAACATAGGTAAACTTGAAAGAAAATAAACAAGACAAAAACAAGATCATCATCAACGTTAAGATGTTTTACTCTTGGCTTTATTGGCACTCTTATTATTGGCTTTATAGATCACTCATTTATGAGGAAATCACTGACATCCAAATGAGTGTTATCATTTGGGTCTTTTGGAACACCAAGGTTGTCAACACCGAGGCTATCGATATCAAGTCTATCGATTTTCCCTTCATCATATGCAAAGTTAACTTCGACCCATTTTCCTTTGTTCTTTTGGGATCGTTGTTAGAGTTCCACCAAATGTTTGGGTGTGCGACATGCAGCTAACAACAACTAACATCAAACATCTAACGACTAAAAGCTTCTTAAATTGCTTTAACATGTCTTAAAATATCTGAAACTTCTTATACATATCTAAGAAATTCTGAAACTACTCAAACAACGAATCCAACTTTAAATCATTCTTGCAAATCTTAACTAACCAATTCAATCCAAACTAACTAATAGACGATTGTGACAAATCACGAAACTTTTAATCAACCTGAACTATACCGAAAAACCAAACTAGATTCTCAAACACCAAATACCTCACACAATTCTAATAACCCATTTACAAATGGATCTCAATTAAACCAATCAAATTAAATTTCACTTTCTGTGAACAGATAAACCCGAATGAATGACGATACCAAAGTTTCAATAAATAAACAAATCAAAAGCATCTATTGTCATAACATAATATTGACATGCTATTGGAATAATTTTTCAAAATGCTAGTTCCAAACTTTTTATCTAATTGCAATCCCAAAATTGGCCCAATAAAACTAATTCACATCTCAAATAAAGAAGATTCATATACTCATCTGGAAAATACACATGTGTCCGAACGAAGTTACGACTCCGATAACCTTTTCATATAACAAGCTTTTGATACCATGCAGATTTCAAAAAAAAGGAATAACTTATGTATTAACTTGATAAAGAAAGAGTCTTTATAGATCATACAAATAGACAATAAAACAAATTGACGCTCTAATCTTAGATAAGCTAAATGGGCCGACATATTAGACTTTCTTAACTAAACAACTAAGAAAATTATAGATAATTACAAACCAATCAATCACTATACATACGCGGGTGTCCAAAGGATAATGCTAGTAAAACAACCGGTTTATGTTGGTGATTTTGCGTCACCAATATGATTTAAGTATAATGGATTGATTTAATTTACCAATGTGAAATCATGATAAATGTTCAACAAGTCGGGGTTGTGCAGAGTGCACACTTGTATGATGTTATTGTGATTATCGCCCCGAATCACGGGGGTCCCGGGGCAGCGCCCCTGGTAGTGGGGTTCCAGGGGCGGCAGCCCCTGGTAGCAGGGTCCAAGGGGCTATATTAAAAACGCACTAAAAATAAAATTTCCCGTTATTTGGACCTATATTTTACTCGGTAATTTTACTGTTTTAATGGTTATAATAACTGCATAGTAGTTACAACCATTTGTCAGTTTTGGTTGGTCAATACATCTTGTTTCTCTGGTTCGGTTTCATAATATCAAAACACATTCTCGTTTCAAAAATCTGAGTTTTATCCGATTAATGATTTCGATAGAACCATCGAAATACTTCGATCTGAAAGTGTTTACACGACTCTCAGATTACTGTGATCCAAATAATTCTAACACTTTAGGCATTTGATTTTGAAAGGCGTATATATCGTTGTTTAGGCTTGTTGTTTACTAGCATTATACTATATCTAGATTTCTTGTTTTATAAATATTGCGATTCTAAAATTCATATAAATCGTAGTTTAGTTTAAAAACAAATATTCTTTAAATACGAAGGCCTATCTCCAAAGTTCGCTTTATACCTCCGGAATGCTGGAGACGACCATGACCAAACCTGTTGGAAACCATGAGTGGAACTTGCAATTGCTTTGACAAAATTAAGATGATAAGATTTACATTTCAACTTTGAACCCATAAACGCATGAACTCATACACTCATGACTCGTATAACCAATTCTAATGATGACCATTGTTTTTTGAGTCTCGGTAATGTTAGCACTAGGTTCCTTTTTAACCATCTATATTTTGTTTTCTTTCTCTAACTTTGTACGAAAAGAATGAGTATTTAACTTAGAGCCTTTTACTTGTTTTTGTTCTCGTTTTGCATGTTATGGCTTATATATATTTGCCCGTGTCTTGCTTATTTTCTATAACATTTTAGTAATTTGTTGTTTTTATCTACACTAATAAAGTGGTGTTTACTTTTCTCTTAGTGAAAAAAATTGTGGGCCCAAAACTCTTATTCTTTCTTAATGAAGAGACCCATTAAAATTACGCCCTCCCTTTTAAGAAGCAAATTAAGAGCTTCATATAGAATCATTTAGTAAAGTGTAAACACACTTAAGTCTATCTCATAGAATATAAAATAGGTGTAACTCGCGTGGACCAAGTGATTTTGTTTTTATTTATTTTTTTGTTTTGGGGGGGGGGGGGGGGGGGGGGGGGGGTTAGATTATTTTTGTGTGACCTTTTTAGCTTTGTTTTTAACATGATGTTTCGTTGCTTTAAGAATCCTAAACTCACAAACCGGTTTGGGCTTATTTATCATTTAATATTTAAGACATAGATGCAAATAGGAAACTATATTTCTTTTTAATGTCACACGTTTGTTTCAGATTGGACTGTTCAAAAACAGGCATCTTTTTTAACAAATAAGAATGAGCTACATAATGCACTCATGCAGATTTATAAATTTAAGAAGATCAAAATGACATTAATACCCAAGTGGAAAAACTGCATGGAAACCGAAATCAAGGACCTATGAACGGCGTGGGGGTGAACATAGACGCCTAAACAATGCAAATCACATTTAGGACCAAATCCGTTTGGTTGAGAGGTGTGGGATTCGGATTTGGGTATGGGATATGATTAATTGTGTTTGGTAGACAAAGTAATACTTTGAAACCTGCGAGACCCACTACTTTTTCATTCCACTCAAATATAGTGGGTTTTATGTAAAACCCGTAGGACCCATTGTACTTCTCTCACAACATTTCATTTTTTTTATTAAAATATTATATTTAAATACAATTTAATTATTATATTAATTAAAATATATTTTCTCTCTTTTAATATTCATTCTTCATAACCAACTGCCTAGCGCAGTTGGCCACCTTGGGCCCTTCTGGGTCTTGGGGGAAGGTTTTACCCAGGGTTCGATTCTCGCTAGAGACGGATTTTGGGGTTTTCCTTTCAGGCGGACGAGGAGTGGGGAAACCTGGGCTTATGCTGCAGGGACGTGAAGGCCAAATACCGCTGGTGGTTGAAAACCCACCTACTAACTGTAACCACTAAGCCGATACTAACAAAGCCGTTCTAAAAAAAAAATATTCATTCTTCATAAATTCAAATCCAAATCCGAATCCAAACCCATTTATAAACCAAACGGCCCTTAATGTTTATTCTTGATAGGACTATATTAAACTGTAACAAAAAATGATGTCAAATCAACCAAATATCATTGTAGACCAATATGTTTGCTATCCAATAACATACAATTACAAAGTAACAAACTAATAGCGCAAAAAACAAAAACTGTTCTAAAAAAAAGGGTTATTTTCACGTATAGGTAATGAATTTTTAAAATTTTTCCATGTTAGGTAATGAATTCTCGAAAATACTAAGTTAGATAACCAAACTTTCATCTTTGTCCAATGTTAGGTAATTTTGCCAGATGTCCAACTAGTAACCGGTGCAACCGGTTACCATTGTACCAAATTTTCTAAAATTTTCAATGTTAGGTAACGAACTTTTTAAAATTTCCAATTATCATCATCTGTTCCACCACAACCACCATCTCCGCCACTCCCTACCACCACAGCAAACAATCACGATGTTCATATTCATTCTCATCATATATAGTTTTATCTAGCCCCATTATTTTCTTTAACTCATCATGATCAATCCATCAAGCACCTCCATTTTCTATTTTAGATATTTAATTCATTACAGTTATTGAAAGGAAATAAATTCGACTAAAACCATCTTTTATTTTCTAATTTCCAGAATAGATCTATAATTTCTAATTTTTACAATGCCAAAACAATACATAAATAAATTAGCTAACCTTTCAAGAACCTCCATTTCGAATTCACCTTTCCAAGCTGCTTGTTCCAACGTCTTTCTCGTAACTTCTTCCATAGGCGAATCGCCTGAAAAAGCATCATATCAGGTCCTACCTTCGCCTATTTTACCAAAATATCCACACCATTATATCCCATTTCCGGAGGTAGCACAACCGCTCTAGATACTTGCAAGATCAATCTCTCGCCATTTTTAGCCTTTTTGAACAGCAGCGGATTCATAGACCTTAAAAACCCACCAATTTCAGTCGGGTCGCCTTTCGGGTGAAAGATATTTATGTATTGTAACTTTGAACATTGCACAAAGTTTGGTTACATAACATAGTATTTTCGAAAGTAAATTACCTAACATAGGAAATTTTTCAAACTTCATTACCTATACGTAGAAATAACCCGCGTTTATATGACGTCACATGTGGGCCCCATAAACGTAGCCGGTAATAGTACCTAACTTAGCCGGTTTGACAAAGTTTTGTTACCTAACATGGTATTTTTGAGAATTCGTTACCTAACATGGGAAACTTTTCAAAGTTCGTTACCTATATGTGAAAATAACCCAAAAAAAGGCTCGTGTAGTTTAACTTTTTCATTGTCTCAGCAATAAATCTTTCCAAACAGGAAACTCACAAAAAAAATAAGTCAATTTGGACAAGCATGTTATTTTTTATTTTTATTTTTATTTATTTATTTTTGAACTGCAACAATTATATTACCACAAAGAACAAACTTACAAAAGAGAAGATCCCTCTACACGATATAGAAGGGACCATCAAGAGACCCAACAAATTGAGAGAGAACAACCAGGACTTAGCCTACAAATAACCACACAACCAGAAACTATAAAAGGAAAAAACCCACCAGCTAGATCAGCTTGATGGAAGGTGTGTTATGCCGCTCGAAACAATCAAACCACTGATCCAATCATCCCATTTCAAATTACCTTTTTTCATCCTAGCCGCTATCCACTCAATCCCCCTTCCTTGGACAAGCATGTTATGCGTTTATATTCATCATACAAATGGATTGATGAGGTTCACCGAATCAAATAAACTATTAGAATACGTATTTTATAATTTTCTATCATTGTGGGTAGCTTTTAAAATTTAGCATGACTCTAGCCTTTCTTAGGAAAATGATAATCAATCGTAGCACCAGAGAACTAGAGAGACTTGACAAGTTTATATTTTAAACTGAAACAATCGAAAGCTGATATTATTTTTTTAGAAAAGCAACAATTTATAAGAACTACAAAGATACAATACACGGCGTCTCACCTCAATTAACAAGCTAATTAAAAGAAGACGAGACCTAAAAGATAAAAACAATAATAAAACAAAATACCATCACGCTATCCTCACAAAGAAAGCTGATATTATTATTTTTACATATGATCTGAAAAAATTGCTACAACAAAGTTTTGAGACATGCCCTATACTCGTTATTTTTTACTAGGTATGAAGTATGGTCTAACTCCTACAACGTTTGGCGCATAAACGAGAAATATTATCTCTCTTTATACCTATTTTCATTTTACCACATTTTCTGCCCCATCTTAAACGCAAAATTTGAAGAGATCAGTTAATCACACCAATTATTCCTCCAAAAATCATTCTTATTTAGCCTTTTCTTTCGGGAGGTGATTTGCACACTCCATAAATTTATTAGCACATTCTAAAATATGTGTATTGCCATTTATACCTTCAAATACCCAAGTGTTATCACTTACCTTTTAAAACTAGCATAAGGGTATAAAAGTCACGACACATATTTTTGAGTGTGTCAATCAATTTATGAAGTGTGTAAATCACTTCCCTTTTCTTAAAACTAGACGAGTACCCGTGCATAGCAACGGGATTTTATAGCGACAGATAGTTTATTGATAAAAAAAGTTTATAGGTTATAAACGAAAAATAATAAAAGTTTGAAGATTTGGGAATTAAACATAACTTTTTGAAACCCAGTTCGACCCGGGTGGTTCAATTGGTTGAACCGTTCCGGTCGAAAAACAGGTTTGAAGCGTCCCGGGTCAACCTGTTTTGTGTTTTAATTGGTTGTATTTAATTTGGTAGATATGTTTTAATTGGTTGTACAATGTGAATAAATCATTGTACTTTTAAGTAATGGATAATGTTTTGAAACCCGGTTCGACCTGGTTGAACATTCAACCGGTTAAACCGTTCCGGTCGAAAAATTGATCGATTTAAACCAGGTCAACTTGCTAGGTTGGGTCGAAAACGGGTCAAATCAAACTGGGTCAACCCGCCGGGTTTGAAGCGTCCCGGGTCAACCCGATTTGTGTTTAAATTGGTTGTATTTAATTTGGTAGATGTGTTTTAATTTGGTTGTACAATGTGAATAAATCATTGTACTTTTGAGTATTGGGGTGTTTTAATAAGAGTATTAATTCCATTTCACTTTCTCTCTCATTTGACCATTGTTGAAAACTCAACATTTCACTTTTGACCATTTTTATATTATAAGGGTGGTGGCAATGGTCACTACAAAAAAATCTCGTACCTCCCAACCCACCAATAATATCATTCCACCTCACTAATACTTTTTTCATACCTCTCAACCCTTTTTTAGTGTCAATGGTCATTTTTTCATACCTCCCAAACCACGCTTTTGTTTTTAGCTCCAACGTTCACAAAACTTACCTCCCAACGTATACATTTCCACCAAACCGCAGCAGTGAAATACCCCGGCTGGACCAAACCGCTCACCCAAACCGCTGGGGTAGCGGCGGTGTTCCCCGGCGGTTTGGGGCAAACCGCTGGCCACCCCGCAACCACTGCCACTACCCTAAGTAGTATAGATTAATATCATCAAAAAAATAATAAATAAATAAATAAATAATTGTTTTGACTAGAAATACCAAAAGCCCAAATTGAGGACTGGGCCCAATTATGAAGGGGTGACGAAATTCACATTTTCCCAAGACAATGTTGGCCTGCCGTTGGACACGGTCACACGCGCATTACTTACGCCATTTAATTGCTAGCTCTATTATTTAATAATCCAATATTACGTACCAATAACTCCTAAAATTAGTCAAACTTGTCACAATCAGCCCTCATAACATATTGAATATTCCTTTAAATTACTACGTAACGTCTTTTAGGCTCTGGAAATAACATATGGCGATCTCTAAAAGTCAGGTAATATTTACGTTATATATATATATATATATATATATATATATATATATATATATATATATATATATATATATATATATATATATTATTTACGTATACATTTGGTAATGTAATAGTTATAACCAAAAAAAGTGTTCTTATTTTCCAAAAATGAAGGCTACATAAAAATATTACAAACTCATTAAAAGTCAAGTTATCAACACAACATAGTAGACATCTAAGTTGTTAGCTAGATTAATAACTACAGGTATAAATTTGACAGACTGAGTTATTTACTAAAACCATTAAGTTTTAAGTCGACATGAATGCATGTCGAGTTAATTGGCCTCAACATTTATTGACTTTTTACAGCATAAAACAACATTACTAAAATATCATCTTTTCAAACAACATTACTATAATATGATCACAAAACTATTTAGTAAATTTATGTCATTGTTATAAGATAATATACCATGATACAACTTGTATAATAAGCACGCTCTCGTGTCTAGAAGACTTTTTAACCCGCTTCTTTCATGCCTTTTAAATAAATAAAAAAACTAAAATCAAGTACGAGTATTTAAAAACAACTTAAATTCTGCCAAAAAAATAAAATAAATGTACGACTTTAATTTTTTTTTTAGAACTGCAGCATTTTTATTACCACACAAATAACTTTACAAAAGAAATGATCCCTCTACAAGATATAGAAGAGAGCCATAATAAGATCCAACTAAACAAGGGACCAAGGCCAGAAACCAACTTACAAAAGCACAACCAGAAACAAAAAAGAAAAAACCTTCACAGCTAGATTGATTTGATGCTAGGTGTGATCCGCCGCTCTCACTTAAACCGTGTTCGAAACGATCACACCACTGATCCAATCCTCCCACTTCAAATGTACGACTTTAATAATTCCAAGGATTTTAATTACTAGTATCAGTGATCAAATGCTTTATTTTATGAAGGAAACCAATTATTTTTCTTTCCAAACAATAATTAAACACCATATAATCTGATTTGCATTTAAGAAAACATAAACATAAAAAAACCAAAAAACGTTACATTAGAAAAGTTAAGGAAATATTAAGATTTTAGTCAATTAATTTCCATGTTGGAATTAATTGTTTACCTTTTTCCCGCTTGACTATTTCCTCTCATGAATTACCCCTTTTATTGATACTATTTCTTCTGTTAACCCATTTTTTTATTCACTTTACTAACAGAACAAGACATTCTTTTATACTGGAGTAGTTTTTTTTTTTGTTTTATGTTGTTTGTCTTTTACTACTTTTAACTTATTAAACTTTGTATTTTATATAATTTACCGGGTGGAATGCCCTTTACCCAAAAAAAAAAAAAAAAAAAAAAAACTTTGTATTTTATGTTCTACAATTTTTTTGAGCAGTTTACTCACTTTATTAATAGGACATGACTGTTTTATGGTTTTTTTTTTCCGTATTTTTTTTATGTTTTATTACTTTTTACTTATCAAATTTATGTTTTATGTTCCGTAATATTTATGTTCATATTGTTATAACAAAAAACAAAATAAGGAAAAAAAATAATTAAAAATACATAAAAAAAATATTATAATTATTTTAAAAGTGTACCAATGACGAGTCGTAAACAAAAATCATAAAAAAAAGATTTTGTTGAAAGTACACAACAGAACACATGCATACATAGTACCCGCCAACATCGGACTACTTCAAACCCTGTGTATTTATATTTCAACCATTTTTTTCTCCATTTTTTTCTCAGTTTCCAGAAATAGTTGAATTTTCCATAATGTTTCGTTCAAAATCCAGGTACTAATTTTTTTTCTCCATTTCTCCCTATATTTTGGCTGTTTATTCATCATAGCATATACATAAACAAGATTAAAAAAAAAATACCATACGTTACATATGTTGTTTTGGGCTTGTTACAATTTTATGATATTTGTTGCTTTGTAGATCTGGTTATTTGGAATTTGGAGACAAGAAACAATCATCCAAATCATTTTTGATAAGAAGTATTTCTGGATCAAAAATTTGTAGAGGAGATGGTATTTCGTCACAAGTTGATAAAGAAGCACTTGTTTCGGTTGATCGTAAATCTATAAGCTTATCTGAGGTATGCCATTTTTATTAATTCCTCTGAGATTGTAAGATTTTGGTGGTTTTTGGGATATATAACATATAAAAACTGCTTTTTGTGTTTTTATGTTTTTGACAAAATAAATAATGAGGATGTTTGGATTGCTTTTTTTTTTTTTTTTTTTTTTTTTTTTAATACAGTCTATGGTTAAAAACACAAACAAATAATTACCCTTATGAAATGAAGTTAAGAAGGTTTTTGGGTATGCTTAATTCAGGAGGTTAATAGCTTATATCTTATTGTATCGTGAAAAGCTATTTAGCACTTTGAGCATGTTTGGATAAGCTGTGCATACTTGAAATTTTATTTTTTTTGCAATTAATTATTTGCTTTTTGAAAAAGTGAAATGAGCAGACAAGCTGTTTGAATAAGCAAATCCAAACACCCCCTTTAGAGATTTTTTGAGAAGATTAGTCAAAACTGCTTATTAAATTATGTTCAAAACATTAAACAGGATTAATAAGGGCCAGACTGATACTATATATATGCTGAACTAATGATGATTTATGTTTCCGTTATACAGAATCGAATAGTTAAGGCTGCTATGCTACAAAAACAAATGACTAATTTGGAAGAGGAACTAAAGAATACAAAAGAGAGATTAGATGAGTCCGAAAATGAAAGAAACCGTGTGGTTGCTGAGCTGCGCGAGGCTAAAGAGTTGGCAAATGCAGGCTTATCACCTACAAAAGCTGAACAAGTCTTTTCGGAGCTCAAGAGTCTCAAAGACTCCCTGTCAAATTCAAAAAAAGAAATCGAGTCAAGAGACAAACAGATCGCTTCATTCAGCAAACAACTTGAATCTGCAAAGGTGATTGAGGCTAAATTAGCTGAGAGGGATGCGTCTTTAGATGGATTGACAAAAAGGATCCGAGAACTAGAAGACCAGTTGGAGAAAACAAAGCAATCAGAATCGCAGATGTTGGAATCATTGATGTTTCAAACTCAACAAATCGAGCAGACTAAAATGGATCTAGAAGAGTCGAAGCTCGAAGTCATTACGCTCCATGAGCAGCTCGAGAACTTTCAAAGAGGTAGTAGAAACGGGTCAAGACCTTCGCAATCAGCGGTACCTCAAAGAGGTAATAATTTTGACACATCCCGAGAAACAAAAGCATTAAAAGAAGAAATCGCAATATTGAAAAACGAAGTGAGATCCGCAATTGAAGCAGAGGAGAATTGCAAGAAAGCCATGGATGGTTTAGCATCGGCTTTAAGGGAAGTAGCTACAGAAGCAAGTACGGCTAATGAAAAACTAAGATTAACCGAAGATCAAGTAAAACATTTGAAAGAAGAAGTTGAAAGATTAACTGAAGAACTCGAGTTACAAATAGAAACATCTGAACGGTTAAGAGTGGAATCCGAAGAGTCGTTATTAGCATGGACCTCAAAAGAAATGGGTTTCATAAGCTGTATAAAAAAGGCCGATGAAGAAACAGCGTCACTTAAACATGAAAACAGTAAGTTAAGAGAAGCGCTTATGGGAGCCGAAAACACTACAAGAATCGTGAGAGAAGAATCTTTTAAGCTTCGTGACATACTGAAACAAGCGTTAAACGAAGCAAGTGTTGCTAAAGAAGCTTCTAGTATCGCCCGAGCTGAAAACTCCGAACTTAAAGACTTACTAGCCGAAAAAGAAGAATCGTTACATTTTCTCACAAAAGAAAACGAAAGATTAAGAATCAATGAAGTTGCGGCTCGTGAAAATGTGAAGGAATTCAAAAGATTATTAGCTGCCAAAACCGAAGCTGACAAACATCTAGATGATAACAAACACGAAGACGTCTTCAACTCACCGTTATCATCATTGTACGAAGACCATCTCGACGGACGAATAACACCAAATCAAGCATTTGCTTTTGATTTTGATGATACGAGAAGTGTCAACAAAGAAGAAGAATACTACATGTGTTATAAAGACGAGGATCATATTGCGGAAATTGTTGTTAACGACGATCCTGAAAAGGCTGAAGCGTTAAAAGGGTCGATATTCGATACGACCGCGTCGCCGAGATCAGAACCGCACACCCCTCAATCGAAAGTTCAACACAGGAGATCGTTGACGGGTCATACAGATTCGGGCGGGTCGGCTCAATCTGAAGAAGTGGAGAATAATTTGCATAGTAATAGTAGTAGTCAAAGTCATGGTCATAATCATAATCATGACCATATGGAAGATGGTGAAGATAAGGGCTACTTGTCGTCTTTCTACAGCCACGGTCGGAAGAAACTGTTTCGGAAGATCAATGAGCTTGTAATTGGGAAACCTCATACTAAAAAAGACGGGACACTAGAGCATGGTTCCTCTTCCCATGGTAACGAACCTCATACTAAAAAAGACGGATCACTAGAGCATAGTTCGCCTTCGCACAGTAACGAACCAGTTAAAGAACAAGGTGAAGATCAGGAAAAAGATCAAAGTAAAGATAAGGTTAAAGAACAGGTAAATTGATTGTTTTATAGTAAGTTTATACATTGGTATTTAAAGATGTGATTACAGATTTTGTGAAATGATTTATATGTCGATACTTGGTATTTGTTAGTGATCTTTGATAAGTACAAACCTTAAACAACAAACTTCAAATTGCTAAAATGAACCGAGAACATACTAAAAAGTAAAAAGTGTCGCTCGAAGTTCCAATCTTTGATAACAAAACTATACATTCGACACTCTGACAGCAACTGCAGTAAGAGATTCTGCAATTACACTTCTGCAATTACACGTAAACTGTTTCAAGGATCTCTCATGATCCACATATTAAAATTAAACTGATGCTTAATGCATAAAGCTGCAAATTCCCGTCTTAGATTTCAAACCCAGGAAACCTGGAGTTTTCTGGTTTGACTAGATCCGACCATAGACAAGCTGTTCCAGCAAGTCCTTGGAAAAGGGAGAAACAATGGTCAAGTGTGTGAGAATCAGTGGTTGTTAAAAGGTTCCTTGCATTGCGATATAAGAAGCCACCAAAGGCTTTAGCTCTGTCTTCGTATATGCTGTCTCCTGTTAGACGATATAATGCAAGAAATGCATAAGTGTTCCCTGAGGCACCATCTGCAAGCCCTGGTTTTTCTAACAGCCCACTTTTCCATACCACTTCCCCTGCTTCAATAGCTGCATCCCTGAACTCACGGTCATGTGGGAAAACCTGGAAAACCGAATGTCAATTTGGTTTCTGATAAACAAAAAAACTTAGCTGATAAGGGAACGGGTCAAGCGGGTCAAATGATCAATATTTTAAATGTATACAATTTCCTAAATCGTTTTAGGAGAAAGATCAATTTTTTTTATTTTATATTGTGATAATAAAGATTTGTAATCATTTTATAACACACTTGTTTATTGAAAATAGAACCATTGAACGAAAAGGTGTTTCATGTGAAATCTGCCCGATCCATTTGACAAAGGTTGAAAGTAGTCATTTTAGTATGCAAAACTGATCAAAAGTATATGTTATACATACCGAATTGTAAGGGATTTTGTTAAGAAGAATCACAATGTTGTAAAAACTACAATATATAGGTTTTGTAATTGTACTTAAAAACCTATTAATATGACAAAAAGGTGTTTGGGCCAATGTGATGCGACCCACTAATAAAACTACCTGTTTTGAAATACCAGTTTAACCATTACCCAACCAGCTTGGTCAGCCCATCTTGCAACTCTGGTTTTGACTCTCATCTGTTGGATACAGTTAACTAATCTATATGAGGTTAGTTTTACAAACCTGAGACGCCATGCAGAGAGTAATAGCCATGCCACCTGCACCATGAGACCACTGCACCAGATTATCCCTTGGATTCCCTTCACTAGACGGATAATTACCAGTATGTGGGAACCTTTTACTCATCATATATCTCAAACTCTTCTTCACATCCTCAGCATCCTCTTCAGATAACGGAAAATGAAGCAATACATGCAGTATACCAGCAAGCCCATGAGCTGCACCCCAGTATCTGGTCCCATGCCATCGGTACATCAAAGGACACATGGCGTGATCAGATGCACCTGCCCTTCCTCCAGCTATTACTGCTTGGACGACTGGATCAAGGAGATCGTATGGTATTGTTTCTTGACCGATATGTTTGTTTATGATTAAAGCAGCCCATAAAAATCCAGCACGTCCGTGTAGAAGATCGTATGACATTCCAAAACCGCCTTCCTCTGGGCCTGCGGGGAGGGCTTTCTCTTGCGCCAACTGATCAATGAAAACCATAAGAAATATAAGCCGTCTTGTTTGTACAAGGTATCTGTACAAAGATAACTTAAAAATATTTGACCCAAGAGAAAGTCCTCCCCACAGGCCCAAGAAGTGGCACATTTTGACCCATTTACTAACCAAGGTGTTGTTTGTACAAGGTATCTGTACAAAGATAACTTAAAAATATTTGACCCAAGAGAAAGTACTCCCCACAGGCCCAAGAAGTGGCACATTTTGACCCATTTACTAACCAAGGTGTTGTTTTAAGTTATGTTTTTATCTCAAAACGGGTCAAATATTTTTAGTAAGCGGGTCTAAAGTTTAAAAGTGTACTTTTAAAGCATAATACTTCCTAAATCGTTCGATGCTTATAATAGCGTTTCTAATCATGTATAACACACTCATTTTATTTTAAAGAACGACTAACAAATGTACAAGAAAGTGCTTAAGGACAGCCCAACCCCACCTAACATGAACAACTGAGCAAGGCACTTATGAAATTACTCGTTTTGACATGTTACCCCACTTGCCCATTTTTCCTCCTAACAAACTTCGGTGAACACACTTAACAGTGAAAATTATATGGATAATAACCAAAAAAAAATAAAGCATCTAACTTGGGAATTTTTGTTGTTCTGTGTAGTTTTGTTTTTTTAACACAAACCTTTCAAATTTTGATCTTTGTATGTATTTTGTTCATGTACAATGACCATTTTACCATTCGTTGTTAACATGATGGTTAAAAACATAAGAGTAGAATGGTCTCAAAATACACACAAAAATCAAAATTTGATAGGTGAAAAAAAAAAAAAAAAAACTACAATGAACAAAAATATCGACAAGTTAGATACATTTTTTGTTATTATCCCAAATTATTAGCTCTCCGTACCCTTACGTAAACAACACCCTTGTAAATTACTTTGGTTTAATTATCATGCTATGCTGTAACAAAATGTCTACATGAAAATACCAGTGATCTGAAATGTCTATGCGTTGTCAACTATATAATTAACATACGACAGGCAGCCTATGTGGCCATATCAATACTCTCAATTATCGTGACATGACTCTCTACCATATTACTATAATTCAAACATGGACCCAACACCATGATGGATAAAGGAAATCTCACGAGATGTTGCTGGGACACATATCATATTTATTTGTTAGTAAGAAGACTTCTGGACCACAATCAAAGATGCTTAACACAAAATATCTTATATTCCCACTACAATTAGTGAACTATATGCCTTGCAATGTCCTTATCCATTATTACAGTTGAGCTTTAGAGGCATTAATATGCACCATAATATATAGACATGTGTGTATATAGGCGTATGAACGGCTGGACGGACATAAACGTATACACCGGTACACATATATAAAGATCTTTTTATATGTGTTTGTTAAGGTTTGGGTGATAAAGACAAACAGTGGTGACAATTGACAAGGATACGTGTCGATAAATAAGTTACAGTACTAAATAATGAAATTTGGGACGACTTGTGTTCTTGGGATGTATCATTTGCTTGTATTTGATAAATATATCTACTTGGGAATTAGGGTAATGAAATCATTTCAAGACCAAAAGTGCAATGTTCTTCGATGGACGAAAACTAGAATTGATAGCCAAGTCCAAGGATGACACATTTACCCAAGGATGATCATTGTTACCTTGGTTACACCACAACATAAACTTCATAAGAAACGAACAACATAAAAATCATCTGGATGATGAATTAAAAATTATTACCTCCAAAAATTCGGCAAGATAGAAATCACGCTTATGATGGTCACCACAATAGTTTGCGATCACCGCACCCAAAGCATATATCCCTCCTCTTCCACACAAAAATGTCATATACCTACATTTACCACATAATAAATAATTCAGAAACACTGCATAAGAATATCAATATCTCTATCAACGGGAACATATAGCGAAATTCTTTCCCAATGGCACTAAAACTCTTCCATAAGTAATTAACATCAAGCTAACTTTCATTATATAAAAACCGTTTACCTAAAGGAAGTATTAGCAACAGCAGCAGCACAAGCGTCAACAATATCAGCAGCCAGCTTTAGTTCGTCTTGACTACCACTAGCCTCATAGACCCGCAAGCAGGTGAACGCTGTCCCTAACAAACCAGTGTAAACCGTTGTGTCCATTATTTCACCACCTCCGACGCACACTTGTGTCCACGTGGCCTCCACCACCTGGTAATATCATTTACATATAGGATCAGTGTGAAACCCTAAACCAAAAGTCATTTAGCCTAGCGGTATCCTGGTGCCGCACTAACTTAAGACAGACAATAGGTGTAATGTTTAATGGGGTGTATTGCCTTTAAAAAAGTGGCACACTATACTTGACGTATGCCCTTTAATTTTCACCAATATTTGTTTGGTACCATCATTAGTTTTACAATTCTAGAACTCAAACTAGTAACAATTAGAGTGTTTTTGGGTTGGATCCGTTGAAAAACCCCTCTCTTTTGAAGATTGTCCAAACTCCCTACAAAAAGCCCAGAAAGCAGCCATTCTACCTTCGGATAGGGGTAAGGCTATCTACATCTCACCTCTTCCATAACTCGTTGAAAACGGGATCGGGTAACGTTGATTTTTGTATAAATTCCGTAATACTTCAAAATTGTCGATGTTAAACTCAGTCTCAAAACATTATCACTATAAAGACATATTTCATTTTGTTTGCAATAAGAAAAAATTTCTTATTGAGTTATGGTAATTACAACTTTTTGATAAATTATTAATAACCAGTCACTAACACTGTCAGGTCTACACAATACAAAACATAAACGAGAATGCTCAAACTGACTAGGCAGCTAAAAAGGATATGATGTTAAAAATGAAATGTTAGAAATGAAACAAACCTGGTCTTTAAGAGCTACAGCAGCTCCAAGAAACATGTCAGGTGAAAGAGTCAGCTCACTCGTCATGTTCGAATTTATAAAATCTAGCTTTTCGCGATCATCTTCATGATCACTTGAAGACGCAAACTTCACTACAGACGACATAGATATGTACGTACTATAAGAAATAATCACAGTTCAATATTCGTTGATGAAAAATTCTATGAAATGTAACTAGATATATATAGATAGATGTAAATGAAGTGGGTCGGTAAAAAGAAGGTGATTAGGTACAGGTACAGTAGTAGTGTTTAAGATACTACGTCGACAAGTGCCACGTTTGTTGGTTTTATACACACGGTGTGTTTTGTACTTTTGTTATATTTGGTCCAAAAACAGATATATATGTCACGACTTACTTGTGTTCTCGTATTTATCTTTTTAATATTCTTTTTTGTACTCCGTATATTATTAGAGATCAGGTGGGGCTCGTTTTATAGCGAAAAATAATGTTATTTTAGCTTTTTCTCATGTAACTCATAACCTATAAATTAACTCAAAAACATTCTATTGTCATTACTTAAGTTATAGGACTGCTCACACTTAACTCAAAAGCATATGAAAAAAGTCAAAAACAAAAAGAAGAAAGAAAAGAGAAAAAATAGTTGGATGGCTTGGCTGGTGATTTGACGCAATGCCTTATAACGCTATGTGGGGTGTGGTGTCAAGCTATAGGGTCACGTTAAAGGGCTATAACGTGTCACTTAATTTGAGATACCTAGAGCATTTAAGGATGGTTGGTCTTATATTTCGTCCTGACGAGATTGAGTATTGTTGTTGTATTTGAAATGATTGGTATATATGCGGTGTTGCAATAAAGTATGTACAGATTTTTGGTTTTTGGATTTGTGTAAGGGAAATGATTGATTTCACATTGTGTTAGAGTGCGTTTGGTATGCTGGAAGGAATGACAATGGGTATGAGTTTGATAGTACTCAACTATGAAAGTTTCATTCCCCACTCTCTAGCCATATATGAAGTATGGAAAATAATGGACTTTCATAGTGATAATTGTGGGCCCAGGCACCATAAACAAACACCAACTATCACTTTCATAGTGATAGTTGATTCCCAGAAATGGGTACCAAACGCACCCTTAATCTAGATTTGTTAATACTGCGTAGTGATCATGACTCATGAGTGATTTTGAAGTTTAAGGCACGTTTTTTTTATGCTGGTTTTCTTTTTTGGACGTTTCTTGAAATCCGTAATTTTTGATATTTTATGTTTGTTGTTAGGTATACTACAGTACTTTTGAGTCTTGAGTAACTAAAATAAGAGGTACTGCTTTTAAGTTTTTGACTACTTGCCGAACATCACGTATTTTAAGTTTCATGAGAATTTATTCTTCAAACTTTTCATTATCTTATTTTTGTTCTTCTACCAAATGGCTTTGAAAGATATGGAGACTATTTATTAGTTTGAAAGATAAGGAGACAAGAATGAGTGGTAGCACCTAACAATGATGCTAAACAGAAAGGTAAGCTTGAAATGCTTTTGCATGTATTATTGGAAGAAAAATAAATTTAATTAACTAGTATATGATCAAACAAAATTTCAGTACAACGACTCAGAACTGTTAGGCTGGATATTTTGGTCACCACTATCACCACCTACACCGCAACATCACACCACCAAATCCATCACATTTTACTTTCTACGGTCACCACCAAACCAAAAATATAAAAATACTATACTTTATACAAACATAACTCAAACACACACATACTCATAATCCAAATAAATAACAATAAAATAACTCACTTTCATGGTTTGCACAAAGGTGCAGACCACCGGTGCAAAAAGCTTAGAGCTTGGCGCATGGTGATGCTTGGCTTGTATGGGGTAGTGCGTTAATGGTGAGATGGTGGTGATGAACCACCCATCATAGAGAGTAGGCTTACATGTCCACAATATTTTGCGGACTATGTGCGAATATATGAAAAATCGAAAGGTTGACCAACAAGATCAAACGTTGCTAATTTTTAAAACATCGCAAGGTTGACTAGCAAGGTCATACCTTATGGATTTTTAAAAAAATATTATATTTCACTTTTTCACACTTAGCTCAAAACACTAAAATTGTAAATATCCTTTTTTTTCTTATTAAGGGCCTTTTGAATCACCCAAAAAATAAAGTTCGCATGAGAAAGTTATAACCAAAATACCACATCAACTTTATCATACACCACATTAACACGAATTCTTCATTCGTGTTTCGGTACTTCGCTTAATTCCTTCACGAGCCAGCACTTATCAGCTTCTAACTTTTTATTCACAATTTCATCCTTCATATACAACCTACAATGGACTTTTTTTTTTTTTTTTTTTTTTTTTTTTTTTTGTTAACCATGATTTCCGACATTTTGGCCGACTATTTCACGGGGTTTGAACTCACCACCACACAGTTTTAAACCAGGTAAAACTCTCCCTTTTCAGGAGGTTGGCGTGACCACTTAAGGTTGTTTGCACCTAGCAGGAATTGAACTTTAGACCTCACATATTTTAGAGTGATAGTTACAAGCGCTTTTGCCACTAGGCCACCCTTAAGTGGTTAAAATATAACAACTAAACCAAACACCAATTCTCAATCCATTTAGTCCTGATCATCATTTGATATCTTTTACTTCGTTTTGTATTTCAATCCATCTAGAATCTACAATGGATTTGATTTCCTTAATCCATTCCTCGATCTATTTCACCTTGTGATTTTTCAAATTATCGCAAATAGTTCGCAAAACCTCGCGGATCTCATATGTATAATTTATTTTATTTGAAAAAAATTGGGTATTTGGTGAAGAATGTTTGTAAAATTAGTTATTTGTCATTTTCCTTATTTTAAAAGTAATTAAATAAATGGTGGAAATTTTAGTAAGCCGCATATAACTAAATCAAATAATCGTGTTTCTCTTCATAATTCGTTAAGACATACTAAACACAATTTCAAGCATGTGGACTTACCAATTATTTCTTACAACAACTTGATCCGATTACCCATATCAAGAAATGACTTTCATTCTAACTTATATGGTTCCATATGACCCTGTTAACGCACACACAAACAAAAATTCTACCATATAGACTTACCAGTTATTATTCACAACAAACATGTATAATCCTTCTAATCTAATCTACACTTTTGTCTATAACAGGAATCGGGTACTCAACCAAAAGTTTAAGAAACACCCATATTGCATACAAATAACTTTAACCCAAAGGTCCATTGGTAAATATACCATTAGAAACAAACAAACAAACAATATTCTATATCAATCCATTTGTAGATAATATTACTCTCTCTTTTTCAAATTATAAGTGTAATTTCAAATTGCACACAATCTTATAAAATATATTAAATGCACTATTCACCAATCAAATATCATGTCTACCCATTTAAATCTCTTTTGATTGGTTAGTATATGAAAGTGGAGATGTTTTGGAACAACCTAAAATAGAAATATAGACTTATAAATTTGTGCGAAATTATACTTCATAATACATCTAACCAAATAGCATATATATACTAGGCATTAATGTAACACCCCCAATTCATGGATGCAGCGGAATTCAAACTGGGTGTTACTCGACGGCACAACAGTCACAATAATAGAAAACGGACTCTAATTGAGTCGTTTTAAAAGATTTATCATTCAAATTATATAAATATCAGAGATTACAAAATGAGGTCCCAGATGGTTCCACGTTTACAAATTACATTAAATGAGTTTTTGAATGATAATAAATTTTTATAGCCCTCTTGAATATCTGTGCCCTTCCGTGCCATCCTTGATCATCATGGACCTGAAATACATGCTTAAAAGGTCAACACAAAGGTTGAGTGATATTCATAGAGTTTGTTAAATGGTTGAACACAATATGTTGGTAGTATGAGTTAATTAGACTCATGCTCATGGTTGGAAAACAAAACAATTATTATTATCACACTAAGCTTATGACACCAAAACGTTAACGTGTACCAATATCAATCAGCGGAGTTATCCCGGTAGGTACTTTGCCGTCATACCTATGTTTCAAATATTAATGCATTTGTTTGAACTTAGTCAACACAAATGGGATTTGTCAATCCCAATAGGCCTATTCACAATATTCGCGCTCACTCGCAAGTGATTAAATGGTTCATAATAAGGGATCTTGGATTGGCAAAGATGTTACTTAGTGATAATAAAACAATCAGGCAAGCATACAATTGAAAAGCATTGTGTTCGGTTGAAAAATAATAGCATGTATTCCCCCCAAGGGTTTGTAAAACAATTAAGTAATGGAAAGTGGGGCTATGAACTCACGTTAAGTTATATAGCAAGTAGTGAATGTGATGGTCGAATCGCGAAGGTTTCTACGAGCAACCTATAATAGAATGTTGCGACTTAGGATTGGAGTAAAGAATATGAAGAATTGCCTATATATGTCTTGCATTTAGTCCATGATGTAGTACGTACTATATAGTGTAAGTCTTTGAATAAAAATGGTTTATGAAACATGTATAGTTTGTATATCGCTTACTACCGTTCGGGCCGACATAATTCAGAGGTCATGTAGTAAACGTTCGAGGAGCCAGGACACTTTAATTCGTAAATCCACAACTCATCTCGACGGCTTACTTAATGAACCCCTCACATGAGGCTACCTACTATTGTAGTATTTGATAAAATATATATATATATATATATATATATATATATATATATATATATATATATATATATATATATATATATATATATATATATATATATATATATATATATATATATATATAAGTTTTGATCCGAAAAGTTACATGTCCAATATTTGAATAAACTTAGGAAAGTTTACTTTTGGATGAAGATTGTTATTACAATGAGTCTCATGGTTATTTTGATGGAGTAGATCCAAATTGGATGTTTATGTTGTCATTAACTCTATAGTTCATGTTTTCGCCTAGGTAAGTTTATATAGTCTCTAGTCATGGCTTTGCCGTGACCTTGGTCGTTGTTACTATGGGTTTGAGACTCAACCTTGGCCTTAGCCATGGTTGTGGTCTTGGCTTTAGGTCATTAGACCTCTTGGTTTCAATTAACCATAACTATTACATGGTCATTTGGTATAAAAATGGGCTGTTAAGAATTTGAAGAAAAATATCACTCATAAAGCGTTTTCGGGGCTCGATCTTCTTTAATCCTTAATGAAAACGTCGTTCCGGACAACTTTCGTGTTTTAACTTTTTGATGAATCGGACCAGAAGTGCCACTTTCAAAAAGGTCAGAATGCTAACAGGTTGTGTTTGGCAGTTTCGGCGTTTTGGTTTCGCTAACTTCTTATGGCCATAACTTTTGACTCGGGTACTCGTTTTGGGTGATTCAAATTGCTATGTTTTCCTTTTTAAGTCCTCTATAACAGTAGGTAAGTGTTTCATATCATGGTTACTTTATTTTGGTCGTGGTTCTCAATATAAGTCACTAGTTTACTTGTTAACTTAGTATAAGTTACCATATATATACCATAACTTGTTTTACCAAATTTTATACATCATGAACATAATAACAAGAAAATATATAGTATAATTGAAATATAAATAGCATGAAGATGATATTTAACAAGAAGGTATGTTAGGGTTTGCTTACAACTTTAAGCTTTCTACAAAGAAAGGTAAGTAACATGTAAGGTATGGACTTTGATTGATTATGCTTCACTTTACTTCACTTCAAGCAATCTTTCTACACTTGTATTCTTGAAAGAGGGATGATGAAGGTTGAGGTGACTTGAGTAGATTTAAACTCAAGAGAAATCACCAAAGTTTCAAAAGATTGGAAGTATTTTGATGAATCAAAACTAAACTAGGGTTTAAGTGTTGACAATACTCTTGATTTCTTGCATGAAACTTGGAAGTAAATTAGCTAATGAAAGGGTGTTTGTGTGTGTGATGATGGACGGCAAAGGAGAGGAGGAGAGGGTTTTATAGTAGCTTGAGGAGGTTAGTTTCCTTGACTAGTCAAAGCTTGGAGAGCAAGTTGAACACATGTAATCATCTTAAGGCTCAAAGAAGGAGATCAAGCCACACAAGGGGTGACTCCCCCCCCCCTATGGCGGTTTGAATGAGATAAGGAGGGTGACTTGGTCTTTGGATGATATTATCCAACTTATGGAGTTAGTTTTGACTCCGTAAATGATTAAGCAATAAAACGTAAAACCGGGTATCGTAAAAATGTGAAACTTGGAAGAATGACTAAACTTGTCAAAATACTCCATAATAAAATATAAAATGAGTGGTAAGTTCTATTGGGGTGCTCAAACCCTGCTAAAACTGGAAACACGGGTCTAAAACGCGTAATACGTAAAACGTACGAATATTGCGTAAAATTGAGAAAAGTAAAATGTTACTTTTCTAATAGGATAATAATGATTTAAAATGACTTATAATGTCTAGACTGGGATCAGTCTAGTGTCGGTTGGTATTTAATGTCTTTTAGACATAAAACCGTAAGCCTAAAAATCAAGGAATGATTTTTGGTCAAAGGAGGAGGGAAAAAATATGTTGACTTTTTCCAAAAATGTGAAAACTCAAATTGTCTTAGAAATGCGGTGCAGCCGTGCAGGTATAGGTTAAGGTTACGGCTAAGCAAAAGTGCTTAAAACGTAATTTTTCTGTTTCTTACGGTCCAGGGTCTATTTGGTAACATTTTTCTTAGTCATGATTTATTCTCAAATAAATCATGAGTGTATCAAACATTTATCTGATGCGGGGAAAAATAACGCGGTTGAGTTTCGTTGTGCGTAGGATTTTTGAATGACGTTTTAACCTAAACGTGTATTTCATTAATAACTTTCGCGAAAATGATCTGATGAGTGTCAAACTTTTATTTTGCCATAGAAATGATTTATCACACGAGAATATGAAATAAAAATTAAATTTTAGAAAATGAATAAGTGAAAGTGAATAGTAAAAATGAATAGTGAAATTTTCAGGAATAGAAGTTAACCTGAAAATGCGAATTTTTACAGTCTCTACCCCTTAAGGGAACTTCGTCCCGAAGTTCTATGTGTGTTATATGTTGGAGTGGTGTCGATGAAGAGGTGTGGTTACTTATGAGGACTAGAGTCTATGATTACCAGTGATGTAGTTTGGTTTGTCTCAGAATATGGTGTGTCAATATAGATTGATAACATAGTTGAGTATTACTAGAGATTCAAATAATAGTCGAATATCAAAGGAAATTGATATAATAGTCGAATATTAGTAGAAATTGATATAGTAGTTGTACAGAAATTGATATAGTTGAATATCAAATAGAAATTGATATATTTGTCAAGTATCAATAGCAATTGATATAGTAGTTGAACAACAATAGCAATTGACATAGGAATCCAATAAATGGAAATTGATATAGTAGCGAATATCATTAGTAATCGATATAGTAGTTGAATATCAATGGAAATTGGGATAGTAGTTGCAATCATAGTCTAGTAGGTAATCTGTTGTTGTACCTAGTGTTTATTGACTTCATACTTATGTTATTTCGGATACAAATAAGCCCACTTGTTTATAATTCTTTATTTACATAGAGAGGCATCCCAAACAATGTAAATAAAGGAATATAAACTTATGGTTCGGTGATTTACAATTTCTTTATTTAAATGAAAAGACATCCCAATCCATTCAAATAAGGACATTATAAATTATCCTACTTAAGAATTCCCAACACAACATTCATACTTAGCCGGTGAGTTACAAGGTAGTGTATTACGAGATGATATTGGTGTTCCAAAAGTACGAAATGAATATTCAACCTTGTAAAGCTGATGAGGGTGCTTGTGGTGTAACTAAGGATGATTTGAGCTTTAAAAGTGCATCAAGATCTGTTAATGAGCTTGTGGTTGCAACGGTTGTGAAGATAATGATGTGATATGTTGATGAACAAAAGTGTGTAGTGTATGCTTAACATTAATATTGATAGAGATGTCAAGTTTACTTTAAAATCTTAAGAGATTTTAAAGGTTTATGACGGAATGGTATCCTTAGGACCTAAACAGGCTAGTACTTCTACGGGATGAAGAGAAGAATTGATAACTATCCCAAGATAGTAGTTCGGATTATCTTATAAATGAAAACTTTCAAGAATGAAATTAGATAGTACAAATAAGGTGTTAAGATCTTGCTGAGTGGTAAGGCACTATCGTGTCTCTAGATCGTTTTAAAGTATTCTGGTGGTTTATTGAGTTCATGTAAGAAATTAACCTGAACATAACCCTAGCACAACTATTCTCAGTATTTGAAAATTTTAAGTCGAACATAGTTAGTCAGACTATGTTCCACTGTCCCTAGGTTAAATATAGGTGACTAGTCTATATTTAGCCGAGGTTCGATAAAATTTTCAAATACCTAAATTAGGCATACTTGTGATATGTCCGTTGCTTTTGAGAAACTGTCCACTAAACAAAGGCGATGTTGCTTTTGAGAAACTGTCCACTAAACAAAGGCGATGTCAAACCATTCAGTTGCAAGTCCCGCCCATACAAGACTTGTAACCTATGTTTTCACATTCCATTGCATAGAAGATAGTACGGGTAGGTACGTGTGGAAAGGAAGTTTTAAGTAATTCTAAAACAGTCCATACTTGGCCAGGATCACGAACTTTTAAATATGAAGGTTTCAAAAGAAAACTTTGATGAATGTAGAGAAACTTCAGCTTTTGTAGATGATGGATTAGTTTGTCCTTTAGAAATCTCATATTTCTATTTAGAAATCGATAGATTGTGATGGGTTTTTGATATCATATGAAATGATATTGATGATGTGATGGAATAATTCCAGAGACCATTGCGCAAATCACAATGTCTCGGAAGTAGATTAGACCATTATGCAATTAATAATGTCTGGGAAGTAGATTAGACCATTGTGTGACTCAAAACATTTGAGAAATGATTAAGACCATTGTATCTATACAATGTCTGAGAAATGAATTAGACCACGGTTTCATTTACAGTGTCTATGGATGTAATTGAGACCACTGTATCATTCACAGTGTCTGAGGATGTAATAGAGACCATTGTGTCTTATAATGTCTTGGAAAATAGACGAGACCATTGTATCATACAATGTCTTGGAAATAGGAAAGACCATTGTAATTAGTTACAATATCTTGGACATAAAATATTGGAGTAGGAACATGATTGGGAAGATTTGGTTGTGTCGAAATGCCCTAGAATAGGCATGTGCAGATATGTTTAGTCCATTGTTTAGATAAAATGATTGAAAGTAAATCAAGTGTATATATCAATATACTTATATATGTTCGTGTAGTGTAAAATGCCTAGTGTGTATATATCAATATACTAGTATTTTTGTGTAGCATAACATGCTTACGGGGGAATGCTCAATTATGCTAAGGGTACATATATCCATATGCTAACATGTTTGTGTAGTATAAAATGCTTAATAAGTCCATAATCGTTTGGAGGATGGAAGGCACGAAGAGCAGAAGGCTATAAAAATATTTTTGCTTGTAAGTGTGGTTATAGTTTAGGTCTCAATTAGACCTGTTTCTCTATAACCATGGCTCTGGTACCAATCTGTAACACCCCCAATTCATGGATGCAGCGGAATTCAAACTGGGTGTTACTCGACGGCACAACAGTCACAATAATAGAAAACGAAATCTAATTGAGTCGTTTTAAAAGATTTATCATTCAAATTATATAAATATCAGAGATTACAAAATGAGGTCCCAGATGGTTCCACGTTTACAAATTACATTAAATGAGTTTTTGAATGATAATAAATTTTTATAGCCCTCTTGAATATCCGTGCCCTTCCGTGCCATCCTTGATCATCATGGACCTGAAATACATGCTTAAAAGGTCAACACAAAGGTTGAGTGATATTCATAGAGTTTGTTAAATGGTTGAACACAATATGTTGGTAGTATGAGTTAATTAGACTCATGCTCATGGTTGGAAAACAAAACAGTTATTATTATCACACTAAACTTATGACACCAAAACGTTAACGTGTACCAATATCAATCGGCGGAGTTATCCCGGTAGGTACTTTTCCGTCATACCTATGTTTTAAATATTAATGCATTTGTTTGAACTTAGTCAACACAAATGAGATTCGTCAATCCCAATAGGCCTATTCACAATATTCGTGCTCACTCGCAAGTGATTAAATGGTTCATAATAAGGGATCTTGGATTGGCAAGGATGTTACTTAGTCATAATAAAACAATCAGGCAAGCATACAATTGAAAAGCATTGTGTTCGGTTGAAAAATAATAGCATGTATTCCCCCCAAAGGGTTTGTAAAACAATTAAGTAATGGAAAGTGGGGCTATGAACTCACCTTAAGTTATATAGCAAGTAGTGAATGTGATGGTCGAATCGCGAAGGTTTCTACGAGCAACCTATAATAGAATGTTGCGACTTAGGATTGGAGTAAAGAAAATGAAGAATTGCCTATATATGTCTTGCATTTAGTCCATGATGTAGTACGTAGTATATAGTGTAAGTCTTTGAATACAAATGGTTTATGAAACATGTATAGTTTGTATATCGCTTACTACCTTTCGGGCCGACATAATTCAGAGGTCATGTAGTAAACGTTCGAGGAGCCAGGACACTTTAATTCGTAAATCCACAACTCATCTCGACGGCTTACTTAATGAACCCCTCACATGAGGCTCCCTACTATTGTAGTATTTGATAAAATATATATATATATATATATATATATATATATATATATATATATATATATATATATATATATATATATATATATATATATATATATATATATATATAAGTTTTGATCCGAAAAGTTACATGTCCAATATTTGAATAAACTTAGGAAAGTTTACTTTTGGATAAAGATTGTTATTACAATGAGTCTCATGGTTATTTTGATGGAGTAGATCCAAACTGGATGTTTATGTTGCCATTAACTCTGTAGTTCATGTTTTCGCCTAGGTAAGTTTATATGGTCTCTAGTCATGTCTTTGCCGTGACCTTGGTCGTTGTTACTATGGGTTTGAGACTCAACCTTGGCCTTAGCCATGGTTGTGGTCTTGGCTTTAGGTCATTAGACCTCTTGGTTTCAATTAACCATAACTATTACATGGTCATTTGGTATAAAAATGGGCTGTTAAGAATTTGAAGAAAAATATCACTCGTAAAGCGTTTTCAGGGCTCGAGCTTCTTTAATCCTGAACAAAAACGTCGTTCCGGACAACTTTTGTGTTTTAACTTTTTGATGAATCGGACCAGAAGTGCCACTTTCAAAAAGGTCAGAATGCTAACAGGTTGTGTTTGGCAGTTTCGGCGTTTTGGTTTCGTAACTTCTTATGGCCATAAATTTTGACTCGGGTACTCGTTTTGGGTAATTCAAATTGATATGTTTTCCTTTTTAAGTCCTCTATAACAGTAGGTAAGTGTTTCATATCATGGTTACTTTATTTTGGTCGTGGTTCTCAATATAAGTCACTAGTTTACTTGTTAACTTAGTATAAGTTACCATATATATACCATAACTTGTTTTACCAAATTTTATACATCATGAACATAATAACAAGAAAATATATAGTATGATTGAAATATAAATAGAATTAAGATGATATTTAACAAGAAGGTATGTTAGGGTTTGCTTACAACTTTGAGCTTTCTACAAAGAAAGGTAAGTAACATGTAAGGTAAGGACTTTGATTGATCATGCTTCACTTTACTTCACTTCAAGCAATCTTTCTACACTTGTATTCTTGAAAGAGGGATGATGAAGGTTGAGGTGACTTGAGTAGATTTAAACTCAAGAGAAATCACCAAAGTTTCAAAAGATTGGAAGTATTTTGATGAATCAAAACTAAACTAGGGTTTAAGTGTTGACAATACTCTTGATTTCTTGCATGAAACTTGGAAGTAAATTAGCTAATGAAAGGGTGTTTGTGTGTGTGATGATGGGCGGCAAAGGAGAGGAGGATAGGGTTTTATAGTAGCTTGAGGAGGTTAGTTTCCTTGACTAGTCAAAGCTTGGAGAGCAAGTTGAACACATGTAATCATCTTAAGGCTCAAAGAAGGAGATCAAGCCACACAAGGGGTGACTCCCCCCCCCCTATGGCGGTTTGAATGAGATAAGGAGGGTGACTTGGTCTTTGGATGATATTACCTAACTTATGGAGTTAGTTTTGACTCCGTAAATGATTAAGCAATAAAACGTAAAACCGGGTATCGTAAAAATGTGAAACTTGACAGAATGACTAAACTTGTCAAAATACTCCATAATAAAATATAAAATGAGTGGTAAGTTCTATTGGGGTGCTCAAACCCTGCTAAAACTGGAAACACGGGTCTAAAACGCGTAATACGTAAAACGTACGAATATTGCGTAAAATTGAGAAAAGTAAAATGTTACTTTTCTAATAGGATAATAATGATTTAAAATGACTTATAATGTCTAGACTGAGCTCAGTCTAGTGTCGGTTGGTATTTAATGTCTTTTAGACTTAAAACCGTAAGCCTAAAAATCAAGGAATGATTTTTGGTCAAAGGAGGAGGGAAAAAATATGTTGACTTTTTCCAAAAATGTGAAAACTCAAATTGTCTTAGAAATGCGGTGCAGCCGTGCAGGTATAGGTTAAGGTTACGGCTAAGCAAAAGTGCTTAAAACGTAATTTTTCTGTTTCTTACGGTCCAGGGTCTATTTGGTAACATTTTTCTTAGTCATGATTTATTCTTAAATAAATCATGAGTGTATCAAACATTTATCTGATGCGGGGAAAAATAACGCGGTTGAGTTTCGTTGTGCGTAGGATTTTTGAATGACGTTTTAACCTAAACGTGTATTTCGTTAATAACTTTCGCGAAAAGGATCTGATGAGTGTCAAACTTTTATTTTGCCATGGAAATGATTTATCACACGAGAATATGAAATAAAAATTAAATTTTGGAAAATGAATAGTGAAAGTGAATAGTAAAAATGAATAGTGAAATTTTCGGGAATAGAAGTTAACCTGAAAATGCGAATTGTTATAATTAACATTGGCATTGCGTTTCAGCTTCAAATATGTAACATGGAACACAAAGAAGTTCACTTGATTGATTCTACATTTAAAGTAGGGTTTTGCTAAAAGAAACTCTTAAAACTTTGGTTAACAAGTTAATTTCTACTACAATTCATTATAAGAACTTGAATCATTCAATCATAATCAATTGTTGTTGTGCTATCATGTTTTTGGGGATTGTACCCACCATTTTCAGAATTATCAACCAATTATAATTATTCATTCTTGATTATGTAATAAAATACGTCATGTTAAACACCATCTTTAGTCTTTGTTAACAAAAAGGTTTAAAATAATCCATTCGGAACAAGTCCAACTATTTATTTATTCAATATGTTATTTATTTACCATGGAATTAGGCCTTAGTTAGTTTGGGCTCAACTCATCTCCTCTGTACCTAAATCTCTTGTACAAAATAAATGGGCTACCCATGTCCCGGCAAAAACGACACTTACATTGTCGTTTCGCTTCTGCCTCTTTCGGGCCCAGCCCATTCACGTTGTCCAAGCCCGGTGTCTTGGCCTGTTTCTCTCTTTTTTTTTCTTTTTTTTTTTTCGTTTGATATTAACGACGCCACCGCTTGGGTTTTGATTGTTATCTGCTTCCTGCGCCTTCTCTAGAAGTCTTGCCATTTTGTGTTGTCGCCAGATGATGAAGAAGATGATTGGCGGTGCATATTAACCGATTGAAAAAATATGACAAGTTGAGGACTGTGGCTATAATTTCAGTTTAGGTTTCGGCTATTTTTCGGGCCTGTTTTGGCCGGTTCCGATTAGGATGAAAGTATCTCCTCCCTTCTTCGGGTTTCTACACACCACGAATAAGGAAAAAAAAAAAAAAAAAAAAAAAAAAAAAAAAAAAAAAAAAAAAAAGCTCTGCACCGGTAAGATTTCTAATCCTTTTCTAAATTTTAGCTTTTGTTTTTTATGATAGATTTCTTTTGAAGGTTATAGTTTTACTATTAATTCCTATTGTGTTATGATCTTAGTTCAAAGGTATTTGTTTATGTTGTTGTGGTTGGATCATGGGTTTTTACAACTCTTTTTGTGTTTGATTGTTGATATTGTAGTGTAAGATGTGTTAGCAAACAATTGTAAACGCACTTTCTGGGCAAAGAAGCATAAAAGATATCAGATAGGCCAGTTGTAGAAGTTACCACAGTACTGTAGATACAACTTACATTATATACCCTCCATCACAATGAGTTTTTAGCTTTTGGTTTGGCCAGATTGTAAAAAGTTAAAATACCCATTTGTACTGCTCAATTCTTAATTCGTAGTTGCATCCATTCATAAGTTAATGCGTTAGTGCTTTTTAAAATGTAGATGACACAAAGTAGAGTGGGATCACTATCACCATAATGATAGAATAACATAAGTGCTAAGAACAAATGTAAGGTCATATCAAATTTAACTCCAACAAAGAGCATATAAGTAAATAAGTCATGTGTATAGTACATATATATCAAATGTGACTCCAACAAAGAGCATATAAATAATAAGTCATGTGTATAGTACCTAACCAGTAATATTAATAAGCTTTTATTACATGTACGATAACAAACAAAAAATCCTTGAGGTAGTTCGACTTTACTAAACACCCTTGACCCATCGAGTGAGGCAGTAAAACATATGTAATTGTGGAAAACTAGAAGGGGGTTGAATAGTTTTACGTCTTTTTCGTTTTGCTTATTTTATAAAAGATAGTTTCTAAGATGAAACCTTCAAATCACTTTAATACATAAATATATATACTAGTTAATTTATGATTTTGTATAAATATTACTTATGTATAATGTACAATTTCAAAACACTTAACTACAAAAGTACAAATACAAGATTTATTAAAGGTTTTATATATACAATGCTTATGTATAATGTTAGGAAAGAATATACAATTTCGTATATTTTATGTAAGCATATATATGTGTAGTAGTAGTGTATAGATATAATTTTATGTACTAGGTTGTTTTTTGTAAGATTAGTTTTATGAATGGATTTTAGTTTGATCTTTATGTGAAATCAACATATGCACAATACTATCAATTATGACTATGTATGAAATGCAAGTAAGTAATAAATCAAAGAGTGAGGGATGGAAAGATCAAACCGAGACACAAAGGATTTATAGTGGTTCGGCTACAAGGACACCTTCCTTGCCCTACTCCACTCCCCGAGTCACCTACTCGAGAGTTTTCTTCACTAGATCAAAGACCTCCTTTATGGCGGAGAAAACCGTACACACCAATATACACACCAATTTACACACCAATCTTCACACCAATCTACACACCAATCTACACACCAAACTACACACCAATCTTCACACCAATCTACTATTTTCTTCACACCAATCTTCTACACACCAATCTTCTATACACCGATCTTCTATTCTCTTCACACCTTCAAAGTACTAATGTCTTGACACCTTCAAGTCACTAATATCTTTGCAACTTCAATGCACTAGTGTCTTGACACCTTCAAGCCACTAATGTCTTCACACCTTCAATGCACTAATGTCTTGACACCTTCAAGCCACTAATGTCTTCACACCTTCAATGCACTAATGTCTTGACACCTTCAAGCCACTAATGTCTTCACAACTTCAATCTACAAATGTCTTCTAGTCTACTCCACTAGAGATCCTTAATTTCTTCACTACAAGCTCCTATTGCTACAATCTCCTATCACCACTACTATCTAACCCTTCTTCTTCACTTCAAGTCACACTTCACACTTACAACAATTCTAGATTCTTCAACTAAATCTAGTTAACTAATACATACACCTTATTCACCAAAGTATGAAAGATGTACAAGGAAATGTAAACAAACAACTTAGATAGCAAGATGATACTAAGTTGTAATACTTCTAATAGAAGTATTCTTCTCTTTGCACTTGAAAGAATGAGGCTTTGGATCACTTGGAAACAAAGGCTTATGAAATGAAATGATCAAAGGATTTTTTAGGATTGAAATAGAGATCTAGAACAGAAAGTTTCTGTGCAAAAAGGTGGGGAAAAAATCCAGGTTTAAGGTGGTATTTATAGGCAACAAGTTCTGACAGAGGAGCGTGGCCGGCCCCCTTAAAGCATGGCCGGCCCCCTTAAAATTAAGGGGGCCGCCCCTTATAATTAAGGGGGCCGCCCAACTGTAACGGCCAGAAAACTTGTCTTTTAGTGGGGAAAGTTTATTTGGTGAAAAACTAACTGATTTTGGTTAAATATTTGAAATCATATATTTAGTATGATTAAAACATTTTTCCTTATTACCAAAAGTGTTTTTCAAAAATATATAATAAGATTATATAATTAAATAAACTTTGTATTAGTTAATTAAATACCCCTTTGATCATACATAGCACTAAACACTTTGTTTATTCATACCTTAAGTGATTTGTTGGTGAAAGTGATTATTTATTACTAAATACGTGTTTACGTCATGATCTTTGGATTTGATTAGTTTAAGTTTTGTGATTATCAAAACATAGAGATATCGGAAGATATGAATAATGTTTTTAGTCAATTATTTATATCAACAATCTCCCCCTTTTTGATGATTACAAAACCTAAACTTATTAAATCCAAAAATTAATATTTAGACAAGTATTTAGTAAGTTTACATTCACTTCTCCCCCTTTTTGTAGAATCAAAAAGGTTAGGCCGAATAAGCTTCGTGAGAGAAGTTTAAACGGGTAGAAAACTCCCCCTTGATGTATGCTCCCCCTCGTTTGAGGGCACCAAGGTTTCGAGAAAGTAATACTTGCAAGAAAAATATTAGAAGCACAAGCATGGCACAAGCAAATACATATAGCATAATATTAGCAAGTAATAATCATGGCACAAGGTAATAAGAAACATATATTAAACCATTTAATAATAGAGAAATGATTATGTCAACCCATAATCATTGTTACAAAGGCAATACAAATAGAATTCTAAATAACATAGAACATCCTATAGTGCCAACAAGGAGTGTCATCAAACTTTCTTGAATCCCAAAATGGTTGAGGAGTTTTATTTGAAAATGAGAAAACATAAGCATATCAAATGCTTGGTGGTTTAGTGGAGGTAAACTCTTGGTTCCATGAGTGTTGGTGAGTTTGTAGAGCTTGGAGGTGGTGGATTTGAGGTGGAGTTTGTTGGTTGAGGGTTGTGATGTTGTTCAAGTGATGGGGTTTGTTGAGATCTAGTAAGAAGATACTCAATCCAAGTGAAGTGCTCATTCAAAGCAATGGTTTGTTGTTGAAGGAAGATGCAACAAGGGCAATTGTTAACATGCTTCTCAAGTTGGTTTTTGTTATGTGGTGATGATGGTGAGCTTGATTGTGGTGGATCCAAATTGCGTTGAGCAAGATGTAAAGCTAAAAGAGCACTAAGCTCATGTGCCTCTTTTAGCTCCTCAACGAACTTCAAGTGTTCGGAGGAAGGTGATGGTGGTGGAGCATGATAGTTGTCTTGGGTGAAGGTTTGCACATGCAACATTGGAGTAGCATGTGAGGTTGTAGGAAGTGGTGGTGGTACTCTAGGTGGTGGAGATATGTTTGAACTTGGGTAATCATGAAAACATGATATGGGTGGAAGAGTTTCTTCATGAGTGGATGATGTCTTTGTTGAATGAGCAATATGTGAAGTGTTGATTGAGATATTTGGATTGTTGTTTTGGGATTGAGCATGCTCATCAAAAGAGGAAGCATTAATGAGGGTATTAGTGGAAGATAGGTTGTGGGATGACTCATTTGAGTGGGTTTGAGGTTGAGTTGTTGGTTGACTTGAAACAACATCACAAGAGTTATGACAAGAATCAAGTTTCCTCCTCCAAACGGGTTTGACGGAGATCCTTGCGATTCTTGAAATCTTTGGTTTTTGGTTGTTGGGAGATGACATGTTTGAGTGTGATGGCATTAATGATGGGAAGAGGGTATTTATAGTGTATGAGAGATGTGGTTTAGGAAGGTAAATTTTGAGGGATAACATGGGACAAAATATGTTTGTGAATTTTGGGAAGTATAGGCTGAAATGGGTCAAAAAGTGATAAAGAAAACAGTATCCCCGACCATCAGATGGCCGGTCCCCTTAAATGGAGGCCGGTCCCCTTAAATTTAAGGGGGCCGCCCTTATGATTTAAGGGGGCCGCCCATCTGGTGATTCCCAGAATGCCAGAAATGGGTTTTTGGCAGAAAATTTTTAAAAGGGTTGTGTTTTTGGATTTGGATTCAAGTAAGTCCAACTCTTGAGGCAATATAGAGCATACTATTCATGAATGTAGGGAAATAATAAAAGTGAACAACAAATTCCTCATAATCATGTTATTTTCTAATATTTCAATTAAGTATGGTAACTAAGGAAGCAATAAAGCAAACTAGTTAAGCATGCAACTATATAAAGATAATGGTAAGTAGGCTTAGTGCAAACAAATTGAAGATTGCTTATGATAAACACGTGGGAAGATATGATTATATGAACTTCAAGACTTGTTACAAACAAGATCCATATGGGCAAACCATGATTCTCATGAAATGATTTGATTAAATTGTAGATGTCAATTTCACATAAGTGTATGACATATATGAGAAGATAATAACAATGTTTTAAACAAAATGTTTTAGTTTTATTCAACAATGTTTGAAAGTAAGTTTTCACTTAATCCCATAAATCTGAGAATGAAAGAGTCTAATGAGAAGCAAAGTTCATATAAATAAATTAGCGTTAGGTATATATAGGAAGTGCAATTTAATCAAGTTGGAGAATGAGTATGAGACTATTACTAGTGGTGCTCAATTCAGGCTAAACACGACCGTTTTTACGGGTTACACACACCCAACTTCTCACATAGAAGCAATTCAACCGTTAGGTTAAATTGAATTTCTAGTCAATAGATTCTCCAGTAGTCATTCTCCTTTTTAGAATAAATCGAGTTCCTAAATTTACCTATCGAAGATTACCAAATATGAAGTTTACTTGATTCACTAATACTTAGCTTAATGTTTTGAGATACATTCAAGTTAGTATCCCAATAAAACAAAATTTGTTTTGTTTTAAAAAGAAAAATGTTTCTATCTTGATAAAGATCAAAATAATGTTATGATAGCTTATGATTAAGCATGTTGTTTGAAAAAGCATAAAATAGATATTCGAAAGGTTTTAATTCAAAGAAAGAAGTTTTTTTTTTTTTTTTTTTTTTTTTTTTTTTTTTTTAATATGATGTTTTGATTTTGACAATCAAGAAATTTCAAGTGAAAGATACACTTCAAGAGAATCGATTAAGCCCATTGTCACATATAAAAATCTCTAATTGGCAACTAAAGATATGAAAGAGATATGGTAGACATTAAACATCTAAATGCAATGAGATAGGAAGGGACAAAGAAAATCATCAATGAATACAATATAGGCATATGAATGTATACATGTATACAGGACACATTGTAATATTGAGTTACTAGCAAGTCTTAATTATAACACATCTATTAATGCAACTAGTAAGATCATATAGCATAAATGGCAAGCATTCTACTTTAAATCATAGAAGATTATCAATATAGATGAAAACTAAGACAAATGATAATAGACATAGCAACAAGAGAGTTAATTATCCTAATGTCATGTATGCATATATTGGTATTCATGATCTAAAAGCATAGCAACTTATAAATTAAATCATATTAATATACTAATTGAAGCATACTTTATCTTAATGTAATGTAGGCAAGTTTTTGAAAAGAAAACTTACCTCAGGTCCAACTCTTCTTTAAGAGTGGTCATGAGAGCAATATAAAACGTCAGGAAGGTTTTCCCCAAAGCAAGTTGAAGAAGCGAAGTAATATCCTAATGCGAAAAGGATCAAGGAGACTTGATCATAGAAACACTATCGGTCGCCCCAATCATCACAAGTCGTGCAGATTAAGAATGGTAGAACAAGAATCCTTATTTGTACTTGTACACTCTTCACTCGCTATACGGTGATCAACTCCATTCTTCATGTCGCTCCATGTTTTGTTTGTAGCATTGCTTGGATCTTGGAGCATGTAATCCTTGTCATCACTATTTGTATTAACATTTGTTAGGATGTTCACGTATTCCGTATTTACATCGTCTTTATCGTCCTTGTTGCACCATGATTTATTAACATGCTTTCTTCGGATTTGACACATGTGTTCTTCATTATTGGTACCTTCAATGATCACATTTGAACTAGTAGTACATGTGTTTATTTCAACTAAATATTTATCTATTAAACTTTCTAGAGTAACAATTTCATGTGCAATATCAAGTTTATCATCTTTGGTTTTACATTTCTCTTGGTGAAACTTTAAAAGGCATTTCCAAATATCATTTGCCGTTTTACAAGGAAATAATCTTTCATATTCAACATTTGGTAGAGTTTTGAAAATAAGTAATTTAGCTTTAGTATTTTTATCAATTTTTATTTGAAGATTATTATGTTGATTTTCAAAATCCATTTTGGTTAGTTTAAGATCACCAATTGAAATAATATGCCAAAGATCAAGATCTATTGATTTCACATAATTTTCAAATTTATTTTTCCATTCAAGAAAATGATCATTTTCAAATAATGGTGGTTTTTGCGTAAATTCTCCTTCTAGATATTTTTCGAATTCCATAGATCGTTACAAGTTTTAAAATACAGTATATTTTAAAAATCTTGTTAGACGTGGCTCTGGTACCAATTGTGGAAAACTAGAAGGGGGGGTTGAATAGTTTTACGTCTTTTTCGTTTTGCTTATTTTATAAAAGATAGTTTCTAAGATGAAACCTTCAAATCACTTTAATACATAAATATATATACTAGTTAATTTATGATTTTGTATAAATATTACTTATGTATAATGTACAATTTCAAAACACTTAACTACAAAAGTACAAATACAAGATTTATTAAAGGTTTTATATATACAATGCTTATGTATAATGTTAGGAAAGAATATACAATTTCGTATATTTTATGTAAGCATATATATGTGTAGTAGTAGTGTATAGATATAATTTTATGTACTAGGTTGTTTTTTGTAAGATTAGTTTTATGAATGGATTTTAGTTTGATCTTTATGTGAAATCAACATATGCACAATACTATCAATTATGACTATGTATGAAATGCAAGTAAGTAATAAATCAAAGAGTGAGGGATGGAAAGATCAAACCGAGACACAAAGGATTTATAGTGGTTCGGCTACAAGGACACCTTCCTTGCCCTACTCCACTCCCCGAGTCACCTACTCGAGAGTTTTCTTCACTAGATCAAAGACCTCCTTTATGGCGGAGAAAACCGTACACACCAATATACACACCAATTTACACACCAATCTTCACACCAATCTACACACCAATCTACACACCAAACTACACACCAATCTTCACACCAATCTACTATTTTCTTCACACCAATCTTCTACACACCAATCTTCTATACACCGATCTTCTATTCTCTTCACACCTTCAAAGTACTAATGTCTTGACACCTTCAAGTCACTAATATCTTTGCAACTTCAATGCACTAGTGTCTTGACACCTTCAAGCCACTAATGTCTTCACACCTTCAATGCACTAATGTCTTGACACCTTCAAGCCACTAATGTCTTCACACCTTCAATGCACTAATGTCTTGACACCTTCAAGCCACTAATGTCTTCACAACTTCAATCTACAAATGTCTTCTAGTCTACTCCACTAGAGATCCTTAATTTCTTCACTACAAGCTCTTATTGCTACAATCTCCTATCACCACTACTATCTAACCCTTCTTCTTCACTTCAAGTCACACTTCACACTTACAACAATTCTAGATTCTTCAACTAAATCTAGTTAACTAATACATACACCTTATTCACCAAAGTATGAAAGATGTACAAGGAAATGTAAACAAACAACTTAGATAGCAAGATGATACTAAGTTGTAATACTTCTAATAGAAGTATTCTTCTCTTTGCACTTGAAAGAATGAGGCTTTGGATCACTTGGAAACAAAGGCTTATGAAATGAAATGATCAAAGGATTTTTTAGGATTGAAATAGAGATCTAGAACAGAAAGTTTCTGTGCAAAAAGGTGGGGAAAAAATCCAGGTTTAAGGTGGTATTTATAGGCAACAAGTTCTGACAGAGGAGCGTGGCCGGCCCCCTTAAAGCATGGCCGGCCCCCTTAAAATTAAGGGGGCCGCCCCTTATAATTAAGGGGGCCGCCCAACTGTAACGGCCAGAAAACTTGTCTTTTAGTGGGGAAAGTTTATTTGGTGAAAAACTAACTGATTTTGGTTAAATATTTGAAATCATATATTTAGTATGATTAAAACATTTTTCCTTATTACCAAAAGTGTTTTTCAAAAATATATAATAAGATTATATAATTAAATAAACTTTGTATTAGTTAATTAAATACCCCTTTGATCATACATAGCACTAAACACTTTGTTTATTCATACCTTAAGTGATTTGTTGGTGAAAGTGATTATTTATTACTAAATACGTGTTTACGTCATGATCTTTGGATTTGATTAGTTTAAGTTTTGTGATTATCAAAACATAGAGATATCGGAAGATATGAATAATGTTTTTAGTCAATTATTTATATCAACAGTAATATCACTAACCCAAAAAATGTCTCGTGCAAAAGATTTAATAAGAAGCGGAAGGTATCAATGTTTTACAAAACGCTATACGTACCACCAAAAGCTTCCTTTGCCTGGGGATGCTTGCATTTGTCAGGATGGACCAGCAACGGCAACTGTGTATCACCATTACATATATTAGAGGTGCAATGCATAGCCTATTCATGAATCACCAAACACCTAATTGAGAATCTTAATCAAAATTCACTTTAAGAACAAAGGTATCACCTTGCGGTATTGCTTTTTCACTTCTTCTGGAGTTGAATCAAATGGTAGATTAAGATACTCGAATGCATTTAGCTTGAAGCATGAAAGAATCCTGTGATAATAGTTATTCCAAGACCCATCTATTAGATAATGACATAATTTTTTAGATTGTATGACATGTAAGGTAATAACCAGTGAAAAGACATGGTTCATTGTGCAAGTTAGGCATATCTGAGGCAGGATGCGGCAGAAAAAGTAAGAGTGGCATGACGAGCAAAGAACGATCACTGCTCTATAAAAGTCGAACTCACAAACATAATCAAGGCGTTAACTTCAATTTTTAAATGTCTACAATTGCAGCTTCTGTTTGCTGATTCAGTTTCAAATATTTTTCAACCCATTCTTATTGGGAGATGAGGTCAGTTATCATGATACACAGGTAATCGTTCTTCATACATTTTTTTAATGTGTAAATGCTTATTAAGTATGACGCGTACATAGTAGCCCAAAAAATGTTTCCTTATCACCATCATTTGTGAACAGATGCAACTTTTTTTTTCCTGATTTAGAAGATTCACTATATACTGAGTTTTCCTCATCTATATCTAACTTCTTTGCAGCCCGAGGAGCTGAACTACTGGGGATTTGATATCATCGTTTCAGGAGCTGTTGGAGCCGGCCTGCAAGAGCTCAAGTATAGGGAAATGATGAATATCAGGTCCTTTCTTTATCACGAGATGCATTACCATTACGTTAGAAGCTCTTTTCTTGCTTTTGAAGTTATTCCAGAAATTCAGGCTCCATGTTTTTTTCTTTGTGTTTCAGGTTTGTATAACTGTCCATGTAATAAACAACTTACAGGTATTGGACGTTGTGAGCTTATTGGAATTTAAATGTGATAAGCAAAAAAAATGCTTATAATATATAAAACCAGAAATTTAACTGATTCTTTGCAAATTATTTTGTTTGGATTTGTAACTTTTAAACATTCACAGCCATCGACTGGGCAATCAGCAAGCTAACAAGATACCCCTGGGTAATGAAAAGGTTACAACAGGAGGTCAGCGCCTCTCGGAGAAACAACCAACAGTTGATTATACACGCCACCAGAATGAATAAAAAGATCTATTATTTTTTCTTTAAAAAATCTTTTCTGCCAATAAAAAATGGTTAACAGAACTTATAATGTAATGTAAAAATGTATTTTGGCTTTGTTAAAAAAATTGAGGTTCTTTATATAGTTGACTTTGTTTAATGTTTGATTTCTTTTTTCAGCCACACCCGAAGGGAGTTATATTAGGTTGCTGAAAAGGTTGCATCTGGAAATGGAAATGGAAGTTGAATCGGAACCTGGATGAAAAGTAGTAGGATGCTTATGTTAGTGATTCTTGGACGGTGCCGACATCTGAAGGCGCTATTGGCTATTTTCCATTAGGTAATCAATGACTGATTGCATTTGTCATCACAAATAGGTGGAAAGATTCTTCTTTATCGATGGTGATCAGTCATGGTATCCATAGCGTTGCTTCTTTTTCGGCCAAATACTAGAAACATGTTTTGATTGGATTAATTAGTTTTGGTGTTCTGCAGGATATGAAGTTATGTGAATGGGGATGGGAGTAGGAAAAGGAATGGGGATTCAGAATATGGGTACCTTTCATGGGAAATCGTCACAGCGTAGCATGTTCAAGTATGTTTACTGTTGATCAATTCTTAGTTAGTTTTTTTTTTTTTTTTTTTTTTTTTTTTTTTTTTTTTTTTTTTTTTTTAAACGTATTGTACAAAGTTGATCACTGTTGTTAAAAATAGTGTAGGTGTTTCGTCCAATTGACTCCAACTCCGTTAAAGGTTTTCCCAAAGACCCCAAGGATGCAGGACCGCCACAAGCAAGGTATGGCTATTAAGTATTTGAGAAACACACATTAAGGTTGTATAAACACAAAATTTGAGTCTGCGATTATCAACACTAATAGCTTATGAACAGAGATATCACCATTACACATAAGGTAGAGATATCTATTGCTGTGAGTTTTAAATCTATTCATTAAAATTGAACACTGCTGAACTAATTATATACCTGCTGTTTGGTATGCCTGCAGCCTTGGCTCTTCACCAAAAAAAAAGGGGCAGAGATGCTGAGACATCAGTTCTGGAGAACATTCAAATATATTCAAAAATTATGTCCGTCTTGGACTCGAGCACTGGGGTTCATACACCAAAGGTATTTATTTTGTGCTACTTATTTTCATATGTTAGTTCAATAAGCATAAACGAACCATTCTATTTAATATGTTTTTAAAGAGCTGTTAGTAAGGAACGATTTGTGCATTAAGTCATGCATCCATTTCACAAACCCAGGATTACTTATTGTCTTTTTACACCTGTACCGGGTAAAAAACAATACTTATTTTTTATGCCTGCCATTTTAAAAAAGTTGTTATTTATGTTTAACTCGTAACCCTGTTGGTTTATATCTTTTATATGCAACTTAAGCCTACATGACAGATAAAAATTTAAAGTAAGTAGTAGACCAAGAGTAATTAGAAGCATAATCAAAGTAAAGAGTTGAGCATTACGAAGATATCATACTTTATTAGTTTACTTCTATTTGTTTAGATGGACATTCTTCATAAGGATTTTGAAACTTGAAAAAGTGTGTATGCATCAGATTCATCTTTTAACCACTTGGTAGAGCTAAATGGTTTTTAGCTGATCAAATGGAATTAAGTTAGTGTTAATTGTGAATTTGGATGGATTTATTTTATGCATTGATATCTCAAAAAGGTTTTGCGTGTTGTATTATAATTTATGAAAGTTTTGTCCATCAACTGTTGAATTTGCACGACCCCGTTTACTTTTGTTTGTGTAATCATCTGATTATGTGTAATGCAAGTTTAATTGCATATCTGTAATGCATGTTTAATTGCAGGCAAAATTGAGAGATAAATTTCACAAGGGTGTGTTGTTATTTGGTTACTGAATTAATTATGGTGCACATGGGGGATTCTAAGGCAACAGACCATGAGGTGAGCTCAGGAATTGAAAGCATGTCAAAACTGAAACAATCTCTGTTGCAAAGAAGATTGCAACTACAGAAGTAGAAACTAGAAATGAAGCTGAATTTGATCCTGCATTCTCAAATGGGTACTTTTATGCATAATAGATGCAATATTTTTTTAGTATGTATCTTGCGATTTATTGCCTGTACTCAAGTAAATTCTAATCCAATGGAAACATAATTACAATATCTACTTAACGTCTATTTAATTATAAGTCTTTAAAATAGCAGATACACTCATTGTGAAACATGTACTGTCATTTTGTTTTCCCACTAAATACAATTCATATACAAGTTGCATATCAGTCATTGTGGTGTTGACTTTAGTTAGCAAACATTGTTGTACCTATCGTTACAGTGTCGGTCGTGAAAGTGTTCAAAGGACTTACTTAGATGGCTGCCAGTAGCTGCACCCGAAAGTCTTCAAGGTCTCAATTTAATGAATATATTTACCTTTGAAAGGTGTAAGGTGGTTGTGTCGGCAACTTATTATTAGAACGAGTAGGAGCTGATATCGTTTCAAATTTCGTTACCACTTTGGTTTTTTAATTTTTCGTAAATTTTATCCTTCACAAATTAGTACACTAACAAATACCGTACAATAATCAACGACATAAAACAACGCCCCGCCGCAACGCGGCGGATCGTCGCCCACCTCGTTAGCATAATGTAGCATTTAGCAAAAAGTAATGGTCTGATTAAAGTTCTAGTCCAAAGGTAGATTCTCGAGTATTAAAAGAAATGAAATTTGACATGTATTCCAAAGTTTTGTATTTGAAGATGCGGCATCTCCCGGATCAATAACGATATGTTGATAGCCGACGACGTTGACATGTCCACATGTTAAGCCTGACCAAAAAAAAAAAAATCCTGAACGAGAACAAGAAAAATCACTCGAGTCAGTCAACCATCGGCTATCTATGGGCAACAAATAATATTCATTAGTTTTATTACACTGCATCTATTGTTTGATTGGTTATTTGTTTTGTATATTTTACATAACAACATTGTAAGCATCACAATGATCCAATGACGGATCTAGGATTAACGGTCGTGTGTGGCACAAATTTCAGCTCACCTGGCTTCACGGCTATATTTTATATTTCATATTCATTGATAGCAATCAGCATGGGATTGGATAATTTGTAAAAGTACAACTCAATAAGAAGTTTAAAAACCAAATGACTTGTATCCCAATAGTACTGCTAGGTGTGTGAGAAATGGTTGTAGGTTCAATTCCTACTTAGTACATGTGAGATAATTTGTGATTGTATATTGTAAGATAGTTACTTTTATTCTAAATAAATAAATCAAGGTTTTCAAGATCGGGATCCTACTTAGGATCGATTTTGTCTTTGCAAGATAGAGATCGTAAGATCGGATCGGGATCTTAAGATCTTACCATAATGTCATTTTTTAAGTATCCTTTGTAATATTATACAAATTTATAAATTATTATATACATAAACACATAAATATATAAATGTTTCATAGAAATGTTGTCCTAAATTATGGTTATGAAATGTATAAGAAGATTAACATGTTGTTTTTTCAATTTTACAAAACACAATTCATAAATTTGTAGTTTTTTAGTTTGCTAGTTCGAGAAAAGTAAGATCGGATCGGATTAAATCCTAAGATCCTATGGTCAGGATCGGGATCCTATAAGATCTTATGCTTTCAAAGATCCTACGTAAGATCCGGATCGTGTTTGCTTTGCAGTATCGTAAAATCGTAAGATCCTAATATCAGGATCGGGATCCTAACAACCATGAAATAAATAAATACTTATATCATGGTTGTTGATGCCGGTTCATCTAATTGTCCTTCAGTGACTAACAATTATTTAGGTGTCGTTTGTTTTTTGACAAGAAGCACTTTTTTCCTCTTTTCACTTCTTTTGTCTGCAGGAGGGCAAATGTTTTTGTTTGTTTTTTTCAGACATAAGAGCTTCTTTTCACTTTTTTCCTTTTCTAAATTTCAAACATTATGTTTCACTTCTTATCTCTTCTTTCACTTCTTACATCTTCTCTCACAAGCCCTACATCTCTTTCTCAATATATATATTTTTTATTTTCTTTTATTTTTTATTTTTTAATGTTTTCGACCATTTTTTTACGTTTTCGACCCTTTTTTACGTTTTCGTTCGCCTTTTTATGTTTTCGTCCGCTTTTTACGTTTTTGACCATTTTTTTTACGTTTTCGTCCGCTTTTTTACGTTTTCGACCGTTTTTTTTTTATGTTTTCACCTGTTTTTTACGTTTTTGACTTTTTTTACGTTTTCACTAGATTTTTTACTTTTCGTCCGTTCTTTTACGTTTTCACCCCTTTTTTACGTTTTCGCCCGTTTTATTACGTTTTTGTCACTTTTTTACGTTTTCGACCATTTTTGTCTGTTTTTTTACGTTTTCTCCCTTTTTTTTACGTTTTTGACCCTTTTACATTTTCGTCCGTTTTTTTTTTTTTTTTTTTTTTTTTTTTTTTTTTTTTTTTTTAGTCTCTTTTTTTACGTGTTGTGTACTTGTGTTAAAATAATGAATCCAGTTGAAAACGATAAAATGGGCCAATGACTTTTTTTTTTTTTTTTTTTTTTTTTTTTTGAGAAATTGCTTTTGTATATTTTCGTCTTGTTATCCAATCGTAAGGTCTACGGTTCAAATCCCATGTGACTATTTCTTTTCTTTATTTACATAAAACATCATTTGTTTTAAGTTTTAGCATTTGATTATTTTGTATGGAAAAATCAAAACTAAAAATTTCAAATGATACGCAACATGTTTTGTTGCTAATAAATCCTTTAAGTGCAACAAGATAAAATGATTAACGCTAGTTTATTATCAAATGGCAAGTAATATAAAATTGTTGGAAATTTCATATTATTATAAAACAATTGAGATTAAGGACGCTTTATCCGACCAAATAATATGGGACGAGCTAAAAAAAATCAACAATCACACAAAACACGCCATGGTTTGACTAAAATTTTGACGACAAAATATTTTTACAATATCTGATTACTTACTTTTATTTGTTCTTTTGGTTAACATTTACGGGCTTGAATAAAAAAATACTAGTGAAAAAAAGAAAGAAAGAAAGAAGTGCTTCAATAGCACAAAAAAACAAATGGTCTTTTTCTTGTATATGAAGAGCTTATGTGCACCTCTTCTTCTGCATACATGGTTTGCAGATTAAGAGGTAAAAGCTCTGAAAAAACAAATAACACTCTTTGGCTAAATCACGTTTTTTGCTTTTTGAGTTTTTGCTAAATGTAGTTTGGGCTTAACAAAGCGAATGTTTACAAATGGGCTTTGGCAATCTGCTGTAGGGTACACCTATCAAGACAACAAACAAATGAAAACCACGAGTTAAAGAGAAAAGTTACGCTTCATTAAACAATTTCATATGTGTGACACATGTCACACCTTGCCAGCTACTAGATCCGTCCCAGTCATCTACCTCGTGTAAAATGTACGTCGGCTGGTAATTCCTCGTATGTCACTCCGACAAGATTAGTATCGTTGTTGTTATTTAAAATAACAACAACGATACTAATCATTCAGATTGAATTACAATTTTCTTGACAGATTACAATTGTTTTAAAACATTGTGTAAACCGAACGGGCCTTTAGTTTTTACACAAAATTGCATCTTTACATAAAAAAAAGTTTGTCCTTTTAATACAAAGATGCATGACTACAACTTTTAGATGTAACATACAAGTATACAACCTGTATTACAAGATTTTAGGGGCCCCAATATTTGATATTTTGAATAGTGGATATTTCTAAGCAAAACCACCTCATGTGCATGACAGTTAGGACATTGTTTTTCACTTAATATACGGTTACATGGTAATCTAGTGTTATGACGACATTATAATAACAGATTGAAATACTCCAGTTTGTCCAAACACTAATATCTTAAAACACTCGGTTTAATTCATAGATGCGTGATGTAGGATTTTATAAAGAATGTATCAATTAGATGTCATTAGCTGTCCTAATAGCTGGTGAACCAAAATAGTTTATACAAATTTCACACATGTATGTTCATGCATGAGTTTAGTTATACGTCATACGTGATCTCAATAAACTCTTTGTTGAAATTTTCAATAATCCCTTTAATTAATTAATTTGGTGATATATAAATTTATCTAGGATACTACTATAAGATCTTTTTCTAGCCGTTGGCAAATCTAAAAGATTTAGACAGTTATCTTTTTATTTTCGTCAAGCGGAATAGCGGATTACGAGTTGCATGTACCGCCATGTACGTATGCATGCAAAACTTGATTCTTGCCTACGCCTTTGAAATAAAATACTTTTTTAAAATAAAAAATGTAAGAGAACATTTCAAAGGTCAGATAATTTGAAGAAAGGTTGATTCGGTCATTTCCAAGGTTGGTGAGTGGTGGCATGGTCCAGACTCACGTATTAGGAGCTATGCCGCACCACTCAGTGGCGAAGCTTGGATTTTGTAAGTGGGGGGTCGGGATCTAAATTTTTTTTTCCTAAGGCTATATTTCAGGTATACCGAAATTTTTGGGGGGTCGAAACCGAATATACCGAAATTTTTCTACACGAAAACTATATACCCCATACATCGCAAAAAAAATTTCGGGGGGTCGGGCGCCCCCCCCCCCCCCCCCCCCGGCCCCTATGAAGCTTCACCCCTGGCACCACTACGTTTTTTAACGCTTGACTTAAAATATTTATAAATTTATATATTTATATCATATTTCATATGTATTGAGTTTACAAAAAAATATTATACATAAGAAACTAGTTATAATACTCGCGGTTTTTTTAAAATTTTTTTAATGATATATTTTTATTTACTAAAAACCAAATAATTTGTTAGAAAATTTAGTGCACTTGAGGGATCTAATCATACTTGAAAATGGGTTTGGAGGTACGGAGTGTACACCCATCAAGTCACTGATTCCCCTGACTCTATAGTGGTTGTGATGGTTCCTGCTGAGTGTTGGTTCCTACTGATGGTTCCTGCTACTAGTGTCAGGATCCTGCTGATAAGCAGAGTTTCTGCTGATAGAGTGTTGTATGATTATGTAACTGATTTGACCTATTCAAATGACAGTTACATATGCACTCATGACCTCGTTTAACTGGTCATGTAACCACTATTTTAGGCTATAATGGGGATAATTATGTGGAGATTAATGGGCCGATTAATTCTCATAATTCTATTTGACTAGCCATGAGTATCTTCCTATAAATAGGAGATCAAAAAAAGCATGAAGGACACACAGAAAACATATAACACTTATACACGAAGGGTTATTGATTTGTGCCTAAATCACTAACAACATTTGGTCTTATCCCAAGTAGATATTCGTGATACCCATGCATTAGGGTCGAATAGTTTACTTTGGAAAGTGATAACACGATTCCAAGTGATATCCGGTAACCTTGATTGGTACGTAGTTAGGCTATTGATTATCTTAACCCTGTTCTGGGCTTATAACCCCCAACATCATTGGTGTATCAGAGGTTATTGGGGCATAAGTATCAAACAAAAGTTACCGGATATCATTGGTGTATCATTGGGGCATAAGTATCAAACAAAAGTTATCGGATCAATAGCCCTGAATAACCCCCAACATCATTGGTGTATCATTGGGGCATAAGTATCAAACAAAAGTTACCGGATATCATTGGTGTATCAGAGGTCCCTGATGAATTATCAACTCAGGTCCTTGATGAGGTTGTGGTTCAACAACCTGAACCTGAGTTCAGGAAGAGCAAAAGGGTCAGGACTCCAAAGTCATTTGGACCTGATTTTCAATTATACTTAATCGAAGGTACAAGGAATGAGGTCTCTGACCAATATTCCTATTGCTTCATTGTTGAGGATGATCCCAAAACATTTGAAGAAGCAATGAAGTCCCAAGATGTTGCTTTCAGGAAAGAGGCAATAAATGATGAGATTGAATCCATCATGGGCAACAACACTTGGGTGTTGGTTGATCTACCACCACGTTGCAAACCTCTTGGTTGCAAATGGATTTTCAAAAGGAAAATTAAGGTAGATGGAACTATTGAAAAGTTCAAGGCTAGACTAGTCATTCAGGGCTTTAAACAAAAGTCAAGGATAGACTACTTTGATACTTATGCCCCTGTGGCACGTATCAGTACCATCAGGTTGCTGATTGCTTTGGCATCAATTCACAATCTGATTATTCATCAGATGGATGTGAAGACAGCTTTCTTGAATGGTGAATTGGATGAGGAGGTTTATATGAACCAACCTCAGGGCTTCATCTTGCCTAGCAATGAAAACAAGGTGTGTAAACTGATTAAGTCTTTATATGGACTGAAACAGGCACCTAAGCAATGGCATCAAAAATTTTATGAAGTGGTTTTTTCTAATGGTTATGTTCTTAACCAGGCTGACAAATGTGTATATAGCAAATTTGATGAATCCGGTAAAGGAGTCATCATTTGTCTATATGTTGATGACATGCTGATCTTTGGCACTGACCAAAATCAGGTTGACTTGACAAAGGAATTTTTTTCATCAAGGTTCTCCATGAAGGACATGGGGGAGGCAGATGTTATCCTTGGTATAAGGATCAAACATGAAAGTAATGGTATATCAATTTCTCAGTCTCATTATATTGAGAAGATACTGAAGAAATTTAATTACTTTGATTGTACTCCAGTGAGTACTCCTATGGATACCACTGAGAAGCTTATGCCTAATACTGGCAAAGCTGTATCTCAACTTGAGTATTCCAGGGTGATTGGTTGCCTGATGTATGCCATGACTTGTACAAGGCCTGATATTGCTTTTGCAGTGGGTAAACTGAGCAGGTATACTAGTAATCCTAGTGCTCATCACTGGCAAGCAATTCAGAGGGTACTGAAGTATTTGAAGAGAACTATGGATTATAGTCTCTCATATACTAGATATCCTTCAGTGTTGGAAGGATACACTGATGCAAGCTGGATCAGTAACACTGAAGACAATTTGTCGACCAGTGGCTGGGTATTCCTACTTGTGGCCTTAGCAGCTGCTGGTAAAGAAGCTGAATGGTTGAAAAACTTGCTTCTTGAGATTCCATTATGGCCTAAACCTTTAGCACCTATTTCTATTCGGTGTGATAGTGCTGCTACATTGGCAAAGGCTTATAGCCAGATGTACAATGGGAAGTCTAGACACTTAGGTGTCAGGCATAGAATGATTCGTGAACTTATCATGAATGGGGTGATTTCTATAGAGTTTGTTAGATCTCAACAGAATTTAGCTGATCACTTGACGAAGGGTCTTGCTAGAGACTTAGTTATAAAGTCTGCTAAAGGGACGGGTTTGAAGTCCAACTTGGTCACTGAATGCTAGGACACCCAACTCCCTCCTGAGGAAACTTGGGAGCTGAGTTCAATGTGGAAAGCTGAACATTCAGTGTACTGGAGCACATGTATTACACTACATCCCAAGGTTGTCCTCAGAACTTGCTGAAAAGGAGGATGAAGTCTTTACTTCTCAATGGTTAATTTCTTTGAAAAAAATGCTAAGCAAGAGCATGAATAAAGAGGAACCACCTATGTAAATGTTGAAGTTTTGCCGTTTCAGGAAGCTATGGACTTTTAGCTTTTACAACATTTATGAATTGGATATGGACACATGGCTTATATAGTGTTAGGAGTGTTTAAGTGTTTGAAAATATATGTGTATTTTATCTTCAGGTATTCTAATGGGTTGAAGGGTTCAATTCTTAGAACACTCTGATTCTCGAATATTTGAACGTGTAATGTACTAAGATGAAAATTCAATCCTCAGGATATTTTCATTTATGCATATGTTTTGTTTAATGTTTGTTTTCATGCAAAGGAAGTGAACTAAATTTGGGGAGGATTGTTAGAAAATTTAGTGCACTTGAGGGATCTAATCATACTTGGAAATGGGTTTGGAGGTACGGAGTGTACACCCATCAAGTCACTGATTCCCCTGACTCTATAGTGGTTGTGATGGTTCCTGCTGAGTGTTGGTTCCTACTGATGGTTCCTGCTACTAGTGTTAGGATCCTGCTGATAAGCATAGTTTCTGCTGATAGAGTGCTGTATGATTATGTAACTGATTTGACCTATTCAAATAGCAGTTACATATGCACTCATGACCTCGTTTAACTTGTCATGTAACCACTATTTTAGGCTATAATGGGGATAATTAGGTGGAGATTAATGGGCCGATTAATTCTCATAATTCTATTTGACTAGCCATGAGTATCTTCCTATAAATAGGAGATCAAAAAAAGCATGAAGGACACACAGAAAACATATATCACTTATACACGAAGGGTTATTGATTTGTGCCTAAATCACTAACAACATTTGGTCTTATCCCAAGTAGATATTCATGATACCCAGGCATTAGGGTCGAATAGTTTACTTTGGAAAGTGATAACACGATTCCAAGTGATATCCGATAACCTTAATTGGTACGTAGTTAGGCTATTGATTATCTTAACCCTGTTATGGGCTTATAACCCCCAACATAATTTAATATTTGTTTTCTTTGATTTATGATTTTTAGTTATAGTTTTTTATTATTAAAGATAATCATTTAAAAAGTCTAATCCTATTGTCAATGTTCTGAAAGGCTCAAGGCACACTAAGGCGCAAAGGGGGTAAAAGAGCCTTGAATCGAGGCGCAAACCAAGGCGCGAGATTCATAAATACGAGGCGCACTATACATTTAGGTTTTTTTTATAACATATGTGACAACTTATGCAGCTGAAATAATACAAAAATATCAATATTCAATGCATAATGCCACTTAATGGTTATTACATCTAACAAAGCTTGCATTTAAACCCAAAATATCAAGCATACAACATAAAACCATGAACTACCCTAAATCCCTGAATATACATTACAATATATGAGTTTATGACTTATAAAATTTAACAAATTACCATGTACTATCTCTATCAACTATCAACAACAAAAAATCTATAGTTGTTTGGTAACACTTAACACTAAAGAAACAACATTTGTATCTGTTAATTAGCTATTATTCTTAGACATTAGATTACAAAAAATATATATTTCTTTGTTGATTGTGTGTTTTAGTTATTTTCTAAATATTAGGGTTCTTAGATACTTTATAACTTAAAGGGCCCAATGTATATAATATGTAAGCCCAAAACGTATCTTACTATTAAGAAAAAAAGGCCAAAACCCCGTTACATCTTCTAGGCGTAAAAATCCCCAGGGCGCAAAAGCGCAAAAATCCCTAAGGCGCTGCGATTTTTACGGGATTCATGCATGTCGTGAGCCTCGATCTAAAAAAATCACAAAGGCTGGAGCCTCAGGCGCGCTTTTTAAAACATTGCCTATTGTTAGTTGCATCTTATCTATATTTTTTTATTTATCTTCTACTTGTTTAGTATATCAACAAACAAATTTATAAATTAAAAAATAATAATTAAAATATTACCTAATAAGGAAATAATATTTTTTTGAAATACAAAAGTTACCACTTGGGTTTGTTTTATTATATAAAAGATATAGTCAAGAAACTATCCTTGCATGAAATTTTTTTCATTTCTTTTTTTTTTTTTTTTTTTAAACCTTCTTTATCGGAGTTGAATAAGAAAAAGGTGGCACGCCTCGCGTCTTAACGCGCCTTATCATGCCTTTTCACGCATCATCTCATGTTACGCTTAAAGCTGACGTCTTGGTCTATTTCGTAACGTGAAAGTCACGCCTCATGCTTTAGAAATGCCTTAGCGACACCATGACGCTAATTTTAGAACACTGGTCATTTCACAATTTATGTAAGTAGTTGTTACTCTTACAAAACGAAGGAGAATTTATTTCTTTTTCTCTCTCTAAAATCTTTATGAGCAACCATCATATATACAAATTGGTTCCACTTCTAAGTTTGAAAGTGAATCACACATGGGAGTTTCAAATTAGTTTTCATTTCCAAATCAATTAGTCTAGACATGACAGAAATTATGTCTCGTCATAAAGGACTTTTAAGTCAAAAAGTTCATAATTGAATTCTTTACTAATTTTGAGTATAAGTTTAACAGGTTTGTATAAAGATGGTTTTTCAAATTTTTGCATGTTCCTTAATGATGATGTTCATCATAAACTCGATGATTAGGATGTTAAAATTAGTGATGGTAATTAATGATGCAAGAATTAATGAGGGTGATGAAAAGATGCAGGAATTGCGATAATGATCGATGATCCATGCAATAATTAGGATGCATCCTTTGATGACGATGAAGATCATATTTCTTAGTTGATGATTGTGACAAAGTTCTAGCAGAAGATGATGATGCCGATTAGTACACGCCTATGGGAATCATGGAATGAGGTTTCAATCCTATGGGAATCATGGAATGAGTTTCACTCCAAATAATGGTGTTTAAATATGACAATGATAGATGAATATATTCTATACTACAAACCACTTAAAAGAGTAAGGTATGAAACTTTCATACCTTAGGGGCCTACCTTATATCTAAACCCACACCGATTGTGATTCATGAAAGCATCCCAAACACACCCTTAGCTTTATAATTAGAACAAAATATCCAAGTCACCATTGATCCGCCTACGCTTGTCATGCTCACAATGTGTCCTATGGATTTTTAGTTTAATACGGTATTGTACAAGAACTAATCCCCACTATTAGATATTCTGAATTTATTATATTATTTGATGTTATTAAGATAGTTAGGGATTTTTCTCAGCTAAAATGCATGATTGAGTGAGTGTTTAGCTAAGCTTATACGTGGCTTATGTGGTTATTTGTTTATATGTGTCAAATAAGCGTACTTTAAGTGTTCGGCTAAGCTAACACCCTGATTTTTATAAATTTTAGTAATTGACTTTTACATTGCTATTAGAATATTTGAAAAAAGTCTTCCCCATAGTTTTTATTATAAATAAGGACTTCCAGTGCAAATAGTTAACGAAAAAAGACTAACGGTGCAAAGGATTTAATTGCAAGGATTAAAGACAACTAAATAAAGAAAAATTAGCTTTTTTACCCTTGTGTTTAGATATTTAAAATCTCATAATTCTTCTCATAAACATATGTGTATGTGTGTGTTGTCTTGGAGGGAAAAATGGTTAGTTTATTCATAATGAAGAAATCATCATTTATGATGATTGAAGATGATTCTTGAGATGTTGGTGCTAGATACATGATGCTACAAGCTTTCTTAAGTATTCCCCATCAAAGGTATCAATTAATTACAAGTTAAGTTTCATGTTCGTGATAGATGTTGGAGGTTTTGGTTAAAAAGTTTGCTCATGATGAATTTAGTCATATAAATCATGTTATAACCATGTTTGAAGTTAGACCATATTAGTATGTGTTGTCGATTATGGTTGTATATGTTTATGAGTTAGAATATGATCATGATTTTGATTTTATGAAGTTTGTGTTTAGAAAATTGAAGTAGCCCATGTTAGTAATGATGTTCATGTTTAGTCATATAAATCATGTTATAACCATGTTTGAAGTTAGACCATATTAGTATGTGTTGTCGATTATGGTTGTATATGTTTATGAGTTAGAATATGATCATGATTTTGATTTTATGAAGTTTATGTTTAGAAAATTGAAGTAGCTTATGTTAGTAATGATGTTCATGTTTAGTGTATACAAAAAATTGTGTTTGGCTCAAGCTAAAAGTAGTGCTTAAACAAGTAAATTTGGCTTAAGGCTTGATGGAAAATGATGTTTAAGATGTTTAGTAAGCTGAGGATAAATCATAGAAGTGTTTTGTATAGCTTAGGTTGAGTTTTGGGTCGTTTTGGATAAATACACTTTTGGAATAACAAGGTTTTCAAAAGTTGGGTTAACTTTGGAGGATCATAGAGAACTAACTGCTTATCGGATTGACTTGAGGTAAAAATGAAAATTGTAGCCCTCTGAGTCTACTTCAGTTGTTATTTAGAAATTTTTGGCTAATTCAGTAATTAAACTAGTGTAAAATACAAATTAGTGCAGCAAGGTCAGATTTTGAAAAAGTGCAGCAACCAAAAATTAAAAAACTCATACCAGATCAACCGTAGCTTTGTTTAGAATGTGACATACGTTTCGGAAAGCCAAAATAGTCTAATTTCATGTAAAATTAGTCTTATGAAATGATTCAAAATTTAAGTCAGTAAAAGAGGGTAAAGTGTAGGCTGTTGCAGAATTGACTTCATGGTTTTGCCATGTGCTTTAATGTCCAAAAGTTGTTATGTGTTTATAAAAGTTCAGGTGGTTTATAGTTTATGTTTCCTGTGTATACAATACATGTTCATGTTTATGTGTTAGATATGTGTTAATACTTAATAGTCTATGTGTGCACCTATCATGATTTAGGTGCTCGTAATATGTTCGTGGATCGCTAGCTTGCATACTATGTTTAAGGTGAATAACGAATTATTAGTTTCATGTTACTAGATTTGCCATGATGTTAGAACGTATGTATATTTCAGATATAGTCGAAAACAAACCATGTTTAAGATGCTCACAAGAAGCATCGTTTGTCAAGTCAATAGTGCCCAGGAAACGAACCAGAAGTCATGTAGTGTGTCTGAGAAGTGCACGATTTATAACTCATGTAGAAACATCCTTTGTGTATGACCCATGCTTATTATAGTGTTTAAATACGATGCGGATGATTTATGTTTAAAACTAGCATGTCAAGTATATATGATCAACTATCCTTTGTGGATGATCCGAGTATAGATAAGCACGATGATAAGTTAGAACCCCAAGAAGAGCACTCGTCGGTTAGGGAAGTTCACACTTATAGCAGGACGACTAAGCATCATCTAGTCAGAAGCATGTGCTCAGATTTCAAGTCATGTTTATGACTTCAGAATCGGAAATATATAATTATGCCATGCTTATGAATTCAGAATCAGAAATATATAATTATGACATGTTTATGAATTTAGAACCAGAATTATATATATCATGTACCAGAAGCAAGACGACTAACAGTCGTACCACTTACAACATATTATATATTAATATGTTCATGTTCAGAATTGCAAGTATTATTTCAGATTAGCTTCGTTTACTCACTAAGTCATGGACTTACCATTTTCAGTTTCATGTTTTGCAGGTTAACAAGATGAGACCAATCCATGTGTTAAGTGGGGTGTAATGAGTCAAAATGGTGTAGCTCGTGAGTTAGGTAACGAGTTTCTCATCACCATCACATGTTATTGATTTGGAATCCCCAAAAACACGAGTCGTTTTCTGTAACAAGTTTATATAGTTCATATCATATATTCTTATAGTTACAAGTTTTAAAAAGGGCGTTCGGAATAAGCCTTTTTTATGTAGAAACTTACGCTTCCGTTGTTTTATAATAATGCCCAGTGTGCAGATATGATTGTATACAAATGTGTGTACTGTATTCAGTTTTGGGAGTTTGCGAAAATGGGTAAAATCAGTAAATTGAGAAATGTGTAGGTATGAATTGCTGCTGATACGGTGTATCCCTAAGAAGGGATATGGCGTATCGTGATATTTTTTCTATGTCAAGTTTGTTGCCGATACGGCGTATCCCCAGAAAGGGATACGGGCATATCATAGGATGCGGCGTATCCCAAGTCAGGGATACGACATATCGATCACTTTTTTAATGAAATTAGTATGAAGTCAGGCGTTTGAAACTACGTCAAACACTCAAACCGAACTTATGAGCTTATGATATATATAAGCTATACCATAAGCATGAGCCCAATTAATAAACTTAGCCAAATACATTTTAATTATAAATTTTTGATTTATTGTTAAGATAGTTTGAAAATACTATGCTAGTATTTTAATTTATGAACATATCTTTATTTCTTGTTGTCTTATTGAAAAATAGAAATAGATAATCACTTAGAGAATGTCACTATACAACCAGTTAAATAAAAAATATAAAAGCGACAACCAAAAGTGTTCTTATAGTTGCGATGACTGTATGGAATTTCTTAAAAGCTTTCATTGAAAAATATTTGTTTGTTTTCTTGGTCTATAACACGGTTCATGGAATGTATCGACCACTCACATAACATATTTGAAATGATATTACTATATATATAATTTTAGGATGGGAAACGACGTACCACCTGTCGTTTTGGATTGCCGTGTTTTTCGGCCCAGCCCATTGATGTTGTCCTCTTAGCTTACCTTGGCCCGTTTTCAGAATGTTGAAAAACTTTTCCGACCTCAACATGATAATCTTCCTTAACCTCATCGCCTAGAAACACACACTTATTCTTATCCCCTCCCTACTTCCAGTTTCCACTCTTCCATAAGCAGTTGAATTCACTCTAGAAACACATGAAGAGAATAATGAAATAAAAGCTAATGATTTGGGTTTTTGATTTGCAGCGGCAGGGAGTTAATTAACGGTCATGTTTACCTCTGTTGATCGTGATGCGTAGGGATTGCACCAGGCTTTACCTCTCGAGGGATCTCGAGAAGCTTACAACCCCCACCAGGCAGTGTATCTAATCGATGTAGTATAGTATAATGACAAGTACCGGGGGATTGATCGTTCAGCTAGGAATAATGTCGCTTGGATTAGAAAACCTAAAGACTAGGTCTAGAGATGAGGGATGATTCTTTTTGTATTTTTATATTTTTATGAAAGCAAGTAAAAATCTCGGGTTTGAAGGAGTTGGGCGGAATTAGTTGCTAGTCAACTAACCCAATAACTAAAGATGCAATCAAAATAAAATACTAAAATGAAAATAAAACTAAATTATACTAGAGTTGTGAGCAATATGTGGGAGAATTGTGTTTACTTAGATTTCACTACTCCCTAGATATCTTTTACAGGTTAATTACTTGTTATAGTTGCGTGGATGACGGATTGTATTCCTTAATACCATTCATGTGGTGGCGTACTTACTTCCCTAATCCTATAAGCGCCTACTTCACTCCTATGTCGAGCCGGCTAAGAATCTTGATGAGGCGAAAAATGATCCGTTTTTATGGGGTCATTTAAGCCCGAATCCAAATTTATTTGATCAAATATTGCCCTAAATCGTTTCTTTTGTGATTATAGGTACTTTGGGAGTGAAATCTGGAAAAGGAAGCAATTCGGACGTTTTTGGAGCATAAAAGTGAAGAAAATGCAAAAGTCTTAATTTTCCAAGCTGGGAACAGTAGGTGACGGCGTCAAGAGCAAAACCTTGATGGCGTCAAGAGAAAATTTCATGAATTTCCATGACGATCCAGAACAGATTTGACGGCGTCACGTAGGAAGGGCGTCAAGAGTAAAAGAGTCATGACGGCCTGGAAGTGTATAAGTCTTGACGGCGTCAGAAGTAGATCTAAGCAGTCCGAGAAGAGTTTTGGCGGCGAGGTGACGGCGTCACAAGTTTATTCTTGACGCCGTCAAACCTATTTTTCTATATATAGTTTTCTAATTTTCACACATTAAGAGAGAAGTTTTGGGAGAAACCCTAAGTACGATTTTGGTGTAACTTTACAGGTTTTTCAAGGGTTCCAACCCCTTGATACCTTGCATGATTAATCAAGATAAGTGTTCTTCTAATTCAATCAATATGTCTATGTGTTGGTTGTTTATATCATGTTCTTGTCTTAATTCTATCATGCTAGGCTAGATCTCTTTTGTGTTTGCTTAGATCTAATGAAACCTAGATATTGATTATGTGTTGATTACTTGTTTATTCTTGTCTTGGATGAATGATTTATATGTTAGGCTTAAGAAAACTGGCAGATCTCCAATTGGTAACATGCTTGAACGTCTTAAGAAACATGAACCAACGCGCATTAGGTATTTATTGGTTGTATTTAATGCATGAGCCACTGTTTACAATCCCTATAGTTGTGCTGGGCATGGTGTAGGAGGAGATAAGAGCTCATAGAATTAGGGAGTTATGTGTGCCACCCCATGAATGGTATTAAGGAATACGATCCGTCATCCATGCAATTATAACAAGTAATTAACGTGTAAAAGATATCTAGGGAGTAGTGAAATCTAAGTAAACACATTTTCTCCAATTACTGCTCACAACTTTAGTATAAATTAGTTTATTTTCTTTTCTAGTATTTTATTTTGATTGCATCTTAGTATTGGGTTAGTTGAATAGCAACTAATTCCGCCCACTCTTCCAAAACCCGAGATTTTAATTTGCTTTCTAAAAAATATAAAAATACAAAAATAATCATCCCTCACCTTTAGAACTAGTATTTAGGCTTTCTAATCCTAGCGACACTATTCCTAAGCTGAACGATCAATCCCCCGGTACTTGTCACTATACTATACTACAACGATCAGGTACACTGCCTGGTGGGGGTTGTAAGCTTCTCGAGATCCCTCGAGAGGTAAAGCCTGTTGCGATTCCCACGCATCAAGTTTTTGGCGCCGCAGCCCGGGGAATAGTTATTGTCTAGGTTAGAATTTCTTTTTATTAGGTCTACTTGCTAGATTCCTTTCTAGTAAGATTTTATTTTTATTTTTAGGTCCTCTTTAGTCTATCTCATTTCTTTGTGTCTTTGTTCGTAAATTGTTTCGATGGATAACAATAACATTGATCGTTTGATTCCTGTTATTCGTGTTTTTCGTCGTAGGATTTTCCAAATGCCCGCCCCACTTCCTTTAGCAGAAAATGAGAACCCACCTAACCTCTCACCCAACCACCACTTTGACAATAATTCTGAGCTAGAAGAGTCTGATCATGATGATGACCGTAGGGCTAGTCCTTTTTACTATTCAGACTCCGATGAGGATCTTGATGATGGTGACGTGATTAATGAGAATAGAATGGAGGAGGAAATAAACCCTCTTAGGTATGTTGACCCTAGAACTAGGATTGAGTGCGATAGTTCATTTAACATGCAATTCCCTTGTAAGATCGGATTTAAGAGCTTTAACGCCTATCTCAACTCATCTCTTCCAATGAACATAATCTCACGTTATGAATACAATAAAATCATGGTAGAGGAGTTAGAATACAAAGGAGAAAACATTATTGCTAAGGCAATACCATTGTATGTGTTTGTAGGAAAGTCGGTTTATCTTGTTGAGTTCATGGTTATGGAGAATCTAGGAGAGTTTATTGATAATAAATTGACCCAAGTTGTGTTTGGAAAACCCTTCAAACGGTTGACCAACCTCGATGAAAAACTCATAGAAGGGCTAATTACATTCTCAGATGGGGATGAAGATTTTGTCTATCAAATGCCCCGCGCACACCCTAGGTTCAAAGATTTTTCCATGGAAAAATGTAGTAGGTATCCGCCCATGGAAATGCTAAGTGAGAATGATAAGAGAAAAGGACTTAAGTACACTCATGAAAAGAATAAAAAATACTATCGCGGGTGCTTAGAGTTAGGAGACGAGTATAAGAAAGATGAGGCGACTATTAGATGGCTCACACTTGGTTATGTGAGCATAAGCGATACACGATAACCCATGACCTTGAGTCTAGCTACAAGACTCGTAAATAAAGAAAAGCGCTTCTTGGGAGGCAACCCATGTTTTGTGTGATTTTGTTTGTTTGTTTGTTATTTGCTTCCGTATGCATGCTTAATTTTTATTATTGGTAGATCATGTTTCTAAACTAAAATGTGGAAATACTTTACTTTGTTGTTTTGGCCTAGTCTTAACTCCACCTAAAAGTATTTTTGCAAAAGATAAGTGTAAAGGGAAACCTCAAATATGTTTTTAAGAAACAAACCGATCATGATTCTCCACAATATTAAATGAGCATGTATATTCGTATTTGTTATAGTCAAATGCTTGTATTGAGTCATAATGAAGTTTTGCAGGATTTTCCAGGAAGTAGGACCAAGTTTTTCCAGAAATTTTCCGGAAACTTAACATAAGAATTTCTGCAGGTCCATTCTGACGGCGTCAGGGTTTACTCTTGACGGCGTCAGGAGTTAAAATCTGGAAATTTTACCGGTTTTGTTTTTCTAACGGAGTCTTATGGTTTTTGTGAATTATTAAGTTTTATAATCTCCAGGAGATCTGCAAACTTCATTCCACAAGCATTATATCATATCTTGTTTTCTAGGATTTAGAAACTTATATAGGATGCCGCCGATTTTACGCGAGGTTGTCTTGTCTATTTTGTCAGGTTTTACAGGTTATGTATGACAAGGAGATGATTTATATTCTGGAAGGGAAGCTTTGATTGTTCATTTTCTTGGAGGAAGATTTAACCTGCCGTCCTATTATTCATACCGAGCGAATCAGGGGAGTATTTGATTTCATTCTCTTTACTTTTTCACTTTTACATTCTTTACTTGAACATTGGGGACAATGTTCATCTTAAGTGTAAGGGGAGGGTAAAAAGATGATACCTTACATATGCACTTTCGCTTGAGTTTGTTTTGTTTGATGGTAGATGTGTAATAAAACTATGAGAAATACTTGTTAGTGCAATTTTAGCGCCAAATTTAAAATTTTTTACAACATTTAGGAATGAAACTTTAGCCATAGCAAGCGTCCCATGGATAGGAGATTGTATGACTAGCACATAATCGTATATTCAGAAAAATTTTCCACCCAAATATGTGAGGTTCGCCTTTAGATTTGATAGGAAAAGCATTTACTATTAGTGCTTATGAGTGTACCGGTAGCATTTAGATTCTAGAACTTGCGTTAGTGATGCATCTCGAGACCGCTAGTAAGACTACATTCGTGTGGTAGGATTTACTACATGATAAGAGGCATTAGGATCACCCTTGTGTTAAACCCGTATTATAATTACTTGACCATTTAAGTCATATTACTTGGCTAGTTAAGTCAACTAATTTTTCCCACACCCTTAGCGTTGTACTCATTTTTAGTACACGAAACCCCTAGTACACCCCTCCGAGCCTATCTTTTCGTTTCTAACTTTAAGCATTTTATTTAAAGGAAGAATTTGTTACACCTCACTTAAATGTACAACCAAATCGCCTTAGCCTTCCGTGTATGCGCTCATTTTTAGTGCATTATTGTTATTTGTTAAACCCTAAGTTAACTTTCTAATTGATTACATGGTTGCTAAGTCGAGTCATATCCTTGTACATATTGTTTTGGGACGATTGAGACTCATGGGTAAGTACTTATTTATGGAGTAATGGGGAAGAACATCATATATTACCCCCATATGTACGTTAATCTTAAAAGTGCTCCAAGTGTTTTGATTTTCTTAATTCGAGTCATTGGTTTAGTTTATTGTAAAGTATGTAAAAATTCAAGTGTAAGGGGAACGTTTATTCCCTATGATGTATTATTTTGGATGGTAGGGTAAGAGTGTATGCAAAAAAAAAAAAAAAAAAAAAAAAAAAAAAAAAAAAAAAAAAAAACATACGGACTACCATCCCTTTTCATTCTATGTTTATTTTAGGTTTTTGTTATTTTTCATTTATTAGCTTAAGTCGAGTCTAGTCTTGGCTTAGCAACACCATATTGTACATGTAATTGACCAAGATTGTTAACTCGCCACCAGTAAAACTTCCTTTATCCAACAAAACCGTGTATTTCATATCCCTACACCTAACGTTACAACCCTTTAAAAGACCTCTTTGATAGTTTATCCTAGGTGCTTACGCCATGTGGTGGAGGTTTGATCCTTTCCCAAGCCTATGGTAATCTATTTTGCTATGACAGGTAGTGAGAGATATCTTCCGTTTCCATATTGTAATTTACACTTTATTACACCCGAGAGATGTGAGTATCTAAACACTATTTGTGAGGTGCTTGTGTATGACCTCCGTGCTTGTCTATTGGTCTTTAGTGGAACGATTATTTGTTGTAATTACTTTTATATAAGTGTTAAATGACCCCTAACTTGTCTTTTGAGTAGAATAAAAGCGCATTTGCTTGAGGACAAGCAAATCTCAAGTGTAAGGGTATATGATGAGGCGAAAAATGATCCGTTTTTAGGGGGTCATTTAAGCCCGAATCTGAATTTATTTGATCAAATATTGCCCTAAATCATTTCTTTTGTGATTATAGGTACTTTGGAAGTGAAATCTGGAAAAGGAAGCAATTCGGACGTTTTTGGAGCATAAAAGTGAAGAAAACGCCAAAGTCTTAATTTTCCAAGCTGGGAACAGTAGGTGACGGCGTCAAGAGCAAAACCTTGACGGCGTCAAGAGCAAATTTCATGAATTTCCATGACGATCCAGAACAGATTTGACGTCGTCACGTAGGAAGGGCGTCAAGAGTAAAAGAGTCATGACGGCCTGAAAGTGTATAAGTCTTGACGGCGTCAGAAGTAGATCTAAGCAGTCCGAGAAGAGTTTTGGCGGCGAGGTGACGGCGTATCAAGTTTATTCTTGACGCCGTCAAACCTATTTTTCTATATATAGTTTTCTAATTTTCACACATTAAGAGAGAAGTTTTGGGAGAAACCCTAAGTACGATTTTGGTGTAACTTTACAGGTTTTTCAAGGGTTCCAACCCCTTGATACCTTGCATGATTAATCAAGATAAGTGTTCTTCTAATTCAATCAATATGTCTATGTGTTGTTTGTTTATATCATGCTCTTGTCTTAATTCTATCATGCTAGGCTAGATCTCTTTTGTGTTTGCTTAGATCTAATGAAACCTAGATATTGATTATGTGTTGATTACTTGTTTATTCTTGTCTTGGATGAATGATTTATATGTTAGGCTTAAGAAAACTGGCAGATCTCCAATTGGTAACATGCTTGAACGTCTTAAGAAACATGAACCAACGCGCACTAGGTCTTTATTGGTTGTATTTAATGCATGAGCCACTGTTTACAATCCCTATAGTTGTGCTGGGCATGGTGTAGGAGGAGATAAGAGCTCATAGAATTGGGGAGTTATGTGTGCCACCCCATGAATGGTATTAAGGAATACGATCCGTCATCCATGCAATTATAACAAGTAATTAACGTGTAAAAGAAATCTAGGGAGTAGTGAAATCCAATGTTATAAATGGCGTGAGGCGTGGCGTGGCGGCAAGGCCACGCCTCAAGCCTTACGTGCCATGGCGAAACCATGGCGTTTTTTGCGGCGTGACTAAGGCGGCGAAAAAATATTTATATATTTATCATTTATGTTATAATATCATATTTTATATGCATATCGAGTTTATAAAAGGTGAGTTTACAAAAAGTGAGCTTACAAAAAGTGACATGGATAAGAAATAAAGTGAAAATTTGAACTATGTTTAGAAATTACTAGGCCCAAAATTTAAGCCCACATCATCCCCTTCTAAAAATGGCGCCACGCCATACGATAAGGCGCGCCTTGGCACGCCTTTTTCCGCCTTATTCCACGCCTTTTCACACGACGCCTAGACTTCACGCCTTAGTCCATTTCGTGGCGCCGAGGCCACGCCTCGCGCCTTGGCGCGCCTTTTAGAACACTGGTGAAATCTAAGTAAACACATTTTCTCCAATTACTGCTCACAACTTTAGTATAAATTAGTTTATTTTCTTTTCTAGTATTTTATTTTGATTGCATCTTAGTATTGGGTTAGTTGAATAGCAACTAATTCCGCCCACTCTTCCAAAACCCGAGATTTTAATTTGCTTTCTAAAAAATATAAAAATACAAAAATAATCATCCCTCACCTTTAGAACTAGTATTTAGGCTTTCTAATCCTAGCGACACTATTCCTAAGCTGAACGATCAATCCCCCGGTACTTGTCACTATACTATACTACAACGATCAGGTACACTGCCTGGTGGGGGTTGTAAGCTTCTCGAGATCCCTCGAGAGGTAAAGCCTGTTGCGATTCCCACGCATCAAAGCTCCTAACATGTGATCACTAGAATTTGCTTATGCATTAAATACATCCAATAAAACCTAGTACACATCGGTCCATGTTTCCTAAGACGTTCAAGCATGTTACACAATGGAGATCTGCCAGTTTTCTTAAGCCTAACATTGAAATCATTCATCCATTACAACCATAAACAAGTAATCAACATATAATTAACATCTAGGTTTCATTACATCTAAGCAAACACAAGATAGATCTAGCCTAGCATGTTGAAATCAAGACAAGCATAAGATATATTCAAACAACACATAGACATATTGAATGAATTAAGAGAAGACTTATCTCAATTGAACATGAAAGGATTCAAGGGGTGAAAACCCTTGAAAATACTATAAAATATGACCTAGGGTTTACAAAGTTTGGCCATAGTATTCTCCACACAAGTTCCTCCTCTAATGAATGAAAAATAGAAAACTATATATAGATTCTGATAGGTGACGGCGTCAAGAACAAACTTCTGACGCCGTCATCTCGCCGCCAAATAATTTCTCGGACTGCCTAGATCTGGGTCTGACGCCGTCATGTGTACTCCTTATGCAGGCCGTCACCAAAAATAGTCTTGACGCCCTTGTTGTGACGCCTTCAGGTTTTCAATGGGTCGTCATGGATTTTACTCTTGACGCCGTCATGATTTTCTTCTTGACGCCGTCAGGTACTGTTCTCAACATGGAAAATTAAGTCTTTGCCGTTTTCTTCACTTTTATGCTCCAAAAACGTCTGAATTGCTTCCTTTTCCAGAATTCACTCCCAAAGTACCTAAAATCACAAAAGGAACGATTTAGGGCAATATTTGATCAAATAAATTCAATTCCGGGCTTAAATGACCCCCTAAAAGTGGTTCATTTTTCGCCTCATCATATACCCTTATACTTGAGAATTGCTTGTCCTCAAGCAAATGCGCTTTTATTCTAGTCAAAATACAAGTTAGGGGTCATTTAACACTAATATAAAAGTAATTACAACAAATAATCGTTCCACTAAAGACCAAAGACAAGCCCGGAGGTCATACACTAGCACGTCACAAATAGTGTTTAGATACTCACATCTCTCGGGTGTAATAAAGTAATATCACATTATGGAAATGGAAAACATCTCTCACTACCTGTCATAGCAAAATAGATTACCATAGGCTTGGGAAAGGATCAAACCTCCACCACATGGCGTAAGCACCTAGGATAAACTATCAAAGAGGTCTTTTAAAGGGTTGTAACGTTAGGTGTAGGGATATGGAATACATGGTTTTGTTGGATATAGGCAGTCTTTACTGGTGGCGAGTTAACAATCTTAGTTAATTACATGTACAATATGGCGTTGCTAAGCCAAGACTAGACTCGACTTAAGCTAATAAATGAAAAATAACAAAAACATAGAATGAAACGGGATGGTAGTCCGTATGTTTTTCTCTTTTTCTTTTTCTATTTTTTTTTTGTTTGTGCATACACTCTTACCCTACCATCCAAAATAATACATCATAGGGAATGAAAATTCCCCTTACACTTGAATTTTTACATACTTTACAATAAACTAATCTAATGACTCGAATTAAGAAAATCAAAACACTTTGAGTACTTTTAAGATTAACGCACATATGGGGGTAATATATGATGTTCTTCCCCATTACTCCATAAAATAAGTACTTTACCCATGAGTCTCAATCGTCCCAAAACAATATGTACAAGGATATGACTCGACTTAGCAACCATGTAATCAATTAGATAATTAACTAAGGGTTTAACAAATAACAATAATGCACTAAAGATGAGTGCATACACGGAAGGCTAAGGCGATTTGGGTGTACATTTAAGTGGGGTGTAACAAATTCTTCCTTTAAGTAAGATGCTTAAAGTGAGAAACGAAAAGATAGGCTCGGAGGGGTGTACTAGGGGTTTCGTGTACAAAAAATGAGTACAACGCTAAGGTGTGGGAAAAATTAGTTGACTTAACTAGCCAAGTAATATGACTTAAATGGTCAAGTAATTATGATACGGGTTTAACACAAGGGTGATCCTAATGCCTCTTATCATGTAGTAAATCCTACTACACGAATGTAGTCTCACTAGCGGTCTCGGGATGCATCACTAACGCAAGTTCTAGAATCTAAATGCTACCGGTACACTCATAAGCACTAATAATAAATGTTTTTCCTATCAAATCTAAAGACGAACCTCACATATTTTGGTGGAAAATTTTTCTGAATGGTACGGTTTTGTGCTAGTCATACAATCTTCTATCCATGAGACGCTTGCTATGGCTAAAGTTTCACTCCTAAGTGTTGTAAAAAATTTTAAATTTGGCGCTAAAATTGCACTAACAAGTATTTCTCATAGTTTTATTACACATCTACTATCAAACAAACAAACTCAAGCGAAAGTGTATCTGTAAGGTATCATCATTTTACCCTCCCCTTACACTTAGGATGAACATTGTCCCCAATGTTCAAGTAAAGAATGTAAAAGTGAAATAAGTAAAACAAATGAAATCAAATACTCCCCTGATTCGCTCGGTATGGATAATAAGGTGGCCAGGTTAGATCTTCCTCCAAGAAAATGAACAATCAAAGCTTCCCTTCCAGAATAATAATCATCTTCTTGTCATACATAACCTGTAAAACCTGAGAAAACAGACAAGGCAACCTCGCATAAAATCAGCGGCAATCTACATCTGCTAACAAATCCTAGAAAACAAAATAAGATATAATGCTTGTGGAATGATGTTTGCAGATTTCCTGGAGATTATAAAACTGATAATTCAACAAAAACTTTAAGACTCCGTTAGAAAAACAAAACTGGTAAAATTTCCAGATTATTACACGTGACGCCGTCAGAAGTGACCTGCAGAAATTCTTATGTTAAGTTTCCGGAAAATTTCTGGAAAAACTTCGTCCTACTTCCTGGAAAATCCTGTAAAACATCATTATGACTCGATACAAGCATTTGACTCTAACAAATACGAATATACATGTTCACTTAATATTGTGGAGAATCATGATCGGTATTGTTTCTTTAAAAACATATTTGGGGTTTCCCCTTACACTTATCTTTCGCAAAAATACCTTTGGGTGAAGTTAATACTAAGCCAAACAACAAAATAAAGTATTTTCACTATTTTAGTTTTGAAACATGATCTACCAACAATAAAAATAAAGCATGCATATGGAAGCAAATAACAAACAAACAAAATAAAAATCACACAAAACATGGGTTGCCTCCCAAGAAGCGCTTTTCTTTATTTACGAGTCTTGTAGCTAGACTCAAGGTCATTGGTTTCCGTGTGTCGCTTATGCTCACATAACCAAGCGTGAGCCATCTAATAGTCGCTTCATCTTTCTTATAATCATCTCCTAACTCTAAACATCCGCGATAGTATCTTTTATTCTTTTCATGAGTATATTTAAGCCCTTTTCTCTTATCATTCTCACTTAGCATTTCTATGGGCGGATACCTACTACACTTCTCCATGGAAAAATCCTTGAACCTAGGGTGTGCACGGGGCATTTGGTAGACGAAATCTTCATCCCCATCCGAGAATGTAATTAACCCTTCCCTAAGTTTTTCATCGAGGTTGGTCAACCTTTTGAAAGGTTTTCCAAACACAACTTGGGTTAACTTACTATCAATAAATTCTCCTAGATTCTCCATAACCATGAACTCAACAAGATAAGCAAAGCTTCCTACAAACACATGCAATGATATTGCCCTAGCAATAATGTTATCTCCTTTGTATTCTAACTCATCTACCATGATTTTATTATATTCATTACGCGAGATTATGTTCATTGGGAGAGATGAGTTAAGGTAGGCATTAAAGCTCCTAAATCCGACCTTACAAGGAAATTGCATGTTGAATGAACTATCACTCTCAATCCTCGTTCTAGGGTTGACATACCTAAGAGGGTTCGCTTCATCTTCCATTCTATCCTCATTAATCACATCACCATCACCAAGATCCTCATCGGAGTCTGAATAGTAGAAAGGACTAGCCCTATGGTCATTATCGTGGTCAGACTCCTCAATTTCAGAATTAATGTCAAAGTGGTGGTTAGGCGATAGGTTAGGTGGGTTCTCATTTTCCATTAAAGGGATTGGGACGGGCATTTGGAAAATCCTACGACGAAAAACACGAATAACAGGAATCAAACGATCAATGTTATTGTTATCCATCGAGTTAGTTTACAAACAAAGGAAACAAAGAAATAAGATAGACTAGAGAGAACCTAAAAATAAAAATAAAATCTTACTAGAAAGGAATCTAGCAAGTAGACCTAATAAAAAGAGATTCTAACCTAGACAATAACTATTCCCCGGGCTGCGGCGCCAAAAACTTGATAGCGTAAGGATTGCACCAGGCTTTACCTCTCGAGGGATCTCGAGAAGCTTACAACCCCCACCAGGCAGTGTATCTGATCGATGTAGTATAGTATAATGACAAGTACCGGGGGATTGATCGTTCAGCTAGGAATAGTGTCGCTAGGATTAGAAAACCTAAAGACTAGGTCTAGAGATGAGGGATGATTCTTTTTGTATTTTTATATTTTTATGAAAGCAAGTAAAAATCTCGGGTTTGAAGGAGTTGGGCGGAATTAGTTGCTAGTCAACTAACCCAATAACTAAAGATGCAATCAAAATAAAATACTAAAATGAAAATAAAACTAAATTATACTAGAGTTGTGAGCAATATGTGGGAGAATTGTGTTTACTTAGATTTCACTACTCCCTAGATATCTTTTATAGATTAATTACTTGTTATAGTTACGTGGATGACGGATTGTATTCCTTAATACCATTCATGGGGTGGCGTACTTACTTCCCCAATCCTATAAGCGCCTACTTCACTCCTATGTCGAGCCGGCTAAGAAGCTCCTAACATGGGATCACTAGAATTTGCTTATGCATTAAATACAACCAATAAAACCTAGTACACATCGATTCATGTTTCCTAAGACGTTCAAGCATGTTACACAATGGAGATCTGCCAGTTTTCTTAAGCCTAACATTGAAATCATTCATCCATTACAACCATAAACAAGTAATCAACATATAATTAACATCTAGGTTTCATTACATCTAAGCAAACACAAGATAGATCTAGCCTAGCATGTTGAAATCAAGACAAGCATAAGATATATTCAAACAACACATAGACATATTGAATGAATTAAGAGAAGAATTATCTCAATTGAACATGAAAGGATTCAAGGGGTGAAAACCCTTGAAAATACTATAAAATATGACCTAGGGTTTACAAAGTTTGGCCATAGTATTCTCCACACAAGTTCCTCCTCTAATGAATGAAAAATAGAAAACTATATATAGATTCTGATAGGTGACGGCGTCAAGAACAAACTTCTGACGCCGTCATCTCGCCGCCAAATAATTTCTCGGACTGCCTAGATCTGGGTCTGACGCCGTCATGTGTACTCCTTATGCAGGCCGTCACCAAAAATAGTCTTGACGCCCTTGTTGTGACGCCTTCAGGTTTTCAATGGGTCGTCATGGATTTTACTCTTGACGCCGTCATGATTTTCTTCTTGACGCCGTCAGGTACTGTTCTCAACATGGAAAATTAAGTCTTTGCCGTTTTCTTCACTTTTATGCTCCAAAAACGTCTGAATTGCTTCCTTTTCCAGAATTCACTCCCAAAGTACCTAAAATCACAAAAGGAACGATTTAGGGCAATATTTGATCAAATAAATTCAATTCCGGGCTTAAATGACCCCCTAAAAGTGGTTCATTTTTCGCCTCATCAGCTCGGTATGTTATTCTTATCATTTTCATACATGATAGATACGGTATCTAGAATCACCAGACACTTCACCGCCTCTCTTTCATTCTTACCGGAAGCCAGATGCTCAAGAAGATGATCGGCAGTGCAGTTGAGGAGCGGCGATGAAAAGTGAAGGTTGTCAAAATAAGTGGCTATAATTTCTTTGGGTCTGTTTTGGCCGGTTCTGATTGGGATAAAAGTATCTCCTTCCTTCTTCCAGTTTCTACACTCTTGCCTTTCTCTCTTATACCTTAACTCTACAGTGGTAAGATTTCTAATCCTTTTCTAAATTTTAGCTTTTGTTTTTTATATTTGTTTTCTTTTGAAGGTTATAATTTTACTTTTAATTACTATTGTGTTATGATCTTTTCTAACAGGAAAGACAAGGAGTTCAAAGAGATTTGTTTGTGAATTTTAAACCAAATTCGACAAGGATGTTGCATAAGTTCAAGGTATTTTTTGTTTGTAAAGTGATTTAATTGTGTGTTTTGTATTATTTGAAGCTTTGGAATTAGTCTTATGTTTATCAAATATGAAATTTAGGCTTATGTTTACCGTATAAGATCAGTTGGTCAACAAAATGAGCTATAATAGTTTGTTGAACGAATTAAGTGGAATTAGTGCTGAGGGACCAATTGTTTATTTTTTGATAGCTTTTTATAATTTTTCTGTTTGATTTGTGTTGTGACTTATGGAATAGTTTTCTTTCTGCCTTTGATCCATAGTGTCGTATCTGATTTCATACTATTGCTTCGCGGATTAAAGGTTCATGCGTTTAAAAAGTATAGACTCTAGTATCTTATATCTTTTGCCTTTTTAATGTTGCTTTAATGAACTATGCTAATTTTTCAGGAACGTAAAACTCGGGATTCATATTTTGGCGGCAACGAAGTCATGAGATCAGTAACCAAATAAAAATACATGTTGGTTATGAGGTTTTATGTACACGAAAGTAACATTTTTTTTAATTCTATACTCAGATTGTTTAACTTCTCCATTTTGAATTATGTGTTGTGTGTACTTTTTGCAGGCTATCAACAACAACAGCTTGCAAACAGAACGTGCTGACGGAATTGAAAAACTACTAACAAAGGATAATGAGGTACACTTTGCTTCTACCAGACCGTCTGTCACCTATTTTCACGATTTCACGTTTTCATAATTTTGAAGGTGTAAAAAGACCAACGCAAAATTTATGCGGTACTTTGCAAGATTATAGCAATCGCATACAACCATCGCTTACAGGCAAGTGAACCGGTAATTTGAGTCCCTCCTAGAATTAACGCAACATCGATATTGATTTTTTTCCCTTTTAAACAGTATCTAGGTTTTGAAATACTTGCTACTAATTGATTGATAGTTGTTAACATTTTAGGCGTGAGCAGACAAATAGAAGCAAATTTATTGGGTTCACACGAGGATAATAGACACAGGTGCCCAATACCACAAGGTCATTCAATTACTTATTTCTTCCATTTTGGATAATGTCTTGCAATTACATTTATTGATCACTGTGTCCTTTTCCCTTATATATTAATTCATTTGTTCTCGATTTTTTTGTATCCGTACAGGAACTCTAGAAGAAAGGCATAAATAACTCGAGTACATCTCATTTCTAAAGGAGATCGCAGCAAAGGAAGCTGAAGATGTTCATATTATGATATCAAGTCTTGATGTGGAGACTAAATAAATTATTACGTATGATGAGAGAAGGGACATAAAACCGCCAAAATTTATTCTGGAAACAAAAAAGTTTTCAAAATGATCATACGGAAGTTGATTTGCTTTTTACGAAGGTATTTCGCCCAATTAAAGGCTACTTTGCGATATTGCTTATAAAATAAAAGTTTGCGTCTTTCAGGTTAGCTTTCTTTAATGTTGCAGATTCAGCAGTCTTTTTATCATTTAGGTTATGAGACAAAACATTGGTGGTGCAATACTCACCTAAGGTAAATAATGGTTTTACTAAACTGTCATGTAACTGAATGTGTTATTTCTAACTATGGGAAAATCCATTGGGTTCACATGAATATAGCCTTGCTCAAGGATGTTCACTGATTGAGTTGCTGATTAAAAAAAGGTATAATGGCATAGCTGAATTACATGCCAGGTAAACATGTATATTGAACGTACGGTTTTCACAATCTTTAATATTTTATTTGGTAATAATATTTGAGGTATAAAAGAGTTACTAATTTCTCAAGTAATTAAATGACTGATAATACATTTTTATTTTCCTCATTTTCAGATGGTGACTGACGGCTCAAATAAACAGGAGTTAGTGCTTAAAACAATTTCAGATTATGCCAACATATGGGAGGTTTTAGTCGATGCTGCAAAATAGATTGATGAGCAGGTACGCTTCTATAATTGGTGCAAGGATATGGGCATTGATCAACTTTGTTCAATTTACTTTAAAACAAGCATTTAAAAGCCTATTTTAACTACATAAGCACTTTTAATAAGAGATCTTAAACACTCCTTTTTTTTTTTTTTTTTTTTTTTTTGTGATGATGTGCTAATTTTTTGTTTGCTTTCCAGTTGCAGTTGCGCATTTCACTTTTCTTGCATTTTTGTAGGAAGCAGTTTCCTAACAACACCTGGCCCACAAGGGTAGAGAATGGATTGTATGATGATGTGTAGTGACTTCATTCTTATGAAGGTACTCGCTCTAATTTAAGCTTGCATTACTATTTTGATTATAGTTTTTAAGGATTTTTGGGTTTCGATCACTTTTTATAATTTACTTAATGTGGCTTTCATGGCTATCTTATAGTGTATAACGATTTTTTTTAATTGACATGTTATGCTAATTTATAATTTGGCAACTTCAAGCTTTTTGAAATGATTAATGACATATATGTTGTGACAGCAAGCTAAATCATGTGGAAGCCATCCATAAACTATGTTTAGTTGCTTATTTTGTTACACTTAGCTGATTAGCTAATTAAGTTAGTAGTTAGTCTTTAGTTGTTGACCTGATTATCAAGTAATAATGTGATTAGGCTCGTTTGTTTGACTATCGATTGATTGTAATTTTTAACGTTTAATCGTCGTTAGTGATTTAGATTGCTCTTAAATGGTAATGAAACTGCAGGATTGTTTATGCATGATTAATGAGTATCGATTGTCAAGTGGATATGCAGCCTACAACACCCATAACAGCCATGGGTCAATTGTTATATCTACATTCAGCTTTATGAAATAGAGTTCATCTTTATGAAATAAAGTTTACTTATTTTGTAACAGGAATTCACCTCTTTATCATTTGGGACAACATAGGCGAACCTGTGACAAGTTGTTGTTTTGAAGACTTTCAAGGTGAATATATGGATGCTAAACGATGTAGTACTAAAGTTAGTCATATAGAATATAAGAAAAATGGAAAGTGTCGATTTAGGTGTCGTGAAAACAAATCCTTTATATTGGTGTTGGAAATAATAGGAATTTGGTTTAGAGTCATTAGCTTAAACAACACATTCAAATATACAAGCCGTAAAATTTAAATGTTTCACCAAGGTGTATTTTGGGGGGTATTCTGATATTTTGGGAAGTGGGTCTTTGTTCAGGCTAATACATTGTCATAAACTTGAGCCTTTCACATTATTCGGTTTTTGTGTTCAGAATGTACTCTAAATGTTGTTTGCTAATGCTTTTTCATTTATAATTGACATCTTAATTGGCAGCATTTACAAACAAGGGTAAGGTTTTATTGGTACTCACACAGAATATATAATATTGTATTATGTTACAGGCATTATGTAGGCCTTGGTTTGTAAGTTCAAATAGGCTGACCTCGTCGTGAAATGACGCCCCGTCGCAACGCGGCAGCCCGTCGCCCACCTTGTTTGGATAAAGGATAAACTCAAGGAGTCACGATCATTGGAAATTTGAATAGAAGCCATGTTGATAATATTTGTTGTCACTAATAATCTATTAAATCTAAATAACATGATACAAAAACTATTTAGAGTTTATGCAGTAGATCAAATGATAAGGCTGCTTCTTCTTTAAATTTTAAAAAATCTAAAAAGTTATTAGATTATCACTTGTGTCCTTTCTTATTAGATTAGAGCAATCATTGATGAACATCATGTGCGAAATATCAATAAACGATGAACATCCGAACTAATACATTATTTATTTTTATGAATATTCAGACCATGACTGATAAACATACATTCATACTGATGAAAACTTATTTTATTTTTTGATGAACACTGAGTCCATTAATTACTGTAAACATACATTTGAAGTGATAAAGATTATGTGACGAACAATTGCAAATTCAAAGTTTTGTATCACAGTTTAATATATTGTTCATTATTCTTGAAACATTATTAGTCAAATAATTAACTATTTCTTCAAATATTGAAGCTTTTATATATAATGAACATCTTCGAAATCTAAAATCACAAAATTACTTCATTGGGACATTTCATCGAACACTTTATGGGTGCTTTCATAAACTCTTAGTTTGTTTCTAAATTTATAAGAAAAACTTTGGACTAACAAAAAAATATGAAGAATTGATGTTACCTAGTGATAACTTTTAGGGTTATTATAATCAATAATTGCTATAGTAATTTTGTTTTGACTCAAAGTAAAAGAAACCCTAATTTTGATTAACTTCGAATTCATGAAAATTGTTTTAATTTGTAGCGACTGATGAATATATGATGAAATTAAACAAAAATCGGCACCTAATATTTTGAATGACGTATAACTGAAATTGAGGAAAAAATTTGTTAAGGATAAGAAACTGAGGAAGAGAAAAAGCATGACGTGAAATTATAAAAGAAATATAATGGCGCATGTTGCCAAACTTTTTGGTGGGCTAAAAATTTGACCCAATTGTCCATGATAAGTATTTGAATATAAAACCACCTAAGTTACACACTGGAATCAGTGAGTACGTTACTCCCTGAGAGCCAGAGAGTAAATCATTCTTTGAGAATTAGAGAGTAAATAACTCTCTAATGACAATTAGTGAGTAGCATTACTCTCTGATGATATGTCAGTGAGTGTTGTCTAAAGCTCAATCAATAACAAGCTTTAGAGATGTCAAAGACTAGCTAAAGAAATACTTTACCTCACTTATGTGATATCATTGTGTAAAGTACCATAGCTACAAACAACATCAGAGGCACTGAGATATGACAAAATCTCATTGACTCTAAATACTCTATATCTGAAATAACTATGAAATATAGGCAGGCACTTTCTTAAGAAGATGAGCTAAAAACAACTACAATAAAGTCAAACAAGTTGCGAGGTGTTAGTATAAAGGTGAGAACAGTTGTCAACACTATTTCTTAAAGAATGGTTATTGCCTTTTCAAGAAAGGAAACATTAAATGGAAGATGTAATTCTCCACTGGATGCATGACACCTCTCAATAACCCCACACATGTTACAAGTTATTAAGAGAATGTTGTAAATGAGTAATTTGTATCTATTGTATTACAAGTTATTAACACTTTCAAGAGCTCAAAATACTCCTCTAAAATAGAACTAAATCCTGGATACATAAATCTGTTGGTTAAGCATAGTTTTTACTCAACCATTAACTTTGGTTTGTGTTTGAGGTTAGTGATTAGATCACCACACATTGTCATTCAATCTAAACTGTTATTCTGCAAACAAGCTAATATAAATTCTTTGATACATATCAAATAAGAGATTAAACGTTGAGAAGCATTTTGTGTTTTTATCATACTTATTTATAAACCGTTGTGGTGTAAACTAATATCATTAGACATGTTACTTGGTTATTAAACTTCTTAATAGTTATTAACCAAGTTAAAGGAACAACACTTTTTAAGAAGCGGATTTTCCCTACTTTACACATAAACGTAACTCTTAGAGTTGTGTATGGCGCAAATATTTCTAAAAAAAATAACATCTCTAGTAATTATTATAATATGTATATTTTTAACCAATTTTATTACACCATCTTTTATCTACTTGCATCTACTTGCGACTACGAATTGTTATCAACCATTTTGACCATCTATATTTAAGCCATTATCGACTAGCGCTTTTATGTTGTCATAATATCGCACGGGTACCCTACTGTTTTTGTGTGAAATAACTTGCCATTGCTTAAACTTATTCAAACCTGAAATTGTCGACGTTCGTAGATTTATTGTCAGAAAAATGTATAATTGAAATAGTGTTGTTTGTCGAGATTTTTTGTTACAAGGTACCTGTCGCCGTAATGCATGAGTACCATGCTGGTTATTATTAATGGGTTCTAAACATAGTTATAAAAGGCACACCATGGCGGCTCCAAGGCGTGAGACGTGACCTCCACGTTGACCAAAACTTCGACTATAGGTGTGACGTGAGATGAGGCAGGAAAAGGCGTGTTAAGGCGTAAGGCGTGGCGAGTTTATTTTTCTGATTCAACTCTGACTTTTTTAATGAAGAATATTATATATAAAGATAGTTTCTTAACCTTATTTAATATGTATAACGCTTTTTGTAAAGTCGATATATATGAAATATGATACAAAATTTATAAATATTTTCATATTTTGTGTCACCTTATACCACGCCTTAAAAACGTAAAAGCTTTGCCTTAACCGCTAAGACGTGAGGCTTGGTCATGCCACCACCCCACGCCTCATGCTATTTATAACCTTGGTTCTAAATTACTTAAGTCATTGCATAAAGTTAAATTTCTAAAGGTGAAAAAATGAGAATAAACAAGGAATGGTGTGTGTTTCATTGAGCGGTACACTTAAAAGAACACATTAAGAAGATGTAACAAAGCTTGTTCGGGGGAGCATCTTGCCCTAATGGGACGCTTCGATGAAATCACCGATGTAGATTAGAATGAGTTTAGAACAAGTCTACTAATCGATTTCGGAATTAGGGTTAAACCGTCTCGCCTTAAACCCGACCCATTGCAATTGCTCATTTTAATACGTAATTTAGAAGGGTTTTACCAACATGTACCCACTGAGCACGTGTTAACGTGTTTATAAAAGGTATGTTCTGGTTCATTTAAGAGAAAATTATGTTCAAATATAATAATTTATCACTTTATTTAATGTAAATTTAGGGCTCGTTTGGTTGGGAGTTGAATGATAGAAGTTTAAAATTGTGTGTTTGTTTGTTAAAGGGGCCCACAAATTGGGAATTAATGAATCAAAAATTCATAAATCTCATGGGTAAATTGATCGGTATCAAAAAATAGTACACGATATTATATTTATTGTTTGTCTTTTTCTCATATAAGTGGATCCCACTTCACTATTGTCTCATAATCTTTTTATATATATTAATTCATAAATCTCATGGGTAAATTGATCGGTATAAAAAAAAAAAGTACACGATATTATATTTATTGTTTGTCTTTTTTTCATATAAGTGTATCCCACTTCACTATTGTCTCATAATCTTTTTATATATATTAATTAAACTAGCTTATAGACCCTTGGAATCCAAGGGATTTTAGAGGGTTTTTGAGTAAAAAAAGGTAAGTATGTGAATAAAGTAAGAAATAACAACGAACGTAAACGCTATGAAATTTTCTTGTAACGGAACAATAAGTTATGACTGAAAGTATAAAATACAATAAACGTTCATTGCCTCTTTATCTTCAATATGTTTGTCTTGAGAATCAAATGCATTTAGTGACCATCCTAACACCTCAACAAAAGGTCCATTCCGTGAACATCTAATATAAAAATGAGATAATAAGAAAACAACGAATGTAAACATGTTCCATTAATATATGAAAGAAACAATGAGATAATACGTGAATTATTCGATAATCAATTGTGTAAAACCTAAAATTTTCCAAACATGTAAAATGACCAAAATGCCCCTACAATTAAAATCTTAATAATCACTTAATTAAGTACCAAATAAATCCCATACACTTTAGAATAAGTGACATATGAACCATAATATTTTTACATGAACATTTGAAACATTTTAATCACTCTAAAATTATATGACATGTTTACATAGTACTTATAAGTCCAAAATGATTAAAATTTGTACATAACATTTAAAAGAGATATACTTGTGATATTTTTAGAAAATATTGGAATTTGATTTGGTCCTCATTATCCTAGCCCAAAACTCGGCCAAAGCACTCCCTTATCACCCCATATATTTATTTTATATTATTATGGTATCACAAATTCAAAATAACTCTCCTAAAAACCCTAAAATTCACACCGGCTGCAAAATAATTTTCCAAGGGCAAAAACCATTTTTCTTGGACGTGTTTTGTCTCATAGGAGGAGGTAAAAATATTGGTTAGGTTGTGGAGTGACCGGAGTAGGCTTTGGGGATTTATTTTGTGTCGCATTTTTCACCGAGAAGAAGAAAATCACATCTTTTCATTCCACTCGATTCAAAGCTTACTGGTATTTTTTTTTATTACTCTCTTATCTTCATATGATCAGTAAAAAATCATAAATTCGATCCATGCATCATATATAAGGCTAAACGAATTATTGATTTTGAAAACCCTAAAATCATGGAAATTTCATAATCGGCTTATATGATTTTTCTATGGCAAGGTCTGATTTTTGTGGCATATTAAAATACATATATGATCTGAATAAAATGGATATATATTTATTTGAAGCTTAAAATAATTGTTCTGAATTATTTTGTAAATCAGATTAAAGAATAAAGGGAAAAAGAGATCGAATTGGCTAGGGTTAGGGTTTCTTTCGATTTTGTGGGATAATAAATACTGTAATTATTGAGTAATAATGATTAGATGAGGTGGAAAAAAATTAGGGTTCATACTTTGGGATTTTTGTTTAAACCGATTATAGTTTTAAAATAGTAGGGGGTGTTTTGTAATTTTCTAAATTTATGAAACATTTTTGTAATTCATTTTAGACCAGAGGTGACATATATAAAATATAATATGGGGGTGTAGAGTGTTAATTTCGTAAATAAAAGTTTTAAATGTTAAATATATATAATTAGTAATTCGAATTGAAAATAAATAAAATAGAGGGGTGTATTTTGTAAATTCTTATATTTAAGGGTGTTTCGTACATAAATTAAAGTGAAGGGTAAAATGTGTAAATTCTGATAATAAATGGTTAAATATGCTAATATGGAATTATCATGGATGTAATTGTAATTTAAATATTAATAAGGGCTAAAACTATAAATAATAGAACTAAAGGGTTTAAAGTGTAATATTTATAAACTTGAGGGTTTGATATTATTAACTTCTGTATAAATAATGTAAAATATGAAAACTTGTGATATTTACATAATAGACCCTTAACTATGGCATAATAACATTTGAAACACTAAAATATGGAAAGTTAGTTATTTAAACCCTAAACTTAATATGACTTGCTAAAATGAACCCTAGACTCCATAATAATGTTTAACAAATGATTTAACTTGTGTTTTGATATTAAATCTTTCTAATTCTGGAAACATGCTATTTATGAAAACTTACTAAATAAAGAAACTTTCTAAAAAATGGAAACTTGCTAATTTTGGAAACCTGCTAAAAATGAAAAGTTACTTAAAATGGAAAGATAGCCTAAAAAGGATTAATCTGAATTTAAAATGAACTATTGAATAATTCTCGACTTCTAATTCTTCTAGGTTTGGTGAAGGAAGAGTGATTTCTATTTCCGTTTGGTCCTTTCCCTCATTTTGCTTTGTCATTGGTTGAGGTATAGATATTCTAACCTTTCAGTCAGGTTTATCATGACTCGTAATCCGTTTCTTTTGCCACTACTATGACTTCTGACCTTTGTATATCTGATATCTTTGGTTCATCCGTTATGATAATTTAATATGAAAACCTTTTGAAAATATAACTTGATATTATGGAAGGAAACTGTTTTGAAATGACACTCTATGATTTTGATACGAAACCAGTCTTATATGAAGGATTAATTGGATTTTATGAAGAATGTTTTAAAAGGGGATATCTTTGTGATAGAAATGGATAAATGATTTATAAAGTTTTTAAATCTATTTTCTCTTAACTTTTTTTTCACTTTTTATGAACTTATGAAACTTGATAATGAATCTTTTGTAACGAACCTTTGGGAATGAACCTTGGATATTCTGAACCATTGATATGACTTCTGATATTATGACCTTTGATATTCTGAACCTTTGATATGACTTCTGATACTCTGAACCTTTGATATGAACCTTATGATATGAACCTCTGATTTAAACTCTGATTATGAACCTTTGCCATTTGTGAACCTTTGACTTGAACCTTTGTTATGCACCCTATATTGAAGACCTTCTGATTCTGATTATGATTATGGACCTTGATTCTGATTCTGTGATGATGACCTTATACTCTGACCTTCTGTTTTGACCTACCCAGTTAGATACCCGAGCCATTTCACTAGGCATGGGGGTTCCATGTCCGTGTCAGTGATGCACCTCTTACATGACTCTAGGGCAGTAGAGTGATGTTCTGCCACGTCCCCTTTCTGTTATATGATGTGCACACTTTATGATATGATTTATTATGGCCAATCTGATTTCTGCGGGGGCGTATGGATGCATCCTAGATCTGTTCTGTTATCTGTCATATATTATTATTTGTCTGGTGAATGTTGCGTATGTGCAATATGCGTCCTTCACATTTCTGGGAGCTAGCTACTCCATGGTTACTATTATGCTGCAGGATATGTTTGAAGAATATGACATGATATTTCTGTTCTGGGCTCGTTGGTAGATGACTGACCAAACCTTATTTGACCTAACCTTACCTTACTTTACCCTTTACTTCTCTTACCTTTGTTTATACCTTTTGACATTACCCAAATGCAACATATATTATGTTATCTCTTTTCTGTTTCATATTACTTTGTTGTTATATCTGTTCACTGAGATTTTTAAGCTCAGACGCATTTTTTTTCCTGCGACAGGTTTTAGAAGGAAGCTGGGTTATAGGGGAAGAGTGCAAGTAGTAGTTTTAGAGAAGACTTTACCTTTGCTAGCTAGCACGGACTAGAGTTAATTTGAAGACGTTTTGTATTAGATATTTTGTACCTTTTTTTGTTTTGTAATTCTTGGCCTTAGAATTTCTTTGTAACCTTTGTATCTGATTGTATTATTGAAGTCTTATGCTTGTGTATATTCTGTTTGACACCATGAATGTGATATCTTAGCCCTTGTCGGGTTGGGGTGTTACAAATTGAGTTTGTAACAATTTAAATAATAGACGTCTATGCATTGTCGTCTTCAAATTTGACGGTCTTGAATAGCAAATGACGTATGTGAGTGCTAATCAATTTAATAACTAATGTCCATTCCGGGCACATCTAATATTCCATAGAAAATATAAATAAAAGTAGGTTGTGATTCATAATCTATTATAATTTAAAATATGGTAAAAAAAATATTTGATATGTATATTGTACATACCTCTTGAACGTTGTTCATAGACCTTGAAGTACTTTAGGGGTATATTAAGAGACGGTCATATAAAAAGATTTAGTAGCTTAAAGACCCGTGGATTCACAGGGTTTTTAAAGTAATATGAAAATGAGATAATAAGAAAACAACGAACGTAAACATGTTTCATTAATATATGAAAGAAATAATAAGGTAATACGTGAATTATTCGATAATCAATTGAGTTTGTAACAATAAAAATAATAAACCTCCATGGTGTTTTCGTCTCCAAATTTGATGGCCTTGAATAACAAATAACGTATGTGAGCGTTAATCAATTTGATAGCCAATGCTCATTTAGTGAACACCCAATAGCCCATGGAAAATATAAGTAAAAGTAGGTTGTGATTCATAATATATTAGTATAATTTAAAGTATGGTAAAAAATAGTATATTGTATATACCTCTTGAACTTGGTTATAAACATTGAAGTACTTATTTGTATACGACATTTTTAGTAGTTTTAGAGATATTACCATCCTCATCACAGACTGATATAAATAGCTTATAGACTCGTGGAATTACGAAAATTTTTAAATAAATTATTCATTAAAGAGTTAGGTGCATGAATAAAGTAACAAACAACAACGATCGCAAATAGGTTCTATTATTTTATGAATTGAATAATACTCCCTCCGTCCCATATTAAATGTCCAGTTTAACTTTTTCAAGTCTTTTTTTCTTAACTTTGACCTTAAATATTTTTGTTTGTATTATATAAAACTTGATGCAAAATATATGAATAGATTGAGTTTTAAATGTATTTTCATTGCATATAATTTTTATCAAATAATATATAATACAAGCAAAAATATTTAAAGTCAAAGTTGAAAAAGAAAGACTTGAAAAGTCAATACTGGACATTTAATATGGGACGGAGGGAGTAAGTTTAATACTTGAATGAAAGGATAAACAACCTGATTTATAACTAATAAAATAATGAATGTGCATGTATCGTCTTATGCAACTGGTAGATAGTCTTGAAGAGGCGAGGTATGCAGTCAACGTCAAACACAAGTATCCCATGCTCATTCCGTGAACACCTAAAAGTTATAAAATAACAAAAAACAAACTAAAAGCAAATTCATGGATTTTGCTTATATCTTCTGATCGTGAGCCGACAGTCAACCTCATGTTACTTAAGAACCTTGCAATAATCTCTTTAACATCACATACATTTATAAGTTAATTTTATAAATACAATAACATGTGAACCCACTAACATTATTTTGTAGTTGTTTAATGGGAATCACGAGAGTCAGTGACTTTGTTCTCTATATATATTCGTGATAGTCAATTTTACACATAAATATAAATTTTATAAACCCGTGGAATCCGGGAATTTTTAAAAGAACTATTCATAAGGAGTTATGTATGTGAATAAAGTAAAAACAACAACGAACATAAACAGAATCAACTATTTCTTGAAGGGAATAATAAGTAATAAGTCAATGATATGATAAACAATTTCGTTTATAACTTTTAAAATAATAAACGTGTGTGTATCGTATTCTCCAACTTTGATAGTATTGAAGAGCAAAAGTACAGTCAACGTGGAACGCTTGAGTAGCTAATATTCATTCCGTGAACACCTAAAAATTAAGAGGAAAAAAAAAAAAAACTGAAACTAAAAGAAATTTGTTGATAAGAGTACTAAAGTACAAAAATGGTATAAAACATGTCATTTTTATATTGATCATACTTTTGCTCATAATTCGGTTTATAAAGTTAGAAGTTTTGGATAAGAGTACTTGTTTAACATTGATCATAAACCTTGAAGTACTATTTTGTATATAATATTTAAGTACTTTTCGAGATGTTACTATCTACATCAAAACTGACAACCTACGAACCACATTTGCTTTTGACTCTTGAAACGACAACATATAGTTATCTATTTGTGAAAACCGGACGTGACATATATACAAACCAAACTTTGAAAGTGATTGACACTTGCTCTTGTTTATTTTCATAGCAAACGAAACGAACACGGGATATTGTTTTCTTACGATCTTTAACTGTAAATGTTTATTAGATGGAGTAATTTCAACCTCCGTAAATTACCGTATTTCCAAAGTGTGTTCCGTTAGTTATATTTACTTCAATAAAAGTTCTTACTAATCTAACAACATGTGATTAAGTCTATATATATATATATATATATATATATATATATATATATATATATATATATATATATATATATATATATATATATATATATATATATATATATATATTTTGCTAAATCCACTGAAAATCAACAACATTAAATTATAAATTATACAAAAAGGATTTAGCATTTAAGTCTCACCAATTTCTCTGCACATTAAAATTCCATTGTTACCAATCTTCGAAGCTGCTCAACTTGTTTGCTTACCGATTCGTGGCTGAGTACCGATTCGTGGCTGAGGCAAAAGGATTGTTTTAATTTATTCATTTTAAATTAAACTATAAATAGCATGTAACTTAAAAGATTTTTGTACAAACAAAATGAAATATTAGGTAGGCAAAATACCAACTGTATACAAATGCCAAACTACACCAAATTTATATATTGGTAGTTCTGGAACACATTTCTTCTACCATCATAACTTACAGCTCTCCATATTATTTTCGCTTACCAAATTAACCATACTCATAATATAACTAACAATAAGAAAGGAGAACATAAGGCACAAAATGGTTGCTACAATACTCGCAAAGCATAACATAATATTTTTCTTGTAAGCGAGTGCCAAATAACCTTATAAACACCAATTTTGTGAGATGGAGTTGATTTGAGCCCGAGCAAGCTCCAAAATGATTTGTGTTATGGGGAGTCCCATTCTTGTTAAAAGCAAGTTGATTGGAGCCCGAGCAACCTATTCCACATTTCCGCATAACATCTTATGATTGAAGCTCGAGTACATGTGATTGTGAAATTGTATGAAGAGCAAGGTTTGACATTTTAACTTCTTAGGTTTTGAATAAGTTTAAAATCAGTATGAACTATTTAATACAATATGAATTTATAAACTTTTAGTAACCACCATCTGATAATAGAATACACAATTAAGTAGCCGTGAATAAAAAGGAAGTCAAAATCTTCTTATAACATTAAAATCGGAGCACATTACTTTTATCTCAACAAACTATGTGTATCCATATTCTTGTTGCAGCTACATTAGTCTGTTAACGGCACTTCACTATTTATTATCATGAACATTAGGATATATAGTTATATAAAGGATAAACACTACCAAAAGCTTCCTCATTCAACAAGTATGTAATTAGAACTTCAAAGATGCCACAAATTTAAGTTAGTAGTAACTTTTTTAGAAAAGGCAAAATTTATTAATACTCAAACATTTAAAAAAGAAATGTACAGTAAACTTATATAACTCCCACCACAACCAACATTTGCTAAAAAAAAACTACATAATATGAATACAGCCCATAACAATGGAATTATCTATATACATTTTAGTTACATGCTTACAACCACAGTGCCACAACACTTAAGTTTGCTAAAGGTATCTCAACCCACTACTCCGAAACTATCATTACTTTTGAAGATCTCCCGTTCAACCAATCAAAACATCTCAATTGAATCTATTTAGAATCTTATTACAGTCTGCAACTTTCTTGCCAAACATCGTATTGTTTCTATTTTCTATTAGAAATAACATGCAGCCCAGAGAACAGCTTACCCCACAAGACCAACTCTTGAGTTCTAATATAAGAACTGATTATGAGTGATGAATTATTAGAAGCCTAGTCCTCCTTTACTTCACTGTTATCTACTTCTTCTTACCCGTAATGGTTCTTGTGATTCGATTTTTTATGCAACTTTTAGAGAGAAACATTGCCCAAACCACCTTCACTTCCATGAGCAACTACTATCTCTTGACCAGGTTCTGTCATCTCAAAAACATTAATTTCAATATATTATTCTTCATCATCTGATTTTCTTCCATCTTGTTAGCTCTTTTGATTGTCTATATTGTGAAAGAACTTGACATAAAAAATGCAACAAAGTTAACTAATATAAATGCGTTATTGTTAAACATGGAATTAATAGCTTGTACGAAACCAATAATTAGAATTTAAACACATATACATAATACTAATTTATATGTTTGACCCGATAACCAAATGTGATAAATAATTCAATCATAAACATACTATATAACAATATCGGGTTATCGGGTTTTGGATATCAAATAATACCCGTTTAACATATCGCGGTTTACAAATACATGATAAGCAAATTTATAATGATTTTTACCTTTACCTTAGTTAGCATGGCTTATTTTCATAAGCAACGTAATATCCTCATAAATGATCATAGATATAAAAAAAAAATTGAAGTTTAAATGACATTTAATTACACAAATGTACACATAGCAGGAAGGGAGACTGAAATTACATGTAAGGGACTTAAGAGACCTCCATAAGCCATTGAGTATTTGAGTAGGTGATGTGACTTCAAAAGCTTTAACCCACCGGTTACATGAACATCCATATCAGATGCTTTTGGTCATGCATGTGCGAATCGAAGAGTAGTTCCACTGAATTATTGAGGGGAAAACAAAAAGTGTCAAATTTATCCTCCTAAATCATGTTAATCATAATTCTATTAAGTTCGACTGAAAACAAAAGTTTTTGGTGGGAAGGTTATGAAGTCTCAGGTTGGGAAACCTATGTAGAAAAGGATCATACACTCATACTAATACTCATACCACCATAAGTCAGGATGTACATACCTTATCTTCAGAATGAGCAGGGTTCGAGATACCTTCACCACGTACACAGTAGCAAATCTCTACCCACAATTATCAAACTGCGCAGTTGATATGCAAGAGCATAATAATTAGTTTTATTATTTTTTTTATTTTTTGTGTGTGTGTGTGTGTGTGTGTGTGTGTGTGTGTGTGTGTAATAATAATAATAATAATTTTTCTGTTTTCGATATATATACATGTTGAATCACAATAAAAGCTGCACAACTCATTGACCCAAAGCGGCAAATACTAAATCTTTGAAGACATTTTAAAGTCTTAAATAACAATGGGCTTGTCCAATGGCCACATCTGATAACCGTTTAGGTGCCAGTATGTTTGCATTAGGTCACATAATCCCTTTCAAAACACACTATCAAACATCCTAAAAGTAGAAGCACTTCCAAACATCATCTCTAGAATTCAATTTTTTTCAGCTAATTTTATGATTCGGATTACTTTAGGTCACACAATCCCTTTCAAAACACACTACCAAACATCCTAAAAGTAGAAGCACTTCCAAACATAATCTCTAGAATTCAATTTTGTTTCAGCTAATTTTATGATTCGGATTACTTTAGGTCACATAATCCCTTTCAAAACACATTACCAAACATCCTAAAAGTAACAATTCAAGCTATAGCAACAAAACTAAAAGTATTTACTCAAGCTATAGCAACAACCCGAAAAAAAATGCATTAGTAAAGTAAGATAGACGGTGCTAAGAATAATAAAATTCTTATATCTTAGATTAAGCAATGTGCTTGGAAACATACTGTAAAGACTAAAAATTCGAAGCATTAGGGTACTTTTGAACATGTGCTTGGAAATCAACATCATCTCTTGGTTATGATGAATCATCACGTGCTCTATTTTTCCCCTACAAATGACAAGTACACAAACACAATTTATCAAACAGTTGGTGTGCATAAGAAACACACATAGAACATAAACTACAAATAACCATTTTCATCAATCCATATAAGCTACTAACAATTAAATTGAAGAATGAAAAGAGATAAAACATGTCAAACCTGGTTAATCTTCCTCAACCACATTCTACCTACAAAAATAAATTATTCTACAATCAATCGAAATATATCATGGTGATTTCCCCCAAATAAATTATAACATGATTCATCAATGTGAACTTCCCCAATTTTTTAGGGTTTCGATTAAATTTATATATTAAAAATTATAACATAATCAATCGAAATATATCATATTAAAATTATAACATAATCAATCGAAAATACACACATTATAAAACTAATTCATGAATGTCACTCCCCATAATTTTTTTCTAGGGTTTAGAAACACACAAATTAATTGAAATAAACACAGCCAAATACATTGTAAATTGAATCGAAACCACCAAATAAAAAGTCTGCACATCAAAATATCTTTACTACGGGATTTCAATCGAACCCCTAAAAAAACTTGAATAAATGCGATAGTTACCAAATATACGGTGTGGATGGCATAGAAATCATTGGCAAATCAAGAAAATTTGTAGAACGAATTGAATTGATAACCGCCATAGATCAATTTAAAGGGATCTTGAACGATGCTGTGATTTGAGTTGCAACTGTGTGTGTGCTTTATTAATCGGAGAGGAGGATATGCATTTGAAGGGTAAGGATTTTGAATGCCTTTATATTAAATGTTGAATTGAAACAGACTGTTTTTGAATGCCTTTATACCTTACAAAAATAACACCCAGAAGGAGCGTGTTTATGAAGAGTGTTTTTTTACCGAATCAAGTTAAAACATGGATGCATAAACTTGTTGTACGCATTAAAGTATTGACCAATCACATTTGAGACACATCATCACATTAATTACATAGGGTGCATTAGAGTGCTTGTAAATTATTCTAGTTTATTAGAATTAATAGATTTGTTTTTAATTTTCAAAAAAATTAAATTATTTATTTTATAATAATATATTTTTTCTCTTTTACTTTTTTCCAGCCTTTCTCAAATCTTTCAAACTATTTCTTAAATCCAAATTTAATTCTAAACCCATTTACAAACCAAAAAAGGCTCTTAATGCATTTTTTGATAAATTAAAAAAGTTTGTGTTTATTAACTACAGACTAACTTGTGACATTTTTTAGTAAAGCCCTTAGCCCTGTTTAAAAATATTTTGTAAAAACTTTCCCTAAATATTAAAAAAGCCCCTGGAAGAAGCAATAACCACCCTGGAAAACCCAAAACCCCTTAACAAAAACCCAAACACCCCATTCAAACCCCACTTTCCTCTCCACCACCCCACACCAAAAACACACACACAAAATACAAAACCCCACTCCCACTCTCAATGGCAGCGCGTGAAGAAAACGTCTACATGGCGAAACTCGCCGAACAAGCCGAACGTTACGAAGAAATGGTGACCTTCATGTCCAACCTCATAACCACCACAACCGAACTCACAATCGAAGAACGGAACCTCCTATCCGTCGCGTACAAAAACGTAATCGGAGCGCGTCGCGCGTCGTGGCGCATCATCTCCTCAATCGAACAAAAAGAGGAGAGCAGAGGTAACGAAGGACACGTGGCGACCATCCGTGAATACAGATCTAAGATTGAGAAAGAGCTGTCAGAGATATGTGATGGGATATTGAAACTGCTTGATGAGAAACTGATTGGATCTGCGAGTAACGGTGATTCGAAAGTGTTTTATTTGAAAATGAAAGGTGATTATTATAGGTATTTGGCTGAGTTTAAAACTGGATCTGAGAGGAAACAAGCTGCTGAAAATACTCTCTCTGCTTATAAAGCTGCTCAGGTAAATTAGATTTTTTATTAATTTAATTTTAGCCGTAAGCCGTAGCTGTTTGTTAAATAAAAGCGTTTGGTAACGTAACTTTATTACTGTATAGTAGTTGTTCTAGTATCCCAGTTTATTAGTCCACTTTTGAATTGCACGCAGTTTAAGAAATTCTCACTAACTACATTTCTACTAACTAAAATATTTTTTGATTGACTAAAATATCAAAGTGGACAGATATTATAGGACAACCCAAATTAAAAACATGGACTAATAAATTGGGACAGCGGCTATGTAGTAAAGTAACTTGTTTCCTATTTAATATACCAACTTCCAGTTTTTCCTTCTTGTGCCTAAGTTGGATGCGTTTTCGAATGATTATTTATTTAAATGTATCAAATTTTACCTGTAAGGAATTAAGGATACAGAATAGGATAGATTAAAAGTTGATACATTCAATAGGAAGTGAACAGTTTGACACAGACTAATCAAACAAGTGTCAAGTTGGATACGTTTTCAGACCATTATCCCTTTGTTTTATTAAAGTGAAAATATTTTGTGTGCTTATAGAAGTGATGAGATTAGGTTTCATGATATTTTGTTGATGGCATAGGGTTCTAGCTGTTTGAGATTTGTTAGGTTAACTTTTTGGTTGTAAATTAGAGCTTAAATTTGAATTTATCGACTTATTAAATGCTTTTGTGATGATAATTAGTGTTTGTATGTGTTAAATCAAGAATTATTGTTTGTGATAGTTTTGATTTTCCACTTTTTAAATTATAAGGTTTAGATCGTGATTATGATCAATGAAGGATTCTTGTATTTTTTGCTGTTTTTTTAATGATTTTGTGAAGTTAGTCTATGCATTTTAGTACTAGTTAATTTTATTTCAGAGTCTATTGATATGTTTGTATTTTGATAATTGAATAATTTATATGATACTATTTTCCGGTTTGAAACGAGGCATAAGTTTGGTGTACGTTTATTCGTTCAATAACCAGTAAGTTGTTATACTGTACCTTGGTTTAGTTTTGTTGCCTTCACTTGTTTGTGAACTAGGTGCGTTTGCTTAATCTAGTGCTACTTAGTTTGAGGTGAGTTTGGTTTGGTATTGGTGCTCGATTTTTCTCGTCTGTTTTGATTTCATGAAGTAGTCAGAAAGGGATTATTATGTGTACGGTGTATTTCAAAATAAAGCAAGTTTGTAAGAATTAATGTTTTATTTATAATTTCAGGATATTGCTAATGCAGAACTGGCTCCTACTCATCCCATCCGACTTGGATTGGCACTCAATTTCTCTGTGTTCTACTACGAGATTCTGAATTCACCTGACCGTGCATGCAATCTTGCAAAGCAGGTGAGAAATTTGTTTTAACGTTGATATTTTTAGATTCGCTTGGGATCTATCTAGTCATTGTTATTACGGATGTGAAGTTAACTGATGTTTGTTTTGTGATTTGCTAGGCTTTTGATGAAGCTATTGCAGAATTGGATACCTTAGGAGAGGATTCCTACAAGGACAGCACCCTGATAATGCAGCTTCTTCGTGATAACCTCACCTTGTGGACCTCGGATATGCAGGTGGTTGTTGAAATTTAGTTCTGCAGGCTCTTGTTGTATATATCAACCTTTGATTGTAGTTACTTGTTGTTTTGACATTTTGGATGTAATGTTGGTCTTATGCAGGATGACAGCACAGAGGAGATTAAAGAAGCACCCAAGGCCGACGAGTAACAAACTTCTCTTGCTCAAGAACTGTTTATGCTTTGTAATAGTTTGCTTTTCAATTAAAAATTCTGCTTGTTGCGAGTATCTACTCTTTAGCTGTTGGAATTTCATGTTTTTCTATCTTCTATGTTTTCAATATCTGTGTTTTTACATACAGGTATGCCTAGTTAACTCTCTATCTAAATTTCATATAATTGATTTATCCACTATAGTTGTTATATTCTTGGTGTTACCATCATGGGGTGTTTGGGTTTACTAAACTGCATTTTTTTTAGATCATCTTTTGGTATTAGTGGTCACTATAGCAACCCCATAGGTTGAGCCCCGACTTTCTTCCCTCAGAATTTTGGTCTAGTTTGCTATGGTAATTTTTTTGTGAAAGATCATGTTCTTATCTTTACTTTCTTTTTCCTAATTGGCTAGCACTACCTAAGTTCATCTCTTTATTTTTGATAAGATTAATTACCTCAACAGTCTGTAAAGGGGTGAAGTATTCTTTGACTGCTTTTCAGGAAGATATGAACTTATTGGTTTGCACTTTTTGTTCTACTTTACAGTTGGGTGGGTTTAGGTTGTGCTAAATGAGTCATTCCTTTTTATGCCCTCAGTTAATTATGCTTTTGATACTTTTTGTGTGTTCATACTTAATAGTATATCTAGGGCTGTAAACGAACTGGACGAACACGAACGGAGCCCTGTTCATGATTGTTCATTTAATTTTAACCGGACAAATAAACGGACACGGACGCTTAAATGGACAAATTTTCTTGTTCATGTTCGTTTATTAAGAAAATAAATTGTTCATGTTCGTTCATTAAGACACTAAACGAACATAAATGAAAATAGACAAACAAACATAAACTTTATTGAATTCTTCGCAATATATTGTTCTATAAGTGTTGCTTTGTTTAAATAAACCAATTTTTAAAATTATAAAATTAAAAGATATGATATATGACAATAAATAGATAAATTAACATAAACGAACTTTAACGAACGCCTAATCGGACGTTCACGAACATAAATGAATGAACGAGACTTTTGTTCATGTTCGTTTCGTTTATTTAACTAAACGAACGTAAAATATTGTTCATGTTCGTTCATTTAATAAACGGACGAACATAAGCAAACTTTTTACCGAATGGTTCATGAAATGTTCACTGAACGTTCAGTTCGTTTACAGCCTTAAGTATATTTTCTTGACCAATAACTAGTGCACATAATGTAGGCGTGGGACCGGGTTATGCAATTAAAGATGAATGGAACTTGGTTATTGTTTCCGCCATAATATTTTAAAAATAAGTATTAGCTTGAAAATGGAATGGTGTTATGCGAAATGAAGATGATGAAACTTCTTTGTTTTGTTTAAATTGATCATTATTGATTGACTGGAAATCATGAATGGAATTGTAATGAGTAATAATTTCTTAGATTGCAAACAAGTCAATAGCTTTAAATGGCATTTATATCGGCAAGTGTTGAAGGTTTTGCTACCTGGCGAACAATTCTCTCAACGATAAAAGCTGTTTGGTTGCCCGTCCAAAGTTAGCATACTATTTAAAAGTTTTGCTAGAGCTGATACGTTTTGAATTATTGGTAAGGGTTCAAATTACATGACTCAAATTCAGAGATAAGTTCCAACTTCTAGCCACAAGCAAGCATTAAGAAGGAAATGCGCACCCATACTTATGTAGATATGGATACTGTAGAATCAAGGAGTGTGTTTCCAAATCAATTGCAGTGCTGATCGAGGATTAGGCTGCCCACAACCCGACTTTAGTTTTGAAAAGTGTTGATAAATTGTGACATCTCTTTCCCTAATAACCTTCATAAGTTCATATGTACCTTAAAAAACTTGTAACCAAGGCATGGGCTTTTGAAAATATGGCCCAGATTTCATTGTGGGCTTTGAGACATCTATCTATTAATTGGTATTTTGGTGTGAACGATTCAAGGTTTAGTCGAGTAACTCAAGCTCTAACTTGAATCAAGCTTGTTTGAGCCAAGTCTTATCGAGTCTCGAGCCCAAAATATAAGCTCAAAATATTTGTCGAGTCAAGGTCGAGCTTATATAAGTTCGACTCGAGTAATTATCGAGCATTTTGAGCTTTTAAGTGATATATTTTTTTTATATTTAATATGTATAGTTTAAGGGTTTATATGTAAAAGTATTAAAGGTAAATAATTATTTATAAAGATATCGAGTTTTTGGAGTCGAGCTCGAGCTTAATTCAAATTTTATCTAATATCTTAATTAAAGTTGGTTAAAAAAAGCACAAATAAATCAAGCTTTTCAAGCCGAGTTTGAGCCAAATTTTAACTTTCTCGAACTGAGTACTAGCTTCCTTCATAAAGGATCTTCGAGCTATCGAGTCGAGCGACTCGAACATATTATTGTCGAGTTGAGCCGATTGCTAACCCTTAATTCAGATAAGTAATTGGCTGTACAATAACATCGGTGTCACCTTCTGTCAAAAATTTCAACGTTGGACTAGAATAATTCAAAAACCATTTTGTAAACTCTCAATTATTTAATAATTAAGACTATTTTGGAAAATCTCTAATGCATCCAAAACTAGATTCGTCATTTAAACTGATGTCGATTTCGATTTGATTTTTAAACTCGGGTCTCTTTGGAAACTATATAAAAGTTATATTTGAACTCATTGCACAAAAGTAAGACTATTCTATATCTTATTTGCTTCATCATTATCATCTAAATTTCTAGTTATATAGTACTTAGTAAATGACGGTATAAAATTGCAGATATTTATACATATTTAATTTAACCCTAGGGGTGTTTGTTTAAGCTCTTATATAACATAAGCCGTGTTCGGCTTATATAACATAAGCTTCAATTTTGTAGCTTATTTGACACTTTCGAGCTTATATAACATTGTCAAAGTTATATAAGCCTATAACTGTCAAAATAAGCCACAAAATTATAGCTTATGTTATATTAAGCCGAACTCATATAAGCTAATAAGCCCAAAACAAACATCACCTAGTCGATACAAGGATAATTTAAAAGTTAAAACAACGTACTCTATCCAACTTTTTTTTGACTTTTTCATCATAGTCTCATTTCCATCTCAATCATCTATATATACTAAACTCTATTCGTCACTTGGCCTCTTTTTTTTTTTTTTTTTTTTCTTTATTTAACTGTATTGATATACCTTTTCCCACAGTGTAAAAATCAAACACGGAACAAAATAAATAAATACTAATGGGATAATATTTCCACTATTTGTACAAGAAAAATTCGTAAACGCTAAAGTTTATACGATGAAAATCGTTTAAAATAATGCTGGTTGCTGTGAGACTGGAGAGCGTCAACATGTTTTCCCGACGGCAAGCCTTGCCACATCAACTTTACCGGCAAAGTTTTGCCGCTGAAAGAAGAGAGAAAAGTAGAAAACTGACGTGATAATAAGGTGAACTTCAATATCCCTATTTAATTACTTTGTAATCCCTTTTTAGCTTCTTGCTTGTTTATATATATATATATATATATATATATATATATATATATATATATATTTTTAAAAGTTGCCATTAAAAAAAAAATAAAAAATAAGGTGAACTTCACAAAAAGATACGAGAAACATTATTTACACTCCCACATGACTACCTTTTATACATGTATAGGGATTGCGACTACACAAATCATATTTCAACTCATGCAACTTAAATTTCATATAATCAAAATCTAAAGGCTGTTTGATGCACATCACAATTTTTCTTCGACCTATTTTACCTATAAAAGTATGATTACACGAATACCCGCGTAAAGCGATATGTATAGCGGCAAATAATTTGCGAGAAAAAAAAGGTTCTGCATTATAAACGAAAATGATAAAAGTTTGAGGATTAAATAATATTTTAAAATATTAATATATTAGTAGATATTGTTACAATACAATTTTTATTAAAAAGTATTTTATTAATTAAGATAATTTTTTAAGTTTTTAAGATAAAAAACGGTGTAAATGCTTTATATCTGGTATAGATAAATAGACGCATTGTTACCACAACTTTGCATGTGCAAATGGGTCATATTGTTATCAATTTATTATCACTAGGCAGAATTGCCCGTGCGATGCACATGGGCTTAATAAAAATTGTTAAAGTGTAATTTTTTGTATTTTTTTTCCGTCATTTTATATTTAAGTTGTGATGATATCATAAATTTTGTTACCTTTATACGTATTTAAAATACTTTATTGAGTTGCATATGGTTTGTATATAAGTTTTTATTGCGTAATATTTGGGACGTATGCTGTATAGAAATTGTGAGAGTGTAGTAGTTGGCTTTTATTTTCGGTATTTTATATTTAAGTTGTCATGGTATCTCACATTTTCTAAGCTTTATATATATATTTTTTTAAATGGATTTATCCGGGATAGCCCGTGCGATGCACATAGGCTTTGTAGAAGCTGTCAAAGTATAGTTTTTTGGGTTTATGTTTGTCTTTTTAGATTTTAGTTGTCATGGTATCACAAATGTGTTAACCTTTAAACGTTTTTAATAGACTTTTCTTTATTTCTTTAGGGTTGTATATTAGTTTTTATATCTTAATATTTGGTACGTATGTTGTATAAAAGTTGTCATATTATTACTCATTTTCTAAGGTTTATAAGAATAAAGTATTTTATTTAGTTGTATATGAGTTGCACATGGGATGTATATAAGTTTTTATATCGTAATCTTCGGAACTTATTTTCGTTATTATATATCTAAGTTGTGATGGTATCATATTTCTAAGCATGACATACATTTAAAATAGTTTATTGAAATTAAAAGAGTATATGTGAAGAGATTTTTTTTCAAGATATTATATTGAAAAGAGTCTCTTCACATGTAAATTTTTAATATGTATAAGTTACATAAATTATTTTAAAAATGAAGCGATGGCATTAATGTTTGAGACCTTTTATATTCATCCCCGTGCAATGCTAACAGGTTTGGACTGCCCCAGGACCCATGCGATGCACACAGGTTGGATCTAATTGTTGTCTTCGTAATGTTCGGGACTAATTTTCGGTTCATGTTTGAAACTCTCTTTTTTTTGTGAAAGACGGACTTCGTTGTTCAAACAAATTACATTATAAAAAGCGAACTATAAAACAAATTTCCTTTTTAACAAAACTATAAAAACATAAAACATTAAAGTAATTAGTATATTAAAGATTATAAATTATAATTCGTATAATAAATTATAATTCGTATAGTAAAATATTGCATGTTTAATTTGTAACGTACTATTAATATGAATGCTAAGTATTCATCTATATTGACACCGGTGGCCGTGGCGTTGTTCTTGTTGTTGTCTTTGTCGTTGTTGTTCATTGGCATTTTGCATGTTTTGTTCTTAATGCAATTTTCGTGACTTCTCTATCTCTTTCTTTAATGTGAAGAGGTTTTTTGCAAAATGTTATATTTAAATGAGGCTTTTCATATGTAATTTTTAATATGAGTAAGTTACATAAATTATTTTTTAATTAATGCCTTATTACAACATTTTTCCATAAATTATAATATCGAGTTTGGAGCATTCATTAGTAACCCATTCTAAGTATTTACAATATGACGACATGAATCACATGATCTCAAACTCAAATGAATAATGCTTACCTCATAATAGGTGTAGGATAACATTTCAAATACAATTTTCTTCTCCTTTACATACTTCTTCGGTTTAGAAGATTCTCATTGTTATGATAATAGTGTGAAAATATTTTTATTATATACTACCATTTTCAATATGTAATATCGATATAATTACACAGTCATATCAAATATCAAAGTCATGCAATATTCCAAGACGTTTAATTAAGAAAGTGACATTAACACAACGCAAGACAAAAAACTACATTAAGAGCAAAAATATTAAAATGCACAAATAAAGTGTAGTAATAATTATTGACTAAAAGTTGAATGCTCGTCACATTATTTTCAATAAACTTACTTGCTAACGAATCAATAGTATTAGCCTATTTATCGGTATTACATGAAGTAAAATATTGCATGTTTAATTTGTAACGTACTATTAATATGAATGCTAAGTATTCATCCCACCGGTAGCCGTGGCTTTGTTCTTGTTGTTGTTGTCTTTATCATTGTTGTTCATTGGCCTTTTGCATTTTTTGTTCTTGATATAATTTTTGTGACTTCTCGATCTCTTTCTTTAATGCTTCTTGACTCGCTACAAAAAAAAAATTAGATATAGTTGATCGTTAGTAACTTAAATACAGTTAATCAATATATCGCATTTTTTATCAAAGTAAAAATGTTCGTGCATGTTCCACTTAGTTGATAAGAAAACGATGTGTAGGATCTCTTAAACCATTAGAGAAGATGATGTTACTACCAAAGCTCTTAAGCACCATCTTTATGTCCTACATTGTTACACACACAAAATACACGTGAAATTTTCATAAAATAATATAAAACAGTATGCTAAATAAGTAAGATGATATGATGCTTACTTTAATATCATAATAAGTTGTAGCCCAAATGTGCACGCGGTGTGGAGGAAGTTGCGGTTTGTTGTGTGTGATTTTTGACACATTATATAGTTGATAAAATATTTGTAACTCATGGACGGGAAGGTAAAGACTAACCATTAATTGGTGTGTTAAATTTATGCATTCATGGCATTTTTGGTTTGTATTCTTTGAGATTTAGAGATGGCTTGAAACATGTTGTAACGTACAAACTTTTGTGCATGATTTTTATGTACTTACCCTTATGCATGACTATTAAATCAATGTACTAACATATGAATCCTCCACATTTCACTTTTAATTAAAGAAACATTTATTGGTTTAGAGATGGCTTGAAACATGTTGTACCGTACAAACTTTTGTGCACGATTTCTATGTACTTACCTTTATGCATGACTATTAAATCAATGTATTAACACATGAAGCCTCCACATTTCACAATCAATTCAAGAAATATTTATGGAGAGCACTTTGCATTTATAAGATAACTTAAGCTTTTAGTATATAAGATTATTGAGAATAGAAAAAGGATGCTCGTGGGCCGTGACCACGTAAACGCGTAAAGACTCTTAGCTCAGTTGCATTGACCTGCAAAAAAAATCTAAGTAACGTAATTCATAGGTAATTGTCCAAGTCGGACCCCAGAAAACACCCAATACCACTTGTATTTGAAGACTTGAACATATCTTTCATATTTTGGGTTTCATTTTTCTTGTGCATACTTTTAGCATGGCATTTTTCCATAGAAAAATCCTGAAAGAACCCCCAAAAGACGATTGTCATTGTGCTGAGCCTCAACAACCGCCACCGTCGCCTAAGCTTCCACCGCGACCATTACTATCGTCTCATCAATCACTCTCACCATTTTTAATCATTATGTTTTGTGGCCTAGCTGTTTCTTTCTTATTCATTTGCTACCTTACACTCGCCTATAGAAGACGCCAAAGACAACAAGTGAATAGGGATGAAACTCATGAAGATTATGTTAACGAGGATATTGGTCCGGTTGTACATCCAATTTGGTTGATCAATACAATAGGTCTTGACCAATCACAGATAGATTCTATACAAGTATTCAAGTATAAAAAAGATGAAGGGTTGATTGAAGGGACGGATTGCTCGGTTTGCTTGAGTGAGTTTGAGGAAGATGAAAGCCTTCGGCTTTTGCCCAAGTGTAGCCATGCCTTTCATGTCCCTTGTATCGATACTTGGCTTAGGTCTAATAAGAATTGCCCGTTATGTCGAGCTCCAGTTATCAAGAACACAACTGATCAAAATGGTCATGGGACAAATGAGTCAAATTTGATTGAATCAAGTACAAGTGAAGAAATCTCAACTGGAGATTCAGAAACTATCGATCATCAAGTGGTTGAAGTCGAAAATCATGGACAAATAGGGAAACCTAGCATTGGGATGAGGGTACAAAGTGACTTGGTTGACCGTCAGCGTGTACAAAAGCAAGAGTTTATTGCAATGAGGAGATCAGTTTCAATGGACGAGTCCTCAGGTTCCGTCAAGATTCCTCTGAATAATCAAGAAAGGCGTCCGAGTAGTCAATTGGTAGTGTCAAAGAATAACATCCCAAAAAGTGCACATAAGCTTAGAGGATCGAGCTCTAGTATTCATGTACGCAGTAAAGTAATGAAGAGTTCATCGTTTGGTCATTCATTAAGGAAGGCAAGTAGTTTTACTAATAAGAGCTACTACAATCGATCTTATTGATTTATAGGAGATTAAGCTATGTATATTGATCCTTTGTCTTAAAGCATCCTTGTACAAGATGATACCTAGTGTAAACCTACATAAGTTGGAAACTTTGACAAGGTTTCTGATAAAAACTGAAGCACGGTAATTAGTACAAACATGAACTTGTATTGCTTCGATTTCGATTCCAAGTTGAGGAATATTTTTTATAGCTATGATTGATTGTTATCTTGATGCTATGAATAACAAATTTCCACATTGGTGTTACAGATTTAGAAGCATCATTTATTCACAATATATATATCAAGCAAACATCTTTTCATTCTGTATTGTTCAAACTATAAACATGTATCATTGAACTCAACCAACCATCCCTTAGTTCAAATTAATCAAGAACAATACAAAAAAAGAATAAAGACTGTCCTTAAATGAGTGCAGTCTGAAACACCGAAACACTCAACACAAGACCTCACTCAACACTCAGAAAGACAAAGATGGTGGATCACTATAGTTAATCAACCAAACGCTTCAGGCAGAAAACTCAGAGAAAACTATAGAACAAATTTGTGTGTGGAGACTGAATGACTTGAATCCCTATCCCTTCATTATATACTTCTTTACAGTGTTTTGAAACCCTGGTCGACCCGGCCGGGTTAACCGGTTCGACCGATTCCGGCCAAAAAAGGGTAAAAAAACCCGGGTTTCTAAAACCGGGTTAACCGGTTAGACCCGCCGGGTTTTGAGTGACTCGGGTCAACCCGGTTCTCGAAACCCGGCCGGGTTTCGTTTTTTCAAATTTTTTTAACAAAACCCGGGTTGACCCGGCGGTCGAACCGGTTGACCCGGTGGTCGAACCTGTTGACCTGGTTGAAAAAATAAAAAATTAATAAATTAAAAACCTGGTTGACCCGGCGGTCAAACCGGTCGAACAGGTGCCCGGTGACTCGACCGGGTCAATTTCGAACCCGGTTTTTAAAACATTGCTTCTTTATTGCACTTTAGTACTTGCAAAATACAAACATACAAAACGAGTTCTCCATATAGAAAACAGTTAAATATAACATTTATTTGTACAGGTTTAACCCCCGTACTTTTTATGAGTAAGTTTGTTAGACATTTATTCTAACACCCTCCCTCAAACTTACTCCTTAAACATGTTCAAAAGACACATTTTTTTTTCACACAGAACCTTATGTTGCCCACAATCTAATGCCGTAGTAAGGATATCTGCTATCTGTTGAGTGGTATGACTTTTCTGAGTGTAAAGCTTAGAGCTTATGCTGATTCTGACTAGGCATGCATGTACTAACTTAGGAAATGTACATAGTATGAAATATCAGGCCTTGTATTAGTGAGATCAATCAATTTTATTAAAAAGTTCTTGATAAGTTGTAATGTTTTCAATCACTTATCATCTTTAGACTCAACATGATTCAAAACAACATTTTTAGGCATTGGTGCAACTACAGGTTTAGTTGCTAATAACAATCCAAATTCATGCAACAAATCTAGATAGTATTTTGTTTGACTTAAACAAACACCTTGATCATTTTTCAAAACTTCAATTCCAAGAAAATACTTCAAGTTTCTCAAATCTTTAGTTTGCATAATTTAGAACCTTTTTTTTATTATCAAAGCCAAGATGTAACGTCATATAGACATCATCAGTTGAATCACCATATACCAATGCTTTATTAACATCAACTGAAATAGACACCAATTATTGCACACAACCACAAAAATCAAACACTGATGCAGGTTTTACTGACCAGTTATTAATATTTATAAAGTCTCGATTACCTAAAGTCTACCTATTTGCACTAACGGACAGAGAATCCGGTCGCGTGTAGACTAGTATTTGGTAAAACCGAGGTCATCCCAAGAGCTATGTAGTTTGGATTATACCTAAGTCTAATGTCACTATTTCAAACGGATTTGCAAATAGAATGATTGTTTAAATGAAATGAAAGCTTAAAGTAAATAAAACAAGTAAATTAAGTTGTGAGCAATAAGAGAGAAGTGTACTAGCCTAATTACTCATCCTACGTTGTTTATAATTACGTTTCCTATTAAACTAATCTCATGCTTCAGGTGGGGTGGACATATATCACTAGGTTCATAGGTCAAGTTCCCTAGCCTATCTCCCCCGAATCCTGCCGGGAACCAAAGGCACTACCCCTTGCTAGTAAGCCGACGTACGGTAGACGGGTTTGAGTCATTAAGTGCCACTACATGCTAGACTTATCATGTATGGTTCGTTGTCATGATCATAGACCATACTCTAACTACTTAAGCTTATCCGACCCGGAAAGTGGTCCTAATGTCAATTTGCACACAAGGTCCGTGGTTAGTTGTCATCCCAACCATATCCTCGTAACTCAACTACGTCGGGGTCCTATGGTCAATTCTCCTAGCATACCGAGTATGACCGGGTCTTTAAAACTACCAGAATTAAAGGTTCTTATGAAAAACTAAGCATGCACACACGTAGAAGCATTAAGAAAAGTACGAAAACATAATCAAAACAACGTAAGAATCATAACTAGGCAAGCACCAGAGGTGCTTAGCCGATCATTTTAACTTAACACTCGAATAAAGGTTTACAAATGCCATGAATTCGAAATGTAAATAAAATAATGAAATGCTAAAACTTATGGTGTTATAGGCGTGATTTCTCCCTTGGTAATGCTCCGTATGCTATTGTAGAATGGACTCCTAAATGCTCCCAGCGATATCTGACTTTGTGTGTGAGAAAGTTATGATAAATGCAGAAATTAGGGTTGTATTTAAAGGCCCGGCACTTGCTACGGCGTAACTTATAAATGCGTTACGGCGTAGCACTAGTTACGGCGTAGTTGGAAATGTTTGTTATGCCATAACTCTAATTAGGGTTTCTTCTTATGTCGTAGTCTTCAAGTGGGTTACCCCGTAGCATAATTCTTAGATCTTGGATCATCTCGGTGTCATTGCTACGCCGTAACTCCATAAGTGGTTATGGCGTAGTCTTCATCTTTCAGGAAATTCAAAGTCATGGATAAGCTACGACGTAACTATGGGTTGTGGTTACGCCGTAGTTCTTGATTCGAGCTTCTTCATACTTGAATTCCTAGCTACGACGTAATACAGAGTTTAAGTTACACCGTAGCTGTTTTCAGCATACTATGTAAATGTAACTTTGATGAGTTCTTTCCATTTTCCGCGTCTCTTTAGCTACTATGCTCATTTGTGACATGGATACAAAATATAACGAAATCAAAGCATATATCCATATAATAAGTATAATAAATTAACATATTAGGGGAAATTGACACTTAAATATCAGGATTATTTGACGTCATCAAACACCTACTAGTAGAAATCTTGACGACTGGACTAAAAGTCTCTTCATAATCCAATCCCTCCATCTGGCTGTACCTTTGGCAACAAGCGTGACTTTATACCTATCAATCTCACCAGAGGAGTTGTACTTTATTTTAGAAATCCAGTTGCAACCTATAGGCTTTCTACCTTTTGAAAGATCACAAACAGTCAAAGTATTATTTCCATTCAAATCATTATTCATAGCCTCAATACAATTACTATCTTTTAAAGCGTCAAAATAAGTACCATGTTCAACAGATTTATTCAATGTAGTGGAAAAACAAAAATCAATCGGAATTAAGTTAGAATAATTACAACTTTTTCATGGCCGTATTTAACATTCCTTTCCACAACATTATCATTAAACTTTGCAAGCATTTCTCCAGACCTACTCTATATCCTAATAGTAGGCTGCTCTTGACTTAAGTTCTCAGTATTCTCCTTTTCACTAGAAAATGAATCATAATGAGTATTAGCATCACTGCCCTTAGAGGAAGTTTTTTCACCCATGAAAGTTGAAGAGTTAGTTCCTCTATGATCCGAAGTATTTGAACTTTTTAATGAAAAATGAACACTACCATCATCATAAGGGGTATTTGTACCTCTCCCATCATCATTGGGTCTTAAAGAAGCTTGATTATCCAAATTGTAGAAAGCTAGAAGGGGAGTTGAATAGTTTTACCGATTAAAATTTAGTTTAAAAAACAATTAGATTGAATGTATGTGAAACCTTTGGATAGTGAGGTATTGATAATGCAAGAATATATGTAAAGAAATAAATATGATAAAGTAATAGAAAAGAAGAGATAGAATCGTGACACAAGGTTATAGTGATTCGGATACAAGGACAACTTCCTTGCCCTACTTCACTCCCCGAGTACCCAACTCGAGAGTTCGTAAACACGATGTCAACAAGCTCCTTATCCGGCGGAGAAGCCTCACAAGTCGCTTACACTTTATCCCGTATAAAGCTAAATACCGAGTTCTTTACACTTTATCCGGATAAAGTGTAAGCGACGTTGTGAAGGCTTCTCCACCAAGTGAAAGGAATTTGTGTTGTGAAGTGATTACGAACTCTCGAGTAGGTGACTCGGGGAGCGGAGTAGGGCAAGGAAGGTGACCTTGTAGCCGAACCACTATAAATACTTGTGTTGTGTTTGTGTCTCTCTAACTCTATCTCGTAGCTTAGTTTATTTGCTTTTATTTCTATTAATATCTAACACGTTAAAACTAGATTGACATAAGTCGATCTATAAGTTTTAAAAAGAGTTTCTAATTGATAAAACTAATCAAACCCCTTCTAGTTTTTCTACAATTGGCATCAGAGTTTCATAACCAAGTTTTCTTAGAGTATATTGTACTTTAATAACTTGATACGACCCGTGTATGTCTTGAAAACTACTAAGAAGGAAAAACTTTGGTATAAACAAGAAACTATGCTTTACTAAGTAAAACATGTTTAGATATTGATAGTTTTAATAACATTACTTTCAATAATCATTCTTATAAGATACTTAACTCAAACAATTTTTTTAAGTATCTTCATGATAGGAAAACTCTAAAAATCTCTTAATCCAAGGAAAGATCAAAGTTGACACATTACAAAGATGTTTTACAATTTTGAAGATCAAAGTTGACACATTACAAAGATGTTTTCCAATCTCAAGAAGTCTCTTAGAAATTAAAGGTCTGTCTCATTTTTTTAAATATACCTTTGTCTTATGACATGTGCCTTTCCTAATATTTTCATTGCCTATACGTGCCAACATGTTCATAAGTTCATAAGTAATTTCTTGTATCTCATTAGGATAAATTTCTTTAAATACTTCAATGTGTCAAATTTTTTCTAAAACCATGATGTATAGTATACATTATTAAACACAACATTCAAAAATCCCTCTTCACACTTTCCCTCATCACTCAACGCTCTGCTACAGTAAAACATCACTTCCAAATTTTTTATTTAATCTAATCCTTCTCATTCTAATCCTCATCACAATTCAAAATTCAAATTAACCTTCTTCTCCAAAAGAAACACTCCCAAACAAAGAAATCAAAGACGCCACAAAAAAATGGTGTATTACACGTTGATCCTTATCATAATCTCACTCGTGATGCTTCTTTATCCCATTCTCAAGCTCTCTCATGGCGACGTTTTCTTTATTTTGTACTTTTACATGTTGTTTATTTATACAATCATTTGTATTTCCTTGTGCATTGAAGTTAATGGAATATAAGTATCTTCTTCATTTACTTTGTTTTTCGTCATTCAAATAATTACTTAACTCATGTCTCGTTATACTTATGTATATCTTAGAATCACCAAGTATCACATTTTAAACTTGTAACAACAAATATTGATACCATAAGTAATTAGGATCAAAACTCTATGTCAAAAAATCAATCATACTAATCTGAGTAATAACTGAATAGCCGGATCCCTTGGCTATAAGGTGCCAGATCCCTTTTTCAAAGGATCCGGCAGAACCGGCATATCAGCAAAACAGATTACATGTTGATGATAACTATACACTCCCACTTTACCTTTCTCCTCTCAAACTTGATCTAAACACACTCTCAAACCCTCCTGGAGATCCATCATCATTTCCCACTTCACATAAACCATCTCAGTAAGTTTTAATACTACTACATTGCAATTTATGTAATTCTAAGTGTTTTGTTCTTAACTTTTGATCTAAATGGGTTTATCAAAAATTAAAACTTAATTATCATCACATTATAAATATCTTTTTTTTGGGTAAAGGGCCTTCCGCCGGTAAAAGATATATTACATCAAAAAAAATGTTGAAGTACAATAGATGAGGGTGAATCCCTCACCTCGGCCCGATTTGGGCTAAACACGAATGCACCATACGTGCATCAAAACAACGCTAACAAGCTAGACAACTGGCAAACAAGAAAAAAAAATATGTTTATGACATGCCATAAACATAAAATTAACTACTTCTTTTTGCGAGGCTGAACTTTGAAGTCACTAGAAGAACCACCCCTATCCTTGGAGCTTGTAGACTTCACGTAGTTAGTAATATCATAGTAGTTATCGAACACTTCATTATCGCTTTCTGTTTCCACATCCATTAATGGATCACAACCTTGTTTGTATCCGTTTCCACTTCTCCCTGATTCTTGCTAGAGCTCGCGACCTTATCATTCACATTTGTTTCTTCAAATTCAGTAGAAAAATCATTGGATAAAACATCATACATATTAGATGTATTGACAACATTCTTTGGAGCTGAACCAATAACCTCTTTACTTTTCTTGGAAACATTAGAATCCACTTTGGCACCAACATTTTTTGACTCTGAATTTCCGCTCTTTGAAGTAGCCAAATAAGAAGGATTAGAGTACTCTTTGGGGATATATTGATCCTTGGAACCAACAGAAAAACCGGGTTTACCACCGCCTTTCACACCACCAGATTTACCACTCTGGCGCTTGCATGCCTTCATAAATCCATCACTTGTTGTCTCCACAACAGGGGCTGGTTTAGGAGCATTCTTTAAGCATGAGTCGATATAGTGGCCGAAAACCTTACAAGTATCACATCTAGGTGGTTTCCACTCATATTCAACCCACACCGTTTCAATGGTACACCCCTCACCATCAAGTAAAGGAATAGCCACAGTTACACTCTCCTTAAACATTTCATTTGCTCTAACCTCTATTAAACAATGTGCAAAACTACATCGACCCCAAGACTCCATTCACATGGTACTAGTATAAGAGTCAAGCATTAAAGGCTTACCAATCTTTGTTGCGATCAGACTAAGACCATCCTCTAAAAACGTAGCCATAGGGACATCATGAAGTTTAACCCAAACCGGGACGTGAGTAAGATCCTCCTTCTATAGGTTTGTGTTCATCGTCCACTTTTTAAGAATTATAGGAATGTTCCGAATCATCCATGGTCCCTCTTCGAGCACATCTTCTAAACATTTTTGAGTATCAAACTTGAAAAAGAAGAAACCATTGGCGTTCATCATTACCTTGTTTATCCCGAATTTAGCCCATGCATTTTTAACATAGTATTCTACAACCAGGAATGCTAGCCGTTTGCCAATAAAATACCCATACAAAGTGTGTCCAAACCAATTATTAATCTCTTCTACTACTTTAATAGGAATCGACAACTCAGCTCCCTCAAATATGTTTTTAGTTTCTAAAGCACAGAAATTGGCTTTGCATTGTTGAGCTTTGGGCTTGATGACATTTGCATATGAAATGGACACATTCTTAGCAGCATGCATATCATTTTTATCACCAGCCCCATCACTTTCATTGGCATTTTTATTAGAAGTAACATTTGTCTCAACATTAGTCCCAAATAATACATTAGTTACATACTTAGAATTGTTTGGATTACCTTGATTAATAGCATCTGACCTTGTCGCCCCATTACCATGCAAATCTGAATTAGTATTAACCTGTGAAGTAGACACAACACAAATTGTGTAAAAAATGTAAAGTAGAACATTATAATCTTCAAGAAATTTCAAAGGAACTATCAAATTATGTAAAAATTGGCATTGTTAATACAAGTGACAAAATTGTTGAGGTTTTCTTAACCAATTATACAAGTTTCTAAATCTATGTAATCAAAATTGTGATACAAAACACTTGGAATCATATCAAGAACATTTATGCATATTTGTGCATGTGGTCAGACATGGTATCTGGCATAAATCACACTTGAAATTGAGAGCATACAACCAAACAGACTCAACTTACACTAATATTTCTCAATGCAGAATATTATAAATGCAACAAACTCGGACCATACATGTTATGCACCATATTCGTCTCCCAAAAACTCTCCCTTCTACAATGCATACAAATCCAATGCGAAGTGCAGGCTGAAAAAATAGGGAAAAAAAGGTTCACATATAAGAACATATCCATAATGAGACATGAAATTCTAAACAAAAATGAAAGCTACATTCAGGGACATCAATCACAATATATATTGTCTTTGCATATATTTCAAAGTACAGAGCAACACGCCATCCTTATATCAAAAATAAATAACTATTAACGCATCAAATTTCAGAAACAAAATAAGTTTCCTTTTTAGCAGTAACAGTTGCGAAAATAATCATGACCACCATTTACAAAAAAGCATAAAATCATTACTTCTGGTAGTGCACCAAATTTGAACAAACATAAGATACAATTTATTTGCCCAAAACAATGATAAATAGCATCTACAACCATGAGACCAAATAAGAATACCCAACCACCAACCATCCGAATTCTATTCATAGAAGATTCACACAAAATATGCGTAAAACTGTGTTACCTTAAACTAATAGTCAATAACAGAAACCATCACAGTTAAAAATAAAATACGCACTTGTATCCACGTGTTGTTTGTCGAAGAAAAGATCGTATGCGGCATGCAAAGATTCACATAGCAACAATATCAATAGCAATCTAAAAAACATAAATCCAAAGATAAGAACATATACTTGATAAGTTTTGAAACTATAAACAAAATGAAGCAGCTATGTGGAACAACACAAACTCTAGATCCCTAAACTGAATGCCACAATCTTCACACACATTGAATTGGATTAATGGATTATTATTCTAACCTAACATTTATAATAAATAATAACATGAGAAGAAGTAAAACAACCACCAGCACATGTACAACAATCAAATACCAACACTCTCTAACTTCATCATCATAATCTATCTTAGACCTAGAGGTAAGTGGTTTCATCAGTGTGCTAGTTAGACCATTGTCATCATAAGTAATCTCGTCATCATTGGTGTTGCCATCAGTTGGAATGATGTTGCCGGCCCTACTCCTTTTAGCCCTTCTATTATTCGCACAATCCAATTTAAGGCCATCAAAATCCTATGCATCAACTAAACGCAATATTTCAATTGAAACAATGCAAATGGAAAAATGCATTTCAACCACCAAAATCTTTAATAGACTAATCAACAACTATTCCAAAACCCATATAGCAACATATTTCATAATGAATAATCTTAAATACTATTACTGAAACTTTAGATGAAGCAGTATCAAAGAAAACACCACATATTTATAGCACCAAGGTACTTGTTGCTGAAGCCTATGACTGGGACGAGGAAGATGTCTCCTCTGATGAAGAAGTAAGGGTCAGTGCACTGATGGCACTTTCAGATGATAACAAGCTGGCTGTTGGAAAAAGCCATGCTAGAAATGGAGAATGGGTCAACATCACCATGAAAAAGGTAAACATTTTGTTGTCTATGGATGATGATGCTGATTGGCAATCCTACTTAAACTACTTAAATGTGGATCTTAAGTTCATTGAAGAGCAAAGACAAAATTTGTTTTCAAAATTCAATAAGTTAATTTTTGAGTTAAATAAGTGTAGAGATGAATTACTTGTTTTAAAACAAGCAAAGCTTGAGGCTGTTACACTTCAAGTTCAAAACACTGAACTAGTAAAACAAAATCAAGCTCTTCAGGATGAACTTAAGAAAGAAAAGGCTGTGATATATAAGTGGACTTAGAAAAACCCTAGGGTTTTTGACTCAGTGAGTCTCACACCAAGCAATAAGAAAGTTATTATTGGTGAAAGTCAAAACACTGAGTCCTCAAGTGAGAATCATGGTGAAAAGGCATTTCTGCCTTCAGTCATATCCTTTAACAAGGAGATGGAACCAAAACCCAGTGACTGGATTGAAAGAGTCAAACCAGATAGCAAATTACCTAACTTTAACACTGGAAAGATATTGAAACCTGAAAGTCAGGCCATAAAAAATATGCTTGGGATCACTGATGAATCTAGTCCTCCTGAGTCCATTAATGAGTCTGAACATGTCTCACAAAATCCACTCCCACCACTGAAAGTTCTTCAGGGAGCTGAACCTAGCTCTGAGCTAACACCCTTGGTGTACACTTAACACTCTCCAAGAGAGAAGGCTGGTTTAGGAAGAACTATCTTGAAAAGACCACTCACTGAAGTCTCTGTTCCCAATGATGACTCTACAACCTCAGTCTCAAATAAGGCTATCACTGACAGCCCTGATTCCAAATATGATCAGTTGGCTTAACTTGTTAGGAAGTTGAGTGAAAAGATTGAATCATCTGAGGAAAATCCTCAACCTTCGGAAAAGGAAATTAAACCAGCTTCCTCAAGTTCCACCAAATCTAAGGCCACATCTAAACCAAAACTGAGATGTGAATTGTGTAATTATACCACACATACCACTGATGACTGTAATAGAATCCTTTTTTGCATGATATGTAAAAAGGAAGATCACAAAACCTCTGATCATCTATCTTACACAGTCTCATCAGGTGCTATATCCTACCACAATTCTCAGCCTCTTGACTATGCCTCAGGCTCTAAACAGATAAGGCAAAAAGCTAAACCTTTTCCACCTTGCATCCACTGTGGATTCAATGATCATCTCACTGATGATTGTTTGATGTATCCATGTTGTGATATCTGTGGTGACCCTACTCATGACATTTCAGGACATGAACAGGTCATTCAGTTCAGAAGAGGGATCACCAAGCCAACCCAACAAACTACCTCTTCTCCCAGATGCAAAATCTTTGGAAGCAATATTCACACCACCACTGATCATGGATCAATCTCTCAGTTCAAAAAGGCCATTAGAGCCAAACCCACCAGAAAGTGGGTTCACAAGAAAAACTAACTCAGTTTACATTTGTGCAGAGACATGAAAGAGATCATGTTTGGCATCTTGATAGTGGATGTTCAAGAAGCATGACTGGCGTGAAGGAATATCTGCACAAATATGTAAAAGAACTAGGACCTAAGGTGTTATTTGCTGATAACTCATTTTGTCTCACTGAAGGTTATGGTTCAGTAAACTGTAGTGGAATAGTTTTTACTAGAATTCCTTATGTTAATGGTCTTAAATATAACTTGATCAGTGTTAGTCAACTATGTGATGCTAAATACATAGTTCAGTTTGATGATAAGCAAGGTACCATCTTCAATGCAAACAAAGAAGTTGTTCTTATTGCACCAAGAAGGCAGGATGTCTATGTTTTGGATATGTCCTCCCTCACTCAGAATGGAACATGCCTTTTTGCTAAAGCCATTGAAACCCTCAATTGGCTTTGGCATAATGTTGATATAAATAATGCATAAAAACGTTATTTATATTTTTCGATATCTCTATGTTTTGACGATCACAAAATGTAAAATCATCAAACGTAAGATTACTACGTAAACAAGTATTAAGCTAGTTTATATCATTATATCCAAGTTAATCACTTAAGGTATGGATAAACAAGTGCTTAATACATCTCATGATCAAAGGGGTATTTAATTAATTAATACAAAGTTTATTTAATTATATAAACATATTATATATTTTTGAAAAACACTTTTGGTAATAAAGAAAAATGTTTTAATCATACTAAATATATGAATTCAAAATTTTAACCAAAATCAGTTAGTTTTTCACCAAATAAACTTTTCCCACTAAAAGACAAGTTTTCTGGCCGTTACAGCTGGGTGGCCCCCTTAATTATAAGGGGCGGTCCCCTTAAAATTAAGGGGACCGGCCATGATTTAAGGGGACCGGCCAGGCTCCTGTGTCAGAAACTGTCAGAATTTTTTCCCTATAAATACCACCTTAATTCTGGAATTTTGCCCCACCTTTTGCACAAAAATTTCAGATATAAACTCTCAAAACTTCTTTCAAAATCCTTTGATCATTTGATTACTAATCCTTGTTTCAAGTGATTTAATCCCATCTCATCCATCCTCATCCAAAGTGCAAAAGAAGAACACTCCTTCTACAACTAAGTTCAAGAAGCATTGAAGAGTAGTTGTGTATATTGTGTATATTATTTGTGAAGTTGTGTTGTGCTTGTAATTAGTAGTTTAGAAGAATTAGAAGTTGTGTAGGTAGAAGAAGTTGTTTAGTAGTGAAGTAGTGTAGTTGTGAAGAAGATAGGTTTGAAGTAGATTGATGTGAAAAAGATTGGTGTGAAGAAGAAAGGTGTGAAGAAGATAGGTGTGAAGTAGACTGGTGCGAAGAAGTTGTGTAGAAGTTGTGATCAAGTTGTGACGTAGTTGTGGTGTGTAAATTGGTGTCTAAGGTTTTCTCCGCCATAAGGGAGTTTGTTGACATAGTGAAGAAAACTCTCGAGTAGGTGACTCGGGGAGTGGAGTAGGAACAAGGAAGGTGACCTTGTAGTCGAACCACTATAAATCCTTGTGTTGTGGTTTGATCTCTCCAACTCTTTTCATTACTTACTTATTTACCTACACTATATTAGCTTAGTTAGTTAGTTACTATATAATTGTTCATATAGTGCAAGTATTGAGATCACATAAACTAGAATCGAAGTTTTTAAAACAAACTTGTTTTTATAAATTTTAAAAGGACGTAAAACTATTCAACCCCCCCTTCTAGTTTTCCACAATTGGTATCAGAGCCAGGTCTTGCAAGATCTTTAAAATATATTGTATTTTAAAACTTGTAACGATCTATGGAATCTGAAAAATATTTAGAAGGGTAATCTATGCAAAGACCACTACTATTTGAAAGTGATGGATTTTTATATTGGAAAAATCGATTCGAAACTTACGTGAAATCAAAAGATCTAGATCTTTGGCATGTTATTACCAATGGTGATTTTTTACCTATTCAAAATAACTCTGAAACAAAGAAAGATGAAATCATACCTTTTGAAAAACAAAATGATGATTTAAAAAGAAAACTTGCTAAAAATAATGAAGCAAAAATGGTTATTTATAATGCGCTACCACGTAAAGAGTACGAAAGGATCTTTATGTGTGAAACCGCAAAAGAAATTTGGAAATCTTTATTAATAACTCGCCAAGGTAATAATCAAGTCAAAGATAATAAAATAGATCTACTTGTTCAACAATATGAGCAATTCACGATTCCGGAAGAGGAATCAATTGATAATGCTTTCGCTAGATTTAACACTATCATCACAAGTTTAAAAGCACTTGATGAGAATTTTTCTAGTAAGAATTTTGTTAGGAAGTTTCTTAGGGCTCTTCACCCAAAATGGCGAGCTAAAGTGACGACTATTGAAGAATGAAAGAATTTGTCAACGTTGCAACTTGATGAATTAATTGGAAATTTGAAAGTCTACGAAGCAATTATAAAGAAGGACTCCGAAATGGTTAAAGGAAAACGAGAGCAAAGCAAGTCAATCGCCTTGAAAGCTAGAAAGGAATCCAACAACGAAGATAGCTCATCTTCCGAAAGTGATGACGAAGAATATGCCATGGCCGTAAGAGATTTCAAGAAATTTTTCAAAAGGCGAGGAAGATTCGTTAGACAACCACACGATGAAAGGTGAGCAGCTCAAAAGAATAATGATGACAAGTATAGCAAGAATGAGAGAAAGTGTTTCAAGTGTGGTGATCCGAATCACCTCATTGGAAAATGTCCAATGATGACAAGAGATCAAAATCAAAGAGCATTTGTTGGAGGAGATTGGAGTGATAGCGATGAAGATGAGAAAGAAATAACAAAGGAAGAAAAGTGTCTCATGGCAAAGACATCAAGTGAGGTACGTTCCGAAACCGAATACTTTAGTGATGAAAATTTATCATTAGATGAAAAAGATTTAGATAGTGAATACAATAGATTATGCATACTAGGACAACAAGTAATGGCTAAAAACAAATCACTAAAATACATTAACAACCAATTAGAAAATAAAGTACTAGAACTAAAAATTAAATTACATCAAATTGAAAAAGGTAAAGAAATTTTTGAAGAATGTAAATCATGTCTAAAGCTTATAAGTGAAAACGATAAACTTAGGGAAGAAATTTGTAAACTTGATAAATTTGAAAATAGTAGTAACTCACTTAGTAAAATTATATGTATTCAAAGAATATCCGGAGATAAAACCGGCTTAGGATTTAACTCAACCAAAGCTTCAACAAGTGAAATTAAAAATGTTAAATTTAAAAGTAAACTCAAGGAACTAAAACCTCCAAAATCTTATCCTAAGTATATACTCATAAACGATAAGAAAATACCTCTTGCTAGTGATGAAGAAATAAAACCGTTTTATGAACCATCTTTAAAAACCGAGGTAGGATCGTCTAAACCTAAAACAGGATCTAAAACTCCACCACCTAGGAAACCAAATACTCCCTCCGTCCCTTATTAAATGTCCAGTTTTGACTTTTCGAGTCTTTTTTCTTTAACTTTGACCTTAAATATTTTTGTTTGTATTATATGATACTTGATAAAAATTATGTCAATGAAAAGTACATTTAAAACCCAATTCATTCATATATTTTGCATCATGTATTATATATCACATATAAAAATATTTTTGGTCAAAGTTGATAAAACAAGACTTTGAAAATTCAAAGTGGACATTTAATATGGGACGGAGGTAGTAATTCTTACCCTAGACCTAAAACACCTCAACCAAGAGCAAACAAAAATAGACGAAACTTTAACAATAATCAACAAATGTGGAACTTCAATCCGTGGGGAATGTTTCCACCACATATTCACCCAAGTCAAATATAAAACATGTTCGGATCAAATAACTTTAGTCAAATGAGACAATGGGGACCAACGTAGAAAATTCGCCATTCAAACATGGAAATTTTTGTTGTCACCTATTATTCGGACTATTCCTTGAAGACTTTGAAGATAAACGCATTGAAGACGAAATGTACACATTTCTTTTTTTTTTCCTTGTCAAGAAATGGATGCTTAGTTTAGTATCTAGTTTTTATGTGATTTTGTTCGGCTCATTGTTTCTTCTAGATTTTATATCTATACATACATACATACATATATATATATATATATATATATATATATATATATATATATATATATATATATATATATAACTATATTATATATAAATATATATACATATATATATATATATACTTAGCTATATCTAGGATCTTATAACCTAGAAAATTCATTTGTTGATTTTCTAGAACTAGAAATTGTTCGTTTACGAACCTTTTCTTACCCCCCATTTGCCTTATTGAACTTTAATGTTCAAACAACACTCATGCTGATGTAGAGAGATGAGTCGAAAAACCTATGGATGAAGCAAACTCCCGTCTTCCGTTGCATACGTCTCCCTCCTATATTCTCGTCTTAAAAACCCATACTATATATATATATATATATATATATATATATATATATATATATATATATATATATATATATATATATATATATATATATATATATATATATATATATACTTATAAACCTTTCACAACTCTCTCGCCCACTTGACAACTTGATAAATTTCATCCGAAATAATCAAGAAATTTTAAATGACGAAATGTCAAGTAAAAGTGTCAAGAAATTCCTTTCGTGCGAATACTCTCCAACGTATTTTTGATTAAATATAAATCTAATGTATATATAAATATTTTCTTGTTCTTTCCAGAAACCAAAACCACGAAAAATCAAAGTTTGGAGGGCGGCCCCCTTAATGTTTAAGGGGACCGGCAGCCAAATGAAGGGCGGCCCCCTTAATGTTTAAGGGGGCCGGCCATCTGATTGTTCCAACCCATTTTTCCTCTTGTTTCTTTTGCCAAACACTCCACTTTTCAAACATCTCTTCCATTTTCTGCTGCTGTGACGAATCCCAAACCCCAAAACACCTAAAAACCACTTCCAAATCACATAATTCGGGTTAATTCGCAAAGGGGAAATTCATCTAACACAATCACCATTACATATTGTAAGTTTTTCATAACACATTTTATCTAATTTCATCTAATTTGGTCAAACTCAAGATTATGCATGTTTTAATAATTTTTTCAAATTTATAATTTCTTTCGAATTGAGTCTAATATTTCCAAAACTAAATGCTTCCCTCAGGATTAGGATGCTTAATTAACACTAAAAATTAGTAATTATAAACCCTCTTGTCGAAAATTTTTGAAAAATTTCATACACTCCTTTTCAAATTTTTTGGTAAACACATTATTGAATAATGCTTTTAAAACTTGTTAAAACTAATCACATTATACTTTTATAACTTGTAAAACATGAAACTATATTTTTCGACCAAGTAAAAATATTTTTGTTCACGATAAGAGGGTGTTTGGATTATGTCCAAATAATGTCGAAATTAAGTCGTTATAATTTTTATAAAACATTGTCAAGATTATAAACCTAAAACTTGTAATTCAAACTTGTCAAGATATATAATTCATATATATATTGACATACTAGTAGTGTAAGTGTCTAGTTATGGAAGCGTTTGGTTTAGTACGAAAAATGATTTTTTTTTGAGTCAAAACATAAACCATCCTTTTCGAAAACAAATCATATGCATAAGAAACTCGTAATAAATGGCTAGTTTTACAAACTAATGTAAATCTAGTAAATTTCATGATATAGTAAGATGTTTAAAAGGGCGTTTGGATTTGTCCATAACTACTTACTAAACATCGTAAAATATATCTAGAACGAGTTAAAAATAATATTGAGGAACATGGTAAACTACTTCCTAGGATTATCGTCAAAGTATGTTTACGTTCCAACATAAGTCTTAACAATATATACACTTTTATTCTTCTTTATATTTTTTTTTGTATTGTTGTTGTGTTTAGGTGAAAATGCCAAAAGCGACTACCGAAGATCTTTCCCACACTAAAAACTACATTCCCAAAATTTCCCAACTCCCTACTACATCTCCTTCCATTGGACGTATATATCATGAAATTGAAGATAGAAACATTCATGAGGGACGTGTATTAGATCTAGCTTTTGCTCAATCCGACTATATTACTCGCTTATTCACAAGCATCAACCTCAATTGCCTCTTTGAAATCAACGAACCAATCGTTCCTCATTTCATAGTCGATTTCTATAGCCAAGTCACCGTTCAAACCAATGATCTTGGTGCCATCACCATCTCCTTCATGATCCAAAATGAATTTATCACCTTAACTCTCGAACAATTTGGTCAAATCCTCCAAATTCCTTTTAGAGGTCAAGCCGTTTTCACAAACGAGTGGGACCTCGAATCTCTACTTCGTTGTCGACCAACCTTTGGTCCTTATCTCTCAGACATCCCTCATCCCGATGAAATTCGTCAAATCCTTGGTGTGGAGCGTGCCACTACAACCCGAAAAATAAAATCCAAAAACGTCCAAATCTCTTCATACCAACTTCTCCTCAAGGAATTGGGCCCCCACATGAAGCGTTGGGAAGAACTCATTCGTGAGAATGCGTTCGGTACTGGAGGTCACCGGGACCATCTCCCGGCGTACCTTGCTCACATGTTGTATTGTATCGCTGTCGAAAAGCCGTACAATTTAGCCTACTTCTTTATCAAACGGATTGGGTGTGCTAGAAAAACTCCCAAAGCCAATCTTCCATATGGAATGTTTCTTACTCGTCTCTATCGTCATGTTATCGAGTACTGCCCCGATCTTGACAATAGCATCTATGAGTCCATCTATCCCACCTTACGTCCTCTCGCTCTAAAACAAGCTTGACGAACTCGAAGTGACAAGGGAAAATCTCGTCGTCATAGCTTACACGGATCATCTTCTAGACAAGACGATGACGATGAGGAGGAAAATATCCATGATACTAGTACCCCTTCATTTTTTGAGTTCGTTGATAATTTAGAGGATCTTGACTATCCCGAGTACTCAACCCCATCTCCTAGCAATCAAACCGACGAAGTACTTCATGAGCGAACAACCGAGATGCTTAGACTTTGCATGAAGAAGTTAGAGGTGGCTTCAAATCCATCGGGAAGACGTTGAAGGGTATCTTCGGGAAGAAAAGGAGATGATGTGCTTAGATTATGTTTGTTGAACAATATTTATTTTTATGTCTCTTAATCGTGGATTTTTTTTTGTGCTATTTGTCCGAAGTTTATTCGGAAGTATTTGTTATTTTTTTGGATAATTGTTTGGATATTTGATTAGGTTGTTAACTTGCTTATTTATGTTTAATATATGCTTATGAATGCATGCTTTATTACTTAATCTATATATATGCTTGCATGATTAGTTTATGTATAAATATATATGACATGTATGCTTTTTAATAGACCAAAACAAATGTGAAATGTCCAAATAGAGCTTGCTGCAAAAACAAAACAGAATATAACTTTTTTCCAGAAAATTTTTGAAAAATTTTGATTTCTGGGTCGTCAGATGGGCGGCCCCCTTAATTCATAAGGGGCGGCCCCCTTAAATTTAAGGGGACCGACCTCCATTTAAGGGGACCGGCCATCTGGAACAGTTTTTACACTGTTTTCTTTTGCAACTTGTGACCTCTTTTGCTAGTCCTAGCTACCATTTCCCTTAAAAACTAAACTGATCTTGGAATCTAACAATACAATTTCAAATTAATTCTACTTCTAAACATGTTTTCATACTATATAATCCCCATGCATGTTTAATTCACATTCCATCATCCTCAACCTTCATCAAACCTCATCCTTTTATCATGTCATCACCGAGAACAACCTATTCAAACAATGCCAAGAAACAAAAACTTGTCATTATTCCACCAAAAACAACAATTCATTGACCTCACAAATGAAGACAACACCACCCCATCACCACCACCTCAATGCTCATCTCCTAGTGCACCAAATGCACCTTCCAAAACACCATCAACAAATGGAACCTCTACTTCCTCCGTACCATCCACCTCATCCATAAATGACTACATAAACACCCACTTGTCTCCTCCACCAATGGTTCGACCACCACAACCTACCAATGAAAACACAAATCTTGCATTAACCCTCTCATTATCACCATTAACACCTCTTGATGCACACTTCTCATCATCCCCTATCAATCCACCAACCTATAACCCCGTCCCATGGAGCTTACTTGAAGCTCATGGAGACACTTGCCTTTGTTGCATCCACAACCGAACGATTGTGTTCGGACTAAGAGATGAGATACAATACATGTTTTCACACATTGAAAACTTGTTGCATCAACCACCAACAACAAACACATCTCCTCCACCACCATCAACAAACACTCCTCCACCATCACCATCTCCATGTTCACCATCAATTCCACCCAATTAAACATGCTTGGTACTTTGCAAATAATATTGTCTTAAACCATTTTGGATGGCAAGCTCTAGAGAGGACCTTCATGTTAGAGCTTTGGTTTATTTTAGTTATGATTGTAAGCCTTCAAGGCTTTTATTATTTGCACTTTTTGTTGATGTAATGCTTGTTGTAACATCTTAATTCTATTTATAATTATGGTTATGTTTAGTATCTATTCTTGCATGCTATATATACATATATATATATATATATATATATATATATATATATATATATATATATATATATATATATATATATATATATATATATATATATATATATATATATATATATATATATGTTGCTTGTCCACTAAATATTTTTTGCAAGAATTTCATATCTCGATTTCTTTATGACCTCAAAACGAGGGGGAGTATACTTCAAGGGGGAGCTACAATAAAATCGGGATAACCTTTTTGATGCTAACAAAAAGGGGGAGAATTGATATAAACTCACAATAATACTTGTATATATACTAATTTTCGATTAATGAGTTTTGATTTTGTAATCATCAAAAAGGTGGAAATTGTTGACATAAATAATGCATAAAAACGTTATTTATATTTTTCGATATCTCTATGTTTTGACGATCACAAAATGTAAAATCATCAAACGTAAGATTACTACGTAAACAAGTATTAAGCTAGTTTACATCATTATATCCAAGTTAATCACTTAAGGTATGGATAAACAAGTGCTTAATACATCTCATGATCAAAGGGGAATTTAATTAATTAATACAAAGTTTATTTAATTATATAAACATATTATATATTTTTGAAAAACACTTTTGGTAATAAAGAAAAATGTTTTAATCATACTAAATATATGAATTCAAAATTTTAACCAAAATCAGTTAGTTTTTCACCAAATAAACTTTCCCCACTAAAAGACAAGTTTTCTGGCCGTTACAGCTGGGTGGCCCCCTTAATTATAAGGGGCGGTCCCCTTAAAATTAAGGGGACCGGCCATGATTTAAGGGGACCGGCCAGGCTCCTGTGTCAGAAACTGTCAGAATTTTTTCCCTATAAATACCACCTTAATTCTGGAATTTTGCCCCACCTTTTGCACAAAAATTTCAGATCTAAAACTCTCAAAACTTCTTCCAAAATCCTTTGATCATTTGATTACTAATCCTTGTTTCAAGTGATTTAATCCCATCTCATCCATCCTCATCCAAAGTGCAAAAGAAGAACACTCCTTTTACAACTAAGTTCAAGAAGCATTGAAGAGTAGTTGTGTATATTGTGTATATTATTTGTGAAGTTGTGTTGTGCTTGTAATTAGTAGTTTAGAAGAATTAGAAGTTGTGTAGGTAGAAGAAGTTGTTTAGTAGTGAAGTAGTGTAGTTGTGAAGAAGATAGGTTTGAAGTAGATTGATGTGAAGAAGATTGGTGTGAAGAAGAAAGGTGTGAAGAAGATAGGTGTGAAGTAGATTGGTGCGAAGAAGTTGTGTAGAAGTTGTGACGTAGTTGTGGTGTGTAAATTGGTGTCTAAGGTTTTCTCCGCCATAAGGGAGTTTGTTGACATAGTGAAGAAAACTCTCGAGTAGGTGACTCGGGGAGTGGAGTAGGAACAAGGAAGGTGACCTTGTAGCCGAACCACTATAAATCCTTGTGTTGTGGTTTGATCTCTCCAACTCTTTTCATTACTTACTTATTTACCTACACTATATTAGCTTAGTTAGTTAGTTACTATATAATTGTTCATATAGTGCAAGTATTGAGATCACATAAACTAGAATCGAAATTTTTAAAACAAACTTGTTTTTATAAATTTTAAAAGGACGTAAAACTATTCAACCCCCCCTTCTAGTTTTCCACACATAAAAGACTTTCCAATCTGAATTTCAAAAACATAAACAACCTGGACAAACAAAACAAAGTCCTTGGCCTACCATCACTTGTGTTCTCTAAGGATAAACCCTGCCCTGCCTGTGAAAAAGGTAAGCACCACAGGGCATCCTTCAAAACCAAATAAAATTCCTCTATCACCAACTGCCTGCACCTACTTCACATGGATCTTTTTGGACCCATCAGTCCAATGTCAATCCACCATGAGAAGTACACTCTGGTCATTGTGGATGAATACTCAAGATACACTTGGTTCTATTTTCTGACCAAAAAGAGTCAGGCTTCTGAAACAATCATGTCCTTTATTAGGAAGATTGAAAACCAAAATGACTTCAGGGTTAAACAAATCAGGACTGATAATGGGACTGAATTAAAAAAACAATGACCTTGAAAGTTTCTGTGATGAGAAGGGTATATCTCCAAACTTTTCCTCTCCTTACACCCCTGAACAAAATGGGGTTGCTGAAAAAAAGAACAAAACCCTCATTGAGGCTGCTAGAATGATGAGGCGAAAAATGAACCACTTTTAGGGGGTCATTTAAGCCCAGAATTGAATTTAATTGATCAAATATTGCCCTAAATCGTTCCTTTTGTGATTTTAGGTACTTTGGGAGTGAAATCTGGAAAAGGAAGCAATTCGGACGTTTTTGGAGCATAAAAGTGAAGAAAACGCCAAAGACTTAATTTTCCAAGTTGAGAACAGTGTTTGACGGCGTCAAGAGGACATTCCTGATGGCGTCAAGAGTAAAATCCATGACGACCCAGTATAAACCTGAAGGTGTCACAAGTAGAGAGTCAAGAGTTAATTGTGTGACGGCCTGCAAAAGAGGACAACATGACGGCGTCAGATGTAGATCAAGGCAGTCCGAGGAATTATTTGGCGGCGAGATGACGGCGTCACACCTTTGTTCTTGACGCCGTCAGCCTCTAAAATCTATATATAGTTTTCTAATTTTCATTCATAAAAGAGGAACAAGTTTGGAGAAACTCTAAGGCCGAACCATATACGTATTTTACAGCTTTTTCAAGGGTTTTCAGCCCTTGAACCCTTACATGTGCTATTGAGATAAGTATTCTTTTAATTCAATCAATATGTCTATGTGTTGGTTGTCTATATCTTGTGCTTGTCTTGATTCCACCATGTTAGGCTAGATCTATCTTGTATTTGCTTAGATCTAATGAAACCTAGATGTTAATTATGTGTTGATTACTTGTTTGTGGTTGTATTGGATGAATGATTTCAATGTTAGGCTTAAGAAAACTGGCAGATCTCTAATTGGTAACATGCTTGAACGTCTTAGGAAACATGAACCGATGTGTACTAGGTTTTATTGGTTGTATTTAATGCATGAGTAAATTCTAATGATCCCATGTTAGGAGCTTCTTAGCCGGCTCGACGTAGGAGTGAAGTAGGCACTCATAGGATTGGGGAGTTTAGTACGCCACCCCATGAATGGTATTAAGGAATACAATCCGTCATCCATGTAACTATAACAAGTAATTAACGTGTAAAAGATATCTAGGGAGTAGTGAAATCTAAGTAAACACATTTCTTCCACTTATTGCTCACAACCTTAGTTTAATATAGTTTAATCTCATTTTTAGTATTTTATTTTGATTGCATCTTAGTATTGGGTTAGTTGACTAGCAACTAATTCCGCCCAAATCCTTCAAACCCGAGATATTTACTTGCTTTATAAAAAATATAAAAAATACAAAAAGAATCATCCATCATCTCTAGACTTAATCTTTAGGTTTTCTAATCCTAGCGACACTATTCCTAGCTGAACGATCAATCCCCCGGTACTTGTCATTATACTATACTACATCGATCAGGTACACTGCCAGGTGGGGGTTGTAAGCTTCTCAAGATCCCTTGAGAGGTAAAGCCTGGTGCAATTCCCACGCTACCAAGTTTTTGGCGCCGCAGCCCGGGGAATAGTTATTGTCTAGGTTAGAATCTCTTTTTATTAGGTCTACTTGCTAGATTCCGTTCTAGTAAGATTTTATTTTTATTTTTAGGTTCCCTTTAGTCTATCTTATTTCTTTGTGTGTTTGTTCGTAACTTTTTACCATCCGACATCATGGAAGGTGGTAACATCCTTGAACCCATCAACCCACCGCAACGAAACCACCCACAAAACCTACCACAACCAATCCACCCACCTATAAGGTCCATCCGCTTGCAATCCAACACCATTCGATTGGTGCAAGTCGGGTGTGCATTCTATGGATACTTTTTTGAAAACCCGACCCAACACCTTGAGGACTACCTAAAAATTACCAAATCTGTAGGATTAGGTGTTGATAATCAAGAAGGGGAACTCTTAGCCTACTTTCAATTCTCTTTACATGGTCGGGCTCTTCAATGGTTATTCCAACTCCCTGAAAGATCCGTATCCTCTTGGGACGATCTTGCTTCCTACTTCTTAACTAGATTCACCTTGCCCAAGGAAGTTATTCTGCAACATAACCAACTTAAAACGGAAAATGTTGAAATAAGGAAGGTCAATGAGATGAATGAATGTGAAATCAAGCTAGGGAGTAACACTTGTGGGGAAGGGCCATGGGATAATTATAGAATATTTCGGAGTTCAACACCAACCCTTGAGGAATTGAGGTACCATAAGTTCCTCCTTAAATGCCCTTGCCCCGCAAAGTACCGAAAATGCCCATGGATTAGGAAACATAATTCTATCAATCTTAAGGTCCCATGCATGATTGGTCATATGTTTAGAGAACACACTTATATCGATTTAAAGGCACCGATGAACATCATGTCTAGGCTTTATTATAATTGGATCATGAACAAAAAATTGAAACCTAGGCGGGACCCTTACAACCCTAATCGCGTGAGTAATTTTGTTGAGGGGGTTAGAGGGTTACATGTTTTCGTGGGGGATTTTGTTTATAGGTGTGACTTTATGATCTTAGAAGATGTTAGGGGAATTATTGATCAATCTTTGTGTCAGATTGTTTTAGGAGAACCTTTTGTTAAAACCTCTAAAATGACTTACAACCATGATGAGGGCATTATCACATTCGCAACCAAAGAGAAAAACATTAGATATAGGATGCCCCATAAAGAAGAGAGGTTTATAGAAGTTGAGGATCTCGATGTTGACAACATCCCCGTACTTAAGGTTGAGAGTGAGGAAGAGAGAAACATTGGAGGTTACAAAAAGAAAGAGATCTATTACTCGAAATATTTAGCTTTAGGCCCCGAGTATAGGAAGGATGAGAGATTGGTTAAGATGTTTGAAACCGCATTCATTTTTCGGGATAGGAAAACGTAGTAACCCATGACCTTGAGTCTAGCTACAAGACTCGTAAATAAAGAAAAGCGCTTCTTGGGAGGCAACCCATGATTTTGTGTGATTTTTATTTTGTTTGTTTGTTATTTGCTTCCGTATGCATGCTTTATTTTTATTGTTGGTAGATCATGCTTCTAAACTAAAAAGTGGAAATACTTTACTTTGTTGTTTTGGCCTAGTCTTAACTTCACCAAAAGGTATTTTTGCAAAAAAATAAGTGTAAGGGGAAACCCCAAATACGTTTTTAAGAAACAAACCGATCATGATTCTCCACAATATTAAGTGAACATGTATATTCGTATTTGTTAGAGTCAAATGCTTGTATCGAGTCATAATGAAGTTTTGCAGGATTTTCCAGGAAGTAGAACCAAGTTTTTCCAGAAATTTTCCGGAAACTTAACATAAGAATTTCTGCAGGTCACTTCTGACAGCGTCACGAGTTTACTCTTGACGGCGTCACGGGTAAAAATCTGGAAATTTTACCGGTTTTGTTTTTCTAACGGAGTCTTAAAGTTTTTGTTGAATTATTAAGTTTTATAATCTCCAGGAAATCTGCAAACTTCATTCCACAAGCATTATATCTTACTTTGCTTTCTAGGATTTAGTAACTTATGTAGATTGGCGACGATTTTATGCAAGGTTGCCTTGTCTGTTTTCTCAGGATTTACAGGTTACGTATGACAAGAAGATGATTATTTTTCTGGAAGGGAAGCTTTGATTGTTCATTTTCTTGGAGGAAGATTTAACCTGGCCACCTTATTATCCATACCGAGCGAATCAGGGGAGTATTTGATTTCATTCTTTTTACTTATTCACTTTTACATTCTTTACTTGAACATTGGGGACAATGTTTGTCACAACTCACCATTTCAGGTCATTTCAGGTCATTTCCCGAACTTTGGAAAAACACTATTCATCAAACACTATTCATCAAAACACTATTCATCAGTTTACTATTCATCATTTTTGGTGTCAGTTTGACATTCAGAGAAGCATTCAGAAATTTTACTATTCACGGAACACTATTCATTGCGGGAAAAGATTTCATCATTCACGTGCATTACACATTTCATCGTAAATTTAGTTTACGGATATTCAAATTCGCGTAACCGGATTGGGTTAGGTGCGAATTCATTTCATTAGTGTTGAGAACACTGCATACGGACTGGAGATAGTCTGCATATCATCATAACAGCATTTTCATGTTATACCACTCTCAGGATTTTCAAATTACTATATTCAGTACATTTAACGTTTTTACGTATAAGTAATTATAGTAAACGTTAACACATGGTTTATACACGACGAATATATCTAAATATTCCCACAATGGTCCCGACATATTTTTATATCCATTTTAACATCATAAAAGTTATAACATTCAGTTACCCAGTATTTTGGAAATTTATTTTATTTATAACGTACGCTTATGAATATTACGACGGTTTTCGTGAAAACTAAACAATAATCACCCGATCACTCAGTAAATGTACCCAACATATTTTTAATATGTTTTTAACATTATTATAACTTTATTTCATCCCGGTATACTTCGTGAACGTTTATTGCTATTAAACCCGGTACCCGATTTTAACGAATAACGCGTAATAACACTTAACGCTACACTATATTTTCTAAGTGATCAAAACCGTTTTGGCTACTCCTTTTCACACCCAAAACCGGCCATGTGCCACCCCTTTTAACCATGTGCATTGATTTCCCATTTTAAACTAATAAACCTCTTATAACTTTACTAAATCAAAACCTAGAATCATAATCCATGCTTTTTAGAAAGAACAAAGTTCATCTCATCTTCCATTCTCTCTTGCAAACCCACGACTTCACCATGATCCATGATCCATCCATGGTTTTTCAAAAGCTAAAGCACCAAACTTGTTCCTTTTACTTGTCTAATCAAGAATCAAGCAACAAAAACACAAGAACATCAAGCATAATCATCATATAATCATCTCATTTTATCAAGTAAGTAATCAACTTTATTTTTTCATGGATCATCTTATTTTTACATGTATTTCATGAATATCATACTAAAAACCATGTACAACTAGCTATACCACCCTTTATTTTGTCTAAAAAGAAACATACAAACCCTAACTTTTTAGTTATGCATTCCCTTGCTTTAATAACTTGGTTAGGAGTCCATGACACCCTAAGAAGGTGTATGGTAAGATTAGATTAGCCATGTGGTGATTACAAGAGGTTTGGTGATGGTAGAAATTGATTTTTAACCTTGGAAACTTGATTTGGAACCTATTTTAGACATGCTGTCCCGTTTTGTAAAAATCTGGAAAATCAGTAAACATCAAGGAAACTTTGGCAAAATTTTTAGAAAATACTTTCAAAAACGAATCCGTAGGCGAAAGAACGGATTAAAAAGAGCTTATAACGAAGAAGTTATGATTTTTGCAAGATTGTTGACGAAAAGTATTTTTCTGAAAATAGTTGCTGTTGGACGTTTTTCATGGTACAAAAAGAGACTTTAGACGTAACCCGGAGGAGCCGAGCTTTCCAAAATATATTACTACATACTAAGACGTAACCGTGGATATAAAGAACAAGTAAAACGGACAAGTAACGACAAAGATATTCACGTTTGAAAATCGGCTAAAACCATTTTATATTGACAGCTTTTATTAAATTTGGCACAAAAACTACGAAGTACATTTTTGAGCTAGAAGTAATATTAAGTACCGAGCTTTATAACTAATGTAGTATTAGTTATTACGAGTATATTTTCATCATTTCAAGGATTACAACCCGAGTATTTCAACGCTAACATGGAAACTTACGTCATATATATATATATAAGTATATATATATTATAACTAGCTATTTATATTTTCTAATAGCAATATTTTCCAAATTCTTGGATTATATATTTTTGATAACACAAGTGTTTTTCAAAGAGAAGAGTGGTATAGGAAACATGTGCATGGACATTCATAACATCATTTCATGATCTAAAGTAGATCGTTCATCATTCACATTAGGTTGCGGCTAGTGTGCGCGCCTTGTTTTTCAGCTCATTACATGTTCATGGTACCATCATATTGGGTTGCGACAGCTAATTGTTCATTGGTGTTCATTTCATTTCATCACAGTTTCATCAGTTAAGGTGAGTTTTCATAGCCCCGTTTTCAATACAATATTTTGATTTCAAATCCCACGGGGGGAATACATTGCATCAATTATTTCAGTACGAGCCCAAGTATTCAAACATGTACATAGCTTAAGTTACCTTGCCAAGTGCTAAGTCCCCTGTAACATCATGAACCGTTAATTTCAAGTACTAAGCGAGAGTGAGTGGATAGATCTATCGAGGGTGACGCCTCCATCCGTGGTAGTGGATACCAACAGTAAGCGGATGCATGTCATGTCTTTTACATTTGAATGTTTCGGCAGAACATTCGGGAGGGGCATAGAATTTCATCAGTCATAGCTTCGGTGTCATGAGCTTAAGGCTATTGTACAATTTTCACGAGATTTTTATCTTGCATTTTTACTTGTGGTGGCCGTACATCAGTACATTTTACAAACCTATGGAATTCACCAACATTCGTGTTGACGTTTTAGCAATGTATTTCAGGTTATTAAGGTAGCTCATGTGACATGCATTTGGACCTTCATGGAGTCGCGGAGTCGACGCGTCTCATCATTATTTCATGCACTTATGTAAACGTTTGATCTAGTATGACTTGTTTTCATAAACTTGCAACACATTTTGGGGACCTCATGTTGTAAACTCTGAATTATTTCAATGATCAAATGCAGTATTTTCCAAACGACACTTTAGGTCGTTCAATGTAACTGTAACTGTGGTGCTATGACAGACACCCCCAGGTATTCCATTCCGCTGCAAGTCAGGTAAATTGGGGGTGTGACAGATTGGCATCAGAGCTAAGGTTATAGCGAACTAGGATGTATCTTGGACCCTAGACTATAACCACATCATCATAGCATCTCATCATTTCATCATAAGTGCATAATCATGATACATGTTGTTTCATACATACTGATGAGTGTGTAAATACTCATCATTTCTGTTACATTTAAGCTGCAAAAACATATGAAAACGCACAGGAATGCCTTGAAATATATAAAATTATCCCTGGATTGTGTTTTTATGCATAAGGATTGAAAACTGATGAAAAACAAAACATTTCACATAATTTACAGTTTCAGTCCCTGAACTTTGGAAAATTGGCAAACCTAGTCCCTGGTAAATCAAAACTTGTACAAATGTCATAAAAGGCCATTGGAATTCATAAGTTGTCAAGAAAAGTCCTTTAAAGTTTGAAAATGGCAAAATGACAACTTTGGTCCCTCAACTTTTGAAAAGTGTCAAATTTAGTCCCTGGGTGTTTAAAAATGAAAATTATCAAACTACACCCTTGTACTATTCTAAAAAGACAAAATTGGTCCTTATGATAACTTTTGAGAAATTACAAATTCAACCCTTCAAAAATCAGAAAGTTACAGTTTTGGTCCCTGGAGTTTGTGGATTTGGCAGAATTGGTCCCTGAGATTTAAAATGATAAAAATTATACTTGTGGTCCTTATACTAATGTGTAATTGCAGGTTTGGTCCTTATGTGAAGTATGGGAAAGTTACTAATATAGCCCCTCATCTTTTACCAAATTACATTTTTGGTCCTTGTATCTTAAAAAACCAAACCGGACCATTTGTATTACCAAAAACAAATCCAACACCATAATCCAATTCCTAGTCCAATCCAGTCCACCACTTGGGCCCAAAATGAATCCAGCCCACACCTTTTTAGTTAAAACGGGCGTTGACCCGAGTCAAACACCACCACTGTTCACCCATCCCTCCCAATACCACCACCTCCACACAGACCACAATACCAGGTGGTTTTCTGCCACCTTGCACCTCCACCTCACCCACTCCAGCTGGCTAACCACCTCCCAACCTAATCATTTCAACCCACCATCATTAAATGCACTTCTCACTCATTTTCCCTCCAAACTACTTTGCTCTCCTCTGTTTTCCATCCTAAGCCCCAACTTGAATCAATAATATCTTCCATGTCTCCCTACACCTCATACATCATTCCAAAATTCTTTAATTGAAAAATCTCTGCCTCAAGCAACCTTTGTGGAATTTGGCGCCAAAACAGTTTAAACGGCCAAGATGTGTTTGACTGATCCAATGGTTAAATTGAAGTGTGGGAAAGTGTGAGAAGTATGCAAGGAACACAGATGGTCAATATATATCAAGAAAGGAAGCAATGTGTGTATCATCTAGTTTTTTTTATTTTTAATGTAATGTCGAATTAGATTATTTTTCAATTCCAGAGTAACTTAAGCTTTCACTTTGTAATCTTAAACCTTTCCAGTGTATTTTAACCTTGTTTCAATAATCAATTTCCAGTTCTTAAAATAAATTCAGTATTATGCTAAATTTCACTTAAAGAATCATTTATAGTCAAATGTTGTTATTTGTTGTTATTGTGGATTGAGTTTAGTCACATAAGCTCCCAGATAGCTTTTTAAAGCTATTAGAAACTTCTAAATTCAGTTTAAGACCACAAATAAATAAATAAATAAATTAGACTTTAATAGGTGAAAAATAAAAAATCATGAAGAAAGAAAGACTTTTGCAAGAAGCTTGGTGATTTGGATGAAAGATTGGTTTAGAGCTCTGTGGAGAGCATATAGGAAAGGTTCTTAGTTCTTGGTTCTCAGTTGTGCTTTGGATTCAATTTGTAAGCAATTTCTATTAATTTTTGCATTTACTGTTTTAGTAGATAAATAGCTTAGATCTTGGTAGTTAATTGTCCCTGTGGTGCCTGTTAGTGGATTTATAACTTAATATTGCTAGGTCATTGGTTAAAAATTTAAGTTGTTAGTTGATAAAAGTTAGACAGTCAAAATAGATTAGTAGTGATTAATAGGTTAAAGTTGCTATTAACTGTGTAATTGTGTTCATTAGATCTTAGTTCATCATAGTAAAGTGTTAGGAATCAGTTTCATGATTTAAATCATTGTTGTGTAACACTAATCTAGAAACCAAACCTGTTTAGGGGTGTTTGGATCAAGCTGCCATATTAGTTTATGCATGATATTGTACTTAGTTCTTGTTGTTGTATGTTTGTTTAGGTTTATCCAGTTCATATCTGTCATAACATATAGGTCATATTAGTTAAAAAGTCAAAATTCATATTAATCTTGTCTAATCTGTTCACTGTTAGTGTAAACCATTCCAAACTCTTCAAACTAGCTTAGAACTAAATAACTTAGCTTAATATCAACTTATCATAGCTTAGTATAACATATTTAGTGAGTAAATTAGGATCAAAGCTCAAATTAGTCAAAGTATTGGTTAATATAAAAAGTCAATTTGCAGCCTAAGGAATTTTTGAATTAACTTTGGATTTTCATTGTGTACTTGTTAATTGATATTAGAACTTGAGCTTGTAGGTTTAAATAGTCTTATTGCTGAACTCTTTGTTACTATTTTTTATAATTTTTTATCTAGCTTATTAAGAGCTTAATCAGTGCTTAACTTTGGGTGATTCTTCTTAGACCTCCCCTGTGCACAGGTTTGACACTCATTTTCATAAGCTTGCACAAGCCTATTTATTAAGTGTTAGTCTGAGTAAAATTTGATTTTTATGATGCCCATGTGGTTAGTTATCTGAACTAAGTGCCTATTTGTCCTTAAATGCTTATTTGGTCTGCTTATCTTGCTTTAATTTGTGCAACAAAATCAAACCATACACTGATCACTCAGTGCAAACAACCAACTTCTCAAGCTCATCATAAGCTCATCACTGAGTTTTGGCTTGTGATCTAAGGTTCTTTTAGAAGCTAAACAGTCCATCTATCAAGTTTTAAGCTTATCTTTCATTTTCATACCCTTTTACTAGGGCTGCTCTCAGCTTAAACTTTGTTCATTCACTAAATCCTCTGAGTGAACCAGTCAAACCACCAATCTTCATAAGCCCTGCATAAGCTACCCAGTGGTCCCCATCAGTTGTGCTTTGCTTATTTGGAATCCTTACCAGCCCATATTTATATCTCAGTACTCAATAAGCCCTTTTGAGCTTATTACATAAGCTCAATTTGGCCTCTTGGTTGCCTGTCTAGGGGTGTTTGGATCTCAGTTCATTGGTATTGCTTATAAGTTTTTCACAAGCTTATTAGCTTAATTCAGTGAACTCACTTGTTCATACCTGTTTATATACCACATATATATAATAATATCTTTTTATTTTCTTTGTTAAGCCTGTTTCAAAGCTTGTACTAAGCTTTCAAGCTTATTTTCACTTATTCACTCAACTGAGTGAACCAGTTGGGCCCCTCACTTCATAAGCTCTTTCTGAGCTTATCACTGGGTCCCACAATCTAAAACTTGGTTCTCCCAACCCCCCTCCTACCAGGCTTGAATCATTGACCCTTTGTTTGACCTAGACCCTAGTGGACCCCACTTGGTTTTACCTCACAAAGCTGTCCCATTTTCTGTCTCAGAATCAAATAAGCAAGTGCTTATTTGTGTTCTTTGGCTTATTCAAGTTACTAATTTGATTGAATCTTGTTTAGTATTGTATAAGTAACTTATTGGAACCAGAATAGACCCTAGTGGACCCCACATAAGCTCATTTGAGCTTATTTCCTTCAAAGTCAACTTAAAAGTCAACTGTCAAGGGTAATAAGCACTCTAAGTGCTTATTCTGGGTTTCTAAGCTTATTGTTTTTGTATTAGTTTCTTATTTTAAGTATTTTAATAAGTTTATAAAAGAAAAAACCAAAAAAGCCAAACTTAATTATAGTGATAGCTTCTATTTAATAGAAACTATCTATTTAATTTTCCTTTTTAGCTTATTTATAAGTACTTTTACTATTTTATATTTTTATTAAATCTCTTATATATTAAAGTAATTTTATAAATTTTTCCAGAATTTTCTTTTGTCATCTAGTGTTATTTAGAATTATTATTAGTTTATTTAATAATTAAATAATAAATAAGAATTAAATAGCATAATATATTTTTATAAGGTAATACTTATATTTTATATTTTTCCTAGCTTCTATAAGTCATAAAATAATTTTAGAAATTTTCTTGTGATTTATACTGTTCATTTACTAGTTTTTATAATTTAATTATTTTAATTAGATAATAATTAATAAATAGCATAATAATTAATAGATTAAATTAAAAATACATAAAATAAAGTTTTTATAATTTTTAGGATTCCCATGATGGTTAATTAGATATATAAAATTTTTCATAATTATCTAAGTTAGTTTAATATTATTTGTAATTTAAAATAGTTTAATTAGTTTAAATTATTATAAATAGTTTTTAATTAATAGAAAATTTAGAAAAAGACAAAAAGATTTATTTTTATTTTTTATACTTTCTTCAAGTTCTATTTTAGGTTTAGAAAATATTTTTATAATTTTTTAGTTTAATTTGTAGTATTTATAATTTTTAGTTGAATTTTAATTAAATAGTTAAATAGTTTTTAATTAAATAATTAATAATAAATAGATAAATAGAGTGAAAAATATAATTTTAATTTTAAAATAAGTTTTATAATATTTTAGATTTTTAGAAATTTTAATTTTAATTTTCTAGACTTATTTTACATTTTCATAATTAATAGTTAATTATTAGATAATTAATAAATAGTTATTAAATAAAAATAATTAATTAAATAGTTTTTAATTATAAAATAAATATTTTAAATTTATTTAATTTGCATTTAAGCCCCTAAGGCTTATAAAATCCTACTATAAGTAAATTTGTTTTTGTTTACGTTTAATTAATAAACGTTTACGTTTTTCAGTACCTTTTTCACGTGTACTTATCTGATTTCACGTATTAATTGATATAGCTTATTAAAGCTATTTTCTCTTATATTTCAGTAGTACAAATCACTTAAACCCTTTTCCTGTTCAATTCACCTGATCTTAAAGTCGTTTTATTTCAGATTTCACATCTCGTTGGGATCTAACGATCCGGGGAAACACTAAACTCACCGGAGTATTGGTTTAGGCTGTCTGACTTGTTGACCATAACTTGGTTAATATTATCTGACTGTTTAAGGCCAATCAAAATTTGGCGCCGCTGCCGGGGAGGTGTGCTGCGTATTACGACTTTTTGAAATATCTGTGAGTTTGACTTGTTCACCCTTTGTTATATATCATCTTTTTGTTCATATTTTATTTTCTATTTGTAAATTTCCCGTCACTCTAAGTATTCTTAGAGTCGTCTCTAGTGCATGCGCACTCGTTCTTCTAGGTCCACAAGCCCTTTACGTGAGCTTGTTAAAATTCCTCGAAGACGCCGTAGACGTTCTGCCCCAACAGCCGTATCTGAGGAACGTGCTGTTTCACCAAAGAAAGTTATCATGGCGGAAGACCGTCCGATGAATGAGCTTCTCCAAGCACCCATTGAGGGTTACGGAGACGCTATTGTTGTCCCAGCCATCGTGGCTGAATACTTTGAGCTCAAAACCGGGTTACTAAATCTAGTGACTTCAAGCCAATTTTATGGTTTTGAGAGGGATGATCCCCATGCTCATATTAGATGGTTTAATAAAATTACTTCTACCATCAAATACAAGAACGTCCCTTCCGAAGCAGTTAAACTTCTTCTTTTCCCATTTTCTCTTGAGGGAGCAGCCCGGATTTGGCTGGAAAAACAACCTCCTCGTTCAATACACTCATGGGAAGATCTAGTTACCAAATTTGTAAACGAATTTTTTCCCCCGTCCAGAACGACAAGTCTTAAAAATGAAATCATCAAATTCACTCAAAGGTTTGATGAATCGTTTGGTGACGCTTGGGATCGTTTCAAAGAATTGCTTCGTCGATGTCCTCATCATGGTTTCACTGAATTAATGCAAATTGACACATTTTATAATGGTGTGAGTCAATCTGACCAAGATTCTCTCAATGCCTCCGCGGGAGGTAATTTTTTGAGCAAAACCACAAAAGAAGCTTTAGAAATCATTGAAAATAAGTCCAAAGTCCGCACTACACGCACAAAACCATATAACTCCCAAGTGAGTGCTGGTCCTTCTACTTCATCACCCGTGAGTACTTCTAGCACCGATGCTAAGATAGATAAACTCACGGACGCCATTCAAGCTTTGGTTCTCTCAAGCCAGAAAAAAGTCACTTTCACACAAAACCCTTCACATGCTGAAGTTAAAAAAGTGGAAGTTTGTGTCACTTGTGGTGGCCCACATGCTTACTACAATTGTACTGCCACCGATGGTAGTCCTTTTGAAGCCAATGCCCTAGCCGGTACTACAAATCAGGGAGGTAATCAATACCGTCCTCAAATGGAACCAAGTTACCGTGCTAACACACATATGGGACCACCCGGGTTTAATCAAAACCCAAATTTGCAAAACAGGAACCAGAACCAACCCAGAATGAACCAAGGTTATCAAAACCAAGGGAATTTCCATCCTGGACAGAATCAAGGTTTCCACAATCAAGGAAACTTTAACAGAAACAATTTCAACCCAGGAAATCATTTTCAGGGAAATGGTAATCCAAATCAAGGGAATTTTCAGCCACAACAAGGTTATAATCAAAATAACCGTGTCCAAAATTTCCCTAACCAAACACAAGCCATTCTCCCAGCTCCACAACCATCATCAGATGAGTTGTTAAAGCAGTTCATGAAAACTCAAGAAGAGACAAACAGGTTGTTGGTCAGCCAGATTTCTGAAATTAAGAAATCTTTAAATGAACAACCCTCGGGCTCTGGAAAACTTCCGAGCAACACGATCGCAAACCCGAGGGGCGATGCAAAGGCGATCACGACCAGGAGCGGAGTTTCATATGATGGACCCACTATTCCCACTACCCCTTCTTCTTCTTCTCCCAAGGTAGTGGAAAATAACGTCGAGGTAAATAAGGACGAAGTACTTCCTACTCATAAAGGAGGTACCCAAAACGTCCCACCTCATGTTGTCCCGAAACCCAAACCAAAACCTAGAGTTGTTTTTGAACCAAATGATATTCCAGTTGAAACACCTCAGTCCAGACCTTCTACTTCCTCTATTCCTTACCCTTCACGCTTGAGTGAGCAAAAGCTCCGTGAAAAAGCTAGTCACCAGATGGATAAATTCTTTCAAATCTTCCAAGATTTGCATTTTGACATTAGCTTTGCGGATGCTATTATTCTGATGCCCAAATTTGCATCGACAATCAAACACTTGTTAAGCAACAAGGAGAAACTGTTTGAAATGGCAAAGACTCCCTTGAATGAGAACTGCTCTGCAGTTCTTTTAAAGAAGCTTCCCGAGAAGCTGGGAGACCCTGGAAAATTTCTAATACCATGTGTATTTCCGGGAATGGTTGATTGCTATGCCTTGGCCGATCTTGGTGCAAGTATCAACCTAATGCCGTACTCCGTTTGGAAGAAACTTTCTCTTCCTGATCTTACTCCTACCTGCATGACTTTAGAGCTTGCAGACCGATCGATATCTCGTCCTCTCGGCATTGCCGAGGACGTGTTTGTAAAGGTAGGAGAATTTCATCTCCCCGCTGACTTTGTAGTGGTTGATTTCGATGCCGATCAAAGGGTCCATCTCATTGTTGGGAGGGGTTTCCTTAGAACGGGCCGTGCTCTTATCGATGTATTTGAGCAAGAAATCACTCTTCGTGTGGGTAATGAAGCTGTTACATTTAACCTCGATCAAACTTCGAGGTACTCCTCCAATTATGATTCTGAAGCAGTTAATCAAATAGATATCATAGACATTGCTTCTGAGGAGTACTCTCAAGAGTTTCTTGGTTATTCTCATAATTCTGTGAGTGGGGATGCCACTCCATCATCTGAACCTATCATTTCCGACTCTTCCCCTTCTCTCACTCCGTTTGAGGGAAGTGATTTCCTTTTGGAAGAGGTCGAGGCTTTTCTCAAAAGTGATTCAGTTCCATTGGGAATTGATAACACTGAGATTGATCTGGAGGGAGATATTCTTCTCCTTGAGAGATTGCTAAATCAAGACAATTCTCCTCCACTCCCTCCCGTACAACTTCATAATCAGGAAATCAAATATGTTGAGGAAACTGATGATTTTCCTGAGGTCGAACTCAAGGACTTACCTCCTCATCTTGAATACGCATTCTTGGAGGGTGATGATAAATTACCCGTCATTATTGCTAAAGGTTTGAGTGTTGAGGAGAAAAGTGCTCTCATAAAGATCTTGAAGTCAAACAAGCAAGCAATTGCTTGGAAACTCTCCGATATTAAGGGTATTAACCCAGATTTTTGTACACACAAAATCTTGATGGAGGATGACTTCAAACCTGCAGTGCAACATCAAAGAAGGGTGAATCCAAAAATCCATGATGTGATTAAACAAGAGGTTCTTAAACTTCTTGATGCAGGATTGATTTACCCTATCTCTGATAGTCCATGGGTTAGTCCCATTCATTGCGTTCCAAAAAAGGGTGGCATTACTGTTGTCACTAATGAGGAAAATGAGTTGATACCAACTCGGCTGGTTACCGGATGGCGTGTTTGCATTGACTATCGTAAGTTAAATGACGCCACCCGCAAAGACCACTTTCCGCTGCCCTTTATGGACCAGATGCTTGAGAGATTAGCAGGGAACGAGTACTATTGTTTCCTTGACGGTTTCTCAGGATACTTTCAAATCCCCATTGATCCATCGGATCAAGAAAAGACTACCTTTACATGCCCTTATGGAACCTTTGCTTATAAACGTATGCCTTTTGGCTTATGTAATGCACCAGGTACATTCCAGAGGTGTATGATGGCCATATTTACCGACATGATTGGTAAAACGATGGAGGTCTTTATGGATGACTTCTCGGTTATTGGGGATTCATTCCAAACATGTCTCACCAATTTAGAAACAATGTTGAAAAGGTGTAAAGACACCAATCTATGTCTAAATTGGGAAAAGAGTCACTTTATGGTCAAAGAGGGCATTGTCCTCGGCCATAAGATTTCCAAGAATGGGATTGAGGTTGACAGAGCTAAGGTTGATGTCATTGCAAAACTGCCTCACCCTACTACCGTCAAAGGTATTAGGAGTTTCTTGGGTCATGCGGGTTTCTATCGTCGATTTATACAAGATTTTTCTAAAATCTCACGACCTATGACTCATCTCCTTGAAAAGGATACTCCTTTTATCTTCTCACCAGAGTGCGTCGAAGCTTTTGAAACATTAAAGAAAAAGCTTACTGAGGCACCCATTCTTATTGCCCCCGACTGGGACTTACCCTTCGAGATTATGTGCGATGCAAGTGATTTTGCTATTGGTGCAGTCTTGGGGCAACGTAAAACGAAACACTTTCAGCCTATCCACTACGCAAGCAAAACTATGAACGAAGCTCAAACTCATTACACCACTACAGAAAAAGAATTATTAGCTGTGGTGTATGCTTTTGAGAAATTTCGGACATACTTAATCTTGACTAAAAGCGTAGTGTATACGGATCACTCGGCTCTTAAATATCTATTTGCAAAACAAGATGCAAAGCCGAGATTGCTCCGTTGGGTTCTCCTCCTCCAAGAATTTGATATCATTATTCGTGATAAAAAAGGAGCTGAGAACCTGGCTGCTGATCATTTGTCCCGATTAGAAAACCCTCATCAAAATGTGTATGAGAAAAAGGAAATAAATGAAACTTTTCCTCTCGAAACACTCAATGCGGTTGCTTTTCGTGGAGATTCTACTACCCCATGGTTTGCCGATTTCGCAAACTACCATGCGGGTAACTTTGTTGTGAAAGGGATGTCAACCCAACAGAAGAATAAATTCTTTAAGGATGTTAAACATTACTTCTGGGATGACCCCTACTTATTCAAAATCTGTGCGGATCAAGTCATCCGACGGTGTGTATATGGACAGGAAGCCACTGAAATTCTTAAGGCTTGCCATGCTGGACCCACTGGGGGACATCATAGTCCTAATTACACCGCCAAAAAGGTGTTTGATTCCGGATTCTTCTGGCCCACAATTTATAAAGATGCCCAGGATCTCATTAAAACCTGTGACGCTTGTCAGCGTCATGGAAACATTTCACAAAGAAATGAGATGCCACAAAATGCTATTCAAGTATGTGAAATATTTGATATCTGGGGCATTGACTTTATGGGGCCATTTCCATCATCCAGAGGAAATAAGTACATACTTGTGGCAGTTGATTATTTATCAAAGTGGGTTGAAGCTAAGGATTTACACACAAATGATGCCCGAGTTGTAGTGAAATTCCTGAAATCTCTTTTTGCCTGTTTTGGAACCCCACGTGCTATTATAAGTGATCGTGGTACGCATTTCTGCAATGACAAATTTGATAAAGTCATGCAAAAGTATGGTGTAACCCACCGTCTTTCTACAGCGTATCACCCACAAACAAGTGGGCAAGTGGAAGTTTCAAATCGTGGTATCAAAAGGATACTTGAGAGGACTGTTGGTGAAAACCGTGCTGCCTGGTCGGATAAATTAGATGACGCACTATGGGCCTTTCGTACAGCTTATAAAACACCCATTGGGTGTACACCTTACAAGCTTGTGTACGGAAAGACATGTCATTTACCGATGGAACTTGAGCACAAAGCCTACTGGGCTTTGAAACATGCCAACTTTGACCTCAAAACTGCGGGTGATCACAGAAAAGTTCAAATGAATGAACTAAATGAACTACGTGATCAGGCTTACGAGAACTCTATAATCTATAAAGAGAAAACAAAGAGAATTCATGACTCAAAAATAAAGAACCGCGTTTTTAACGTCGGTGATCGAGTACTTCTCTTTAACTCTAGATTAAAGATCTTCTCGGGTAAATTAAAAACCCGTTGGACTGGTCCATTTACTATCACTAAGGTTTATCCATATGGTACCGTTGAGTTATCTCAAAATGACGGTCCATGTTTTAAAGTAAATGGCCATCGTGTGAAACATTACTTTGGAGAGGACTTCCCAAACATGGTTGTCCCGGATCTCCAAACTTTCCCCAAGGACAATTAAATTCGGGGTCGAGTCAAGCTAGTGACTCGGGAATCAAAAACAAGCTACCTCATGAACAAATCAATTCGAGGTCGAGTCAAGCTAATGACTCGGTAATCAAAAGCATAGCAATATGAGTTTTCACTCATATTTCTGATTTCTTTCTCTTTTCTACCACCGTTTCAAAAGTAAATATGTTTCAAATTTCAATAATCATGTTTTGTATGTATATTATAAACCATATCATTCAACTCCCGGGCTGTCAGGACAAATTTATTACAGTTAATCATTCACAAGTGATTAGCTAGCGTGGTAAACCTGACACAAGCCTGGGAGGTAGTGATTTTCAAAAAAAAAAAAAAAAAAAAAAAAAAAAGTTTAAAACAAAAAGAAAAAAGTGAGTTTGTATGTAAATAGCCTAAAATAAAGGTTATAAATATTTCCTTCTTACGTTCTAAATATCGGTTTAACACCCGATGTTTTGAATATTGAGGGCAATATTCATTTCTAAGTGTGGGGGGGGATTCTCACGAATTCAAACACATGTTCCATCAAGCACCCTCATTTGATCAAAATTTAAAGTTTTTTCACACTTAGAAATGCAAAAAATGGTATCAATCCTCCATGTCTAACCCACAACAGGATTGGCTAGTCCAGGAGCAAACGGCTCTTGGTAAAGACATCTCAAAACCGTTGATGGCTTGCAATTTGCCAAAAAATTGTATGGTTCCTCAACTCCCCATTATCCTAAAAAGCTAATGAGTTGGCTAGCCCGCAAGATTATGGCTTGTGGTAAAGGCCGTAGAAAATCCATAATTGGTAATCAGCTCACCAAGATGTTGACTATTCCATCAAGAGTTGGCTAGTCCAGAAGCAAACGGCTTCTGGAAAAGACAAATCAAATCCGTTGACAGCTGGTGGTTTGCTAAAAATCACACGGTTATCAGGTGTGCCACAGTTCTTACACCTGGCTACTCCAGAAGTGATGGCTTTTGGTAAAGAGTAAAAATCCATTAATTTTTTCTCAAATAGATTGCTAGGGACTAGCAATAGTTTAGTGTGGGGGATTGATGAGTGTGTAAATACTCATCATTTCTGTTACATTTAAGCTGCAAAAACATATGAAAACGCACAGGAATGCCTTGAAATATATAAAATTATCCCTGGATTGTGTTTTTATGCATAAGGATTGAAAACTGATGAAAAACAAAACATTTCACATAATTTACAGTTTCAGTCCCTGAACTTTGGAAAATTGGCAAACCTAGTCCCTGGTAAATCAAAACTTGTACAAATGTCATAAAAGGCCATTGGAATTCATAAGTTGTCAAGAAAAGTCCTTTAAAGTTTGAAAATGGCAAAATGACAACTTTGGTCCCTCAACTTTTGAAAAGTGTCAAATTTAGTCCCTGGGTGTTTAAAAATGAAAATTATCAAACTACACCCTTGTACTATTCTAAAAAGACAAAATTGGTCCTTATGATAACTTTTGAGAAATTACAAATTCAACCCTTCAAAAATCAGAAAGTTACAGTTTTGGTCCCTGGAGTTTGTGGATTTGGCAGAATTGGTCCCTGAGATTTAAAATGATAAAAATTATACTTGTGGTCCTTATACTAATGTGTAATTGCAGGTTTGGTCCTTATGTGAAGTATGGGAAAGTTACTAATATAGCCCCTCATCTTTTACCAAATTACATTTTTGGTCCTTGTATCTTAAAAAACCAAACCGGACCATTTGTATTACCAAAAACAAATCCAACACCATAATCCAATTCCTAGTCCAATCCAGTCCACCACTTGGGCCCAAAATGAATCCAGCCCACACCTTTTTAGTTAAAACGGGCGTTGACCCGAGTCAAACACCACCACTGTTCACCCATCCCTCCCAATACCACCACCTCCACACAGACCACAATACCAGGTGGTTTTCTGCCACCTTGCACCTCCACCTCACCCACTCCAGCTGGCTAACCACCTCCCAACCTAATCATTTCAACCCACCATCATTAAATGCACTTCTCACTCATTTTCCCTCCAAACTACTTTGCTCTCCTCTGTTTTCCATCCTAAGCCCCAACTTGAATCAATAATATCTTCCATGTCTCCCTACACCTCATACATCATTCCAAAATTCTTTAATTGAAAAATCTCTGCCTCAAGCAACCTTTGTGGAATTTGGCGCCAAAACAGTTTAAACGGCCAAGATGTGTTTGACTGATCCAATGGTTAAATTGAAGTGTGGGAAAGTGTGAGAAGTATGCAAGGAACACAGATGGTCAATATATATCAAGAAAGGAAGCAATGTGTGTATCATCTAGTTTTTTTTATTTTTAATGTAATGTCGAATTAGATTATTTTTCAATTCCAGAGTAACTTAAGCTTTCACTTTGTAATCTTAAACCTTTCCAGTGTATTTTAACCTTGTTTCAATAATCAATTTCCAGTTCTTAAAATAAATTCAGTATTATGCTAAATTTCACTTAAAGAATCATTTATAGTCAAATGTTGTTATTTGTTGTTATTGTGGATTGAGTTTAGTCACATAAGCTCCCAGATAGCTTTTTAAAGCTATTAGAAACTTCTAAATTCAGTTTAAGACCACAAATAAATAAATAAATAAATTAGACTTTAATAGGTGAAAAATAAAAAATCATGAAGAAAGAAAGACTTTTGCAAGAAGCTTGGTGATTTGGATGAAAGATTGGTTTAGAGCTCTGTGGAGAGCATATAGGAAAGGTTCTTAGTTCTTGGTTCTCAGTTGTGCTTTGGATTCAATTTGTAAGCAATTTCTATTAATTTTTGCATTTACTGTTTCAGTAGATAAATAGCTTAGATCTTGGTAGTTAATTGTCCCTGTGGTGCCTGTTAGTGGATTTATAACTTAATATTGCTAGGTCATTGGTTAAAAATTTAAGTTGTTAGTTGATAAAAGTTAGACAGTCAAAATAGATTAGTAGTGATTAATAGGTTAAAGTTGCTATTAACTGTGTAATTGTGTTCATTAGATCTTAGTTCATCATAGTAAAGTGTTAGGAATCAGTTTCATGATTTAAATCATTGTTGTGTAACACTAATCTAGAAACCAAACCTGTTTAGGGGTGTTTGGATCAAGCTGCCATATTAGTTTATGCATGATATTGTACTTAGTTCTTGTTGTTGTATGTTTGTTTAGGTTTATCCAGTTCATATCTGTCATAACATATAGGTCATATTAGTTAAAAAGTCAAAATTCATATTAATCTTGTCTAATCTGTTCACTGTTAGTGTAAACCATTCCAAACTCTTCAAACTAGCTTAGAACTAAATAACTTAGCTTAATATCAACTTATCATAGCTTAGTATAACATATTTAGTGAGTAAATTAGGATCAAAGCTCAAATTAGTCAAAGTATTGGTTAATATAAAAAGTCAATTTGCAGCCTAAGGAATTTTTGAATTAACTTTGGATTTTCATTGTGTACTTGTTAATTGATATTAGAACTTGAGCTTGTAGGTTTAAATAGTCTTATTGCTGAACTCTTTGTTACTATTTTTTATAATTTTTTATCTAGCTTATTAAGAGCTTAATCAGTGCTTAACTTTGGGTGATTCTTCTTAGACCTCCCCTGTGCACAGGTTTGACACTCATTTTCATAAGCTTGCACAAGCCTATTTATTAAGTGTTAGTCTGAGTAAAATTTGATTTTTATGATGCCCATGTGGTTAGTTATCTGAACTAAGTGCCTATTTGTCCTTAAATGCTTATTTGGTCTGCTTATCTTGCTTTAATTTGTGCAACAAAATCAAACCATACACTGATCACTCAGTGCAAACAACCAACTTCTCAAGCTCATCATAAGCTCATCACTGAGTTTTGGCTTGTGATCTAAGGTTCTTTTAGAAGCTAAACAGTCCATCTATCAAGTTTTAAGCTTATCTTTCATTTTCATACCCTTTTACTAGGGCTGCTCTCAGCTTAAACTTTGTTCATTCACTAAATCCTCTGAGTGAACCAGTCAAACCACCAATCTTCATAAGCCCTGCATAAGCTACCCAGTGGTCCCCATCAGTTGTGCTTTGCTTATTTGGAATCCTTACCAGCCCATATTTATATCTCAGTACTCAATAAGCCCTTTTGAGCTTATTACATAAGCTCAATTTGGCCTCTTGGTTGCCTGTCTAGGGGTGTTTGGATCTCAGTTCATTGGTATTGCTTATAAGCTTTTCACAAGCTTATTAGCTTAATTCAGTGAACTCACTTGTTCATACCTGTTTATATACCACATATATATAATAATATCTTTTTATTTTCTTTGTTAAGCCTGTTTCAAAGCTTGTACTAAGCTTTCAAGCTTATTTTCACTTATTCACTCAACTGAGTGAACCAGTTGGGCCCCTCACTTCATAAGCTCTTTCTGAGCTTATCACTGGGTCCCACAATCTAAAACTTGGTTCTCCCAACCCCCCTCCTACCAGGCTTGAATCATTGACCCTTTGTTTGACCTAGACCCTAGTGGACCCCACTTGGTTTTACCTCACAAAGTTGTCCCATTTTCTGTCTCAGAATCAAATAAGCAAGTGCTTATTTGTGTTCTTTGGCTTATTCAAGTTACTAATTTGATTGAATCTTGTTTAGTATTGTATAAGTAACTTATTGGAACCAGAATAGACCCTAGTGGACCCCACATAAGCTCATTTGAGCTTATTTCCTTCAAAGTCAACTTAAAAGTCAACTGTCAAGGGTAATAAGCACTCTAAGTGCTTATTCTGGGTTTCTAAGATTATTGTTTTTGTATTAGTTTCTTATTTTAAGTATTTTAATAAGTTTATAAAAGAAAAAACCAAAAAAGCCAAACTTAATTATAGTGATAGCTTCTATTTAATAGAAACTATCTATTTAATTTTCCTTTTTAGCTTATTTATAAGTACTTTTACTATTTTATATTTTTATTAAATCTCTTATATATTAAAGTAATTTTAAAAATTTTTCCAGAATTTTCTTTTGTCATCTAGTGTTATTTAGAATTATTATTAGTTTATTTAATAATTAAATAATAAATAAGAATTAAATAGCATAATATATTTTTATAAGGTAATACTTATATTTTATATTTTTCCTAGCTTCTATAAGTCATAAAATAATTTTAGAAATTTTCTTGTGATTTATACTGTTCATTTACTAGTTTTTATAATTTAATTATTTTAATTAGATAATAATTAATAAATAGCATAATAATTAATAGATTAAATTAAAAATACATAAAATAAAGTTTTTATAATTTTTAGGATTCCCATGATGGTTAATTAGATATATAAAATTTTTCATAATTATCTAAGTTAGTTTAATATTATTTGTAATTTAAAATAGTTTAATTAGTTTAAATTATTATAAATAGTTTTTAATTAATAGAAAATTTAGAAAAAGACAAAAAGATTTATTTTTATTTTTTATACTTTCTTCAAGTTCTATTTTAGGTTTAGAAAATATTTTTATAATTTTTTAGTTTAATTTGTAGTATTTATAATTTTTAGTTGAATTTTAATTAAATAGTTAAATAGTTTTTAATTAAATAATTAATAATAAATAGATAAATAGAGTGAAAAATATAATTTTAATTTTAAAATAAGTTTTATAATATTTTAGATTTTTAGAAATTTTAATTTTAATTTTCTAGACTTATTTTACATTTTCATAATTAATAGTTAATTATTAGATAATTAATAAATAGTTATTAAATAAAAATAATTAATTAAATAGTTTTTAATTATAAAATAAATATTTTAAATTTATTTAATTTGCATTTAAGCCCCTAAGGCTTATAAAATCCTACTATAAGTAAATTTGTTTTTGTTTACGTTTAATTAATAAACGTTTACGTTTTTCAGTACCTTTTTCACGTGTACTTATCTGATTTCACGTATTAATTGATATAGCTTATTAAAGCTATTTTCTCTTATATTTCAGTAGTACAAATCACTTAAACCCTTTTCCTGTTCAATTCACCTGATCTTAAAGTCGTTTTATTTCAGATTTCACATCTCGTTGGGATCTAACGATCCGGGGAAACACTAAACTCACCGGAGTATTGGTTTAGGCTGTCTGACTTGTTGACCATAACTTGGTTAATATTATCTGACTGTTTAAGGCCAATCACATACCCTGTGCGAGTTATTTATACTCATATCCGTATATGTATATCATTTTATTGACCTGGTTCACAAGTGACATGTCTTCAGATACTCACCCTGACATCCTTTTATCGGATTCCGACATTGAAGATGCCTTGTCATCTTCCACTACCATTATACCATCAGTTGCACTTACACCACCATTAGTACTATTGATTTGCCATAGGAACAGGGTTTTCCTATCATTCAGCCCGTACATAGAATGCCTTTCGGTAGTGTATTCAGAATTAATCTTAATGGACTTATTAGGATGCTTATTACAAGGAAGATAGTGTGTTTTCTTTCCATCACTAGTAGGGCACTTACTACTCAGGTACTATCACCACCATCAGTTACTTATTACACTATTGGCCTTCCCACAGTGTGTACTTTAGTTTTACCTTTTGGATGTCGCGAGGTAGCGCGAAAGAGGGTAGTATTCCATTCACTAGTACCATCATTGTCATTTCCTTTTCCATTCCCATTTGCTCAGACTTCAATTGTTTCGCAACATTTTAGCATTATCTCATCAGGAATTAGGTTGATTTCGTTTTTGACGAATTAGTAGACTATTACCATTCGACAAGATTCACCCACGTATCCAATACACCATTCAAGCTATTTTACTATCATATGGGGAAACTGTTTTACAGAAAAATTTCTGAAGTAAGCTATTTTATTACCATCCTATACATTGATTTTTCTGTCGTTACACCAAGTATTTACTATTGTTACGCGAAGCAATTTTCATGTTACTTGAAAGAAAACATAAGGATACCATTTTAATAACAATGCGTTGAACACCATCTAAAACTTTTGATGAAAGTTATGATATTTTGACAAAATCCAACATCGCATCATTAGTCCTCAATTATACATAGCCTGATCACCTATGTAAAATTCAGGAAGGATTATGCCATGAAGGAAATAATTACCTTTTCAAAGGATTGTTGATAACAATCTTCATCCAAAAGTTTTGTAAACAAAGGAACTCTTTCATAAACATCCCTTTTGCCGAACTATCCCTGGATACTTACCCTACCTGTCACTCACTTAGCCATTAAGTTGGATATTTTCCCATTGACTTCCCTAGAAGAGACTTTCCATATCAATTACATGCATGATTCCTCTATACAATAGAAGCAATGAAAGGATTACAGAACTACTAACCAGGACTAGAAACATATAGTGAGAGAATTCATAACTCAACAACAATCCTAAGATACTGCGAGACCATCCGAATTACCATCTTTAACCTAGTTGTCCAATGTTATTATTCAAGGGTACTAGCTAGACTGAGCTACAGGATTGAACTCAATATAGATGTCCGCTGGACAACACAATAGAAATACACCAAGCTTCAAATTGAGACTGTAGAGCATTTCATTTAAACATGGCCTCATCCATACATAAACTTTCCTGCAGTAAGTTTTCACAAAGTACAATTGTTTGAATCAAGAATATCGATGTAGATTCCTTTAAGGCATTATGTCTAGAAATTTTAGATAACCTCACCTTCATACCAAGCAAGGGATCAAACCAGAACATATCTCCTCATCTACATGGGAAAACATAATAGATATTCATCGACACAACATCAAGTGATACCTTCGTCTTGTCTATTACAACGATAAACAATTTCAGGACTTAAGTTAGTCTAAATATCTATGCTTGTAGTTATGCCAGATAACCACCAATAGACATTATCCAACCTCAGGAACTAAGTGTTAGACATCTATGCATTTAAGCGAACATTTCCTATTCTATCATTTTATCCTTTTCAGTGTTTTCACTTTTAAATAAAGTTGATGCGTTTACATAAATCACATACCTTGTGGAAAAATGATTTCTGAAATTCCTATTTTGAACCAGTGCGATCCTTTTTGGTCAAACTTTAGCAACACTATTGTACAATGAGAAATATACATAAACATCAAACTTTGGTAAACAGTCTTAATCACAACATGTTTGAAAACATTTTTCTACTTCATAACTACTGAAATTTTGAATCATCAGGAAAAATATTACTTAGTAAATCATTTGCTCCATTTTTCTAAATTCGTTTATTCAGAAAAAGGATTTCAACCAAAACTCACAATCGCGAGACAAATTTCCAGAACAAATTTCCCTACAACATCGCTTATGCATTTAGGATTTGTGACTGGACAATAGAGAATATTTGGATTATGTGATGAAGGAATTAGGAGGAACATCACAAATTGATCACGAATTTCAGTAGTGGAGACCAAACCCAATAGACAAAGAAGGACATATGTCTTATCATCCGTTGGAACAAAACGCAAGGAACCAGATTGTTACCTATATTCTATCCCTTCAGATAACGCCAAGTTCGAAGGACCGAACGTTATGGAATTGGTCACAAGGGTTTATTGTACCCATTTCAGTTATTTTCCTGTTAAGGAAACCGATTCACCTTGGACTTCATGTAATCATTTCAGGATTTCCTTCAGAAACCCATTTAGATGTGAACATCACCTATCACCCTCAGACCGATGGTCAAAGTGACAGAACAATTCAAACATAGGAAAGTATGCTCAGAGCATGAGTGATTAACCCTAGAAATGGTTGGACTAATCATTTAACATAAATCAAATTCATCTACAACAATAGTTATCACACCAACAACGGGAAACTGGCAGAAGTTAGATTAGTACATAACACACATCATTTGGATTGGATATCCTGAACAACAAACCATCCAGATTCAGGTAGGAGAACAAACTAAGTTAAAAGCATTGCCTTGGATTGGCATGATACAAATTGGATAACAAGAAAGGTTGAACCTTTAGCATATTGGACTATTTAAGATTCATTTTAGAATCGACCAACTAGCATACAAATTTGAGTTCTGACAGAATTCAGCAGTATATATTACCAAGTATCACATTTAAAACATTAAGAAGCGCAGACCATCGATTGATGGGCCAAATTCAGAAAAAGCTCAACTCACTAGTTCAGTAGGCATTCATGAGATAACCAGAAATTTTCTACAAGTCAAGAATCAGTTACAAGTTCAATAAGTCGTAAACCATTAAAACTTCAAGTTCTGCAGAGTTATGCAGAAAGTTCTGCCTAGGAAAGGCATGTTATCATTCAGAAAACTTGGAAAGTTACACCAATATACACTGGACCATTTATATTTCAGACAGGGTAGGCCTAGTGGCCGTCAGATTTGAACATTGCCAGAGAACAACAGGATTACATGAACATATTTCACATTTTCAGATCCCCAGAAATGACTTACAGATGAGTCACTCATGATTCCATTGGAAGGGATTCATCCCAAATGACAATCTCAGACCTTGTAAGAGAACCAACAGAAACCATGGACCGTGTGGTCAAACAGTTGAATCAGAGTTGAATTCCTATCGTTAGAGTTCGCTGGAATTCTCGAATATCATCACCTTTTCATCAATACATTCTCAGAGACCAACATAAACTGAACTTCGGGACGAAGTTCCTTTTAGAGGGGAAGACTGTCACAACTCACCATTTCAGGTCATTTCAGGTCATTTCCCGAACTTTGGAAAAACACTATTCATCAAACACTATTCATCAAAACACTATTCATCAGTTTACTATTCATCATTTTTGGTGTCAGTTTGACATTCAGAGAAGCATTCAGAAATTTTACTATTCACGGAACACTATTCATTGCGGGAAAAGATTTTATCATTCACGTGCATTACACATTTCATCGTAAATTTAGTTTACGGATATTCAAATTCGCGTAACCGGATTGGGTTAGGTGCGAATTCATTTCATTAGTGTTGAGAACACTGCATACGGACTGGAGATAGTTTGCATATCATCATAACAGCATTTTCATGTTATACCACTCTCAGGATTTTCAAATTACTATATTCAGTACATTTAACGTTTTTACGTATAAGTAATTATAGTAAACGTTAACACATGGTTTATACACGACGAATATATCTAAATATTCCCACAATGGTCCCGACATATTTTTATATCCATTTTAACATCATAAAAGTTATAACATTCAGTTACCCAGTATTTTGGAAATTTATTTTATTTATAACGTACGCTTATGAATATTACGACGGTTTTCGTGAAAACTAAACAATAATCACCCGATCACTCAGTAAATGTACCCAACATATTTTTAATATGTTTTTAACATTATTATAACTTTATTTCATCCCGGTATACTTCGTGAACGTTTATTGCTATTAAACCCGGTACCCGATTTTAACGAATAACGCGTAATAACACTTAACGCTACACTATATTTTCTAAGTGATCAAAACCGTTTTGGCTACTCCTTTTCACACCCAAAACCGGCCATGTGCCACCCCTTTTAACCATGTGCATTGATTTCCCATTTTAAACTAATAAACCTCTTATAACTTTACTAAATCAAAACCTAGAATCATAATCCATGCTTTTTAGAAAGAACAAAGTTCATCTCATCTTCCATTCTCTCTTGCAAACCCACGACTTCACCATGATCCATGATCCATCCATGGTTTTTCAAAAGCTAAAGCACCAAACTTGTTCCTTTTACTTGTCTAATCAAGAATCAAGCAACAAAAACACAAGAACATCAAGCATAATCATCATATAATCATCTCATTTTATCAAGTAAGTAATCAACTTTATTTTTTCATGGATCATCTTATTTTTACATGTATTTCATGAATATCATACTAAAAACCATGTACAACTAGCTATACCACCCTTTATTTTGTCTAAAAAGAAACATACAAACCCTAACTTTTTAGTTATGCATTCCCTTGCTTTAATAACTTGGTTAGGAGTCCATGGCACCCTAAGAAGGTGTATGGTAAGATTAGATTAGCCATGTGGTGATTACAAGAGGTTTGGTGATGGTAGAAATTGATTTTTAACCTTGGAAACTTGATTTGGAACCTATTTTAGACATGCTGTCCCGTTTTGTAAAAATCTGGAAAATCAGTAAACACCAAGGAAACTTTGGCAAAATTTTTAGAAAATACTTTCAAAAACGAATCCGTAGGCGAAAGAACGGATTAAAAAGAGCTTATAACGAAGAAGTTATGATTTTTGCAAGATTGTTGACGAAAAGTATTTTTCTGAAAATAGTTGCTGTTGGACGTTTTTCATGGTACAAAAAGAGACTTTAGACGTAACCCGGAGGAGCCGAGCTTTCCAAAATATATTACTACATACTAAGACGTAACCGTGGATATAAAGAACAAGTAAAACGGACAAGTAACGACAAAGATATTCACGTTTGAAAATCGGCTAAAACCATTTTATATTGACAGCTTTTATTAAATTTGGCACAAAAACTACGAAGTACATTTTTGAGCTAGAAGTAATATTAAGTACCGAGCTTTATAACTAATGTAGTATTAGTTATTACGAGTATATTTTCATCATTTCAAGGATTACAACCCGAGTATTTCAACGCTAACATGGAAACTTACGTCATATATATATAAGTATATATATATTATAACTAGCTATTTATATTTTCTAATAGCAATATTTTCCAAATTCTTGGATTATATATTTTTGATAACACAAGTGTTTTTCAAAGAGAAGAGTGGTATAGGAAACATGTGCATGGACATTCATAACATCATTTCATGATCTAAAGTAGATCGTTCATCATTCACATTAGGTTGCGGCTAGTGTGCGCGCCTTGTTTTTCAGCTCATTACATGTTCATGGTACCATCATATTGGGTTGCGACAGCTAATTGTTCATTGGTGTTCATTTCATTTCATCACAGTTTCATCAGTTAAGGTGAGTTTTCATAGCCCCGTTTTCAATACAATATTTTGATTTCAAATCCCACGGGGGGAATACATTGCATCAATTATTTCAGTACGAGCCCAAGTATTCAAACATGTACATAGCTTAAGTTACCTTGCCAAGTGCTAAGTCCCCTGTAACATCATGAACCGTTAATTTCAAGTACTAAGCGAGAGTGAGTGGATAGATCTATCGAGGGTGACGCCTCCATCCGTGGTAGTGGATACCAACAGTAAGCGGATGCATGTCATGTCTTTTACATTTGAATGTTTCGGCAGAACATTCGGGAGGAGCATAGAATTTCATCAGTCATAGCTTCGGTGTCATGAGCTTAAGGCTATTGTACAATTTTCACGAGATTTTTATCTTGCATTTTTACTTGTGGTGGCCGTACATCAGTACATTTTACAAACCTATGGAATTCACCAACATTCGTGTTGACATTTTAGCAATGTATTTCAGGTTATTAAGGTAGCTCATGTGACATGCATTTGAACCTTCATGGAGTCGCGGAGTCGACGCGTCTCATCATTATTTCATGCACTTATGTAAACGTTTGATCTAGTATGACTTGTTTTCATAAACTTGCAACACATTTTGGGGACCTCATGTTGTAAACTCTGAATTATTTCAATGATCAAATGCAGTATTTTCCAAACGACACTTTAGGTCGTTCAATGTAACTGTAACTGTGGTGCTATGACAGACACCCCCAGGTATTCCATTCCGCTGCAAGTCAGGTAAATTGGGGGTGTGACAATGTTCATCTTAAGTGTAAGGGGAGGGTAAAATGATGATACCTTACAAATACACTTTCGCTTGAGTTTGTTTTGTTTGATAGTAGGTGTGTAATAAAACTATGATAAATACTTGTTAGTGCAATTTTAGCGCCAAATTTAAATTTTTTTACAACATTTAGGAGTGAAACTTTAGCCATAGCAAGCGTCTCATGGATAGGAGATTGTATGACTAGCACAAAACCGTACCATTCAGAAAAATTTTCCACCCAAATATGTGAGGTTCGCCTTTAGATTTGATAGGAAAAACATTTACTATTAGTGCTTATGAGTGTACCGGTAGCATTTAGATTCTAGAACTTGCGTTAGTGATGCATCCCGAGACCGCTAGTGAGACTACATTCGTATAGTAGGATTTACTACATGATAAGAGGCATTAGGATCACCCTTGTGTTAAACCCGTATTATAATTACTTGACCATTTAAGTCATATTACTTGGCTAGTTAAGTCAACTAATTTTCCCACACCCTTAGCGTTGTACTCATTTTTAGTACACGAAACCCCTAGTACACCCCTCCGAGCCTATCTTTTCGTTTCTAACTTTAAGCATTTTACTTAAAGGAAGAATTTGTTACACCCCACTTAAATGTACACCCAAATCGCCTTAGCCTTCCGTGTATGCGCTCATTTTTAGTGCATTATTGTTATTTGTTAAACCCTAAGTTAATTATCTAATTGATTACATGGTTGCTAAATCGAGTCATATCCTTGTACATATTGTTTTGGGACGATTGGGACTCATGGGTAAAGTACTTATTTTATGGAGTAATGGGGAAGAACATCATATTATTACCCCCGTATGTGCGTTAATCTTAAAAGTACTCCAAGTGTTTTGATTATCTTAATTCGAGTCATTAGATTAGTTTATTGTAAAGTATGTAAAAATTCAAGTGTAAGGGGAATTTTCATTCCCTATGATGTATTATTTTGGATGGTAGGGTAAGAGTGTATGTAAAAAAAAAAAAAAAATCGAAAAAAAAATCAAGAAAAAGAAAAAAAAAATATATAGAAAAAGAAAAAGAGAAAAAACATACGGACTACCATCCCTTTTCATTCTATTTTCATTTTATGTTTTTTTTATTTTTCATTTATTAGCTTAAGTCGAGTCTAGTCTTGGCTTAGCAACGCCATTTTGTACATGTAATTAACAAAGATTGTTAATTCGCCACCAGTAAAGACTGCCTATATCCAACAAAACCGTGTATTTCATATCCCTACACCTAACGTTACAACCCTTTAAAAGACCTCTTTGATAGTTTATCCTAGGTGCTTACGCCATGTGGTGGAGGTTTGATCCTTTCCCAAGCCTATGGTAATCTATTTTGCTATGACAGGTAGTGAGAGATATCTTCCGTTTCCATATTGTAATTTATACTTTATTACACCCGAGAGATGTGAGTATCTAAACACTATTTGTGAGGTGCTAGTATATGACCTCCGTGCTTGTCTTTGGTCTTTAGTGGAATGATTATTTGTTGTAATTACTTTTATATTAGTGTTAAATGACCCCAAACTTGTATTTTGATTAGAATAAAAGCGCATTTGCTTGAGGACAAGCAAATCTCAAGTGTAAGGGTATATGATGAGGCGAAAAATAAACCACTTTTAGGGGGTCATTTAAGCCCGGAATTGAATTTATTTGATCAAATATTGCCCTAAATCATTCCTTTTGTGATTTTAGGTACTTTGGGAGTGAAATCTGGAAAAGGAAGCAATTCGGACGTTTTTGGAGCATAAAAGTGAAGAAAACGCCAAAGACTTAATTTTCCAAGTTGAGAACAGTGTTTGACGGCGTCAAGAGGACATTCCTGACGGCGTCAAGAGTAAAATCCATGATGACCCAGTACAAACCTGAAGGCGTCACAAGTAGAGAGTCAAGAGTTAATTGTTTGACGGCCTGCAAAAGAGGACTACATGACGGCGTCAGATGTAGATCAAGGCAGTCCGAGGAATTATTTGGCGGCGAGATGACGGTGTCACACCTTTGTTCTTGACGCCGTCAGCCTCTAAAATCTATATATAGTTTTCTAAAAGAGGAACAAGTTTGGAGAAACCCTAAGGCCAAACCATATACGTATTTTACAGTTTTTTCAAGGGTTTTCAGCCCTTGAACCCTTACATGTGCTATTGAGATAAGTATTCTTTTAATTCAATCAATATGTCTATGTGTTGGTTGTCTATATCTTGTGCTTGTCTTGATTCCACCATGTTAGGCGAGATCTATCTTGTGTTTGCTTAGATCTAATGAAACCTAGATGTTAATTATGTGTTGATTACTTGTTTGTGGTTGTATTGGATGAATGATTTCAATGTTAGGCTTAAGAAAACTGGCAGATCTCCAATTGGTAACATGCTTGAACGTCTTAGGAAACATGAACCGATGTGTACTAGGTTTTATTGGTTGTATTTAATGCATGAGTAAATTCTAATGATCCCATGTTAGGAGCTTCTTAGCCGGCTCGACATAGGAGTGAAGTAGGCACTCATAGGATTGGGGAGTTAAGTACGCCACCCCATGAATGGTATTAAGGAATACAATCCGTCATCCACGCAACTATAACAAGTAATTAACGTGTAAAAGATATCTAGGGAGTAGTGAAATCTAAGTAAACACATTTCTTCCACTTATTGCTTACAACCTTAGTTTAATATAGTTTAATCTCATTTTTAGTATTTTATTTTGATTGCATCTTAGTATTGGGTTAGTTGACTAGCAACTAATTCTGCCCAAATCCTTCAAACCCGAGATATTTACTTGCTTTATAAAAAATATAAAAAATACAAAAAGAATCATCCATCATCTCTAGACTTAATCTTTAGGTTTTCTAATCCTAGCGACACTATTCCTAGCTGAACGATCAATCCCCTGGTACTTGTCATTATACTATACTACATCGATCAGGTACACTGCCTGGTGGGGGTTGTAAGCTTCTAAAGATCCCTTGAGAGGTAAAGCCTGGTGCAATTCCCACGCTACCATAGCACAATGCTTAATGGATCTGCTCTCTCCAAACACTTTTGGACTGAGGCAGTAAAAACAACCTGTTATACACAAAACAGGACCATTATCGTTAAGAGACATAGCAAAACTCCCTATGAGTTATTTAAAGGAAGAATTCCTGACATCAGCTATTTTCATGTGTTTGGGTATCCTGTGTTTATCCATAATCATAAGGATCATCTTGGAAAGTTTGATGCAAAAGCTGATGATGGGTACTTTCTAGGGTATTCCCTTGTCTCAAAAGCCTTCAGGGTGTTCAAAGAAGGAGACAACAGACTGAGGAAACTTTCCATGTCACATTTGATGAGAGTACTGAAGCTGTCAGTTTTTCTAATTCCTTAGTGGAAGAAATTGGTATTGATTACTTATCAAGATATCCTCCTGATGAGTATCACCCTAAGAGTAACCTCTCAACACAATACCAAGTTGATGCAGACGTCTCATATTACATCAATCCTCACAACTTACCTCAACATACCATCAATGAGTTCATAGAAACTCAACAAGTCTCCAATGAGACTACCACCACTAAACCAATTGTTCAGAATACCACAATTCATGCTGATCACACTGAGGTAACTAAAAATCTCAATCTTGAGGAACCTCAGGTTCCTGTATCTGAACCCACCCCACCTATACATCAGGCTTCTACAAGTTCCGACTCCTATCCAATACCTAAGGATAGCTGGACTAAGTCCAAATCAATAGAATTTGTTAACATCATTGGTGAGCCCACTGAAGGCATGCTTACAAGGAGCATGGCTGCTAAACTCAAAGCGGCCTCAGCCAATGTATGTCTCTATGTTGATTTTCTCTCAGGGATAGAGCCTAAAAATGTTAAAAAAGCTTTTGAATATGAGAGTTGGGTTCAGGCCATGAGAGATGAACTAGAACAGTTTGATAGAAATGATGTCATGACCCTAGTTGAATGCACTCAGGGTGTTTTTGTCATTGGAATGAAATGGGTCTTCAAAAATAAGACTGATGAGTCTGGAACAGACATCAAAAACAAGGCAAGACTTGTTGCAAAAGGATATAATCAACAAGAAGGTATTGATTATGAGGAAACCTTTGCGCCAGTTGCTAGAATGGAAGCCATAAGGATCTTTATTGAATATGCAACATACATGAACTTTAAAGTATACCAAATGGATGTAAAGAGTGCATTCCTGAATGGTAACATTAAAGAAGATGTATATGTGCAACAACCTCCTGGTTTTGAGAGTAGTGAATTTCCTAACCATGTCTACAAGCTAAACAAAGCCCTATATGGACTAAAACAAGCACCCAGGGCATGGTAGGAAACCCTTTTAGACTTCCTAATCCAAAACAAGTTTATTAGAGGCAAAATTGACAATACATTGTTTACCTATAGGACAAAAGAGGATGTGATTTTGGTCCAAGTGTATGTGGATGACATCATATTTGGCTCAACAAGCTACAAACTTTGTAAACAGTTTGAAAAACTGATGACAAAGAAGTTTGAAATGAGTATGATGGGTGAACTCACTTACTTTCTTGGTCTACAAATCAAACAAACTGAAAAAGGCACCTCCATCAGTCAAGAAAAGTACACTAGGAACTTACTGAAAAAGTATGACCTTAGTGACTGTGCCTCAGTGAAAACTCCAATGGTACCTCCTAACAACCTAGGCCCTGATCTCGCGGGAAAACCAGTTAATCCTACTCTTTTTAGAGGTATGATTGGGTCACTGATGTACCTTCTTGCCTCAAGGCTTGTGATGAGGCGAAAAATGATCCGTTTTTAGGGGGTCATTTAAGCCCGAATCCGACTTTATTTGATCAAATATTGCCCTAAATCGTTCCTTTTGTGATTTTAGGTGTTTGGAGAGTGAATTCTGGAAAAGAAGCCATTTCGGATGTTTTTGGAGCATAAAAGTGAAGAAAACGGCAAAGTCTCCAAATTCTATGCTGTGAACAGTGCATGAAGGCGTCAAGAATTGCTCTTGACGGCGTCAGAGTCCCAAGAATAAAAATCCGTAGTTGGTGACGGCGTCACCAAGGCCGTCACCAGGCCGTCACGTGTAAACTGGTCAAAACTTGCGCGCGTGGTAGCTGACACCGTTTTGGCCATAACTTTTGCATACGAACTCGGATTTGAGCGATTCAAAAAAGGAAATGAAGAGGACGAAGAGATCTACAATTTGGTGAAAAAATGGTCTTGAAGGCGTCAAGAGTACGGGCTGACGCCGTCACGAAGAGCCGACAAAAAACATGCCTATAAATATAACTTCATAACTTCACTTTTTGTAAGCCCTAAACCCTAAGGTCGATTCCTGGGTTTAGGTGGGTGTTTTTCCAGCAACTTAGAGGGTTTCAATCACTCCATAAACATCATGTATTGGTTTGTTGATTCTATCTTAATTATGTTTTCCATTATCATTGTTGATTGCTCTTCTTTGATGATGATTTGCTAATTCACCTTGTGTCTACTTATGATTATGTGAAACTTGTATATAATTGATTAGATCTCATTGATTTCTTGTTGATGTTATGTCTATCTCCATCAATTAAGGCGTGACAACTTCATTAGATCTAGTTGGTTTAGTTTATAATTCTTGTTTCCTATTGATTCTTGTTTTGATTGAATGATTTATATGTTAGGCTTAAGAAAACTGGCAGATCTCCAAATGGTAACATGCTTGAACGTCTTAAGAAACATGAACCGAGGCGTACTAGGTCTTTATTGGTTGTATTTAATGCATGAGCCACTGTTTACAATCCCTATAGTTGTGCTGGGTCATGGTGTAGGAGGAGATAAGAGCTCATAGAGTTGGGGAGTTATGTATGCCACCCCACGAATGGTATTAAGGAATACAACCCGTCAATTAAAACAAGGTTACAAATCAATAGGTAGGATTGGATAGCTAGCAAGGAGTAACATATCATGGGTAGACATGCTTCACTTATCTTGTAGAACCTTAGTTTAGTTTTCTTGTTAATTAGTTTAATTAGTAGCTTTTGGGTTAGTTGATTAGCAACTAATTCCGCCCACTCTCCCAATACCCGAGATTTTTACTTGCTTTTCATAAAATATAAAAATACAAAAAGAATTATCCTTCACCTTTAGACCTAGTTAGATTAATTTCAATCCTAACGACACTATTCCTAGCTGAACGATCAATCCCCCGGTACTTGTCACTATACTATACTACAACGATCAGGTACACTGCCTGGTGGGGGTTGTATGCTTCTCAAGATCCCTTGAGAGGTAAAGCCTGGTGCAATTCCCACGCATCAACTTGACATTCAGTTCTCAGCCTGCTTATGTGCAAGATATCGGTCTGACCCAAAAGAATTTCATCTCAATGATGTCAAAAGGATTCTGAGGTACCTGAAAGGCACTTCCAGTCTTGGACTCTATTATCCCAAATGTTCAGGGTTTGATCTGAAGGGATACTCAGACTCTGACTATGCAGGATGCAACATGGACAGAAAAAGTACTTCAGGCTCCTGCCAATTTCTTGGAGGAAAGTTAGTCTGTTGGAGTGCTAAAAAGCAACAATCCGTTGCAATGTCCTCAGCATAATCTGAATATGTTGCTGCTGCAGGCTGTTGTGCAAATGTGTTATGGATGAAAAGTTAGCTCAGTGACTATGGTATTCATTACAAAATGGTACCCATCTTTTGTGACAACACAAGTGCAATAGCTATTTCAAACAACCATGTGCTTCATCAAAGAACAAAGCATATTGATATTAGATATCATTTCATCAGGGATCATATCATGAAAGGTGATATTGAATTACACTTCATTCCCACTGAGTATCAGTTAGCTGATATCTTTACAAAACCTTTGGATGAACCTACTTTCATCAAACTGAAAGCAGAACTGGGCATGTTAGATATTGATAATCAGCTCACTGATTAAAATATTCTAACATGGTGTATATTCTCTATCTTATCCCTGATCCCTTACCTTCCTCAGTGAAACCCTTCAACATCATCAATAACCCACATGCAGGGAGTTTCTCACATAGTGAAAGACTCACTGAATAACCAAACCAGAATATTCTCACTAAATGAATTCTCATTCAGGGGGCTCATGACATTTACTGATGCAATTCAATGCACAACTAAATGCTCTAAGTATCTAATTAGTAAATGTCCTAGGTTGGTAACTGAATTTCCTATTTAATATAGGAATATATGTCTCTGCCTTACTGGCATCCATATCTTGAGCCCCCACTTAATTACCAATATCCCACTAGGCATTAATTGCCTTCCCTCACAAATAATATCTCTTGATATTTCTGTGACATCATGCCTTCAAAAGTGCGCTTTGTACAGGCCCCTTGCACTGTTCACCTCGACAGTTGCGCATAACCCGGGAAAGTGGAGTGGTGGCATTTAATGCGGAACCCAAAACAGTTATTCATTTTGATTTTCAAAATCCCTAACCAATGGTATTCCTCACCCTCTATAAATACCCCTTTCAAAACACACAAAACACACACACACAAATATCTTAAAAGAAACTCTGCAAAAATTTCTCCATTGCAAAGTTGTGTGTTTCAAATCATTCTTTCTTGGTTAAGAAGATTTGCAACAAGAAATCCTTTCTGTTTGAAATCATCTTGATAACAATATCACTCATTTCACGAACAGAAAACGAGTTAGACTCAACTTGTGGATCATCTGGTGAGTGATATTCTGCCATTAAAAAATTTAAAATATTTTTGACCTAAAATGGCAGATGACCAAGGAATCAAGCTTGCACCTCAATTGGCAAAATTGACTCTGGCTGATGTACAATTCAAAACCAACAATGTTGTAGGCAACTTTAACTACCCAACCAATGTCCCTGCCTATAAGGAAATCATAAAGTTTTTGTATAACTGCCCTTCGAAAACCGCCTTCACCTCCACACCCTACTTTCTGTACCACAACTTCCTCAGGGAGTTTTGGGGTACTGCTCAGGTCCATGACCCGACACCCTCCACTGATGAGAACGAACTCAGGCTCCTTAAGGAATTTCTCATCAGTTTCTCAGTCTTAAATGGGAAAAGGAAACTTGTCGTGGATTTCAAAACTTTTTGCTCAGCAATAGGACTTGATTATAACAATGGAATTTATGTTGCACACCCTGACCCAAATAATGTTAAATCAGGGTTAGAAAAAATTGCTTTGGATCCAAAATATTTGGACAAGACCCCTGTCTCCAAGAACTCCTTTCCCGTGGCTTGGAAGATTCTGTTCACTTTCGTGATTCAGGTCCTCGGCGGGAACCATTTATCCACTGAGCAGATTAACTCTGTTCAGATGATGATGGCATATTGCCTGATGTCAGGGGTCACTATCGACATTGGAGAGATCATTTATGGTGATCTTGTAACCAAGCTAATGAATAAACTAGGTTACACTATGTGTCGTACCCTAGTTTTATTTCATGTGCTCTTCAAAGGTTACTGGGTTGTGACTACACTTAGGACGTTCATTTAAGCCCTTTACCAGCCGTCCTGAGTTCTTCAAATTTTTCAAAGGACCCATCCTCTGTCTCTAACATTGAATTGACGGCCCATATGGTTGCCATAAACAACCGGAGGGACTCAATGTACCCACCTTCCCCTCCTAAGAGGACAGGGAAGTATCAGTCTGTGCCAAAGACCAAACCAAAGGCACAGGGCCCTGGAGCTTCAGGGACACATGCATCTAAGCCAAAAAGGAAACCCAAGACTGATACTGCCACCCATGGCTAGGTTCCACCACCCTCAGGGACAACGAAGGGCACTGACAAATCACAGTCAGGGTCCTTGGTCCACACGACTGCTCCCAAAGATCTAGAGGGAAACATACAACCCTTTAGTAGGGGAGCGCCTTCCACCTTTCCCGTTCACGTCTCTGGTACATCACAAACAGGGTCTCAGGGAGTAGCGGCCCCTAAATCTTCGACAGGCCAGTACCAGCCTGTTGGAACGGGGGGCCTTAATATTTCACATGTTTCTGGTGATTTTACTGATACTAACCCATCAGTGGATGAAGGAACAACTAGGGACAAAGACTCAGGGGGATAGAAACCACCCGCTGATATGGAACCATCACCCCCCCCCCCCCCCATGGAGATGCGCATACCTCACAAATTGACTCTAAGGACCAGGTAGACAAATCTCAGTCTGCAGGATTAGAGGGGTCAGGGAGTGACCAAAACCAAGGCAAGTCTTCGTACGAAGAGGAGCCGGCTAACCCCTTTTTGCAGATAGACTCAATGGCTTCTTTTCAGGCTGTTCTTGACTCTGATGATGATGAGAGCAAAGCCAGTGAGGAAGAATTTTATGAAGCTAGTGATGATATGCAGACTGATGCCACTGCCACTGAACAATCCCATCAGTCTCTCTTTGATCCATAAGAGGAAGAAACCAAATCTCAGGATGATGAACCTGAGACTTCCTCTCCTGAAAGACTGGCCAAGTATGATGATTCCAAGCCCATTACTGAAAGAAAGCTAATGAAATTTCTGAGCAAGGCCTGTAACATCATTTATAGAGGAATCACTGATGATGTGTTCGACATGCACACTGAGCAAGCCGTTCACTACTTCAATCTCAAGGACTCTGTTGAAGCTTTTCATGATAATACCTTAGAACAGCAGGCTGACGTCTCATTCTCACTGACAGCTCTTAATGGTCATCTCAACAAGTTCAATGACTCGCTTAGCCAAATCACCAAGAGCGTGTCCACCATTCAAGAGTCTGTAAAAGATGACCCCGAGTTCAACAGGAAAATACTTCAGGCTGCTCAGACCTACCAGCAGAACTCTGCTCAATTCACTGAGCTGGTAGATATACTGAAGTCTGCTAATCTTCAGGGTCTTCAATCTTCAGTGACTTCCATCTGTTCATCTTTGAGTCTCATGGAGAAAAACTTGGCTGCGTGGGCTAAGTCTTCCAACTCCTTGGCCTGGAATCTTGGACTAAGGATGTCTGCCATTGAATCTTCTCAGGCTTCCCTGGATGCCAAGGTATCTACAATTCAGAAGGATACCTCTGACATCAAGAGCATGCTCACGGAACTCTATCAGGCTTTCAAGGGTTCTTCTGCTTCAGCAGATACACCAACTTTTGCTCTCGCTGATGCTTAGGCAACAGTTGAGGGGGAGCTCCATCTACTGGTCAGCCCTCAGCTACTGATGTTGCTTGAAGAGGACAATCCTCTTCTCAGGCTGAGGGGGAGCACATCATTGAAGCCACTCAAATCTCCTCCTATCAACCTCCTGAGACAACCACTCACTCAGCTAACCAGCCGGACAAAGGCAAGGTCATTCTTACTATAGTGTCTGAACCTACAACACCACTGATACCTGCCTCCTCAGTCGTAAAACCTGACACTGATGCACCTGTCAGGGTCCCCTTTCAGATGAATGGAGTAACATATCTAATGACTTAGGATGAAATCCAAGCTCATATGGATAAGGTTGAAAGGCTGAAGAAAGTAGCTTTGGAGGAACAAGCAAACAAGACTACTCTCATAGAGGTGGTTAATGAAGAAGCAACGGCTATTAGGTTGAAGCCTCAGGATCTTGCTGCCAAGGAAGGTGGTGAGAAGTTTAAGAAAGCTCAGGATGCTGCCTTGATGGCTCTCAAGGCAAATAGGGATGCCACACTGAAGAAATCTGGTGAAGCAAGGCAACAAAACATTGATAAGTATAACTGGGTCATGACACAAAGGCTAAACCCTGAACCCATAACTGATGTCAAGATCCACCAGAATACCAAGCTAGCAGTTCTCAGTGTCTTCAGTGGCCAAGACAAACGACACTTTAAGATTCATGATCCCTTCAAGTTCTCTGAGTTTGGGATCACTGAATTAGATGAGTTGGGTCCCATCATTGCCAAAAAGAGTAATGTCATTGTCAAACACCTGATGAAGTCCCTCAGAATCAGGTATGACCAGCTAGCCAAAAAGCATGAAGAACTTAGCATTCCTTCACTGCTTCCAGCATCAGTGCCAGCCATCCAGGCTCCTCCTGTTCAGTCCTCTAAAAGGAAGAGAAAGAAGATAGAGACTGAACCTGAGGTCAGTGATCCAGGCCTAGACTACAACAGAGCCCTCCCTGAAGGAGTTACATTTGTGAACAATTGGGTCATCGAACAACCTGAAAGAGGTCTCTTATTCACTGATGAGTATGGGGATCTAACATTTCAAAGATGGGCTGATATTGATCTGGCAGGGATCAAAGCAATGATGGGATACTTCCTTATGGCCACTACCATCAAGAATGATGCTAATGTAAGGTTCTGTCATGACCTGAAGATCAAAATCCAAAAGCATCCTGACAACCATCTACTGAGTTCAAAGAGAGCCAAACTTGAAGCCTTGGGTCTAAAGTTCTGAAGCCTGAGCAAATCTGCAACAACAACTATCTTTTATTTACTTTGTTTTGTTTAGGATTGTAATAACTATGAATAATATTGATGTTTTGTTTAACATTCAATGTCCTAAACACTACTTAGTAATTCAGTTTGTAGAGATAATACCTTTGCTATCTCTCACTGAACCTAGAAACACTCAGGCTATTTGTATATCCAAATAGGGGGAGACTGTTGGGTTTGTTAAAACCCAAACTCCTTAATATAGGATTTGAACATAAAATATCCTAAGTGTTTGATAACCGAGAACACCAAACAAGTCACTGAATGCATAGTCGTTCAGTGAGTCATCCTCAAGTTGCTCAGGGCGAATCTATGAAGAAAGGTTCACCATTCAGTGAGGTGGTTCTCAGTGAATGATACCTGAGCCAAAGAAGAAGATGATGGACTCAGTGAGGGATGACAATAACTCACTGAGTCCCATGACTCCTCACCAACTAAGAACACTGAGTGAACAAAGACTGAAGATAAGCAGACTGAAGTAAAGGCGAGATTAGGCGGGATAAGTTTGAATGGATAAGGGAAGGTCCTTATCATGCAAAGGTCAACTTTCCCTGAATGAGTATAAAACCAAGACATATGTCAACACTAAAGACCAGAAAGCATCCCTGCACTTTACTACTTATAGTCATTTGCTACAGGGACAAAATACCTATGTATTTTGACCAATGTAGGCTGATATAATTTGTCTTGTAGTCTTTGTCTATTAGGTATCTGTTAGAATCACCTTGTGTATAAATAGAGAATAAGTGGGAGAGGTAAAGATTACGTTTGTGCACTTAATGCTTAGACATTCACAAACCAAATCTTTACTCTCTCCAAAGAACAACACAATCCTTGGGATAGCTCAGCTGGATCTTAGTTGTCACTCAAACTTAGTTTGAGTTTAGTGAGGAGTATACCATACTTGTCATTTCAATCCCAAATGTTGTTCCGCAAACACTTGGGTATAATTCTTTTGACTAATTTCTAATAAAGAATTAAACGTTGAAAAACTTTGTGTCTTATCTTTTACGTTTATTTACTTTTGATAATTAATCAATACTTTGCTACATCATGGAACTTGGTTAGATTAACTTTGTAGTTAACTTTAACCAAGTAAAAGGGTCCAACAATTTCTCCCATTCTTTCAATCCAAAATTCGACTACAGCATCAAGAAACCGGTGATTCTCCAAATAGTGGTTAAATATTAAAATCGGTTTTTTAGGTAGAATCAGAAGTACGTGTTCTTGAGATGGCTATTTGAAAGACACATAACCCATGTATAAGACACGTCTTAGCCAAACTGTATAGGGAAATGACATCGTTTGTGTCCTAAGTTATAACCAAACATGAAACGTCGTCGTTCTAAGCCCAACATAGAATAATAATAAGAAAAAAAGAAAAAAAAAAACAAAAACAAAATGACGTCATTTTGGAGCCCCTTAAAACGGTGTTGTTTCCCACGGTAAATGTATAATAGAGTCCGTGCCCAAGTTGTATTTGGTTGGTTTCACCTCACAATAGTCAAATAAAAACTTTTGACGAACCTTCTTGTTGGGTCACCGAATTCCCCAATCTTCTTCTAACAAGGATTTGAACGTAAAATCACCTAAGTGTAAACAAGTCACTGAGTGAACAGTAACTCAGTGAGTCATCTTCAGGATGCTTAGACCGAGCCTAAGAAGAAAGGTTCTCCACTCAGTGAGGTGGAACTCAGTGAGTGAGATCTAAGCCAAGAAGAAGGTGATTGGTTCAGTGAGGATGACAATAACTCACTAAACCCCAAGACTCCTCAACAACTTTCATGGTACTGAAGACTGATGACTTGAAGACTGGAGATTTGGCGGGACTAGGCGAGAAAGTTTGAACTGTTTCACTAAAGTGCTTTATCACATTAAGGTCAAACTTTCCCCAAATGGTTAAATCCAGTCTGTCATCAGAAAGCACCTTTTAGACTTAACCCAAAGAAGTTTCTCTTGCTAGAGAATAAAATCTATCAAGATTTTATTAAGGAATGCTTAGGTCCATTGTATAATAGAGTTGTTCATATTTATGTATAAATAGGCAACATAAGTGAGGAGTAAAAGTTGACAAGTTTGTGCAATTAATGCAAAGCATTCACAAACCACTTTTACTCCTCCAAGGAACAACATAGCCCCTGAGATAGCTCAGTGGGACCTCAGTTGTCACTCAAACTTTGTTTTGAGTTTAGAGAGGAGTCAATACCACACTTGTCGTTTCAATCCCAAGTGTTATTCGAAAAACACTTGGGTACGATTTTTTTTGATTAACTTCTAATAAATAATTAAACATTGAAAAATATTGTCTTTTATCTTTACGTTGCTTTATTGTTAATCATTATATACATCTGTGTTAAAAGTCATATAACTTGGTTACATTAGCTTTTTAGTTATTGATAACCAAGTAAAAGGGACCAACAAGTGGTATCAGAGCATCTGGTTTGTAAAACTTTTCAAAATCTGTTTTCAAAACTAAAAGAGTGCTCAAAAAGTTTTTAAAACCAAGATCCCACCATGGCTGACTCAGATGTTTCCCAACTTGTCGACAAAAAGGGTGGAAGTTATTCAGTAACTGCCCCTCGACTTGAAGTTGGAAAATTTAACAAGTGGAAAAAGCGAATGCTTTGCTACTTAACTGGGATGGAACCATATTACATCAAGTTGATTAATGATGGTCCATTTGTCCCAACAATTACCCAAGGTTTAGTCAAACCTAAAGCCCAGTGGACCCCAGATGAAAGGAGGGTTGTCAATCAGGACCAGCGCCTGAAAAGCATCATTATATCATGTCTTCCTGACGATATAATGGAATCAGTGATTAACTGTCCCACTGCCAAGCAGACATGGACTGACCTGGTTCATCACTATGAAGGGCCTTCTGATACCAAAGAGAATAGAATCATGGACCTGAAGCTTGAATACAATACCTTCAGGGCCAAAGATTCTGAAAGTCTCTCTAAGACTTATACTCGGTATAAGACCCTCCTGAATGAGCTGACCAATGATGGTGTTATTCTGTCAAAGCATGAAATCAATGTTGGTTTTGTCAACAGTCTCCCTGAGAAGTGGTTAAACTTCTCTCAGGGTTTGAGAAATGCTAACCATATTCAGAACCTTGAGCTCCCTGCTATTTATGGGAAGTTTGTCTATGAAGACAATCTTATCACCAGGAGATACCCTGGTAAAGCTCAGGAGACCAAAAAGACCTTGAAAATTTCACCCATATCAACTACTTTCTATTCCAATGGTGTTGTGCAGGAATTCCAAGATGAGTCTGATGATGAGGTTGACCTAAGAACCAGTGAGGAGTACCTAAATGATCTTCAAATTGAATTTCATGAAAGGGCACTCCTTGCAAACTCAAAAAGGTTTTTTAAGAAAAACAAATTTCCTTCTAATGCAAATGAAAACACTGAGTGTTTTAAATGTGGCAAAAAGGGCCATTTTGCAAAAGATTGTTTTTCAAAAACAACCTCAGAACCATCTTTCAAGTTTTCAGGAAATAACTCTTTTTCAGGACCCAGCAAATTTCAACCTAAGTTGCTTCAATCTAGTCAAAGATTTGAAAAAACCCCTCAAATTGACTTTGAAGCCAAATACAAGAAGGCTACAGCCAAACTTGCCCTTCTTGAATCATCCTCAACAGTCACTCAGCTACCTTAGGCTCCAAAGCCTTCTCAGGCTAAGAACAAAGGGCTGGTTGCTGAAACCTTTGACTGTGATGAAGTTGAAGTGTCCTCAGATGATAATGAAGAAGTTCATATTAGTGCCCTGATGGCCCTATCAGATGACAACAAGCTTACTGTAGGAAAAAGTCATGCAAGAGATGGAGAATGGGTTAACATCACAATGAGAAAGGTAAACATTTTACTTTCTACGGATGATGATGCTGATTGGAAATCTTACTTAGATTTTATTAATGTTGATCTTAAGTACGTTGAAGAGCAAAGACTTAATTTGTTTTCAAAATTTAACAAACTAAGTTTTGAATTAAATCAATATAGAGATGAACTACTTGCTTTAAAACAAGCTAAGCTTTAAAGTGTTACACTTCAAATTCAAAATTCTGAACTTGTAAAACAAAATCAAGCTCTTCAGGAAGAACTTAAGAAAGAAAAGGCTGTTATTTGGAAATGGACTCAGAAAAACCCCAAACTTTATGAAACCCTGAGTCTTACACCTAGCACCAAAAAGGTTGCTATGGGTGAAGATCAACTCACTGAAGAGTTTGGGGAGAGTAACCATTCAACAACTTTTCTGTCAGCCAACATACTCTCTAGCAAAGAACTTGCTCCTAAACCCAGTGATTGGATTGAAAGAATCAATCCTGACAGTAAGCTGCCAAATTTTAACATTGGAAGAATCCTGGAGCCTGAAAGTTAGGCTATCAAGGAGCTGCTAGGAGTCACTGATGAACCTAGTCCTACTAAGTCCATCACTGAGTCTAAGTCTGATTCACCACTCCCTTCACTGAAACAACTTCAGGGAGCTGAATCCAATTCTGACCTTGCACCATCAGTCTATCAACCCCATTCTCCCAAGGAGAAATCAGGGTTAGGAAAGACTATTCTGAAGAGACCTACTCCTGCACCCATTGAACACCACACACCTTCAGTGCCTACTGAAGTGAAACATGAAAGCACTGATTCAAAATTTGATCAACTTGCTGAACTTGTCAGGATGCTGAGTGAGAAAATTGAGTCCACTAAAAAACCTTCTGACTCAAAACTTAAAAAACCTTCAGTATCCTCAAGTTCTTCTAAACCAAAAACCACACCCAGACCTTCTGGGAGATATGAGTTGTGCAATTATCCTAATCACAGCATTGATAAATGCTACTGAGTCCTGTTCTGCATGATATGCAAACAAGAGGACCATAGAAGTTGTAATCACATCTCTCACACTGCTTCTTTAAAAACACAAGGTCTATACAATACCCAAGGCTATCAGTATGCCACACCTTCTAAACAGAGACTGAAGGCTAAGCCTTTGTTGCCATGTCCTCACTGCGGTTTCAATGATCATCTTCCTGATGATTATATGATGAAAAATTGCTGTGACATCTGTGGAGATCCCTCCCATGAAACCAAGGGACATGACAACATCATTCAGTCTAGAAGGAAAACCCCCCACCAACACTTCTCAATCAACTGAGGCATCAACCTCCACAAAATGTAAAACATGTGGAAGCTCAGTACACACAACTTCAGACCATGATTCATTAGCTATATTCAAAAAGTCCTTGTGGACTAAGCCCACTAGAAAGTGGGTCAACAAGAAAAACTAACACAGTTTACTGTTTGTGCTGAAACACATCAGGGATCCTACCTGGCACCTCGATAGTAGATGCTCTAGGAGTATGACTGGTGTGAAAAGTTATCTGTACAAATATGTGGAAGAACCAGGACCCAGAGTAGTATTTGGGGATAACTCATCAGCTCCCACTGAAGGTTATGGTTCAGTAAACTGCAATGGTATAGTTTTTACAAGAATAGCTTATGTTAATGGTCTCAAGTACAACCTGATAAGTGTTTCCCAACTATGTGATGCAAAATACATAGTTCAGTTTGATGACAAGAGAGGGACCATCTTTAATGCCAACAAGGAAGTGGTGTTGATTGCCCCCAGGAGGGATGATGTCTATGTCCTAGACATGTCATCCCTGACTAAAAATGGGACTTGTCTATTCTCAAAGGCAAGTGAGACAATCAACTGGCTATGACATAGGAGAATCTCTCATCTCAATTTTAAGAGCATCAACAACCTGGCCAAACAGAACAAAGTTCTGGGCCTTCCATCCCTGGTGTATACCAAAGACAAGCCTTGTTCTGCTTGTGAAAAAGGAAAACACCACAGGGCATCATTCAAAACCAAACAAACTTTTTCTATCAAAAGCTGTTTACATCTTCTCCATATGGACCTTTTTGGACCTGTCAGTCCAATGTCCATTCACCATGAGAAGTATACTCTGGTCATAGTGGATGAGTACTCAAGATACACTTGGGTTTACTTCCTGACCAAAAAGAGTCAGGCAGCTGAAACCATCATGTCATTTGTCAGGAACATTGAAAATCAAAATGATGTCAAAGTTAAACAAATTAGAACTGACAATGGCACTGAATTCAAAAACCAAGACCTTGAGTGTTTTTGTGATGAGAAAGGAATTTCTCAAAATTTCACTTTTTCCTATACTCCTGAGCAAAATGGAGTAGCTGAAAGGAGAAATAGAACACTCATTAAGGCAACAAGGACAATGTTAAATGGCTCAGTCCTCTCAAAACATTTCTGGACTGAGGCAGTCAAAACAGCTTGCTACACTCAAAATAGGTCAATCATTGTGAAAAGGCACAATAAGACTCCTTATGAGATATTCAAAGGAAGGATCCCTGACATTAGCTACTTTCATGTATTTGGGTGTCCTGTGTTTATTCATAATCACAAGGATCACTTGGGTAAATTTGATGCCAAAGCTGATGATGGATACTTCCTGGGATATTCTCTGGTTTCTAAAGCCTTCAGGGTGTTCAACACAAGGTGACAACAAACTGAGGAAACTTATCACATAACTGTTGATGAGAGCACTGAATCCATCAGGTTCTCAAATTCCTCACTTGAAGATATTGGTATTGATGACTCATCAAGGTATCCTCTTGATGAGTATCATCCTGAGAACAACCCCTCAACCCAATACCAAGCTGATGCTGATGTCTCCTACTACATCATCCCTCACAACCTACCCCAACCAACCATCAGTGAGTTCATTGAAACTCAGTAGGTCTCTAATGAGACTGCAACCACTAAATAAATTGTTTAGGAACCCTCAGAGCAAGTTGTTCCCACAAATTTCACTGAAGCACATATTGATGAGTCACCTCATGTTACTGAGTCTGAACTTAATACGGCTCCTTCAAGCTCAAGTTCCTATCCCAAACCTCAGGATAGCTGGACAAGATCCAAAATTATTGAGCTTGTGAACATCATTGGCGAACCCACTGAAGGCATGCTCACAAGAAGCATGGTTGCAAAACTCAAGGCAGCCTCAGCCAATATATGTCTTTATGCTGACTATCTCTCTGAAATTGAGCCTAAAAATGTCAAAGAAGCCCTGACGTATGAAAGTTGGGTTCAGGCCATGAGAGATGAATTGGAACAATTTGACAGAAATGATGTCATGACCCTTGTTAAATGCTCCCAGGGTTTTTTAATCATTGGTATGAAATGGGTCTTTAAAAACAAGACTGATGAGAATGGTACAGTCATCAAAAATAAAGCAAGACTGGTTGCCAAAGGATATAATCAACAGGAAGGTATAGACTATGAGGAAACCTTTGCACCTGTTGCTAGAGTGGAAGCCATCAGGATCTTCCTTGCCTATGCAACCTACATGAACTTTAAAGTTTACCAAATGGATGTCAAAAGTGCATTCCTAAATGGTAACATCAAAGAAGATGTCTATGTGCAACAACCTCCTGGCTTTGAAAGTAGTAAATGCCCTAACCATGTCTACAAGCTTAACAAAGCCCTTTATGGACTGAAACAAGCTCTCAGGGCATGGTATGAAACTCTTTCAGCCTTTCTGATCCAAAACAAGTTTGTCAGAGGAAAGATTGACAACACACTATTCATCTACAGAACAAAGAGTGATGTCATTCTTGTCCAAGTGTATGTTGATGACATCATCTTTGGCTCTAGAATCTACAAACTTTGCAAACAGTTTGAGAAACTGATGACCACAAAGTTTGAAATGAGCATGATGGGTGAACTCACATACTTTCTTGGACTTCAAATCAAACAAACTGAAAAAGGAATATCTATTTGCCAAGAAAAATACCTGAGGAACCTACTGAAGAAGTATGAGCTCACTGATTGCTCTTCAGTGAAGACTCATATGGTTCCTCCAAACAACCTTGGCCCTGACCTCACTGGCAAATCAGTGAACCAAACCCAATACAGGGGAATGATAGGCTCCCTGATGTACTTACTTGCATCTAGGCCTAATATCCAATTCTCAGTCTGTCTGTGTGCAAGATATCAGGCTGATCCAAAAGAGTCTCATCTCACTGCTGCCAAGAGAATCTTCAGGTACCTGAAGGGTACATCAAACCTTGGTTTGTATTACCCAAAATGTTCAGGATTTGATCTCAAAGGGTACACTGACTCTGACTATGCAGGATGCAATATGGACAGAAAAAGTACCTCAGGATCCTGTCAATTCCTTGGTGGTAAACTTGTGTGTTGGAGTACAAAGAAACAACAATCAGTGGCCATGTCCTCAGCTGAAGCTGAATATATGGCTACTGCAGGATGTTGTGCAAATGTACTATGGATGAAGAGCCAACTGAGTGACTATGGCATTCAGTATAAGATGGTACCTATCTTTTGTGATAATACAAGTGTCATAGCCATCTCAAATAATCCAGTACTTCATCAAAGAACCAAACACATTGATATCAGATACCACTTCATCAGGGACCACATCATGAATGGAGAAATTGAATTACATTTCATCCCCACTGAGTATCAGTTAGCTGATATCTTCACCAAACCCTTGGATGAACCCACTTTCACAAGATTGAAAGCTGAGTTGGGCATGTTGGACATAGAATCAGGCAACTGATCAAAAGTGTTCCAACCTGATGTAAATTCTCTAGGTCCCTGATCACACCCTTCCTGAACAAAACCATTCCTGAATGATAAATCATTCAGGGGGCTCAAGATGTCAAAGGCATTGAATACCCTAACTAAATGCTCTAAGTACTTAGTTAGTAAATGTCCCAGGTAGGTAACTGATTCCTATTAAATATAGGAATATATGTCGCTTATACAACTGGCATCCACATCTTGGGCCCCCACATCTCTCTCACTAAACACCACTGAGCATTAATTTCTCTCTCACACACAAATAGTTGTGATGATATCACTCTGCAAAAGTGCATCTTTTGAAGCGCCTCACAACTGTTCACCCCATAATGTGAGAGAAAATAGGGTAATGGGATTCGTGATAATTAATGCGGATATCAAACACACATTATTATACCGTTTTGGTTTAATAACAAAAACCCTTTGATATCCGCAACATCACTACCCTAATCCATTCCCTATAAATACCCCCCACAAAGAAAAAACACATACGCTTTTAAAGAAAAAACTTTATCAAAACTCTTGCAAAATTGTTTTCAAAAATCTGTTTGATTAAACTGCGTGTGTTTCTTCTTTGATACCAAACCTTTTTCAAACACCAGACCATTATTTTCTCAAATGGCTTCTTCTAAGGTCATTAAATACGCACCTAATGTGGATTTCCAAATAGAAAGCGTAGACCTCACCAAAAACAATGTGGTGGGGAACTTTGCCTACCCTGAAGGGTTCCCTGAATACAGGGATGTGGTGAAGTTCCTTCAAAATTGTTTTCTCACCACCACATTCACAAAGACCCCCTCAGTCATCTATCATGACTGCTTGAGGGAATTTTGGTGCACAGCGGTGGTTGAAAACCCTGATGCGCCAAAGGAGGCCAAAATAAGGTTCTCAGTGAAGAATGGAACTAAGTTCCTAACCCTTGACTACAAAACCTTTGTCAAAGCCACAGGCCTTGACTACACCGAGACCTTTGTAGCCCAACCTACTGAAGAGGATGTTAGACAACTCCTCTTAGAACTTGGGCCTATGATAAACATCATCCTGATGTAACTCCAGGGGCCCTACTGTCCAAAGCCCCAATTATCAAAACATGGTTCCCTGCCCCATGGAGGATCTTGATGACCTTTGTCATTCAGGTCCTTGGGGGGAATAAATCCTCAACTGAGCAACTAAACACTACTCAATCAATGATAGTATACTGTCTCATTGAGGGTATGAAGATTGACCTTGGAGAAATTATCTTCAGGGACCTCATAGCCAAATTGGGTGGGAAGTCTAGGCAAAAACATATGTCTTACCCTAGATTCATTTCCTGTGCCCTGAATGACTTATTAGGGTCCGAGTACATCAAGTCTGACAGTGTTGGCTTTGAGCCTGATGTCTTACATAAGGCAAATTACTCTCGTGACCCTATTGAGGTAACAATTGTCGCCCTGACCACATATATGCTAACTGCTATCCAGGGTGACAACATCATATCACCAGTTCCCTCTCCCACCAAGAAGGTGAAGAGGAAGAAGGGACAGGGGTCCAGGAAGGTAGCTCAACCCAAGTCACTCGCCACTGAGACCTCTGCCCCTAAGCCTGACAAAAGGGGGCAACAACAACAACAGACCCTGACTGCTGACACCCTCAGGATCATTAGCCAATCTTTGGCCCCAAAACAAAGGCCAACGGAGGGCACTGAGCCATCACACTCAGTGTCCTTGGGCGAACCCGTTCCCAAAGGCTCTGCTGACATAAACAAGTCAGTGGAGTTGGAACCAACCAAACCTCCACATCCTGCTAAAGTCTCTAGGAAATCACAACCAGGGTCTCAGGGAGCAAGGGGTCCTATATCCTCGGTGGGGCAGCACTACTCCACTGAGAAGGGGACCCACAAACAATCACATCCTACCAAAGGCTCGGGTAAATCACAACCCAAGCAATAGGGAGTTCTCGCCCCTAAACCTTCGACAGGCTAGTACAAGCCTGTTGGAAAGAGGGGCAAAACCACTCAGGTGCCTGATGAGGACATTCGCAAATCAAAGCTTTTGTCTGAGGGCACAAAAACTCATCCCAAAGACTCAGAGGGAAACATACAACCCGCTGATAGGGACACAACATTCACAACTCCTCAGGATGACATTGAAAAACACCCATCAGTGTCTGAAGGGGTCACGGGGGACAAAGATTCAGAGGGACAAAGGCCACCCACTGATATGGAACCCATAACCACCCCCGGAGGTGCACATAACTTGGGAACTGACCTTGAGGACCAGGCAGATAAAACCCAGTCTGCTGGATTTGAGAGGTTAGGACCTGGCCAAAACGAAGGCAAGTCTTCTTATGAAGAGGAGCCGGATAACCTTTTGTTGCAGATCAACTCACTGGTTGATGCTCAGGCCGCCCTGTTCTCTGATGATGAATTTCACAGTGATGAGGAGATTTTTGAGGCCACTGACACTGAGGCCGCTGAAACCAACTCTACATCAGAGTCCTCAGAAGATGATCAAGCTCCTCTCACTGAGAAAGTTTTCACCAAATTCATCAAGAAGATAACCAACATATTGTACAGGGGGGTCACTGATGAAGTGTTTAACATGCACACTGAGCAAGCAGTCCATTATCACCTACTCAAGGATGTTGTTGAAGACTTCAATGATGATGTCAGGGAACAGAATTCCACAGTCACCTACTCCCTGACACAAATGGTCTCTCAACTCAACCAGTTTTTGAAATCCATCAACAAGCTGAATACAGGGGTTCAGTCTGTTCAAGAATCAGTCAAAGATGATCCTGAGCTAACCAGGAAGCTTCTTCAGGCATTTGAGACTTATCAAGTAAACTCAGTGACCCTCACTGAGTTACTTGGCTTGCTAAAGGGATCTAATGTTCAGAATCTCAGCTCAACAGTGGAGTCTCTCAAATCTTCCTTTACAACATTGGAAGAATCAGTGGCAACTCAATCCCAAAAGTCCACTTCTCTGGCATGGACAATGGGATCCAGGATGACAGCCCTTGAAAATTCTCAGACTGCACTTGACTCCAAGGTATCTTCCATTCAACAGGATACTGCGGAAATCAAGTACATGATGACGGAAATTTTTCAGGCCTTCAAGGGTACATCTACTTCTTCTTCAGTACCTCCAACACTTGCCATCACTGACGCTCAGGCAAATGTTGAGGGGGAGAATGTTACTGAAGCCCCTAATACTGAAGAACAAGAAGCTGGAAAGCCCTCTCACACTAAAGGGGAGCATGTCACTGAAGCCACTCCAATCACTGAAGTTCCACCACAAGAGGAACCAGTCTCCTCCACTCTCAGGCAGGACAGAGAAAAAAGTATTGCTACCACCTCTGAACCTGAAATTGTGCTCAAGCCTGCCTCAACCATAGTCAGATATGACCCTGATAAACCTATCAGAGTCCCGTTTGAAATCAATGGAGTAGTACATCATCTCACCAATGCCGAAATTCAAGCTCACATGGAAAGGATTGAGATACTACAAAAGGTGGCTGAAGAAGAGAGGATGAGCAAGCCTGCTCTTATACAGGTTGTTCATGAGGAAGCTGAAAAGATTGGTTTGGATACTGAGGCTCTTTCCACTGAGCAAGCCGGTGCAGCCTTTAAAAAGGCTCAGGAGGAAGAATTAAGTGCTCTAAAAAGGGAAAGGGAAGAAAACTCAGGAGGGATGCTCATATAAGAAAGACCAGGATTAAAAGGTATACTTGGGTGATGAAAGAAAGGCTGAAACCTGAAACCATCACTGACATTCAAATCCATCGCAACACCAATCCTGCAATAATCACTGTCTTCAGGGGACAAGATAAAAGAGTGATGGACGTTCACAAACCATTCAGGTTTGCTGACTTTGGCATCACTGAACTTGATGAGCTTCGTCCCATCATTGCCAAGAAGAACAATGTTGTGGTACCCAACCTTCTCAAGTCACTGAAGGAAAGGTATGGCAGACTGAAAGCAATGCCTGAAGCTCTAAACATTCCCTCCCTTCTTTTTGCTTCAACAACAGAGACTGCTCCAACAAAGGTCTCCAAAAGAAAAAGGAAGCAAGTTGAACTAGAGCCTGAAATCAAGGTCCCAGGATTGGATTGTGACAGGTCCCTTCCTGAAGGTATCGTCTTCATGAACAATGTGGTGTTCGAAGTCCCTAAAAGAGGTCTATGCTTTACTGATGAGTATGGAAACCCTGCATTCCAAAGATGGTCTGACATGGACAGGGCAGGGATTAAGGCGATGCTGATGTACCTAATGTTGGCCTCTCCTGTTAGGTGTGCTGAAAATGTAAGGTTCTGTCAGGACCTTAAAGCTATGATTGAGGAGCACCCTGAGAGACACCTCCTGAGATCAAAGAAGGCTAAACTTGATGCACTTGGCTATCAACTGAACATCTAATCTGCAACAACAACTATCTTTTTATTTTTGTAATTTGTAGGACTTGTAATAACTATTAATAAACTTTGATGTTTTGTTTAAATTATGTGTCCTACTTATAATTACATCAACATTCAGTAAGAGATGAAGACCCCTGCCAACTCACACTGAATCAAGAAACACTTAGGCTATTTGTATGTTCAAATAGGGGGAGATTGTTGGGTCACTGAATTCCCCAATCTTCTTCTAACAAGGATTTGAACGTAAAATCACCTAAGTGTAAACAAGTCACTGAGTGAACAGTAACTCAGTGAGTCATCTTCAGGATACTCAGTGAGGCGAAACTCAGTGAGTGAGATCTAAGCCAAGAAGAAGGTGATGGGTTCATTGAGGATGACAATAACTCACTGAACCCCAAGACTCCTCAACAACTTTCATGGTACTGAAGACTGATGACTTGAAGACTGAAGATTTGGTGGGACTGAGCGGGAAAGTTTGAACTGTTTTACTAAAGTGCTTTATCACTTTAAGGTCAAACTTTCCCCAAATGGTTAAATCCAGTCTGTCATCAGAAAGCAACTTTTGGGCTTAACCCAAAGAAGTTTCCCTTGCCAGAGAATAAAATCTATCAAGATTTTATTAAGCAATGCTTAGGTCCATTGTATAATAGAGTTGTTCATATTTGTGTATAAATAGGCAACATAAGTGAGGAGTAAAAGTTGACAAGTTTGTGCAATTAATACAAAGCATTCACAAACCACTTTTACTCCTCCAAGGAACAACATAGCCCCTGAGATAGCTCAGTGGACCTCAGTTATCACTTAAACTTTGTTTTGAGTTTAGAGAGGAGTCAATACCACACTTGTCGTTTCAATCCCAAGTGTTATTCCGCAAACACTTGGGTACGATTCTTTTTGATTAACTTCTAATAAATAATTAAACATTGAAAAATATTGTCTCTTATCTTTACGTTGCTTTATTGTTAATCATTATATACATCTGTCTTAAAAGTCATATAACTTGGTTACATTAGCTTTTTAGTTATTGATAACCAAGTAAAAGGGACCAACACTTCTTTTTCGCTGCAAAACACTCACAAAACACATACACACTTCACAAAAACACACACACAACTGCAAACACACAAAACACATACACTTCACATAAAAAAAAAAAAAAAAAAAAAAAAAAAAAAAAAAAAAAAACCCCTTAAGAATTGCAAATGCTGCTGAGCGGACCAACTCACTTTTCAAACAGCGCCGAGGGCGGGGCGGGGGGGGGGGGGGGTCGGTGCAGTGGTGCCAAAACGACAGCGCTGTTTGGCTTGCCACGTCGGAAATGGCGAGGGTGTACACCACCATACACAATACTCTTACGTATATCTGACTGAATTTTAAGATCCTATTTGTGTTGTCATTCACAATCAATATTCATCACAATGGACAAGCCACTTTTGTTCATACCATTAGATAGACATGCTACATATTTTTCAGGACCTATACCACTATGCATTACGGAATATTGTGGCCCAGAAAAGTCGCATTCTAGCAATACTCACCTTTTTGCTACTGAATTACCCACCACATGCATAAAAATGACAATGACTAAACAACAATTCATATAGATACACCACATACAAACATTATTTGTTGATTCGGGATGTACTTTTATAGTCGACGGTTCAATCAACACGTTTTTTTTAAAGCTGTATCGTCAACATCATTTTGTGGATCAATAACTTGGGTCTACTATTTGAGATGGGTATACTTGTCTATTTTGGTAAATTAAGAAGATAGGTGAGAGCCTAGTAATTTTCCAAAAAAGGTTTGTTTTGACAAAAACTCAAATTTTGTGACTTACTTGAAAATGAAACGATGATGTTATGTTAAAGTTGTTTATGCAAAAGACTTTTACAATTCTTTATTTCAAACTAAGGTGTTGTATGTTTGTTAAGAGGTTTTGAGTCTAAATCTAATTCGCGCATTTAAATCTGAATTTGTAATGGAAAATTCTGAATTTGAATTAAATAACTTTGTTTGTTTTTCAAACGTCTAAATGATTAGAACATAAAAAAACTAGTTTAGAGGTAGTAAAATTCTCTTTAAAGTTTTGTTGAGCAAGATGTTTAAACCTCTAAAAAAAAAAAAAAAAAAAAAAAAAAAAAAACCCTTAATTGTTAAAAGCTCTTAATGGTTCATATTTATAGGCTATTAAACAAATGTTCACTTTGGTAATAACTTTTAAAAATGTACAAGTATTTCACTAATAACCAATCAAATGTCTAATTAAATGTCTTCATTTTATTTTAAAGGGCAAATGATATTAAAAGGTAATATACTTGTCAAAAATTCATCGAGTGGGTAGTGAACTATTTTTTTTTTCATTTTGAGGGTAATTTTCTTTCAAATTCATCATCTTTAGGGTATTTTGCAAAATTTTTGGACAATTTTCCCCTTCGGGAAAAAAAAATTGTATTAGCTATGAGGGGCAAAATTGTCCAAAATTTTTACAAAATACCCTAAAGATGATTATTTTGAAAGAAAATTACCCTCAAAATAAAAAAAAAATAGTTCACTACCATTCGATGAAATTGTGGCAAGTATATTACCTTTTTTTTATTATTTGCCCTATTTTAAAAGTAATTTGTTTTGATTTGTTTTAGTTTGAGAATAAAGCGTTACTCTCTGTTCTCGAGTTTTTTCTTGTGGGAATAGAAATGATTGGTAAAGAAAAGAACTGGAAAGAAAAGAAAGTTGCATTTATATTTCATGTTCTCAAGTTGAAAAAAAATGAACGGAAATTAAAGGAAAATAAACAAAGTCGTGTTCTCAAGTTGGGAGGAAAAGAAATAAAAAAAGAAAAAAATATATATATGCTTTTTTAAACATACAAATACATCTATAACAAAAGATATAAAAAAACAATGAAGGTTATATAACTTATTTTATAACAAATAGTTTAGGTGTAAATTTATTTTCTTTCAAATCCGCCCATATTTGAGAGGAAAATTTTGGAGGAAAGAATCTCTTAATTTTCCTATCAAATCATTTCTATTTCTTTTCTTTTCTATTTGATAAAAACTCGAGAACACAATAATATTTCTGTTTCTTATCATTTCTTTCTTTTCCTTTTAAAAACAAACTCCAGAACGCAACGTAATTCAAGGAAAAGAAACTAACCTTTATTTCGCGAAGTGAGATAATCTTAGACACATGTAATTTTTGGTAACTTTATTTAGTTAACTAAATTAAGCTAACCGAAATATATACGCTTATAAGGGTATGTTTGACAAAACTAGCTGTAAGCTGTATGCTGTAAGCTGTTAACTGTAAGCTGTAAGTTGTAAGCTGCAAAGCTGTTAACATGAGCTACAAGTTGTATCTTGTTTTCAATAAAAGTATTTGATAAGTTAGCTGTTAAATGTAATTATAAGATATAAACTGACATAAAAGGCCGTATTTATAATTGTAAACAATTTTTTGGAGGGTATATTAGTAATTTATAGTTTTAACAGCTCACAGATTTTTAAAAGCTTCATGAATCAGCTTTTCATTTAGGAGCTATTTGTTTGAAATAAAAGCTTGATGTTAATGTATCCAAACAGAGCTACTTATTTTAAAGGAGATTATTTTTGTTATAAAAAGCTAACAGCTCCGCAAAAAGCTCCTGCCAAACAGGCCCTAAGCTTATTGTTTGTAAGTTATAAATTGCCTATAAATATAAATGAAGCCTAAAACATAAGCTTAAAGCTTCTCCAATGCATTTAGCCTTTCAAAGATCTTTTTTATAACAACCTTTGCTCAAAAATACAAATAAAAAAATTGCAAAAATATTTTTATTTATTTATTTTTTAATTTTTTTTAATTCTTTTTATGGGTTTTGTTAAACACAACCCATAGGGAGGGTTGTGTTTAAGCATTCTATAAATACATAATAACATTTAATGAACACTTAAATAACACTAAACATTCCATAATTAACATCACTAATTACCTCTTCTATGTATTCTAATAAAAGGGAGTTCTGTACTACCCTCTAAAGCACCCCCTCATTAAAAATACTGACGTGTCTCGATGCTCAGGGCCTTGATATTTTTGGATAGTACAATTCTTCTTCAGCGCTCTACAAAACTTCTTCTATACTCATCTATCCATTAATGAGTACAAATTAGAAGTTCAAATTCGCCGGTTTCTACTATTAACTTAAATGGTGATTTGCTAATTTAATGGTAATGATTGACAAATTGAATCAATCGGTTACAGTTAATCCCTAAAAAATATACATCTGATTTGTCAACAAATCAATCGGATCGGTGCATAATGTATCTTGATTCTACCCAAATTGTATTTTTGGAGAGGAGATCCTTATGTCAATCCTTCAAAGCTGTAAGTAATTTTTGTTTATTTAATTTTTTAACTGGAAATCATTTGTTCCACTTTCATTGTATTATGATGATTATGTTGTTTAATGAATTGGGCGTTTGATAGAACCCTAATAGTGAAAATTGGGATAACATGTTTTTACAAAATTATTGTGATAAGACGAAATTTTTTGTTTAATTATGATGTTTACGATTGTTATATTGTTTGATTTAAACTGTTTGTTTAGCTAATAATGATGTTTATGATGTATCGTGATGTTTATATTGTTTGATTGCAAATTTTTGTTTCATTATTAACAATGATTTATTCAACTCTTATTGTTTTATGAAATTAAGTTTATATTGTTTGATTTTAATCAATTAACCATTACAAAATTGGGCGAAACTATATGATAATATTATCACCAAAAAACCAATTAAGGTAAATTAAATATTTAAAAGTTATTTTTGAGACAACTGGCTATTAATGGTTGATTTTGAATGCAAATTTGTATTTTAAGGATACATCTATTTTTGGAGTGAATAATAGAATTAGTTTTTGTTAATCATGGAAATCATTAAACATATTAAAAACCTTCTAATATGTGTTTCTTTTAATTTTAGGAATATTGATACTATAAAATGATGGATGCCTTTAAGGTAAATGTGCACATCAAACTTACTGACCATCTAATAAAACAACAATGTCGGCGTTTGTTTCTGGCTATATCAATGATCTTTCCGCCGTTAAGGACAATATCAAATTACGAGTCCGTGTTTTGCGTACCTGGATGCAACCTGTTTTTAGCAAGCCAAATATCTCTAACATGGAGTTAATTGTTCTGGATGAACAGGCAAGTATTTTCGTTATGCTTTTTCCCAAATACTTTTAATACACTGTTTTGGTAAGTTAAAATAACCATTACAATGTGCATTTACCATGGTTTTTATAAGATTATGAATACCATTTTATGCAGAACACAAGGATGCAAGCAACGGTCAGGCAGGGTTTGGTGAATGGTTACAAACACCAACTAGAAGAGGGCAGTGCAATAACACTTCAACGGTATAGTCTTGGTGAAATTCAGCCCAAATACCGTATTGTTAAAAAACCTCTGCGACTCAGTTTCTTATCAAACACTGTAATCGAAAAGTGTCCTGATTACAATGGCTCATATTATGGCTTTGAGTTTCGACCCTTTAGAAGTATTACCGATCTGAAAACAGAGGAAGATGGCCAATTTGGTATGTATCACACTTTCATATGCAATAATAAATTCATACAAACTGTTATGTCATTAACATATACAAATTTTTCCAGACGTGATAGGTCAAGTCGTTGCTTGCGAAGACTTGGACAACTACGATAAGAATGGCCGTGCTGGGAAGAAAAAGCCAATAACACTAATTGATCTTGAGTAAGTCGTTATAATAGATGTTTATGTCAAAATTAACTGATCTATTAATATATTTTTATATACAATGGCCTTGGTACCTAACGGGTATATCATAGATGCTTTATATTTATTAGAATTTGAGTCTCTAATTGGATTCTGCCATTATTTATTCACAGGGGAAACGAGCTGAATTGTACATTATGGGGCTCATACGCACAACAATTTTCTGATTTTTTGAACACATGCTCTGACCATGGTAGGATCATTGCAGTTTTGCAACTGGCAATGATGAAAATATGGGATGGTAAGTTTCGCCCAATTTTATTAATATAACACCGTCCAAGTATATAGTATATTGTCCCGTATCATATTAATTAATTTACTACTTTTAAAATGTATATCTTCATATACAGGAAAAATGTGTATTCAAAATGGTTTTAATGGAACAAGACTCTTCCTTTTTAATGGTAAAGACAAAATCACTTCAGATGGATTTGAAGATGTTGAGTCATTTAGACAAAGGTACATAAAAAAAACATATTACTGTTAATTTATCGTCCTAAATCATTCCTTAATAAACGTTGCTATGTTTAACGTATAAACGACCTTTATTTTACGACATTTGTAGTTTGTTTGATGGTCGTGTTAATGAGACCTCGGAGAATACTGCATCACGTATCTCTACTGCTTCAAGGAACAGCACAAAAGAAGATTTTGTGACTAAATTCCCGATGCGAAATATTGCTGAACTATTGGATGTTGAACATGTACATACTACTTTTTAATTACAAGTTCATTTATTTACTTTTAAACCCGTGAATCTCACGTTATCAGTGCTAACCAATGTGCATATTATATCTTACATTGTTATACATATATACAGGGTGTTCCATCGATTATTGTGGGAACTATCTGTGCCATCCAAGAGGAAGAGGGGTGGTGGTATCTTGGTTGCAGGACATGTCGGAAAAAGTTGGTTAAGACAACTGATATTGTCGATCTTGAAAATGACTCGGCTCCAAAAGCCAGTGTTGGAGCTAATGAATGGTGGTGTTCAAAATGCAAATCTACTGTCACAACCGTCAAAAGCCAGTAAGTGTAATCTATCTTAATAAACAGCTTTTCGTGTAACTATTTTCAATTTTAAAGAAGATGATCAAAATTAAATGAGGTTAAAGTGACTGTTTACAATCGTTGTTCGTAGGTTTCGCTTACAAGTGCGTGTTCGGGACGAAACAGGGACCGTATCGGTTGCCCTTTTCAATGAAGAAGTGCAATCTATGGTTGATAATATGACTGCATACCAGATGGTTGAGAAATATGGCAAGGTAAACTTCCATTTTTACCATATCATATTTTAATGTGACATGTCTTAAATTCCTTCAACTTCCAAACTGAAACTTTTTTTTTTTACTATATTGTTATGTAGTCTGAAGGTTTATTCCCAAAAGAGATTACGGATATTGTTGACAAGAAGTTTGTCTTTAAGGTGTCAATTGATGAATACAACTTGAAAAAACTAATGCCTGTTTTCAATGTGATGCGGATGTCTAATGATCCTGATATCATAGAATCTGTTTGTGCAACCGCTACGCCCGGAAAGGTATAACTAAAAAATTACATTCGCATTATATTTTACCTTTTTTTGGATACACGTGGCACATAATCATAATATTTGCTCATTATTTCTCTTTTTTTAAAAGCCCGAAAACGAAGCCACCAGTTCAAAGGTTGTGAATGTGACGCCATTGGTAAGTTTGTATGATTATGACAAAAATTCAAGGCTTTCAAATGTTTTGTTTAGTATTATTGATTCTTTATTATCTTCATATGTTGGTTAATCAAGTTTTATGATTTTTCCCAGGATTTCGAGTCACAGACAGATGAGTGTTTAACCCCTCAAAATGAGTTGAAGAATGCTGCTGCAAAGGGAGACGCTACGTCTGCTGAATCAGGCTCTCTGGAAAAGAGGAAATCGGATGAAGTTGATAACAATTCCAAGGCTGTTCATGAAGAAAATAGTGCAACGAAAAAAACCAGGCTTGACATAATCAAAGATATCAAACTTGAGAAGCCTTGACCATTTTATCATGCATTGCACTTTCCTGAATCAATAAGTTTTAATGCACCTTTCACCTCACAAACATTGAAAAATTTCTTCTTTGTTATTTTTTACGTTTTTTCTCATGCATTTGTAATGCGTTGAAGCTATGTTTGTGTTTGAACTATATCCTTTTCGATGAACGGCCACATTGTTGGTTCATGGACATTGTTTCCTTTAGACATTTGCAACATATTATGTTGTTTGCTTTCAGAATTTATATTTATGATGGTATGACAAAAACCTGTAAAAACTCACTTTGTATTTGTGATTTCCATGTTTTGTATGGTGATCTTCATTTTGCAGGTAACTCTTAATGGTTGGACAAGCATATTAACGGATGATCATATATTTCTGCGACAGATAAATAAAGATAGTTCCTTAGTATTGATTCATTGTACATACAAAGATCCTTAATTTTAGATTTATTAATTCATGTTAATACAACGAAGTTTTCTGTCACAATGTTCTTTATCGCTTTTGAGTATTTGAATTGTTACCTTTCAGGCTTTGTTTTATGACATAATCTTACTTAAGAACAATGAATCAATAACATGCGTGTGGTATAATGTGTTATAATAACATGCATGTGGGCTAAACTTTATGTTTAACAAGTTTTTTAAAGGCTAAATGAATTTTTATTCATGTGTTTTTTTTAGGCTTTCAAAATGTCGCATAAGTATAATATAAAACATAAACATTGTAAAAAAACAAATTACAACTAAATTTGTTTTTTTTTTAAACTCTTCAACTTTAATGTTTGGCTGTCTTTTATCCTTTTTGTTCCTATTTACTTTCTTTAAATGTTTATATTTTGCATTCAAATATATGACATGTTTTCACTGATGTGTATGTGATGCATTAGTCAAGTAATAACCATTCACCTTTGCTAAAACTTCTTCAACACACTATCTCTATATCCAAATCACATCGGATCTTAACAATTTATAAACAGTCAAGTCAGTTTCCAAAATCAATACTCATTTACTGTTATGAATCGTTTCTAAATTTCCAATATCTTCTCATTCATCTAATTCACTCTAAATTAATAAACAATCATATACTCCCATAAAATTATACCTCTTTAATGTTTTAAAATCCTTTCTAAAATTACATTAAATTGTTAGTGCTATAAAATGGAGATGTTTACTTATGATTCATCACTAAAATGGAGATGTTTACTTATGATTCATCACATCACTACTCATTTACTGTTATGAATCGTTTCTAAATTTCCAATATCTTCTCATTCATCTAATTCACTCTAAATTAATAAACAATCATATACTCCCATAAAATTATACCTCTTTAATGTTTTAAAATCCTTTCTAAAATTACATTAAATTGTTAGTGCTATAAAATGGAGATGTTTACTTATGATTTATCACTACACTACGATGCCTATGCGATTCAACAATGGTAATCGTAGGGTTAGGGCTTTCAAGTAAGTTTTACAGTTTTGCTTATTTATTTCAAATCCAATTATTTCATGCCATCTAAATGTCTAATATTTGTTTCTACCAGTGAATGGTGTGTCGCGCCTCCTACCATTGACATATGCATTCATCATGGTGGTAGGGTTGTAACATCGAATGTACTGTACGATTATTGGGGCGGTGATGAGCTTATGATATGCAATGTTTCAACCGACAATTTAACCTTCGCCACCATTAGACGATTAGTTGTCCAGCATCTAAGTCACTACAATGATGTATTTGCTTACTACTTGCGTGTTCCGAATGTCTCAATGGAAGAACAAGATAGTCTTCGTAAGATAGAACATGATTTCTATGTCGAGGCGTGGCTATCCGATATTCAAGTTGGTCATGCATTGGATATCTACTTGGCTCATCGTCGGTATCCCACCCTCATTGACCCAAATAATCAAAGGTGGCTCGAACGAAGATGGGAAAGAAACGGAATGATAAGTGGACATGTCGAGGCCAATCGAATGGCTGCTTTGATATCAATTCCATCATTAGAATCATGAAGTTATGCAAGAATAATACCACTTTCAGTTACAGTTTTGGACATCATTTATGTTAATCTATATTATGCAAACTATCTAAAGCAATTGACTGAATTTAGCCAATAAGAATCCCTATCCGTATACATGTTTTCTCAAAATCAACCCACATTTTCCAATTTTCCTTTAACAAACATGCTTGAGTATGAAAAATCATATTTTGTTATTTTAATAAAGTATATTTTCACAAAGCCCATATTACACCTTATTTAGTCCATATTAAACCTTAGTTCTAAATGTATATAACTAAATTATAATACCCTTTATCCATACATCTCTTAAAACCTTCAGTTATAATGGCCTTTAGAATCAAGTGTTTAAATCAAACCATTTTCATAAAAAAGGAAAATAAACATATTCGAAATATAACTACATAGCATAAATACTTAACCATCCATTATTCATGAATAAAAAGGATTGGCATTTACACAGTTTTATGTTTCTATGAAGCACATAAGACAAAACGCAAAACATAAAGTCGATATTCCAAGTACATATCGTTAACGATGTCTAATCGGAACAACTGAATATGTGAAACATAGACACAAAGTCGGTAGACTCCTAACACATATGAAAGACTGGAATCAAAACTGGCTTACGACGATTCACTGAAGCTTGGATGTCTGGAATTTTTTCAACAAACTTGAAACGTACCATTTTGTTATCCCACCATTCACACGCCTGAACAATATCCTTCCATCTGCATTTTATAGTGACATGGTTCTTGCTGTTTGGTTTGTCACTGTGTTTTTCAATTTCAACATTCACATAGAACTCCTCTTCCATGTATCTTAAAACTGCGTTATGGTATTGCCACATCTTATGTTTCTTCACAAACTTAAAGTGTATGTTCTGCATGAATATATAGTAAACATATTAAATACAACAAACTGGCCATCAGAAAAAAGTGGTCCAAAATATCATGTAAGTTATACAAGTTATATTTTAAGAGCATATTTCAAACTCTACATTTTATTTAGACCATAAAAATAAATATCTAATAAAAGACTATCAAGTGAAAACATAAAATTTATTGGTAGACGGGCCACTAAATATGTCACGCTACTGATCATCTTCATAAGACACTATACGCAACATTCTAAATATGCTCATCTATTGAACTATATAGTCACATTTAATTCAGGCCATAAATAGTACATGAATATCGTAATGGACTACTTACCAAACGGCCTCTTTGGATGACATACGCCAATACTGGAGCGTAAAAACAGTCTTCCTCATCATCGTGCTGTGTATGGCCATCCCATTCGCACATATGTTCGATTCTCTTTTCTACATTTCAAGGAAAGAAATAAAAAATAAACTAATAAGATTCATAAATTTTTAGTTAACATAAATAAGTATGTATACTTAATAACAATATTTTAGCAAACATACCTTTAGTATCTACTGGGCTTTTCACAAATGGTTTTAGACCATTGAGAACCATACGTTCAACCACCTCATGACGCGTCCCCAACCCATTTTCATCAAATGGCATCAATGCAAGAGAATTGTCAAGTAGGTTAGTAAAAACCATTCTGGTTCCAGGAACCATGTTTTCACCTTCAATTAGTTGCTGCCATCCCTGTTGTTCGAACACATGCACGTTATACGTAACTTCTTCCACTATATGAATCTCACGCCGAGTGACAGTTGCTACTTCGATGCCACCCACAAGAACACGGAAGTGAGGATTGCCGGAGGTTAACCAGAAACCGCGAGGAATGACCTGCGTTTTATAAATTTTTTTAAAAAATTATTTTTCACCAAACAGTTTTGTTATAATAAGATTTCGAATTAATGTATAATATGTAAAGTAAATAAGTTATGAATTACCGGCCCTTCTTCAACCTGTTCAAGAGTAATCATGCATCTCCGCTGTCTATAACCTACATCGGCCAGGTCGTATCCATTGCATTCGTAACCGGCATTGTTGTACGCCGTGACATAGTACAAGTCCTGTTCTTCACGAATAAAATGCAACATGGCTATGTTTCGGTAATTGCTGTCCTCTAAAAAGTGTTTCCACTCATGTGAATACAACGTTAGATTACCACGAATCATTTTCCAATACACCTTATGTTTTGTTCCCATATTGTGGATCAAATATATCCACCGGTTCTGTGGGTACAATCTTTCTTTAAAGAACGTTGGAAGTATCTGTAAGTGAAATCGTATATAAAATTTAAGTTACACTACAAAAGTTATAACGTATATAAGCATTCCAAATATAAAATACCTGTTGTGTTTTGATGTTTCTTTTGTTTGCGTCGACCAAAAACTGAATGGCCATTGTATTTAGTCTGTTACAATAACCTTTACATTGTCAATATATTGTATAACCTAACAAAAGTGAATAATCCAAAAAAAATAAACATAACCACAAACATCGCCTATTTGAGTAAGCTACTTATAATTACATTAAAGACCTATATGAACGAATACGCTAATAATGCACCATTGTCTGTTTTATGATTATGTATCATTATGATTCATTATTTTGAATATATGTTTACCACATTATCAAATTGACCATTGCTAACTTATGATAAACTTTTGCCTAAACATAAACTCATAAATACAATAAATGTAACAAATTCTGTCGAAGCAGAAATGTAATAAAACCATAATCAAACATCATTATTTAGTTCGTTCAACAGGAATGTCTTTTACTGATAGTTAGCCATGTATCACGTTTCGAGACATCAATACTCATATACTACTTTCACACATCAATAATGCCTAAAATAACCATGAAGTGTATAAGAGCATAAATATATACTATTCAGTGTAGTTTATTAATGAAATGGCAACATATCTACTCGAGCGAAAAAAAAATGTTCCTCATTAGAACAACCTTTACATTGTCAACATATTAGAGCCTTAAACAATGAATAGTTCAACAAAATAAACATAAACACAAACATCGCCTATTTCTGTAACCTACTTATACTTATAAATTCAACCTACCTTTTATGAATACGCTAATAATTGACTATTTTTACTTTCAAGTAATAAACTATGATTATGATCAATCACTTTTAGTATATGGCTAACACATTATCAGTTGATCATTTATAACTTAACATAAACTTTTGCGTAAACATAAACTGATAAATAGAATGAATCTAACAAATTGTGTGCAAGTAGAAATGTAATAAAGCCACAACCAAGCATCATTCTTTAGTTTGTTTAACAAGAATGTGTTTTAGTCAAATTTAGTCATGTACCACTTTGGAAGACATCAATACTCATATACTATCAATACTTCCTAAAATAAGCATGAAGTGTATAAGATCCGATGTCTATACTATTCATTGTAGTTGATTAATGAAGGGCCGGTATATCTACTTCAATCATATCAGCCATCGTTAACCAAATATATAAACAAAGCCCATAATATACTCACTCGACTTATAGAGCCTAAAATAATGAGGATTGACCACATGCAATTATTTTTATAAACTTTGCTAATCACTCAATATCGGATAGCCACGCCCGTTCGAATCGTTGTTAGAAACATATAGTGATCTAAGATATATGAAAAAAGAAAAAAAAAAAGTACCTGTTGATGTGACGGTTCTAAGTGATGAACCGATGATGAAGATGCCGGTTATAATTTGTGAGAGATAATGAGTTGTGTTCATCCCTTTAATACACAATCAATGTGATGATATAGGAAGTATAACCAAGTGCAAGATTTTTCTTTTGTGTAATGATTATAGAAAGTCTAACAAGCAAACTATTAAAATAAGGATTTTATGTATTGCCAAGTTTGTCATTTCATTTATGATGTGTTTCTCTAAACAAAATATTATGTACACATGCAATTATAAGTTATTCATTAAATCTTATACTAAAATACTACAAAATAAGTATTGACTTAAAGTGATATGTTTCAATCTACATTTTAAATGTAAAAAGAAATCTTATCATTTCCTTAAAACTCAAATAGTTGATGGTCTACATATGAATGATCAAGATCACTACACCAATTTCAAATTATATTGTGTTCTTCTTATTTCAAGAATAACCAATGATTCATCCAAAATATTTGAATATAATAATCATTTTTGTATTTTATTCTTTATAGTTTTTTCATTCATGATTTTACATTATTTTTTATGTTATACAATGGTTCGTTTAAATTGTGTTAATACCTTCATTTTTTATTACTATACATACATGATTTGCCCCATATACCCGAACGAAATAATCATACTTTTCATAATAATTGCATTAAAAAACCATGATTTATTAAAAACCATTATACCACAGTCATATTATTGATTGACTGTTCGTAAGTAAAACGTTCATGCCTTTACATAATGATTAAAAGCAGGTGAGCATTAAAAAAAAGACAAGTATATTCTCAAATATGAAGACTCCGATGAAGATATTGACAAGAAGGATAGTACAAGTGACGATGGTGTGTGGATTAATATAAATGATCTACCCTACGCTTCTCTTAATGTTCGTGCTTTTGACATCTTATTTAAGGATATTGCCGAAGAAGATTTTCAAGATTCTGACATTTCATAGTGTCCCATCTGACGATGGTGAAGATGATTTGTAAGATTTCATTGATGACGAAGACCAAGATGATTATGATAAATCTACCGATGATGATTAGTGATTGCCAATATGATTTTTGTTTATCTCTATAATATTGTTTTGGTGTTTTAGAAATTATTGATCTAAGCCATAATACAATGAGTTGTTGTTTCTATCTTGGGACTCCTAATCACTTTGCAATAAAAGGTTTTATTTGAAGAATTATTTATACACATTTTCACACAAATAAATCATATTGTTTTTTATATGAATGATCGATGAATACGCATATGATTTATTGTTTGTTTTTTTTTTACAAAATTGTGTCCGTTGAATGGAAATTTGAATAGTAAAATCATGCAACGACTAAAGTATTAGGGAAAATGAAGCTTATTAATCAATTTGCACAAATTCGTAATTACAATATATATCATATTATTTTTTTTAGTTAACATCCACTTAACAAGTAATTAACAACCAAAAAACTCATTTAAAGTATTATATTGTAATTGCCCAACCCAACAAGTCCATTAATAATCAATTGAATCTCACTTTTAAATGTACAAAAGCCAGGCCCATGAGAACCATTCCACCATTCCAAACGAAGCCCATTAGGTCAGTCTTGTGGTATTCAATGAAAAACTATATAAAAGGGAAAATAATAACAACCCACTACGTATCTTTACGATGGCATCATCAAACCCTAAAACCTTTCAAGACACAAAGTCACATGCGGCTCACAAGAATTCAAAGTGCGAAGAACCAACCGTAGCTGGAAAAAAAGATGTGAAGCAACCGAAGGAGGAGGATGAGGTACGTGATGGACGTAGTAAACACAAAAATACCAAAGTGGACGATGCTTTGAAGTTTCTTGTATCAGTTTTTGAAGAAGGTGAACCTTCTCAAATTAATAAAGGTATCTCATATAAGTTTTCTACTATATGTCTTTTAAATAAAATTATTTTTTCATATGAGTATATTAAGTGCATCTACTTTTGATTTCATAGATGAGTTAGATGAATCCATTTTTCTGGACTGGCTCAAACTAAATGTTGGGGATCCTCAAGAGTCGCAAAAAGTTCTCAACGGCGTTAAAAAGAAGATTGAAAAAACAGAAGCTATGATTAACCAAGTACGTGCAATGGGTCTTGAGTTAACGGATGACTACTTTGTGGATTTAAACTTCTTCAGCGATGAAGAATGAAATGTCATCACATGAGGATATGCCGTACACAAGTATCGTTGCTTTCAGTTTCACAAATAAATGTAAAATGGATTCTAAAGTTGTTTCATGATTTTATGTTATGATGTTACCCAATTGTATTGTGGTTAATAATATTTTAAAGATTATTGGTATCAAGTCTATTTATTTTATTATTAACTATTCATTAATTGCCAACCAATATCACTATAAACATAAACGCTTATTTTAGGAATCTATTATAATTGCCAATCAACATTAATATAAATACACAATATTTCACATCAGTTATAAAACAGTTTTTATATCTTAATAAATGCTTTTAATACACTACTAAATTTGAATTTAAAAAAACACATCTATTAATACATAGCATTTTATATGTGAATCATGATGTCATATTCACGCCTCTAAACTGCGTTTTTCTTCTATACCCTACAAAAATTACCAACGCGTTTACGATGGATCAACACAAACAAACAAATGTGATAAAACGTAACAAAGAGGTGTGGATCAGTAACAAAACTCAACCTTGAAACCAAACACTCGAGATGTCAGAAACAATCACTCCATCTTCCAACAAAAGAGTATTAAAATAAGGATTATATTTATTGCCAATGTTGTCATTTAATTAAAGATGTTTTTGTGTAAAGAAAGTATTTTCTAGGCAAGAAATTATAAGTTATTCATTAAATCTTATACTAAAATACTACAAACTAAATATAGATTTAAATTGATATGTTTCAATGAACATTTTAAAGGTCATTGAAATCTTATCATTTCCTTAAAACTCAATTTTTTTATGCTCTATATATAATGTATATATATAAAAAAAACAATTAAAACATGAACTTTAGCCTTTAACCTTCAATCAACACATATCAAATACCCAAATATTCGGACTAAACAAAGTTCATGCACCAGTAAGCGATGCGTTATTCCAAATGCATTATGATCCAAAACCAAACATAGTTCTAACGCATTACAAATGCGTACAAAACAACCAAAAAATAAATAAAACACATAAAACTTAGTGTTTTTTATGCCGACAATGCATAAACACTAAAATTTTAATCAACACATATCAAAGATTGGAATAAGCACAGGAAACTCTGGATCAACTGTTTCATCCAAATCTGTCATAAAATCTACAAGCTGAAACCTTAGCATTTTCTCTTTGCGGAAACGGCACTTCCTGTTAATTTGCTTCCATTTGTCATTGGCAATCATGGTAACAAGGTTCTTTTGAAGCTTACGTCTTGGTTTCTTTTTGTGTCTTTGAACATTCAGATTCACATTGAACTCCATATCTCCGTGACGAACAATTGCAGTGTCATACGTGAACAAATCAACCTTATCAACAAAAGACGCAGGTACGGTCTGTCATTAAAATAAACATCGTATCAGCTAATATATGTATAATACAAACGTTTCAACACATGCGAAAGTGACATCTACACTAAATTATACCTACTTACCAATCTGTTACTATCAGTCACGTAAGCAGCCAAAGGAGTATAAAAACATCCCTCTTCATTATTATGACGCTCATGTCCTTCCCAATCGCATATATGGAACATCCTTTTATCTGTTTTACAATGCAATATTTATGGTATAAAAACATATATTAGCATTTTTACGAAACTATGTAATCAGGCAAATATATAAGATAACATACCTTTGTCGAGTGGATCTCTCACGATTGGATGAACAGCATTCAATTTTGTTCTTGGGATGTTCTCAAACAGTAGACCAAGACCATTCTGTGCAAAAGAAATGAGACCCACAGAATTTCCACCAAGGTTTGTCAAAGCAATTCTCTTTCCCATGTTGAGGTGTTGAGTCTCAACAACTGCAGCCCAGCCGTCTCCATAAAACAAGTTCCCATATTTTGGAGGTTTTGATGTTCCTGGAACTCTTTTGCGACGATGCATAACAGTTGCTAAAAACATTCCACAGACCTTTACATCGTATTCATTACTAACAATATCTTGCAAAAAGTCTCCGGGAAGCAACTACGTAATTTTTTTTTCAATTTCATGTTAGTAACAATACGATACATATATGGGAGATTCATATAACGTATAAGTCATATCAACTACTCTTAGTTACAAGACATTAAAAAATCTCACGTGGCTTGCATCATATATGTGGAATATGGTGCAAGACACATCAGATTTTTTAATGTGTTGTAACTAAGATTACTTGATATGACATATCAACTGCTCTTACCGGAGATGTTCCAATATCTGTTCCGATAGTGACCAGGCATCTCATTTGCCTGTTGCCAATCTCCCTTTCATTATAACCTCCACATTCCCATCCAGCCGCATCATACCCAGTTACGTAATACGTATTATCTTCTTCAAGTATAAAGTGCAATGTCTCCACATTCATGTAACTACTGTCTTTCACAAAAGCAGTCCACTCATCACCCTCAATTTGGTAATGCTTTGCTGAATCTTGATGAATCCATACTTTGTGTTTCGTCCCTCGATTATGTATCAAGTATAACCATGGAGAGCCATTATAAAAACTATCCGTAAAGAGAGACGGGAGACGCTGCAAATACGAGTAATTGTGTCACTAAACATTATATATATATCCATATAAGTTATCAAACGGTATCAAAACAAAGTGAAATAGATTGGAAATTAAGATTGAAGTATCATACCTGTCGTTTGGCGAATTTTGTTTTGTTTGCGGTAAAGACAAACTGAAGAGTCATCCTACAAGTTGATCATTCAAATCAAAACACTTTGAATGAATAATAAAACATCTCATAATACAACGAAACAAATTTTGAACAAGAATTAATCTCTTTGAGTAACAACGGCAAACATAAACGGACGATCAATCTTATCCAATTATCATTATAACCAATACGTTTAAACATAATCATTAATGTCACAATACAAATAAAAAGGATAGATCAACAAGTAATATTGTTATGCATAACTAAAGTATACTTCCTATAACTGAATAATTATATGTCAGAAAATGGTGTACTTCATTGTTGCATAACTAATCTACATCCTAAATAATTATAATCTGAGGAACAACAAACAAATAACACAATACTATTAGTGTTTTCAAAATGCCTTAGTATTCATGCCTTATGTAGGGTAATCCTTTTACATAATAGTTTCAGTTACAAACTTGCATGCACAGTTGTATCATTAAACATACATGAAGATAGTTTATAGCAAGATAAATTGAATCACAACCATCGCAAACATGTTTCAACTACCTAAGATAATGAAAACAAATGTAACAAACTAATACTTTTAAAAAAAGTTTCTTTGTATTCGTTACTTACATTATAATCCAAATTAAGTTAATAAGAAAAGGTTCATTATTATGTTTTTTTTTTTTTTTGATTTTGTAAGATCGTTACCTGCTTTCTTCACTTTGATCGTACCAGTTGATGACCAATGATTGTGGTGTCTTATAACCATAGTGCGCCTGTTAATATAACCACCTTCATATACTTTCATATGTTGAAACAACAAATCATTTCCTTTCTAAAATACACGCACAAAATCTCCCATAGACTTAAAATATTTGTTTGTTAAACAAATAATGCCCAATCTTCTCCCAATTAATTGTTTTGATTGGGTAACTAACGCTTCATGTCTAAAAATAAATTTTAACATACTAACCCAACATTTGTTAAGTTTCTACAAACAAAATAACTAAGTTTTTTCTAACAATTTACTTTCATAAGTCTATATTTGTGCTTATATAGTCATTAATATTGACATTATTATAAATGTACAAACACTGTCCACGTTATTGTGGTTTTGTGAGAATCATCTATGTAATTTTTTTGTATACACTTTGTCTATAAATAGTGACGGAAAGTATCACATTATTGACAAACACAACCTTTAAGAATATGTTCCGTAAATGGCATCATCTAAAGAAAAAACGTTTGTAGAAATGTTTAAAAAATTAGCATTCAAAGACTCTAATGATGATTGCCACACCTTAGTTTCGGTGCAAAAGAAAACCGATGTTAACAATGAAGTTGTGCATGAAAACCAGCAAGCAAAAAATAAAGTTGTCAATGATCCAAGTGAAGCATCCAAATCATCAAATGTGGAATTTGATGATAAGTCATTTAAGTCATCTCAATTTGAAGAAGGTGACTCCTCCAAAGAATATGAAGGTACTGATCTATAATTTTAAGTTTATACTTTAAACGTATGTGAAGCTGCTGTATACATATATTTCACTATTTTCAGATGTGTTCGACCCGGAGGATATTGTCGACTGCCTAAGATTTAATGTTGGCGACGTTGAAGAATGTCAGAAATTTCTAACCAATTTGATGTCGAAGATAAATAAGGCAAATGAGTTAGTTAGTAAACTTCGTGCAATGGGTCATCATATAGACGACGACTATATGGTTGACCTAAACATCTTCGATGACGAATGAATTGTTGTTAATATTCAAGATGTAATGTGCAACATAAATTTTTGTCATAATCATTGCAGTTTAATTTATTGAATAAGAGATTAACTCTCACTTAATTTGTGTAACGAGCTTATTCTTTATGTCTGTTGAATTGGATTATCTTCAATCACATTAACTTTGTACATTAATATTGATTGCGCCAATTAACCTTTACATCAATTGCGGTTACTATAAATAAATGTTATTGATTGGAATTAATTATAAGCTATTCATTGAGAGTATAATGTAAAGTATCATTACCAAAGATGTTTTAAAATTCAAATACATTTTATGAGGCTTCTCACATAAGCTTTTGATGTATACAAATCCACAAATTCCTTATCTTTTTACACACAAATTGCAGTCAAGCATATAACTATGAATGATGAAAATACTCCATCAAATGCGAGAAAACGTAGATCTCAAATACTGGCTTCTAAGAAACCCAAAAATGGAAGAGTATCGTTGACAGAATTATTGAATTGTAAGATTATATTCTGCATTTTATGGAAAATGTATATTTAACATATGTGTTTCTAACTTTTAAGTGTTCATGCATTAGATGATCCCCTTAATGTAAGTGCCAATACATTTTCTTTTTCAAATACAACTGCAACATCAGGAACGAATTCAGGTATGATGATTGTACCTCATTAAAAACTATGTTAATGTTTAATACGTTATTATACGCTATGCTTTAAATTTGTTAAAAACTAATACCATGTTAATACCTTATGCATTTCACTATCCTAACGTTTATAGGTTCACCTGAATTGTCGACACGCACTCAACCATCGATGAATCAAAGGATTCCGCTTTTGGACGTGACTAACAGTTAGTTATTAATTTTTATTCAAATATCAACCAAATTATGTCAAAACTACCTGAATGATACTTAACGTTGGTATTTGAATGTAGGAAGTAATGTTCAGGTTAGACGTTCTGTATTGGGAAACAATACTCAAGCATCTTCTTCACAAAACGGTAAAGTAGAAAGTTAATATTTGTATCAATTTATTTTAGTATAAGTATTTGAATGTTTACAATGTTGCAGGTGCATGTCATTTTGGAATTTTAAATCAAATAACACCCCAATCTGTGAATACTCCAACTCATTTAAATTCTGGACAAACTTCAACGTTTACACATCAAGTTTATGGTACATATGTGTTTATTTATACATTATTCTGGTGATATGTTAAAAAAAATTACTTTCGAATTACATGTTTTGAAATGTCTATATTATTGCAGAAAGTAATACTCCGCATTCCAGGCCATTACATCCTAATGAAAATCTATCTGAGAATAGAACTCCTTCAACATTCGGTAACACTTATTGTCTTTTACTTATTACTCATCAATATTAGTTATATACTTCATGCGAAATCAGTTTATATTCCATGTTATACTTTAACCACTCTAAACTTATAAGTACATCGCGTGTGAAAGTTTAATCATTTATTGAACTGTCATAATGTGATTGCAATCATCTTCAAAGTTTTTACTTAATCTCAGTCGTGACTAATAGCTACTTATTATTTAGTGTATTATACAACAATCATATTTTGTGAACAAATCAACGATTGCTATGAAAACGTTTGTATTTGAATGTAGGAACCAATATTCATAAGGACAAGTCCGTATTAACAAACAATAACCACGCACCTTCTTCACATCTAGATAAAGTAGAAAGTAAATCTTTTGATCAAATTAATTCATTTCAAGTCATTTTATGTTTACAATAAGATACTAAACTTTATTACTATTTCGATTAGTATGTTATCGCATATATTGTTACACTACGATACTAAACTTTATTTTTGTACTTAGGAATTAATACTCTCACAACAAATGTTCATCACCCAACTCCGGTTGCTACACTACGTAAACGACAATCCCCACTTACTAATGTTTCAACAGGTACTTCACCATAAATAACCATATTATGTTTTAGCTTCGTTTCATAATATACTTAAAGTTTATAATAGGTAACCTGTTTTTATTTTTTCAGTTAGTTTTCAAACACCTTTGGTTCGTCAAAATTATCAGCGTTCCAGACAAACCATAACGTCGGTTGGTAAAAGTACCATTCCTACATTACCAAGACACAATTCAACAGACGAAGCAGCAGAATCATCAAGAAGAACAAAGAAGTCTAAAAGACCAAGTTTATCATCTCGCACGCCAATTCTTTTTAATCTTGATGATGATGGGAGAGTTAGAAAAGTATACGACAAATACGTCGGTGTATCTGAAGGTATTAGTAAACCTTATATTGCTATCATTGAACAATACTAACGACTTTTATGCCACACAATTAACTAATAGCCTTAACGTTTCTTCCAGAATATTACGACCATGGCGATCCTACATTCGAGTGTACACACTGTCATGCTATGGTATGGGAAGCTGAAGCAAGAACTGGAAACTCTAATCCAACAAATAAAGCTTATAGCATATGCTGTCAAAAGGGAAAAGTTTTTGTTCCACAAGCACCACCTGCTCCAAAACCATTAGTTGATCTATTTTTTAATAATGACACAAAAAGTCAGAATTTCAAAAACAACATTAGAACATACAATAGTATGTTTTCTTTTACTTCAATGGGTGGGAAGGTGGATGATTCAATAAACACAAAAGGACGTGCTCCTTATGTTTTTAGATTACATGGTCAAACCTACCATAAAATTGGTAGTTTACTTCCTGAGGAAGGTGTTCCTCCAAAATTCTGCCAGTTGTATATATATGACACACAAAACGAAACAGAGAATAGAGTAAAAGTACTAAGGTATGTTGTCCGTTTCATTGTTTATAGACGTGTGTATAGACATTTTGTTGTAAAACTTAATATGTTGACAATATTTTTTTTAAATGTTTTTTTTACTGTCTTAACCAGCGGTTCTTCTTCTACGTCCTCTGAACGTTCTAATTCAAAGAATCCGATCGATCGAAACATTATCAGCGAAGTCAAAGATGTTTTAGATGAATCAAGTGATTTGGTCAAAACATTTAGAAGGGCACGTGACCGCTATGCAGAAAACAACGATGACAATATTAGAATAAAGCTGGTGGCAAAGCGTGGTAAGGATGGACGGCAATATACTATGCCAACTGCAAATGAAGTTGCTGGTCTTATTGTGGGCGATTTTGATACATGTGTGGAGGACAGGGATATTGTTATAGAAAAGTTTTCTGAAGGTTTGCAGCGTATCAATATTTTTCATCCTATGTATCTTCCTTTGCAATACCCATTGTTGATGCCCTGTGCACAAGATGGATATTATTTAGGAATACCACATAGGAAGAAATCGGGAGAACCGGCCACTGAAAAGGATGACAAAACAGTTACAATGCGACAGTGGTTTGCCTATCAGATTATGGACCGTCCTAATACAGAGAATTTATTTGTCCGTGGAGGCCGTTTGTTTCAGCAATTTCTTGTGGATGGTTACATTATGGTTGAGACAGAACGTTTGTATTTTCATCGCTCCAAACAGTCAAAACTGAGGTGTGACACGTACACAAATGTCCGTCAAAGCATTGCTGATGGAAATACACAGGCATTCTCAATTGGAAAGCCAGTAGTTTTGCCTTCTTCATTTACCGGTGGACCAAGGTACATGCAGCAAAATTATATGGATGCCATGGCATTGTGCAGATGGTATGGTTGTCCAGATTTGTTTATAACGATAACATGCAATCCTAAATGGCCTGAAATTGAAAGATATATGCGAGACCATAACTGTGAATCTTCAGACCGGCCTGATGTGCTTAGTCGAGTTTTTAAACAGAAACTTGACCAATTGATAAAGGATGTCAAAGAGTTGCGTTTGTTTGGCCGTATTCAAGCGGGTATACTTTTATTTTATTCCACTTTCCACATTTACTTTTTCTATAGTTTATTAACATAATACGTTAGATTATCCTATTTAAAGGTGGCGCATTAACTTCAACAATGTACAATGTTTGAATGCAGTTGTATACACAGTTGAATTTCAGAAAAGAGGACTTCCGCACGCACATGTGTGTTTGTTTTTGCATAAGGATGACAAGGTGCCGAATGCTGAACATATTGACAAACACATATCCGCTGAGATACCAGATCCAGATGAAGATCCCGATTTGTACAAATTGGTTTCGGATTTCATGATGCATGGTCCATGTGGTGATGACAACGAGCATCAGGTCTGCATGGTTGATGGCAAATGTACTAAGCATTTTCCAAAAAGATTCATACAACAAAGTTCTGTCGACTCGGAAGGCTATCCTATTTATAAAAGGCGTGATAATGGGAAGCATGTTGTTAAGAGTGGACATAAGTTGCATAACGGTTATGTTATACCGTATAATGCGACGCTTCTTAAACGTTATCAATGCCACATTAATGTTGAGTGGTGCAATCAGACCGGATCAATCAAATATTTGTTTAAATATATAAACAAAGGTCCCGATAGAGTATCGGCACAGTTGTACGAACCAGCTAACACGAGTGAAGGTCAAGAAAATGCTAAACCTGTAGACGAGATTAAGGCTTTTTATGATTGTAGGTACCTATCAGCATGTGAAGCTGCATGGAGAATGTTTAGCTTTGAGATTCATTATAGAACTCCATCTGTAGAACGGCTCTCATTTCATCTTGAAGGCGAGGCACCAGTTGTGTTTCACGAGAACTCTGACCTTGAAACCGTTATTCACAAGCCGACTGTTGGTGCATCTATGTTCCAGGCCTGGATGAAAATGAATGAAGAGTATCCACCAGCGAGAGCCTTAACATATGCTGAGTTTCCTACGAAATTCGTCTGGAATTCACGAAACAGAATTTGGACAAAAAGGAAACAAAGATATGCTATTGGGAGAATTCATAATGTGCCAATCTCAACCGGCGACGCTTACTATTGTAGAATGCTACTAAATAGTCAAAAAGGATGTCGAAACCACGATGAAATAAAGAAAATTAACGGCATAGTGTATCCTACTTACAAGGATGCTTGCTATGCAGCTGGTCTTTTAGAAGATGATCGGGAATATATTCAAAGTATTAAAGACGCAGCACATTGGTCTTCCGCTGACCATTTACGGGACCTGTTTGTTACATTGCTTTCACAGCGGGAACTTGACGCACCATTGAATGTTTGGTTACAGACTTGGCATTTGCTATCAGAAGATGTCGAATATAAACGGGGTATTTTGTTAGGAATTCCAGGTACACATAACAACTTTTCTTTCTTACTATATTATTATATAGCAACAGAATAATAATGTTAAAACACTCTAACTATTACTTTGTGTTACAATGTATTTTTTAATAACTTAGCTAAATTTGTTACAATACATTATTTAATTATGTTCAAACACTACTATAAGTGGAAACATTTTTAATATACAACCTGCTGCTCATATCAGTTACTTACATGTAGGCTTGCGACTTAGTGACGATGAGAAAAAAAATGTTTGTTTGTCCTGGATTGAACAACTTATGCAATCCAGAGGAAGTAGCTTGAAGCGTTTTCCTGAGCTTCCTTACCCAGACGACACATACGTAACTGAATTTGGAAACAGACTTATATACGATGAGTTACAATATAACCCATCAGAGTTACAGTCAGAATACGAAGCACTGTATGCAGCGTTAACCAGTGAACAAAGGACCGTGTTCGACACCATTATGACATCCGTTGAACAAGGAAGCGGTGGCACTTATTTTGTATACGGTTACGGAGGTACTGGCAAGACATATTTATGGAGAACACTTGCTGCGGGTATTAGAAGAAAGGGTGATATAGTAATAAACGTTGCATCAAGTGGTATTGCATCTTTATTGATGTCAGGAGGCCGGACAGCGCATTCCAGGTTCCATATCCCTATAAATATTGATGAGACGTCTACTTGCTCAATATCTCCTCAAAGTGACCTTGGAAGGCTGTTAAAAAATGCAAACTTATAGTTTGGGACGAAGCCCCAATGACAAATAAACTATGTTTTGAGGCTTTAGATAGGACTTTGAGAGATGTACTACGTAATAGCAGGTACGACACATCTGATAAGCCATTTGGTAACATGACTGTAGTATTTGGTGGTGATTTTAGGCAGGTGCTTCCCGTTATTCCAAAGGGTTCACGGTCGGACATTGTCGGTGCGTCCTTAAAGCAATCGTATTTGTGGGATAACTGCAAGGTTTTAAAATTAACCGCCAACATGCGTCTTACAGTTGGATCACGACCTGAAGATGTAAATGAGATTAAGGAGTTTGCAGAATGGATACTTAAAGTAGGAGATGGAGAGCTTGGCGGAGCAAATGATGGAGAGGTTTTGATCGATATACCGGACGACATTTTGATACATGAAACTGATCAACCGGTACAATCTATTATTGATTTCACTTATCCAAACCTCTTGAATCACATACATGATCCATCTTACTTTCAAGAAAAGGCGATTCTTGCTCCTACGAATGAAGTGGTTGATACTATAAACGATCATTTGCTCAATACGTTTCCTGGCGAGGAAACGGTTTATCTAAGTTGTGATAACATAGATAAAACTGAACGTGGCTCTGCCATAGATCACTCCGTTTTTTCACCAGAATTTATCAACGGACTTAAATTCTCGGGTGTTCCAAACCATAGGCTTGCATTAAAAGTAGGTGTCCCAATTATGTTGCTCAGGAACATTAACCAATCTCAAGGATTATGTAACGGGACAAGACTTCAAGTTACTCGGTTAACAAGAACTTCTATTCAAGCCCAGATAATTAATGGAACGCATTTTGGAAATAAGGTTATTATACCAAGATTGAAAATAACTCCGTCGGATAAACGTTTACCTATGAAGATCGTCAGAAAACAATTTCCTGTGTCTGTCTCATTTGCCATGACGATAAACAAGAGTCAAGGACAATCCCTTTCAAAAGTTGGTTTGTACCTTCCACGTCCTGTTTTCACACACGGACAATTATATGTGGCTCTTTCACGTGTAAAAAGTAAAAAAGGGTTGAAGGTTGTTATTTCGGATGCAGATGGTCATTTAACCAAGTCTACCACAAATGTAGTCTACAAAGAGGTTCTCCAGGATCTATGACAAACTAATAACAGGTATGCACTAATAAACATACTTTTTTATTTTATACGTTTTTTTTACGTATTCTAACATACAAAGTCCTTTTGGTTACATTTTTTTGTTCTATATTAATAGGTGCTTCCATTATGTTAATTGGGTTATCACTCAATTATCGCTGTCTACATACGTTTGCTTCTCATGACCATCAAGAATCAACTACGAGTGCATAGACATTTATTAGATCCGTGAAATCATATCGCACAACCCATTAATGTTAATATGTACAAACATTGTACTCTTTCATATTATTCAATTAATAATTAGTATTAACTTCAAATATAATGTTTTTTGATTTATGATATATTTGCTCATTTGTTCGACGTCATCAAAAATTTGTTTTTAGAATAATCTCTTCTAAAACCCCGTGGATTCCACGGGTCTATAAGCTAGTTTATAATAATTAAAAGTATATATTTATGAAATATATGAGTTCATTAATTATCATTTTCATAAATTTAGAAGGGTAACCCTTTTATTATTACTAATTTCATATTGCGATACAGTTGATGTGGAGAGACCAAATTCGAATGTCATTGCCTTAAATACTTGAGGATACTAAAGTCACCAGCTAGAGGAGAAAACTAAGCATTTGATATTTTTTTTTTTTTTTTTTTTTTTTTTTTTTTTTTTTTCCGGAAAAGATAGTTAAACTTAACTTCCAACTGAGGCCTATGCAAAAACAATTTCTCGATTAAAAGGATCAACCTTTTTTGAATATTTAACGTCTTACTGTTAAGTTTTCTCAATCTATGTCCAAAACACATATTAGTCCACCTCAAACTACACAAATCTATCTTTAAATCCAAACACTCTCTTCTCCAACTTCAATAACGTACCCTAAGCCACCTACAACATAGCCACCCATCGCCGCCATCACTCCCAACCCTACTCACCACCGTCACCATTGCCAACCTTACCAACCACCGCCGTCACCATCAACCTAATCAAATATCACCACCACCACCACATATTCCTATGTTATTATCAGTTAGGCTAAATGAAAAAGACATATTTAGTAACAAAACTAGGGTTAATATTTAGGAAATTTAACAAAAACACGTTAAACATTCATTGTATTTGTCTTTAGAGCTTAAGTACGATTATTAAAAAAATGTCAATGATAAGATCGCGATTTATGTCTGTTTTGATAAAATTACATAACATACAAAAAACACTGCATGATATACTAGACGAGTACCCGTGCATAGCAACGAGATTTTTTATAGCGGTAGATAGTTTATTGATAAAAAAAAAAATTATAGGTTATAAATGAAAAATAATAAAAGTTTGAAGATTTGAGAATTAAACATAATGTTTTGAAACCCGGTTCGACCCCGGTGGTTCAACCGGCTGAACCGTTTTGCGTGAAAAATGAGTCGATTTAAACCTGGTCAACTTGCTAGGTTGGGTCGAAAACGGGTCAAATTAAACTGGGTCAACCCGCCGGGTTTGAATAGTCCCGGGTCAACCCGGTTTGTGTTTTATTTGGTTGTATTTAATTTGATAGATTTGTTTTTAATTGGTTGTACCATGTAAATAAATCATTGTACTTTTAAGTAATTGATAATGTTTTGAAACCCGGTTCGACCCGGTTGGTTCAACCGGTTGAACCATTCCGGGTGAAAAATGAGTCGATTTAAACCTGGTCAACTTGCTAGGTTGGGTCGAAAACGGGTCAAATTAAACTGGGTCAACCCGCCGGGTTTGAAGAGTTCCGGGTAAACCCGGTTTGTGTTTTATTTGGTTGTATTTAATTTGATAGATTTGTTTTTATTTGGTTGTACAATGTAAATAAATTATTGTACTTTTAAGTAATGGATAATGTTTTGAAACCCGGTTCGACCCGGGTGGTTCTACCGGTTAAACCGTTCCGGTCGAAAAATGGGTTGGTTTAAACTTGGTCAACTTGCTAGGTTGGGTCGGAAATGGGTCAAATTAAACCGGGTCAACCCGCCGGGTTGAAGCGTCCCGCGTCAACCCGGTTTGTGTTTTAATTGGTTGTATTTAATTTGGTAGATCTGTTTTTAATTGGTTATAAAATGTGAATAAATCATTGTACTTTTAAGTAATGTGGTGTTTTAATAAGAGTATTAATTACATTTCACCTTTCTCTCTCATTTGACCATTATTGAAAACTCAACATTTCTTGAAAACTCAACATTTTAATTGTTGACCATTTTTCCATTATATGTAGTAAAGATATACACTTAACATTTATTCAAGCTAAATATCGTAACAATAATTTATATGACTTATAACGATTTATATACCATACACTTATGTATTCGCAAACAATTGTACATTAGTGTAACAGACAGTGCCACGGAAATAATATTAAAAATAAGCTATGTATATACTAGTATTAAAGAAATACTAGCAGGATACCCGTGCGATGCGGCGGCGGGTACCATGTGACTAAATTTTTTGACGAATAATTGTTATTTTGTTTTGGGCTGTAGGATTTCAGATTTATATTTCAAAAGCTTAATTAGATTGTACTTTGTGGTTAAATAGTTGTATATTTTGGTAAATAAGTGAATTAAATTATGTATTAATTGTATGTCTTGAATAGTGTTTTGTTTTATTTGTACATTGTGCTTAGCTAGTTGTATATATTGGTAATAGGGTGTTTTAAATTATGTATTAATTGTATTTAAGAAATGTTATTTGCTTAAAATCAATTGTATTTTACATAGTTGTACATTATGTTTTATAAGTAGTATTTTACTTAAAATTTAATTTAAGAAATCTTAAAATAATAAATATGAGAGAGGGTCTTATATGCTTAATAAGTAGTATAGATATAGAATGCGGTACGTAACAATAAATTAAGTGGTATTTTGGTGATTAGTCACTTACAGAATAAAATGATTAAACATCATCTTATCTTATAAAACATGTAATTTATGTATTTCATGCAATATTAATTATTTTTCATAACTGTAAACTAATTAATTAAAATTAATTAATTAATTAATTTATATATTTTTTTAGAACGGCTAGTTAATAGTTAGTCGTTCAAATTGTGTAGTGACATCCAAGTGGACAGTATGCCTTCCGCGAACTTTCGCCTTTAGGGAATAAACCCCACTCTTTTTTTTTCTGCTTCACCTAAGAACTATTAACTTTATTAAAGTTTATTCATTCTCATTGATATATTTATAAAGATTTTTGTAACTTGTGCCCTAGGGGTACCTAGAGGCACAAGTTAAGCATAACAAAAGTACAAAAAGTACTCAGGGACCTATTTTCGTGGGTCAAATAGTATTTTTTGTGTGTTTAACTTGTGCCCCTAGAATACAAGTTGGAAAAACCTTATTTATAATTATTATGATTTTTGTTGTAAATAATTATTAGGGTAAATTAGGGGTGGCAATTCTCGACACGACATGAAGTTAAACAGGTTTGGATTGAGGATAAACAAGTCTGGGTCAAAAACATGTCAACCCGTCTAACCCGTTTAATAAATGGGTCGTGTTTGGGTTGAGTAAATATTAAACAGGTCAACCCGTGAACCCGTTTAAGTATGTAAGACTCTAAAAATAAAATATATAACATGCCTTTTTATGTTGGATGTGGTTTAAATGGATTGTGTTATGTACTTAATACGTTTGAATTATGATTATACCTTATATATCATTGAAATTGACGCTTATAACTGAGAAAATTGTTGTAGAGTTATTTCTCTATTATTTTTATCATATTTTAAATCGTTATATTATTTCTGCATTTAAACTAGTTATATCAACAAATCACCAACCTTATTCACTACTTGATCTATTTATTTAAACAGGTTAAACGGGTCAAAACTGGGTTACACGTGTTATGCAGGTGTGGGTTAGGGTTGAGTTTCTTGACATGATTAATAAATAGGTCGGGTTTGGGTAGATGTTATACTAACCCGCCAACACGCGAACCCGAATAGGTCAACACGAACACGACTCGATTGCCACCCCTAGGGTAAATTGCAAATTTAGTCACTCACCTTCTGCAAAAGTCCAGAAAAGACCCCGAGTCATAAAGGCATGCAAAAACGCCACTCACGTTACAGATAAGTACAAAACAGCCACCGATACCTAACTCTCGTTACTTTCATCGTTTACTGCCACGTCATTGAGGGTATTATAGTCATTTCAGTGTTCATTTTCCCACGAACCTTTTGGTATAAATGTGACATGACCTCAATGGCTAAATTTGCAAAGTTAGTTTTCAAGTTTCCATATTAAATTGTCAATGCCTTCATTGCTTCACACACACACAACCAAAAAAAAATTATCATTCTCTTAACCAGTAACATGTCTCGCTGTCTTGATCTCGTGATTGCCTGTAACTCATTTGTCATATCGGAAATGATGCTATCCCATTACCAGTGAGAGGTTGAGGAAGACATTTATCATGCACAAGAATTGATGAGTAGGTGCCAAAAGCTTTCTAATATGATTGGTATCAGGGGGGCCTGATCGTGGAGCTCCAAAACTTAAAGGGCTCGAGAGTTGCAAGGTCCAATGTGAACAAGCTTAAGAGGATTCAGACAGCTGATATGAGAAAGATGAGGGGGTTGTTGAGGATGCTTAGGCAAACTAACGACAGCATTGTTTCGAAGATTGAGTTTGTTGTGAGGCAAACGTACATGTGAAGGGGTTGGGCACTGGAGCCTGGGATGGGTTGTTTTGTTGTATATGATAATGTAGGTAGTAGGTGGTTGGGCGCTTGTGGTTTGCTTTTGTTCTTTTTGGTGCCCCGGTCGTAAGGTAGATGTAGGTAGGGGTGTGGTTTCCCCTAGTGTAAGGTTGTAAATGTATGGTTTATGAATGGAAGGGGTCGTTTGATCCCGATTTTCTTGATGTACAATGTTCGTTTCGTATCACAAACACAAACATGAAATTGGATGAATTCTAACCATAATACACAAACACAAACTTGTAAATGATATTAATCGAAGCATATAACACAAACACAAAACAAACAAACACAAACATATTATAACAGAAACACAAAATAGAGTATTGATAGGAGTCAAGCATCAGTAAACATTTAAACCATATGAAATACTTCAATTTACATAATATCTTTTGGCATGAACAAAAAAGATGAACCCATCACAATGCATCCACACACCATTTGGTGTATTCAAGACAGAGGTAAATTAGTTCAAGTTACATTAGTCAAATTACATTAGTAAATAGAACTAAATTAAAACTGTTTTTGTTTCTACACATTAGGTAATCCCAAAAGATGAACCCATTTGTCAAACTTCAAAATCTTCTACTAGATGAACCAACAGGTGATCAACTATACATGCACAATCAAAATATGCAATGAAATGAGGTTACTATAATAGGCAATGCAATGTATTCAAAAAATTTGCTAAACAATTCATTAGACTCCCCTAGTCAAAATAACACCACTTTGTTTCCCAATGATCTTGGTGCCCTTAGACCCAGTACGCAGTTAGTGATTTTAACATCACTTCTTGGTCTAAAAAAACCGCACCCATAGCTCCCACATTCACTGAACCACCTCTCTAATGACAATACCAGCCGGTTTGTTCCTGTTAACAACATCATCCTCATCAACCATCTTTCCTTTTCCCTTATCCACAGACCTCTTTACCCTCTTTTTTATGCTTCCCAAAGTCAGGTTTTCAAGCATCAACATCATCTACAACCCTAAAAGGTTTTGAAATACTAGTCCTAAAAGGAGTTGAAGTACTAGAGCACCACAAGCTAGCATCTTCTTCTACCCATCTGACAATCTCCTCACCTTCACCCTCATAATCAATGTTTTTTAAATAGTATTGAGATAACATCTGTTTTGTGTGAGCAACAAACAACTCTACAAAACCAGCCCGACTACCTAGTTCGATCATTGTATGCACATCATTGTTTGTGTGAATCAACTTCAAACCTTATTCTAATGATTTGCCAGGCAAACAAAAGAACACAACCCATTTTTCTCCCCTAATGCGTGATAACATATCATCCAAACCAAGGCTAAAGATATGTCTATCACAGACAAAGCCACAAAGTGTAGAAACATTCCCTTGTACATACCTCAATGGACCAAATTCAAAGACTCCATTATTGTGCATGTTGAACACAACTTCACCCTTATAAACAATTAAACCTGCCACTGTTTAAATTTAAACGTCAATAGTCAATTTAAGTAACACACTATTTACATTTATCATTTTAATTCAAACTAATGGTATACATGCTAAAGTCAATGCAACATCAGTCAATGAAACAGTTATGCAGTCAAGTGTAGACTGAAGTATGCAGGCTCACCACATTGTACAAGACATCAATGCAGCAGCAGTCATGTTGACCATTATCTCTATTACAATACAAGACACTCTCAAGAAACACAATCAGAGCAAAGTATTCCATCACAGCACTTGACAATTATACAACTCCAATTCACCTTTTTATTGCACTTAACCATCTACCTACATTTCCATCTTACCTTCTCACCATGACTACTCAACTAGCACCCATAACCAATGTGAACACTTACTTAGAACCAATGTGAATACTTACTTAGAACCAACGTGATAACATATCATCCTAGTTAAATTCAAATGTCAATAGTCAAGACATCAATGTGAAGACTTAGTTTGTATAGCAGTACAACTGCAATGCCAAACACTCTCACTTATGATATTCTAACACCCTACTTAATACCATAATACTCTGTTTATCCTAAACCTATCAATCAGGGCACTCAATCATGCCACTCAAAGGGGATACATATAAAAGTCTATCAAAATAATCATAGCATCCATCATAAGCAAATTAAAAATGATACATAAATGAAATATACTACATTAACATACCAATATCCGTATGCTCTTCATTCCCCTCCTTCTTCTTCCCACTTCCAATAGGACTTTCCCTCTTCCTTTTTTTGTGTACTTGTACTCGGATTATCACTCCCCTCCTTCTTCTTCTCACTCCCAACATGCCTTCCCCTCTTTCTTTTTGGTGACATTGTACTCGGATTATTGATTGGTACAGAAAAAGTCATGTTAATACAAATATCGCCTAAAAACGTTATTTATATTTTACGATCTTTGCTAAGTTTTGTTAATGACAAAGTATGAAGTTTAGCTATAAGTAAATCATCACTTTTAGTGTTTAAGTCTTGTTTAACTAAGGTTAACATTTCCTTTTAAACAAAACATTGTTTTTATTTCTTAAACTAAAATGAGTCTTGTCACATCACATTTATTTCTTAATATAGTAAGGTCACATCACATTTAGGGCAAGCTTTGTCATTATACATTTATGGTAAGAAGTGTGTTTGACTTACTAAGTGGTAGCTTGCAAGTTTAGTGTTTGACTTGATGAGATGTGACATTGTTTGGTTTGCAAGAATAATGAGATGTGACTTTGTTTGGTTTGCAAGATTTATTGCAAAAATCAACTGCAGCCCTGGCGGTACCCTGGGGGTACACGGGCGAAACCCTTTTGAGGGGTCTGCCTGATCCGCCAGACCTGCAGAATTGTTTGCTATAAATACCAAACACCCTTTTAGGACATATTTTCACATACTCTCTCAACTAACTCAGTAACCTTTTGATTTGTGTGATTCTCTTATGTAGCAAGGGACTTCACAAGATCATTCAAGAAGTTGCAAGCTTCAACTCTAAAGTTGCAAGTCTTGGTAGTTTGGTCATGTATAAGCTTTGATAGTTTATACTTCATGTGTGTCATGTATATAGATGTAAGTGGTTAGTATTTTAGGCCTCAAAATACGTAGTGTGTCGGGAGTTGTTGTACCCTTGTAAAAGAACTAACGGGAGTGGTTGTACCCTTGGTAAAGAACTCGACATCTAGCTTAGTGTCGGTAAAAGTATAAGCGACGATGGGAGTGGTTGTACCCGTGTAAAAGAACTCGACATCTAGCTTAGTGTCGGTAAAAGTGTAAGCAACGTTGTAAAGGTTTTCTCCGCCGGTGAAAGGAGCTTGTTGATTAGTGCTTATAACTCTCGAGTTGGGAACTCGGGGCGTGGATGTAGGGCAAGGAAAAAGAGTCCTTGTAGCCGAACCACGATAAACAATCGTGTTGTGGTTTGATCGTTTCTTTCTTTATCTTTGCTTATTACATGTTGTTCTTTAGTTAGAATTGCTAGTTACATATAAAGCTTTTCAAAGAACTAAACAAGTAAAGATGTGTTTGTATCTTCAAACAAAAGTAAAAGCTTTCTAAATAACTAAACAAGCAAAGTTAAGATTATCACAAGCAAAGCTTTTCAATGTATGAAACTAGTAAAGTTAAAATTGATATTTACATAAAAAGCTTTTCAAAGAATCAAACATATAACGTTGTGTTTATATCTTTAAGCAAGCGTAAAAGATATTCAAGTTAAAAAGAATCTAAAAAGCGGTAAACTATTCAACCCCCCTTTCTAGTTTTCCACAATTGGTATCAAAGCTACGTTACTCAAGATCTTTAAAATAGAATGTATTTTAAAACTTGGATCGATCCATGGATTTTCAAAATCTCAAAGAAGGGCAACCTATTCAAAACCAACCGCTATTTGAAAAAGAAAACTTACTTGAATGGAAAAGTAATTTTGAAAACTATGTGAAATCAATTGATCAAGATCTTTGGCATATTATTTCTTTTGGTAATTTCAAACCAAAGAAAATAAGTTTTTGAAAACCAAGATAACTATCTTAAACTTGATAAAAATACTAAAGCCAAAACAATGCTTTACAAAGCTTTAGTACCAAACATGAAAGAATGTATTTTTGTCAAAAGGCTAATGATGTTTGGAAAAATATGGTAGACTTTCATTAAGGAATATGTCAAGTCAAAGATGATCAATTTGATCTTACATATGAATTAGAAGTTTTAGAAAAACTAATTGATAGACACTTAGTAGAAGTTAATACATGTGCTACTAGTTTAAATGTTTTAAATGAAGGTACAAGTGAAGATGAGTACGTGTGTTTTGATGAACCTGCTTGCGTATCTTGGAATGATATGGATGTTGACGAAGACAATGATCCGGTAGTTGATTGTCAATTTATTGAAACAACAAGCAAGGTGTTAGTAAAGGTGATTATTCGTGTCAAGCTCGTAGTAGACTTGCTTGTGATTCATGGAATAACACGGATGAAGATATAGTCAATCATTCGGTTTGCAATTCTAAAATTGATAAAACACCAAGCAAGGTACACTTTAAAACCAAACACTTTTGCTTTGATTAATTCACCCTAGAGTTTTCTAAACTAGAAAATGAATCTAAACGTTTATGCAACATGGACCTAAAAACTATCTTCAAGAATGAGTCTTCAAAATCTCTTAAGAATATCTTTGAAAAGGAAATCCTATTAGAAGACAGAATGTCTAGAATTGAGAGTAATGTTGAAATTGATCTAGAATGTAAATTATGACTAGATTACAAACATGAGATTAAAATGCAAAATGAGAAAGGAAAAATTATTAGTTGAATTTGATGTAAGCTCAAAATCTCTTGAAAGATTGTTGAGGAGTCAAAGGTTGTTTAAAGATAAAACCGGATTAGGATTTAACTCATAAGCATCATCAACTAACAAAACACAGCTTGTAAATTTTGTCAAACCTAGAAGAGAGATTTAGAGATAATTCAATCTCTAATAGAAACTCATGATAAAAGGATTAAGACTATCATTCTCTATGCCTTCATATGATTATCTAACCTTCTTGGATACATGAGTAATTGAGTTTCATAGCGTGTCGTCAAACCAAGATTTTACGCGTTGTGTTTATCCTCTTGATAGCATCTCTATGCAATTTAAAAGGTACGCATTACTTCAACTTGACTTTGATTGTCTCTTGTTTCTAGCATTATGTGTTGGAATATGTGTTATTAGTAATACTCTAAAAGTGTTTACTTGCTATTAGTAATAACTAAGATTAGATTCTATGCAACAAGGAATTTCATCATTAGTACTAGTAGGAGATATAAGGTGCTTTGGTTCTTTAACCATCAAGAGATAAACACGAGAAACTCTTGAGTGAGTCTCACTCAACTCTTGCTTACAAGTGAGCTAACTAAGAATTTCCTAAGTGTTAAAATGTCTAACACTTTTGTGATGCTTGCAAAACAAACCGTTGTTAAACAACATTCTTAAACACCATACTTTGAGTCTTAAATTGTGTTTTTCCTCAATCACTTCTTCATGATAATCTCACATAAAACATACAATGTGAAATAAATTACATTAGCTTACATTAGAATGTGTGAAAGAAAATGAGTTTTCAACATCTAGGATTAACACATCAAATGTGACACATAGTCTCATGATGTTGTACCTCTTGGACTTTTTCAAAATAGATAGAGTTCATTATGTCTTAGGTAAGAAAACCCAAAGAGTCGAGGAGTCGTTGAATATAACATTTAATGAGTGATCTCCTCCTTCTATGATATCATCTTTGGTAGATGATAACTTAGTCGAAAGACCAATGATGGCAAGACAAGTATGTTGTGTAAAACATTAAGAATAAAAGTATAAAATAACATCTTCTCACCGTGAGACAAACATTGAATCAAGCAAAATTGACATAAGTTATAAAACTTGATTTATAGGTCATAGCTGTGTGTAAACAAATTCAACAAAAACAATTTTTGGAATTTAGAATAAAACAACTAGTGAAACAAAATTGATATTTCAAAGTAATCAAGTGAGTATAGTGTCAATATTTGAAAGACTTCTTGATAATAAAAGCAAGCCACAAAAGCAAGGAATTTTAACTTAAAGACATTCCTAGTTGCTCTCTTGTTCTCAATGGTTAAGTTATTGATGACTTATCAAGAATGAGATTAGTAAATCCGTAGGTAAAACTAAACATAGAGAAATGTTTGGAAGACTACTTGTTCTCATAACATTTAGATTCAACATTATGTTTAGCTTTTGTCTATGTGCTCGTGTTAAAGAAGATCCTAAAACAACTCTTTAGTTGAGCCTATTTGGATACATCATAAGGTACTACACAACTAGGATTATGGTATCCCAAAAGAACGGGAATAGAAACCATAGTGTGTGAATAATGGAATTATGTCGGTAATAAGTTGATAAGAAAAGCACAAGTGGTACTTGCACTTTTATACTTACTTACCTAATGATTCTCCAAAACGCGTAAGATTCTCAAAATATTATCGAATAGAGAAGCACATCAACAAGCTCCACTTGAGTACGCTAAGTCATATCGACAACGGAATTCATCTCATATACATTGTTATCCCTTCAACAAAGGAAGCATCGACTTCGGCGACAATTCTATCCATTATGCTTCTTAATAGACATATTGTGATCCATCATCATCGCCTTGGTAAGATTGTTCATCGAGGAACGTCTTAACTAAGAAAGTCTTCTACGTTAACTATTTCATCAACGCGTTAACAAAATCTCTTGAATGTGAAGCATTCATAATTCCTAGGCTTAGTCAAAGACTCATAAGACCTAAAACCTTAAGTTTTGAACGTTAGGATAAAACCATAAAAATCAAGACAATTTCTTTTTAAGTTTCTCCCTGCAGAGCCCACGGCACCTTCAGACCATACGGGCGGAACCCATTTTTTGGTTCCGCCTGGTCCGCCAAAACCTCAGAGTGTTTTATTTGTAATTTCAAAACCAAACATCCTCTTAAATCTTAACAAAAACTTTCAAACAGCCATCACCCTCTCAAAAACACATATCCTCACGAATTTTAGGGCTTCTAATCCAATCTCTTCAAATCCAACTAACTTTGTAAGTATTCTAATCGCAATTGCATCTTTGATTCAATTATAACTTTCTTGCTTACAATCATTAACTAGAATCTTAGGGTTTTTGCATAAAACTTCATGATTCATGAAAAACTTGGTGGCTAGTCAATTATGTATTTCATTAATTAAGAATTGTATCCTTTTATTGTTACTTTGATTTGCCAAACACACCAAGTGCATTATCTTTCAAAATTGCATCCAAAATTAGAACATGATTCATCACCACATTGTTAAAACAAATGAAAAACATCATTTAAACATCACTTGCATACTATCTCTTGAATGCTAAAGGGGATACATAACTAATATGTATTTTCGGGTACATTCAATCGAAGACACATTCAATTAGGAGAGTGTTGGTTATCTTTTGTTTTTACAACAAAATTTGCATAACAAAATAATTTGGGAATTAAAATGAGTCAAGATAATCAAGTCTTCACATTGTTTTGCATATAGGAACATATTAGAACATCCACATTGTTAAAAGTCATTAACATACAATTTTATGTTTTCTAGGAATCAACATGCCTCCCGCAAACAAATCCGATCACAAAGAAACCCTTAAGTACATGCCCAAACACCATATGACCAAAGGTCTCAACCCGGTTCAAGTAGAAGCCTTTAAGGCATTAGAAAAACGCTATGTTCATGAAGGTAGAACCATTGATCCATCCTTTCTAGAAGGAACATCTATTCGCCAAAACTTTGCCGCAATTAACTTTGATTGTCTCCTTGATATAGATGAGCAAATTTGTCCTAGGTTCATCTTGGAATTTTATGCAACCGTAAACCTTTCCACATGTGCTGGTGGTAGGATATCATTAAACTTCACAACCAATCAAATACCACATGACATAGATTTAAAAGGCTTAGCTATAATTCTTGGTGTACCAAATGAGGGAACTTGCCTCTACACGGATAAGTGGTCCATTTCAAGTCTTGATTCTATTGATCGTTTTTATCCATACGATACACCTCTTGCTAGTAAGGAAACTATTAAGGAACACCTCTTTGTTAGAACCTCTACCACTAGGGTGAATCGTTCGGGGAATATTGTAGATAAGGATCCTTTTGGTATGGAGCTCAATGAGCTTAAACCACAATTTAAGAAGTGGGAAGAAATTCTTAGAGCTAACGTCATAAGTACCATAGGAAATAGAGATCACATCAACACATGTCTTTGCTATATGCTCTATAGCATTTCCACCGGTCAACCCTTCAACTTAGCCTACTACCTAGCCAAAAGAATGGCCGACATATCCTTAGTTGGAACAACCGCTCTTCCCTATGGTATGCTTCTTACCCGCCTCTTTAGAGCAATCTCACCCATTTCTCCTAACGAAAATGGAATGCGCCTTGACTATTTTCTCGTTCCTCACATCTTCGTTCCTTTAAGTGATAAACGAGTTTTCAAAAATAAGGGCAAACGTACTCGATCACCTACACCATCATCATCATCATCCGGAATGAGCGAGGATGATAAACTTCCCAACTCTAAGTTACCCCTTTAGAATACCTTCAAGCTCTCCCCATCATTGACAATGCTTCCGAAGAATTCAAGCAAACCAAAGGAATGTTCAAGTATTTTGGAAGGTACCTAAACAAGCTCAACAAGAAGATAGACCGGTTGTGAGAAGATTAAGGAGTGTTTGGCTTATGAATGCTTTAGAATCGTCTTTGTGTTAAAACTACGTGAATTATTTGTTTTTCACTTTCATGGTTTATTACGTTTGTTGGATTATGTTTGTATGAACTTTTATGCATAATGACAATGTTTAAGGTGTTTGTCATTTTTTTCTATGCTTATGGCAATTCTTACTAAGTATAGTGAAATCCTCGACCTCAAGGTCAAAGTCCCATGATATGTATGTTTACGTGTCTAATTTTTGCATTGCCTAACCAGAAATGCCTTATCTTTTTGATTTTAGGAATTTTCGAAAATTTTGAAAATCGTCTCGCGGGTCAAAAACGCGGACTGCCTAATTTTTTACCTCTGGCGGATCTGGCGGTACCCAAAATTGGGTTCCGCTAGTATATTTTCTGGGAATTCCAGAAATGGCCCAACGGACCAGGCGGTACCCTCAAATGGGTTCCGCCAGTGTATTCTGAGGGTTCCGCCAGACACCTGCAGAAAATTTTTCTATTTTTCTTAAGTCCAAAACTTGTAATGTGTCAAAACCATTATCCTAAGTGAGAAACATCTTTCATTAACTCCAATAACCATATTAGAACAACTCTCACTCACTAAAGCAATTAGGAAGCCACTTCCCTCCAAAAATTCAAATTCAAACATAACCAACCCAAGGAACCCTTTTAAAGGATCCTTCAAAACCATTGAAACATTTTCAACCAAATCACATCCCATGATCACAAAGCATTGAGTGCTTTTGTTGGTCTTTCACTCCACCTTATTCTATTGGAATAACATGCATTGATTTGACATATTCATGAAAATTTGGTAAATCATTTGAAACCTCAATCTTTGAATGGTAGAACATTAAATCCAAACACCCTATTCAACATCTTCTTCATCCTATAAATTTGAAAGTTTGCAACAATTCAAATCACACCATTACCATCAAAACTTCTTCTCTCAAAACATCAAAACCACACCTTTGAAAATGACCAAATCCAACACATCATCCGAGTCATCAAAATCTCTTTCAAAAATCACTAGGATTAGTGTTAAACCTTGTTGTTTTAACAAAACCGTCAAGTCAAGCTCACCTTCTTCAAGTGATGCTTCACTTAACATTTCTTCACCTATCCAAGATTTCCTTAATCTCACTACCTCAACACAATCCCCAACACATTGTAATACCAATGTTATGACCTTTCAAGAATTGCTTAATCTTGATACTCCAACACCCTCTCCAACACATTGCTACACAAACATGGCCACCATTCCTCCAACAACTAGACCTTCAAGTGATTCATCATCACCTTCTCAACAAGCTCAACTATCAAAAACCTCATCACCTCAATCACCAACAATTTCACCAATGGAACTTTTCCATACACCACCAACATCACCACTACCTTATTTGGAAACTTTAGAAGACCTTTCACCCAAATCATCAAATCCACCATCCTTGTCACTTTTTGACACCATTGCTCAAATGGAAACCCAACAACAACCTAGTGAGCAACTAGATGATGAACCCCATCAACCATCATTAGTAGAACGGTTGGCTTACCGTTATGCTAGACCATCCATTTTTCCAAATGATCAAGGTCATACCCACTCACAATCATTTGTGTTTCACCCAATTTACAAAGACCTTCATGGCAATCCTTCCGGCGAACCGAGCTTCTGCCATTTTGTTCAAAACCAACAACCACCACCACAACAACAACCATCACCACAAGAACCTTCCCAACATCTTGAATCTCTACTTTCTTCTTATAAGAAAATAGAAGCATCCATATGGGAAAAACCTCCAAACCTTCGTAATGAGCTTGACACTCATTTAAACCACCTTCATGCCTTCAAACGTATGGTTGACTCTCAAATCAACCATATCATGGTTTTACAAACAACACTTCAATCAACAAATGAAGCAAAAACACTACTCAACCTTCCACCTTTGCTCCTTCAAGTTCAAATCATTCACCACCAATATATCAAACCACTCTTCCACCAAACTTTCCCCGCTATGATTGCAATCATTGTAAAGAACCGCTCACATAAGTGAAGGGTGTCGAAGGGAAATTCGTGAGCTATCCGAAGAAATGAGGTTCATACTAAACCACATTTTGGATCTTCTACAATCCTCGTCTCACACACCCCAACCCTAGAATCTCCAAAATGAAACAAAACCGTTACTTTTGGAAATTGCTTCCCATTTAAACCAACAAACCAAAACCATGTCATCCTTTCAACCTTTAAAATAAAGCCCGCTACAACCACAACCCACATTTTCATCCTTAAACAACCTTAGTCTTGTTTTTGGAAAATATTTCTCACAAAGGAAAATGATGATTTCCTTGTAGCTTTTTATGGTCGTAGTTTATTTGTAGTTTTTCTTTATTTTTAGAGGTAGGATGATGTAATCGAAATTTCTTGTCTTTGACTTTTTAAGAGTCTAAATTTAACATGAAATGAATTTCATTACACTACAAGATTTTCATTGTTTGTTGACCATTTAGGTATAATAAGTGAAATATACCTTGCTATGGTACCATACATATATCTTGGGTTGTTTAAACTAATTTTTTCTTTGAAGGACCATGTTACATGCTTTCCTTCCTTGATACTCCATTTAGGGGAGTAATATTCAAGGGGGAGCATGAGTGTTGTACTATTTCACTTCACAACTCTTAGTTGTGTTTAAACATGAAATACTTTCATGACTTATCTTGTGCAACAACAAACCTTTTTCTTGTAGGTTCAAAATCCATGTCTCCTCTCTTGGCACTCCATTTAGGGGGAGTATCGTCCAAGGGGGAGCAAGTGGTTACTTCCGCTTCGCTACTCTTCTTTTTGTTTCGACAAAAAGGGGGAGAATTTAGATATAAACTTGTTTCAAATTTATTTTGTATATCACATCATCTTAGCAAAAACAAGTTTTCATACCTAACTTTATAAGACTTAATACTAAAACTAGTGACTTACTTATAAATAAAGTTTATGTTTTGTTATCAACAAAAAGGGGGAGATTGTTAATACAAATATCGCTTAAAAACGTTATTTATATTTTACGATCTTTGCTAAGTTTTGTTAATGACAAAGTATGAAGTTTAGCTATAAGTAAATCATCACTTTTAGTGTTTAAGTCTTGTTTAACTAAGGTTAACATTTCCTTTTAAACAAAACATTGTTTTTATTTCTTAAACTAAAATGAGTCTTGTCACATCACATTTATTTCTTAATATAGTAAGGTCACATCACATTTAGGGCAAGCTTTGTCATTATACATTTATGGTAAGAAGTGTGTTTGACTTACTAAGTGGTAGCTTGCAAGTTTAGTGTTTAACTTGATGAGATGTGACATTGTTTGGTTTGCAAGAACAATGAGATGTGACTTTGTTTGGTTTGCAAGATTTATTGCAAAAACCAACTGCAGCCCTGGCGATACCCTGGGGGTACACGGGCGGAACCCTTTTGAGGGGTACGCCTGATCCGCCAGACCTGCAGAATTGTTTGCTATAAATACCAAACCATTTGTTAGTTTTTGGTAACCCTTTTAGGACATATTTTCACATACTCTCTCAACTAACTCAGTAACCTTTTGATTTGTGTGATTCTCTTATGTAGCAAGGGACTTCACAAGATCATTCAAGAAGTTGCAAGCTTCAACTCTAAAGTTGCAAGTCTTGGTAGTTTGGTCATGTATAAGCTTTGATAGTTTATACTTCATGTGTGTCATGTATATAGATGTAAGTGGTTAGTATTTTAGGCCTCAAAATACGTAGTGTGTCGGGAGTTGTTGTACCCTTGTAAAAGAACTAACGGGAGTGGTTGTACCATTGGTAAAGAACTCGACATCTAGCTTAGTGTCGGTAAAAGTATAAGCGACGATGGGAGTAGTTGTACCCGTGTAAAAGAACTCGACATCTAGCTTAGTGTCGGTAAAAGTGTAAGCGACGTTGTAAAGGTTTTCTCCGCCGGTGAAAGGAGCTTGTTGATTAGTGCTTATAACTCTCGAGTTGGGAACTCGGGGCGTGGATGTAGGGCAAGGAAAAAGAGTCCTTGTAGCCGAACCACGATAAACAATCGTGTTATGGTTTGATCGTTTCTTTCTTTATCTTTGCTTATTACATGTTGTTCTTTAGTTAGAATTGCTAGTTACATATAAAGCTTTTCAAAGAACTAAACAAGTAAAGATATGTTTGTATCTTCAAACAAAAGTAAAAACTTTCTAAATAACTAAACAAGCAAAGTTAAGATTATCACAAGCAAAGCTTTTCAATGTATGAAACTAGTAAAGTTAAAATTGATATTTACATAAAAAGCTTTTCAAAGAATCAAACATATAACGTTGTGTTTATATCTTTAAGCAAGCGTAAAAGATATTCAAGTTAAAAAGAATCTAAAAAGCGGTAAACTATTCAACCCCCCCTTCTAGTTTTCCACAAGTCACTTTTTTTCTAGGCCTTCCCCTCCCTCTTTTTCTCTCTGCAACTACCTCATTGGAGCAATCGCTACCACTTCCGAGGGTAGGAATAGATATCGCACCACTACCACCCACGTTTGGTTCGTTGTAAGTTTTGTTCCAAAGCCATTGAAGAATTTCTTCTACCATCTCCTCCCCTATGTTCTTATACGAACCATACTTGGCAATAACTTGATCACCAAATGTAGCCATAACTTCTTCAAAGAGTTCATCGTTTAATATAACTTTTCCCCACGACTTTTCGAATGATTCCTCCCCCCCCCCCCCCCCAATCAACAAAGACTTTCCCTTACCATTATTCGCCATTGTTGAGTTTCATTGTTCCGATTTAGGAATTTTTTTAAGATACGGTTTGACGGTTGGTTATCTTTAATTCTGGTATGAAGTTAAGTGGGGTGGTTTTGGGGAGTTAATGTAATCTGAAAAAGCTACTCTAGTAATCTAGTTGCTTTATAGAGAGTTTACGTTTGTTTGCAAATATAGTCCTTGAATTATAATTGGCGGGAGGGAAAATGAACACTGAAATGACTATAATACCCTCAATGACGTAGCAGTTAACGACGAAAGTAATGAGAGTTAGGTCTCGGTGGCTATTTTGCACTTATCCACAACGTGAGTGGCGTTTTTGTCTGCCTTTATGACTCGGGGTCATTTTTGCACTTTCGTAGAAGGTGAGTGACTAAATTTATAATTTACCCTAATTATTGTTTGCATGAGGTTTTTTTATACCGCCCAACCTGTAGCTTTGTTGATTACAAAGTTGAGACTTTTGGAAGTAATCCCAAAATCGTTCCGTAGATGAGGAAGAATATAAAGTGAAAGAAATTGGTTAATAACCAATGTGCATTGCATGAAATAGGTGAAGGCATAAAGATTATACTACTGTACATCCGTCTCAAATTATTTAACGAGAGAATTGCAAAAATCGTCCATAAAGTTTTGCCAAATTGCACGTTTCATCCCGGAAGTTTGGAAAGTGCAAGGATCGTCCCTGTGAGAAACTTTTGGGGCAAAATTAGTCCCTAGCCTACATCAAATGACTAAACTACCCTTGTCCTTATATTGCATTTCAGTTTCTTACACAAATGGTCCCTGTGTTTCGCCAGATTTTGCAGATTTAGTCCTAACGTTTTTTTTTAATTTATTTATTTAACTATTAATATTATAATTATTTTTTATACCTTTTCGTCCGTTTTGTCCGTTTTTCTTACGTTTTTGTCCGTTTTTCTCATGTTTTTATCGTTTTTTCGTCCGTTTTTGTCTGTTTTTCTTACGTTTTTCCGTTTTTGTCCGTTTTTCTTACGTTTTTGTCCGTTCTTCTTACGTTTTTTTCGTTTTCATACGTTTTTGTCCGTTTTTCTTACGTTTTTTTCCGTTCTTCTTACGTTTTTTCTGTTTTTATCCGTTTCTCTCTCATTTTTTTCCGTTTTTGTCCATTTTTCTTACGTTTTGTCCGTTCTTCTTACGTTTTTTTCGTTTTCGTACGTTTTGTCCGTTTTTCTTACGTTTTTGTCCGTTCTTACGTTTTTTCTGTTTTCATACGTTTTTGTCCGTTTTTCTTACGTTTTTGTCCGTTCTTCTTATGTTTTTTCCGTTTTCTTCCGTTTTTATCCGTTTTTATCCGTTTCTCTCACATTTTTTCCATTTTTTGTCCGTTCTTCTTACGTTTTTTCCGTTTTCATACATTTTTGTCCGTTCTTCTTACGTTTTCTTATGTTTTTGTCCGTTCTTCTGACGTTTTTACCATTTTCATACGTTTTGTCCATTTTTCTTACATTTTCGCCCGTTTTTCTCATTTTTTTTCCGTTTTCATACGTTTTTGTCCGTTTATCTTACGTTTTTTCCGTTCTTCTTACGTTTTTTCTGTTTTCATACGTTTTTGTCCGTTTTTCTTACGTTTTCGTCCATTTTTCTCACGTTTTTTCCGTTTTCATACGAAAAATTTTTCAAAAAAAATTTGAAAAAAAAAATTCAAAAAATAATTATCAAAAAAAATATTCTTAAAATATTAGAAAAATAAAAAATACTTTCTTGGAATTTTTTAGGAAAAAATTTAAAAAAAAAATCTAAAATATATTTTAAAAAAATCGAATAAACACTTTTTTTTCGAATAAAATTTTTTTAGAAAAATATTTGAAAATAAAAATATTTGAAAACGGAAAAAATGTAAGAAGAACGGACAAACACGTAAGAAAAACAGAGAAAAACGTATGAAAACGGAAAAAAGCGTAAGAAGAACGAATAAAAACGGACAAAAACGGAAAAAAACGTGAGAGAAACGTATAAAAACGGACAAAAACGTATGAAAACAAAAAAAAACGTAAGAAGAACGGACAAAAACGTAAGAAAAATGGACTAAATGTATGAAAACGGAAAAAACGTAAGAAGAACGGATAAAAACGTAAGAAAAACGGAAAAAACTTGAGAGAAACGGATAAAAACGGACAAAAACGTATGAAAACGGAAAAAACGTAAGAATAACGGAAAAAAAAACGTAAGAAAAACTGAAAAAACATGAGAGAAACGGATAAAAACGGACAAAAACGTATGAAAACGGAAAAAACGTAAGAAAAACGGACAAAAACGTATGTAAACGGAAAAAACGTATGAAGAACGGACAAAAACATAAGAAAAACGGACAAAAAGAAAAAAAAGTAAGAAAAACGGGAAAAAACAGACGACAAACGAAAAAACGTGAGAAAAACGGACAAAAACGTAAGAAAAATGGATAAAAACGGGCGAAAAGGTATAAAAAATAATACTAATATTAATAGTTAAATAAATAAATTAAAAAAAAAATAGGACTAAATCTGCAAAACCTGGCGAAACACAGGGACCATTTGTGTAAGAAACTGAAATGTAATATAAGGAAAAGGGTATTTTAGTCATTTGATGTAGGTCAGGGACTAATTTTGCCCCAAAAGTTTCCCACAAGGACAATCATTGCACTTTCCAAACTTCCGGGACAAAACGTGCAATTTGGCCAAACTTTAGAGACGATTTTTGCAATTCTCTCTTATTTAACCATGTTTGTATCAAAATATGTTTATTTTTAAATCTGGTGGGAGTCAAAATGGTTTTTAGAGTGGTGAGATCAATATAAAATTTGTGAATGTACAAACTACTAAAGCAACATATAATCTTTATATATAGTGGTGAGATCAATATGAAATTTGAGAATGTATAAACTACTAAAGCAACATATAATAAATGTACAACTGCAAAACGCACATATTAAAGTGCGCAAATAAGAAATTGGAATATGCAAATCATTAGCCTTTATTTTATTGGTACACGGTAATTTTTCTTAAAGTCTGGGCAATTTAAAAATTGTCGTATAAATAAGATGGGAGGGAGTATCAAATGTTTTTGGCTTGACCCTAATTTAGCTAATACAAGAAAATGATTTGTATAAACAAAATTACACAACTAAATATTTTCAGAATGTGCCACAATTTATCCTCATTAATATAACAATTAACAAGAAAAGCTTAAGCCTTTGATCTAGTGGTATGTGAGCGCCCATCTGGAAGTTATGAGTTCAAATGTCGTTAGAGACATTGCAAAGTATTATTTATAAGATATGTTGTATACGCAGCAGTATAACATAAAACAATTAGCAAGAAGCTTGATTACGAAGAGTGGAAATATTCACAATTCTACAAAACCTTAACTTTATGAATTATATTAAGGGTTTGTCTAACTTATGCCTCAGGAGCACAAGTTAAGCACACTAAAAGACACGAGGACCCTACAGAAAAGGACATAGGACTTTTCTGTTCCAGTGTCCTTTTCTGTGGGGTCCTTGTGTCTTTTAGTGCGTTTAACTTGTGCCCCTAGGGCACAAGTTAGAAAAATCCTTATATTAAACATGGTTGTCACTCGACACAACCTTGACTTTCCAACTTAGCACATAACCATATCATTAACTAAAAGATTATGTTAACTAACAATCGAAAAAGAAAGAGACCAAACAATTAAAGTGCAAAGCAAAAGGGAAGATTAATTAAAATATTAAACCAAATAAAGATACGTGGGGTGTGTACATTTTTATGTGTTTCACTAAGCAACACAAACACAAAGTTATTTGGTCCTTATAGAGACAAGACATGGAGAATCAGCAACAACTCATGCACCCACTTCAATTTTATATCACAAATTTTGATTTCCTTTATATTTTTCAGAATTTGTCTTATGCTAAATAATCATGAATTTATGCATCATACTTGTGCATCAAGCAAGAAATGGCAAAATTTAGTAAATTTAAGATATCGATAGAATTAGAAATTTGATTGGTAAATCTAAAACTGGATTTCCAAGAAAGTTATGCCAACAAAATCTTGCACAACTCAAAAAGAAACGAACCCTAACCCCGGATTCGAAGGGGAAATATTATCAACAAGATCAAAAAACACCAACTTATTTAGGTCGGAAAAAGAATATACTAAGTTCTTGACCGATATTTCCCTCAGGATCTATCATATGGAAGGTTTCTGATTGATTCATAGATTTACCGCTAACCCTTTTGAAGTTCCCCCTTAGGTACATTATATCGTCTTCTCGTTGGACATCTTTCCCCTTAACAATCCCTGCACCAACGTGCACCATTTCAATGTGTTTTAGAACATTGATATCTGTAAATGATGGCTTCCGCTTGAATGCAAACCCTACTTTTTTCCCATTACAATACATAGTCCACAATGGCATACCTAAAATAGATTTATCTCTTGATGCCTCATGTTCATTTGAACACTCTAGGGCGACTCTTAGATGACCATTTTTCATTTCACGTGCAAGAAAGGTGGTGGAAATTGTAAGTTCAAGTAGGAGGATAGGGGTTTGTGATTTAGGGTTTGTTTGGATACAAAAGTTAACTTTTCCATTGCGTGAGCCGAATATGGTGCCAGTGATATTCGTGGTGGTGGTTGGAAAGACTAAGGAAGAAGACCTGCGATGGTGGTAAGGTTGTATTGGATGGTCATCATCTTCGAATTCTGGTTTTTCGACAAGGGTGCATGTGCAAGCTTGAATTAGCAGTTCCAAGATAGAGCGGAGAAGCCGCCATGAACGTACTTGTTTATGGCATTCGACGGTGGTAAAGTTGGTAGAAGTAACTGTGTGATAGGCCATTTTTATTAGTGTGGCCTTTAGGTGAAAGATATGCTTTGAATGGAAGTTATTGGTGTTGTGGTGTTTATATAGGGAATGTTTGGGAGACGACAACCCAAAAGAAGGGTATTGTTTTAAAATGATATAATACCTTTAAAAAAGAAACTAGATGGTTCAATTAACTTAGAAATGGTTAAACCAGCTTATTCTAAATCGTCTAGTCCTAGATTAGCCTAAATTATGTAAGGATCAAGAACAAAGAAAGACCGTAGACCGGTCATAAGTTAGAATCATGAAACGGTCAAAACCGGCCTAAAGCATGATGATTATTTTAGTTCCCTTTGATACTCCGCTTATTATCATTTTGGTAAGCATAACATTAAATTATGAGAAATATATTCCAATCATGCCGCTTTCGTCAGGGACGGAACCAGGGTTTCCATGGGTGCTCGGGACGCCTATGATTTTTTTTTGATGTAGTGTTAAATTAAAAAAAAAAAAATCATTTTTTCTAAAATGCATCTTAAATGCACCCGGTCTATCGAAATGTGTTTTTATATTATAGTTCCAAAAAAATTGTGCACTCGATCATATTTGGTCCTGATTCCGTCTCTGGCTTTGATTTATTAACCAACTTCTCACTCTATTTATAATTAATAGCCGATATCCGTGCACAACGTTGCTTATAATGTCAAAGAAATATGAATCAATGGCTAAAAAAAATTAAGAAAAAACAAAACTAAAATTAACCTCATCTTAACTGAAATATGAATCAATGGCTTGAAAAAAAGGTTAAAAAAAACAAAACTAAAATTAACCTCATATTAGCTAAGTCCTTGTCATTCAACAATGACAACATGATTTGCATCACTAATTATATTAACCCTTAAATGGCGTGAGAAACGATGTCGTATAGCCTTAAATGGCGTGGGAAACAACACCGTATTTGCGCTTGCAAAAATGACGTCGTTTGACGAACATTGGCGGTTTGTGTTAACTTTGTTACTAACGATCGTTATCTTGCTCCAAAATACAAAGCTTCCTAAAACGGCGTCGTTTAAGAAGCTTTCTCAAAACGTTATCCTATCTCATTTACCACACTATTTTATGTGGATAGATCTTATTCTCTCTCGGATACCCGATCTATCTACAAACCCTGGTTACAGTAACTCTGACCACATATCATCAGTTCATTCCGAACTGATTCACAACTTTGTCCACATATGTACTTTTGCTTAGTCTAGTTATTCCCTAGGATATACCGACTTCTCCTAGGTCCTTCATTTGAAATTTTTTGTAACATCCCGCCTTATTAGACCACAATATTGTCTGCTTTTCCCGTAAGCTCACGGCTTTGCTTTTGTAGCCCTCATGTGAGACTTCCCGGCATGTCACCCATGCTAGTTGTGCCCTCACATGACCACGCTTAACTGTGTGTAATCCATACCGTTAGACAAAAAAATGGGTTGTTGTTTTATAATGCGTATATTATACTAAAATCCCAGCAACAATCAAGCCACAACCGATGTAGGATTTGCCTAGGGTGTTACACACTTACTCAAGCAACTCTTAACTCTAGTCAACATCTTTTTATTGTTTCCTATGATCAGTATGTCATTGACATAAGAACCAGGAGAGTCACATATTTTCCATTGAACTTTCTATAAACACATGGCTCGAATTAACTCTTGATGAAGCAAAATTGTTTTATCTTCTCATCAAAGTAGTGATTCCAACTTCTAGATACTTGTTTTAAACCTAGAAGGATTAAGAAACTTGAAAACCTTATTAGGATTCTTGGAATCTACAAACCTATCCGGTTGTGCCATACACACGTCCTCTACAAGCTCTCAATAAGGAACAGGCTTTCGACATCCATTTTCCATATATCATAATTATAATATGCGTATATGGCCATCAGAATTTGTATGGACTTCAGCATGGCCACTGGTGAGAAAGTTTCATCATAGTCAATGCTATGAGTTTGGGTGTAACCTTTCGTAACCAGCTTTGCTTAATAAGTTTGTATATTTCCATGCATGTCATAGACAAGCTAGTAAAACCCATAAGCTCTTCCATTGCTAGCTTATCATCCAAAACAGCTTATTCTCACTTTAAACCAGAATTTTGAAACTTAATTTGCTTAAAATAAAGCAAAGGCTAACTAAATCTCAAAATAAGCTATTGAGCAACTTATCTAAGCTTGAACTAAAGTAACAAGAGCTTACAAAGAGCTTATTAACCATACACAAACAACATGTTTAAAATCTTAAAAGGAAATTTTAATTCGAATTTAAAGGAAAACTGAATTTTATTAATAATAAAGAAAGTTTACAATACTTGAAAGGAAAATTACAATATTAAAAGACATTAAGCTAAATTAATAAGCTAAAAGCTATGCTAAAAACTACACTAGACTAAAAAAAAACTAGCTTCTTGTGTGAGAAGTGAGGGGCTATTTATAGGCCTGAGGTGAAGAGCCTAGGGTTTCCAAAGAAGCTTCAAGATCTTTTATTATAGCCCTTTGATCAATCCTCACTCAGATCTGATGATCAGCCCTTGGATCATGCTTGTGACGCGTTTCCACCAATCATAGGCCTCTAATTTGCCAACGTGTCATTCCCTTTGATGTGTCAGAGCTTCTAGAAGGTGGATAGCACAGGTAATTGTGGAGGTGAGCAAGGTAAAAGGGGAAGCAGAAGATAAACAGTAAAATGGCACCCATTTTTTTTTTTTTTTTTTTTTTTTTTTTTTTTTATGATTGTTTGACTGTGTGAATAATCAGAGTATAGGTTGTTTGACTCGGGGTTGGATAGTGGGTTGGATCTGGGTTATTTATGTGGAGTGGACTGGATGGATTAGATTTGGTTTTTATTAATAAAACTTAACAAGGTTAGGTTTAGGACTAGTTTTGTAATTTTTGGACTAACTTTGCAAAAATGTTTTTAGGGACTATTGATGAAAATGTTTTAGCAATAAGGGTAAGGTTTGGTATTTTGAGTTTAGGCTTGATCCAGAAATAGAAATTCTTCCCTGGCCTCGGCTTTTTATTCTCTTTCCAAATCCCGTGCTCGGTTTTGTCCGTTTTGTCTTTCTTTTTGTCTTTTTTTATATCTGTTATCTGCACATGCACAAACACAAAAACAAGCATATATACGGCATTTTTGATAAGTATTTGGTTATTTGGGTTCGTTTTTTTATATATAAAAGGTATGTGAAAATACACATACCAATGCGCTAAGCTAAAAGAGTGAAAGAATTATGGGTGGTGCATCCAACCCTAATATTTCAGGGTTTCTTATATTCATACACCGAAATGTGTACTAGTATTTTCCTAATATTTTAATTATTAATGAAATTTTTTATCATGATGATTATGTCCAAGTTTTCATCTTTTATAGAAAGTAACTCCCAATACTGTTTTTCACGGGTTATTGGTCCTAATACCGTCTTTCACGGGTTATTGGTCCCAATACTATTTTCATCTTTTATATGGACTGTAAATGATCCATATAAGGGAATATTTTAAAAGATTTGATTGCAAACAACACAACGACTTTCACACTTGCCTTGATGAAAATGTCGAAAGGTCACACCGGTATACACTAAACGGGACAACACAAGCGGAAATAAGAAACGAGTTACGAAATGAAATGAGAGTAACGTGGAAAGATATGATGTTATTTTCATTAAGGGGATAAATAATTATTAACCAAAGAATAATGTTTATCGAGGATAAATATTAAGGGGTTATTAATGATAAAAAAGCAAAACCTAAAACCCTTTTGTAAGGCGTTCGGTCGCCGCCCCTAGAGGGGGTGTGTCTGTGCTTTTTGCCAAACTTTAGGAGGTTCCTAATCTCTCTAGAACTCTCCTTGGTATACTATAAATACCAAGGCGTTATAAGGGATTGTCCTTCACTCCTAACTAAACCTTAAACCCCCTCTCTCTCTCTCTCTCTCTCTCTCTCTCTCTCTCTCTCTCTCTCTCTCTCTCTCTCTCTCTCTCTCATGCAATCAATATGCCCAAGAACCAAGGGTTCAAAACCCTTGATCGATTCCCACAAGTCGACACTTACTTGACTTTAGTTGACTCCCAAGTCGACCGAAACCCCAAAGGGTTTTCCTATACCCTAATCCGACCCTTATTCGATCCCTTGATCGATTTAGGGTTTTACCCAGATTCGTACTCGCGTAACTTGTGATAGGTCCGTATCGCTAGTCCTACCTATGCAATATCGGTGGATACCTGACGCAACCCATGTGGTGATATCCCAAAAAAACCCTAATCTAGTGCGTGAAGGTGAAATAAAATAAAGAAGGTTTTCGTGTAGCTGAAGAATGTCAAGAAGCTTACAGAAAAGCCGGAATAACAAGTAAGTATTCTTAAAACCCTTCTTATGTGTTAAACTTTGGTTATTTTATTGTTTAAAATATCTGTATACAAGGGGTTTGGTCACACAGCTTCTTTGTTTATTTTTCGATATGCATGTTTATAGCCGTGCGGGAGTCCACCAGAACACTACAGTGGTATAAGAGCCACTCTAAACATATATAACCTAATTAGGATTCTTAGTAATTGCTAATATTGTCATAAAAAATAAATCTTGATTTTAGTTGTGTTAGGTTTTGGTTGATTTATTGCTTTAGGGTTTGTTAGGGTTTTGATAATTACGGCAATTAGAGTTTTATCACTCTTGTGATTAATTAGGGTTTTGTATTGTTTTATTAATGATCAAAATACACGAGGGGTTTCTAACCCTTGAAGGCGTCAATCTAGGGTTAGGGTTTTTCTTGGTCAAAATACACAAGGAATTCTAATTAGTATTGTCACATGCAATGGCGGAACTTGAGCATTTTTTTTGGGAGGGCCGAATTTATTTCGGGGGGGCCGAATCGGAGATTTGTTTGTAACCTCAACTAAATTACCTCTAAAACCTATAATATTTACACTAGGTGCCGTAAATTTTGGGGGGGCCGGGACCCTCCCCTGCCCCTTAATAGTTCCGCCATTGGTCACATGTGATATGACATGTGATAAAACGTACATACAAGTCTATCCTAATTAGTATTGTCATAATTAGAAAATCTAGGGTTTCTTAGATTTGTGTTTCTTTGCATGCAAGTAATATTTTTAGTGCCAACTGACTTTCCTCATGTACTTAACCTCAAACAATGAATACATATTCCAGTGATTAGTTAAGAGTTGATACATGGCCTATTTTCTCAAACTTCTCCTTATTAGCCAACTGAACATTTACGGAAATGAATGATGCCACTTTACAAGTGCCTCTATGTTTTGTTTTTTATGTTAATATCAACAAATGTTATATGTTCTTTTTGTTTTGATTTTACTGATGTCACATTTAATATTATCGATTATGACTAACGCAGTTTGTTAAACAATGAAAGCGTGTTGTGGAACAAACGGTAAAGATTAACAGAAACCGTACAATCATTGACCATGGCCTTTTTTCCGTTGGCTTTTTGGTCAATCATTAGAAGCTTTAGACACCAGTATAAACAACACTTCAAAAACTCCACTAAGACAATATCAAATTCAATTAATAGCTGTTCATATTATTTCTTGATTTGCACTTTTCACCTAGCCCACAGTCACCAACGGACACGAGTATGTTAAGTTATTCCCTTAGAAATTTAGTTAAAAAAAGTTGTTATATATTATTTGGTATAAGTTCAAAAGCTAAAAGAATTCTACAAAAATTCTTTGGTTTCCAACACAAACATATCTTTCTAGAAGCTATAAGGCCCTGCACCTTGTATCATGTGCTTTCTAGTCTGTAATTATAACTTACAACAATTTTTTAACTTTGCTCAACACTTATTTTGCGTGGATGTTTGAAAGTTTTCCGAATTGTACGACTCAAATGGTTAGGAGGATGGATATATCATAGAGCTTAAAAAAAAATTAGCAAGCATGCCACCTTAATATATATTTGACGAAGGTAAATCTTTCACGGTGTTGTCCCTTTAAATTGATTGCAATGAATAACTTAAGTTATTTAACCACTTTTCATATTACTAATGTGTATCTAAAACAGTTTAACAAAGCATATAAGTAAGAAAAGTTTACACGCTACTTTTCAACATTTAAATTTTTAGAGTAAATTACATGGTTGGTCCCTGTGGTTTGTATAAAGTAACAAGTTTCGTCCCTACCTTTTAAAAGTTGCATGGTTAGTCCCTAAGTACGTAAACAAATAACACCACTGGTCCCTTGGTTTAACTGGTGTTAACTAAGGTTAGTTAAAATTTACAAGTTAGCCCCCTTTGGTTAAATAGCGCTGCATCGTTAATCCTTTGGTTAAATAGCGCTGCATCGTTAATCCTTTGGTTAAATAACGCTGCATCGTTAATCCTTTTAACGTTTTCGCCCGTTTTTGTCCGTTTTTTTTACGTTTTCGCCCGGTTTTGTTCGTTTATTTTTGTTTTCGCCCGTTTTTGTCACTTTTTTTTACGTTTTCGCCCGTTTTTGTCTGTTTTTTTACGTTTTCGCCCGTTTTTGACCGTTTTTTTACGTTTTCGCCCGTTTTTGTCCGTTTTTTTTGTTTTCGCCCGTTTTTGACCGTTTTTTTTACGTTTTCGCCCGTTTTTGTCCGTTTTTTTTTGTTTTCGCCCGTTTTTGTCCCTTTTTTTATGTTTTCGCCCGTTTTTGTCCATTTTTTTTTTGTTTTTGTCCGTTTTTTTTACGTTTTCACACTTTTTTGTCCGTTTTTTTTTGTTTTCGCCCGCTTTTGTCCGTTTTTTTTTGTTTTCGCCCGTTTTTGTCCCTTTTTTTTACGTGCGAAAACAAAAACAAAACGGACAAAAACGGGCGAAAACGTAAAAAAAAGGGTCAAAAACGGGCGAAAACGTAAAAAAAGGGACAAAAACGGGCGAAAACGTAAAAAAAGGACAAAAACGGGCGAAAACAAAAAAAAACGGACAAAAGCGGGCGAAAAAAAAAAACGGACAAAAACGTGTGAAAACGTAAAAAAACGGGCGAAAACAAAAAAAAAACGGACAAAAACGGGCGAAAACATAAAAAAACGGACAAAAACAAAAAAAATGACAAAAACGGGCGAAAACGTAAAAAAAAGGTCAAAAACGGGCGAAAACAAAAAAAAAACGGACAAAAACGGGCGAAAATAAGAAAAAAACGAACAAAACCGGGCGAAAACGTAAAAAAAACGGACAAAAACGGGCGAAAACGTTAAAAGAATTAACGATGCAACGTTATTTAACCAAAGGATTAACGATGCAGCGCTATTTAACCAAAGGATTAACGATGCAGCGCTATTTAACCAAAGGGGGCTAACTTGTAAATTTTAACTAACCTTAGTTAACACCAGTTAAACCAAAGGACCAGTGGTGTTATTTGTTTACGTACTTAGGGACTAACCATGCAACTTTTAAAAGATAGGGACGAAACTTGTTACTTTATACAAACCACAGGGACCAACCATGTAATTTACTCAAATTTTTATTTGAATGAATAAAAAAAATAAAGAAATAAAAATCTTTGCATAATAACAATTTTACTTGAATGACAAAGAATGGTAATCTTCCCACTAATTTAAATACTAACCAAAGTAGGTGTTGAGGTAAAAACAATACTAACACTCAGAATAAATTCATGCACTTAGTTATATATAGGGCAGTAAATGCTCTCTTAAATGTGTATCACATTTATTGCAAGAGATAGAATTTTCTCATTTGAAATATTATCTTATTTATGCAAAGATGAGGTGGATATCTGTGGGTAAATAGAGACACGCCAAACATCTAATTGATAATGTGTCCAATCTCAATTAAGAGAATAGTGCTGACAAAACCCCGCATAACAGAACACAAAGAAAAAAAAACCTTACGAACTTTCTCCCTCTTTGGCGAAAACGGCGACTATCGAAACAACCCTTTTTCAATCGTTTGTAAACTCTTGCATCTATTGGTCAATTATTTAATTTATCTAAGATATCAATGGCTTTTCAATCGTGCTTGTAGGGTTATTTAATAATTTTTTGCCACTAAACAATTAATTTGTGTTTGTTAATATGCTTTGCAATTGACGGTTAGCATTTATTGCATATTAATATTACTGTCTTGTTCTATTCGTAGTGTTCTCTAGTTGGTGGTTGTTTATGGGGTAAACGCCATAAAATAACAACTTACTTTCTTAATTTTACCGAGATGAAACACTTACTTTTTTATCAATATTTAAGCCAACGAAACTTTTAAATATTGTTCTGAGGTGAAACACTTACTTTTTTATCAACATTTAAGCCAATGAAACTTTCAAATATTGTTCTGAGATGAAACACTTTTTTTCAAAGGTACTTTTGTTGACCTCAAAACAATATTTGAAAGTTTCGTTGCCTTAAATGTTGATAAAAAAGTAAGTGTTTCACCTTAGGACAATATTTGAAAGTTTCGTTGGCTTAAATGTTGATAAAAAAGTAAGTGTTTCATCTTGGTAAAATTGAAAAAGTTAGTTGTTATTTTATGGCCTTTACCCTTGTTCATGTGATTTATTTGTGCTGAATTTGGCGTGTTGTGTGTAACATGGAGAAGGGTTTTTTGAACGGGAGAGGGGTTAAAGAGAAGGAGATTAAGAATAAGGGGACGACATATGCAAATACTGATGTTTCGACTTCCAATAGTAATGGGAATGGATCATTCCCTAGTTTTTCAGAGGCGTTTGGTAGTCCAATTACTACTTCGTTAAATGAAAATATCACTACTAGTGATGATGCTAATATCACTTCTAGTGATGCTATTGGTGGTGATGGCGGTGCTACCTTGGAGCAATCTGATGGTGTGTCACCTGATCATGTGCATGCTACTAAGAAAACGAGCTTTGATGTTGCCTTCCAGTCACAAGATTTTGGTACAGGTTATAACGAATACATGAGGAAACGTGGTGGTAAGGTTACTAAAGATACTTCTCAATCAGTTCCTCAGGTTTATTCTCATAATGCAAACACGGTTACTAAAAGGTAAATGCTCGTTTTGATAATACCCTCTATGGTTACTTTCTTGGTAAACGGATTGCTTTTCCGGTTGTTGATTACTATGTACGTAATGTGTGGGCTAAATATGGGATTCAAAAGGTTATGATGAATGCTAAGGGCTTATTTTTCTTCAAGTTTACCACTAAGAAAGGTGTGGAAGATGTCCTTGAAAATGGGCTGTGGATGATTAGGAATGTACCTATAATTCTTAAACCGTGGACTATGAATACTAATCTTCTTAAAGAGGATTTGACTAATATTCCGGTGTGGGTTAAGTTCCATGATGTTCCACTTGCTATGTTCTCTGATGATGGTCTCAGTCTTCTTGCCACTTTGATTGGTACTCCTAAAATGCTTGATGCTTAGACTAGTCAAATGTGTATGGAATCTTGGGGCCGTAGTAGTTTTGCTAGGTGTTTGATTGAAGTGAAGGCAGATGAGGTGCTTAAGGAAAGCCTCACTGTTGAAATACCCCAACTTGATGGGTCGGGTTCTACTATTGAAAAGGTTCGTGTTGAGTACGAGTGGAAGCCGCCTCGATGTGATACGTGTAAGCTTTTTGGTCATACACTACTTGATTGTCCTAAGTCTGCTCCACCTCTTACTCAACCTAAACTGAGTGTTAATGATGGTTTTCGAACGATCAATAACAAGAATAAGGGTAAGAATGGTGGTCACAATGCTCCGGGTAAAGGAGGTTTTACTAAACCTGCTATGGGTCCTAAGTTTAGGTATCAAGCTAAAGCGCTTCCTGCTGAACCCAAGAAGGTGGATACTACAAAGAAGAAGGCCGCTGATATAGCTAGTACGAGTGGTACGAAAATTGCTACATCAAACCGGTTTGATGCCCTTCATATGGATGATACTGATGACTTTGGTATTCCTACCAATGAAGTGACTAAGGGTGTGAATTATGGTATTCCAAAGAAAGCTAAGGAGGACGGGTCTTTAGAGACTCGTAATGCATCACAAGAACCACTTATGAGTGATTCAATGGGAACAAAGGAAGTTGGTTCTACTCCATTAGTTGAGAAAATTGGGGAGCTTGAAAAGCTACTTATTGATGGGAAAGCTACTCTTGTGGATGATGATGGCCATCCTATTCGAAAGGTTGATTATCCGGGGTCTAGTTCTTCTACTAAGAGGGTTAACCCATTCTCTAAGGTGGGAGAGATTGTTGTTTCAGACAGTGATGAAGATGAGGTTGTGAATATGTTTGATGAGTCCATGAACCTATTTGGTGGTGGTCATGATCGTGAAGATGATTATGATGACTATGCGGATCAGGTCTACGATCTTTCAGGGAATTTGGATGCTTTATATGACACGTATGGTATCAAGCTCCAAGGTCTTGGCAGAAAGTAATTTTGTTTTCATAGAAGTCTAATAGTATCTTTTGAGTAGTGGTCTTTTCTTAATTAGAGAATTGGAAGTATCTTGTTATGTAAGCTTTTCCGCCTATGTAATGGGTTGAGATATAGGATTCACCCATATCCTTTGTACTTAAACGTTTTTTGGAGTAATATATTTACCGGGTCTTTTGACCTTTTACCCAAAAAGAGAATAGTGCTGACAATTTTTCATGCATTTATACAAAACCCTTACTTTCTTTGACTTGTTTGATACATGTTTTTCTGCTTACTTTTCCAAGAAAATTCCCACCTAAACATTCTTGGATACTTAGATATTTTCATAAGTATCTAAGTTTAGAATATTCTTGAGGTTGAGGAGATTAATGAGGAGTCAGTGAGATACTGTCAGATCTTACTAACTCAATCTTCTTGTTGGTTCAGGAATTTCACTTATTAAAATCCACCTCACGAAGTGGAGACTTATACTTTGTCTCTGATATGGAGATGACTCAATAAATGTTTATTTATTCAAGGAATAAATTTACACTTATGATATTTTATGTTCAAATCATAGTTAGAGATTATTGGGCACTGAGTTTACCTAACACATAGATACGTTACCTTCAATGCTTTTGTGTGTGTGTGGGGGGGGGGGGGGGGGGCATTATACCTTTTAAAACGTTTTTGATGTACATTACCTTCATTCCGGTGAAAAAAGGTGTACAAATTGAATACGCGTTCATCATTACTAGCATGACACTCATGTCGACTTTCGTGGTACTAGCCAGCATGGTATGCTGGTTGACGGACAATGGAACGAGGATCAAAAGGGACCGGATGCACAAGTTTTTTTATAAGGGTAAAAAAATGAAAAAGTACGATTTTTATTGACACGATTGGCTTAACAACAAATTAAATTTACTTTCACATATTAGAGGATTAATTAAGCAAACACTATAAAAATTCTTTTGAACTGGGTGCACATAGACGAATATTAACGTTTTTACGAAAATTGATATTATGAAGCAAAATTTAATCAAAGTATCATCACACTGCGAAACCTTTTAGTTTCGTCCCTGTTGACAGAGCTAAGATGAAGCTAACAAAATCAAATTCTTTTTGGTAAATATAAGGACTTATATGACGGAGCTTAAGATGCATCCTATATTCCTATGAGTGGACGCTTTAATAGTACAATAATATGGAAAATCACATAAGTCCTTATATTTACTGAAAAGAATTTGATTTTGCTAGCTCCATATTGTTGGCAACTAAAGAAGCTCGATAAACAATTAACTTTTCACAAAATTTACTGCTATTAAAACATTTCATGTAACTTACCTTATATAAAAACTTTGAAATCTTAAGAAACTATACTAGTGATTATATAACTTCAATTTAGAATGTGTATATAGGCTTGTATGGAACTTTCATAAGTCACATCAGTTGATGATAATTTTGTTGCAATTTGTAAATCCAACTAGTGTGTTTGCGAGTGTAGTCTAGCATGTCTTGGGTGTTTTGTTGTGCTTTTGTAACCTGTTTTTGCACTTATGGTCTCTTGCTCTACTTTTATCTTTTTGTTTTGTCGTTTTGATGTCGCTTCATTTCACAAAAATCGAACACGTCTCCAAGATGCTTGTGAATGTTTTGTTTTGTTTATTTCTTTCCTTTTAATTTTATTGACTTTTTGAACATATTAAAAATAATATGGTGGCTTTAAAAAGCACATGCATCAATGATGTGAGGATCGTTGGTAATGCCTGATAGAGTTATGATAAAACGAAAAGAAAAAAAAAATTGCCTGATGAGACATATAGTTATGATAAAATGAAAATAAAAAATAAAATAAGAAAGGTGAAAAGAATTCACAACCAACCATTTTAAATACGGTACTCGTACAATGCGGCGGCGAGTATCGTGTGATTATATTTTGTGTTATTTGGTTACACGTTTAGTTATTTCCATTCTTTATAAGTAGAGATATTAGAGATAGTTAAACCAAATAATTTTAGTTTGAATAACCAACCGCTTCCTAACAAATTTACTTTCTAACAAACTTATTAACCAACTTGCTTCCTAATAAATTAATTTTGAAATCTTTCCGTAATAAGCAAGAAAAAAAATCTGAATTTTAAGTTTTTCTAATTATAGAATAGTCACAAATGCATTATAATGTAGTATAGTATAGATTTATAAAAGTAGATGCATCTTCTATTAATTTTTCTCTCTTATTTGAAATGTGTAGTTAGAAATCTTTCTCATTCTTCTTATTTTAGTTTTTCTTCTCACCAAAACCCTTCCAACAATATATATATATATATATATATATATATATATATATATATATATAGAAGGGATTCAGTAAGAAGTAAATTAAAATAAGAAGTGGTAAGAAGTGACCAAAATCACGCATTTGAGAAGCAACGGCTTGCATTAGATGCATTTCTATTCATATAGATGCAACATCTTGAGTTTCGAAAGTTAATTTGATGTATAGATGGTGCAAATTGATTTTCATGATTTTGGCACGTGCAGAAGAACAAAAAATAAGAGAAATCATGAAATGCATCTAATATACGTATATGCACCTGATTAAAAGCTTGAAAACACACTATGGTGCGTTATAATGCATCTAAGATTATAGGGATGCATCTAATTTAGGTCGGTGCATCTCGAATTTGTAGTTATAGTTCTTCTTATTTTAACTAATCTTCTTATTTGATCCTAACTATATATATATATATATATATATATATATATATATATATATATATATATATATATATATATATATATATCAAGGTTATAAATAGCGTGGCATGGTGGCAAGGTCAAGCCTCAAGCCTTAGTGTGAGGCGTGGCGACATGGCGTTTTTAAGGCGTGAATTATAGATTTATATTATATTTCATTAGTATATCATATTTCATATACATCGAGGTTACAAAAAGTGTTATACATAAGCAATAAAGTCAAGAAACTCTCTTTACATTTGTAATTTTCTTCAAATACTAGTAAACCCCTAAACGCCAAATACCAGTAAATCTCAAATACAATGTCCAAATTCCAATTACTAGTAAATCCCCTAAACGTCTAAAATACCAGTACGCCTTATCGCACCTCATCTCATGTCAAGCCTTAAAACGACGCCTTGGTCTATTGCGTGGCGTGGAGTTGACGCCTCGCGCTTTTGCGATGCCAAGGCGCGCCATTTAGAACAATGATTATATATATATATATATATATATATATATATATATATATATATATATATATATATATATATATATATATATATATAGGGTAAGGTTCTAGAGAAAAGTCCACTTTGGTAGAAAAGTGAGAAAAAAAGTTATTAGGGGTTAATTTGAAATATCTCAAACTTCAGGGGTCTGTCTTGAAACATGCCACCACCACCCACCCACCCCCCACCCCACCCCCCCCACCCCCCCCCCCCCCGCCGAAAAAAAATTTTTTTTTCCCGCCAAAAAAAAATTTTTTTTGGGGCAAAAAAAAATTTTTTTTTTTTTTTTGGGCCAAAAATTTTAGTGCATCTGGGGGGGGGGGGGGGGGGGGGCGGGTAGGTGGGTGGGGGGGGGGGTGGGGGGGGGGGGGTAGGGTGCAAATTTGCAAAAAACTCCTTAAAGAATGAAGGAAAATACAATTAGGTCCCTGTAGTTTGGTGTGAAAAAAAGGAGGGGTTGATTTGTACACTTTTCTCACTTTTCTACCAAAGTGGACTTTTTTCATGAACCCACCTCTATATATATATATATATATATATATATATAATGTGACAAGTTCAACAAATTTATTTATACACTAGATGTATACCAACACAAAACGGCGATGTATAGTGGCAAATAGTTAAATTTATGAAATCGTGATTCTGCTTCAACTTTTGATGCAAAGCGTGTGTCTTTATAAATAATATTCGTAGGGATGAGCAGGGTACCGGTACCGTACCGAACCCGTACCGAATTGGTGGTACCGAATTTTTTCCGAGCATAAATTAGTGGTACCGGTACCGTACCGAACGGGATTCGGATACCGGTACCGGGGAAATCGGGTTTTACCCGTTTTTTTCGGGAATTTCCCGATTTGGTACCGGTCCCGTACCTAATTAGTGGTCTCGATTTTTTTTCCTCCTTATTTCGTAGTACCGGTACCGTACCGTATATCGGGAACGGTACCGTTTCGGTACGGTTCCGAGATTCGGTTCGAAATGCTCATCCCTAAATATTCGTGTTAAAGGTGTATTGATCAAGTTAAAGATGTATTAAAAGATACTTATGAATAATTTAAGCAAACTACATTAATTTAAGTTTTTAAGTTTTAATATTTCAATGATTAATTTAAGTTTTTACTCTTTATAAGTATCATAGATAAGTTATTTTCAACGATTGAATGTGTAAATTAGAAAAAATATTTATAGACGACGTAGACAAATAAGTCAAACATGTCATAATATCGACATGTATGTATGTCATGTTCTGATTATACTATGCGGATGTTAAACTAGTGGGAAATGATAAGCTAGGCTTTACACGATTACCGCGAGGAATTTTGTTTATAAACAAGCGTGCGAAGTATATGCATTTATATGTATGTGTAAACGTATTTCATATAGGGCAAATGATATTAAAAGGTAATATTCTTGCCACAAATTCATCGAATGGGTAGTGAACTATTTTTTTTTTTTTTTCATTTTGAGGGTAATTTTTTTCAAATTCATCATTTTTAGGGTATTTTGCAAAAATTTTGGACAATTTTGCCTTTCGGGAAATTTTTTTTTGTATTAGCTATGAGGGGCAAAATTGTCCAAATTTTTTACAAAATACCCTAAAGATGATGATTTTGAAAGAAAATTACTCTCAAAAAAAAAAAAAAAAAAATAGTTCACTACCCATTCGATGAAATTGTGCCAAGTATATTACATTTTTTTTATTATTTGCCCTTTCATATACGTATAATTGTACATGCACATTATTTTATATATTAGCGAGCAAAATAAACGAGTTCGAGCATAGTGTATTTATCTGGGTAACCCTTAAAAAAAAAATGATATTAAACTGCAATTTCACATATTGTTTAAACCCTTTAACTATGAGTAGCCAAATGAATAAAGAAAATATTGATGACTGTGAATTATTTGCCTAAACAAATATATGATGCATCTATGTTTTAATGTTTAGACATAAATTTTAGTAATCTCAATCATTCCTAAACTGGATAAGCAATAAATAAATAAATAAATAAACGTAAAAAGGTAAGGGGGTGCCATTTGTAGTAGCCAAAAATTTACCTTTTAGGCCGCGCTAAATCTAAAGGTTAAGAGCCAGATCGTCCAGTTTGAGCGAGCTAAGCGTGAAGCCCAAAACACTTTTGTTTATAAACACTAAATTTGCACTAAATGCAGGTTTTAGTTACAAATATACTAACACAGTGTTTAATAAAATTTTCAAAACACTACAAGTAATTCTTATTACTTTGTATAGAACGCTAACATACTATTGACGTATATGATGATGCGAAATAGAATCGATCTTATATACATTGGATAGATATGAGCATATGACGTTATGGTTAAATTAGACTAATAAACTTCTTTGGTATAAATATATTGAAGTCTACTAAACAGTCATAACACATATACTTAGCACACGACATTGTTGAAATACTGTGTTATTAAAAAAAATAAGCTACTTAAAATATAATTTTTGTTTGATAGATATAACTTATAAAAGATTTAAAAATTTTTTTTTTTTCATAATCTTTGAAATCAAATGCTAATTCATGTAACTTATAATTTTTTTTTAATTATTATTATTATTATTATTATTATTATTATTATTATTATTATTTATTTTATATTGCTCTCCATCTCCATCAATAGCTTATCTCCGGTTCCACACTCCAGCAGTAGTTATTTTTGCCAAAATATACCTTAAGTGAAGCGTGTTTAGTTTGTAAGAGTGACACGGGTTCAAATCAATGGTCCATTAAACATAACAATATTTTAGTACCACCTTCTTGGCCCAAATATAAACTACCTTTTCAGAGTTCAGACCCAACGTTTCTAAAATAAAATCCTGACCATTTCGTTAACACAGTGGAAAAAATTGCTGAAACTAAACAAAACGGCACAAGTTGGATTCCCATATCACATTTATTTTTCTCAATCTTTTATTGGTTGAATATAGATAAAATACTGTGTAGGAGAAACAAGGATGAGAAAATTATTTTTCAAAAACAATTCATATTAAGGTGTTTTCAATATAGTTATCAAGCATAAATATAAATTTTGAACTTTTTTTTATCAATTACCAAGATACTTTTGATACCGCTTTCACAACATATATAATAGTAAGGTTTGTAGCATTGGTTTTAAGATACTACTAAAAAAAATACAACACGCTAAATGTCTTGAATTTTCGATGTGGTTTTGTAGCTTTAGTTTCCAACATACAATATTCAAAGTGAATGATGTTTCCTTAAATAACCCTAACTTTATATTAACAGAAATTGCAAACACTTCTTTATCTTAGATAAATGAAAATCGACTTATATGAGAATGTGATCGAGTATTCAGAATAATCCATATTTTAAATCTCTCAGCAACGGGTGGGCTCAACTACACTCGTTATATATATCTTGAAGATTCACCAATTGACGAAAAGTGTTGAAGATCAGTTTTAATATATGTGAACCATTTGTTGTTGGCATTTTTTGCCATTATTTTAATTTTGTACAATGTGATATCATGAAAATAATCCATATATTCTCAAAATGTAATGCCGAGGTGTGTCATTTTAAGATTTTATACAGTATATTCGACGTTATATCATATGATTAAATTTGCTAATAACCAATAAAAGATGAAATTTAAAATTCCCAGGTTGGGCCTAGCCTGCTAAGTCTGACTTCAACCCAATATTTTGGTTACTGTCCGGCTAAGCCCGTCCCAGTGTTTATTGAGCTTAGTAATTTTATACCCATCTTTTATGAGCTTTATAAACTCGGTCGCATTTTGTGCACCTGTAGTTAGAGTTGAACACACAGGATGTGAATAACATATATTTAGGGGTGACTCAGCCTCTCAAGCCGTCTTAGGCAAAGTTTTAAAATGGCGTCGGTATATATTAATAGTTAAGGATAATTTCATATATACTCAATCCAAACATCAAAATAATATATATATATATATATATATATATATATATATATATATATATATATATATATATATATATATATATAGAGTTATGATCAAATAAAAAGAATAATTAAAATAGGAAGGATAAGAAGTAACCACAACCACACATTCTAGATGCACCTACAAAAATGGATGCATCTTCATTCAAATTTTTCCTCCCATATAAAAATGTGTGGCTAGAATTACTTCTTACCCTTCTCATTTTAATTATTCTTCTTATTGGATCTCTACCATATATATATATATATATATATATATATATATATATATATATATATATATATATATATATAGGGGGGCTTTATTTTCAGAACCCTGTTAAGTGCGGGAACTACGAGAACTCCAATTTTGCATTAGAAAACATGCATGTTCATATAAAACATGTATGTTTTCTTACATACACCTTAATACAAATACCTGCGTAACATACATGTTCATATAAAACCATTTGCATTGATATGTTGCACTTAACATGGTTTTATATGAACATGTATGTTACGCAGGTATGTGTATTAAGGTGTATATAAGAAAACATACATGTTTTATATGAACATTCATGTTTTCTAATGCAAAATTGGAGTTCTCGCAGTTCCCGCACTTAACAGAGTTCTGAAAATAAAGATACACTATATATATATATATATATATATATATATAGAGAGAGAGAGAGAGAGAGAGAGAGAGAGAGAGAGTTAGGATCAAATAAGAAGAAAAATTAAAATAAGAATGATAAGAAGAAACCACAACCACTCATTTCAGATGCACCTACAAAAATAGATGCATCTCTCCGTAAAATTCTCCCTCTTATTTGAAATGTATGGCTAGAAATTCTTCTTATTCTTCCTATGTTATTCCCCGCTCTCCGCCCCAAACCCGTAAAAAATCTCTTTTTAAGCCTCAAACCCGTCCCGTAACCCGATAACTATGCCCCGCTCGCAACACTTAGTTCGGGTTTTGGGTTTCCCCATCGAATTCGGGGTTTTTTTTTGCCATATGAGAAAATAGAAAAAGTAGCAAATCGGGCCTAACAAAATCAGATCCTTGACAAAAAAAGATGTGAGTGACTTTTATGTATGTATAAACCCTTTGAAAATCAGGGCCTTGATATTCCGGGAGCTATCTCTTCTACTTTGGTTCCTTTTCTTAAGTTTTATTTACAATAGAAGGAAAAGAAAATGAAAGAAATTGAAAAAAAAAATTGTGTTTTCAAGATTCTATGAAAAGAGAAAAGAAAAGAAGAGAAAGTGGAAGAAAGAATTGAATATTTTTTATTCTAAAATCTTACTCTCACTTTTGGAAGGATTAGGAAAGAAAAGAAAAAAGAAAATTTGATACTCTCTCATTTTTTTCTCTCATGTTTTCTCTCTTCCCTTCCCCTACAAAATTAACTCGAAAACACACTTGGGTCAAGTACTTACATACACCGGCCACATGCACGCTATATATGCATAAGCTCAATGAGTCGCAATTTATGGCAAGTAATTTAGCCTAACTTTTAGGTCCAAGAAGTTTAAATTAAGTTTGTTCAAATGTCTTTTTGCATAATTTTCAATTGTTTTTAGGAACAGAATTTGGCTATTTACAAATTCCCTAATCGTTTCTTCGTTGTACCAAAATGAACTGTGATCCTTCATTGTGGAATCTTTATATTAATTCATAATTAGTTTGAATGTAGTGTCATATATCCTCCTTTAATCTTATTGGTTAATGAATGGTAGTGGCATTATATTAACCGACCTTTAGGTTTTAATTACACGATTCTTATTATATTCATATTATATCATTGGTGTGATTTATTCTTGGTGCTATAACAGAATTTACTCATTGATCATCGTTGGGAATTGTTGGTACTTCTCGTTTGTTTCTAACCCTAACTATTAGTTGAATGGTGTGACATGGAAAGAGGTTTTTTGGATTCGGGAGGGAGAGGGGGTGGATGAGAAAAAGGTACGACAAGGGATTCGAATTTTGCTAGTTCGTCATTCAACCCTAATGAAGAAGATGTGGTTGGAAAAATTCAGTCGGCTATAAATGAACAATTACAATAAGTATTGAATGCCGATGAAGGTGAAGTTAAATTGAACACAGGTATAGGGTCGCCATCTTATGTCAATGTATTGAATGCTCATGCGGGCACTAATGTTTCCTGAGTTAATAAGATTCATAATATTGAAAAACAAATACTTGAAGGTAAACTTGTGTTAGTGGGTGATGATGGGAGCCATTGAACAAAGGAGGTGATAAGTCGAGTAACGTATGAACTAGTTTTAATGGTGAACCAAGTAAGAAAATTGCAAAATTTCATACCTCAATAGCCCCGACTAGTAATGGGGCTGATGTTGCCATTCCTATAAGATCAGTCCTAGAGGTTAAGGAACGTTTCAAGATACTGTCTATGGGTTTTTCTAGGAAAGAAAGTTGTGTATCCGATGGTTGAAAACTGTGTAAAGAATGTGTGTAGTAGATTTAGGCTTGTGCGTACTATGATGAATGTGAAATAGTTTACTAGATTAGATATCCTACCCCACGACACTTGTATAGGCTTGAAAACTATGATGAATGCGAAATAGGCTTGTGAGGTATCAAAACTTATGCTAGGAAAAGATTAGATATGTGTGCCTTCTCTTCTTCAAGAAAAGTGTTGATAAACTGGATCAACTTCTAGGAGAATATCGTGGGAGGAGAAATGTGTATGCTGGGGTTATGAATCACGATGCATCGAGCTTAATTATTCGTGTCGGGGAGATAAGTGTCTACCGTGCGGAAATACTCCGTGGTTTGTGTAAAACCCCCCTAAAATCCAGATACCTAATTTACGTATAATTTCAAATTTTACCTACACTTTGTCATATTAGTATTAGAACCCTAAACTATAGTTTATGCATTTTCACTAGTTTAAAATTATATAAACCTAGATGTGTACTAAATTAATTAAAAGTGCAATAATTTAAATGATCCTATAACTAATTTTGGTCATGATTGAAATTTATAATGTATCCATCGAAATTCAAGAATAAAACTCGGCCATCTTAAAATTATGTAACCAATTATATTTTTCCATAAACACAATTAAAGTGGACTTGATTAACTTCCATAAGTTTGGTATTTTCCTCATTTAAACCTTTTCACCAATCGGTTTAATAAAACCGTGCAACATAAATTTCCCCCACAAATTTCGGTTACCAATTCCCATATATACTTTCCCATTTATTTCACTTACCTAAACCGAGTATTACAGATCCTCACATAGAAATCGGCTCATTTGTTTCCCCATATATTTTCCCCTTCTGATATTGTACGTACAATTCACCAAACCAAGAGAAGACACAAAAGAAACACTCATAAAACCCTAATAACAAAAAGGTACGGCTCCATCATTTTTTTTGCCAACTATTCAACAATTCAAGGCGTGGGAACGATGTTGCTGAATCGTGTTTAAAGAGTGGCGTTTGTGCTTTGATTCGTAGGTATCCTTGGGCTTATTTTTCTGTTTCGAAAAGGGATGACTTTCGTGGGACTTGAAGCAGATTCAAGGGCGTGATTAGCGTGAATCTCGACTGGTCTTGACTCTCGTTTTCTCCATCTGGTCGCACGACAAGGGTAACTAGCATCACCCTTGTTCAACTTTCTTTTTATTTCTCTTTGATTAAGCGCATGAATAATCCCAGAAGTTATGCAAGGATCGACCATACATTAATAACCATTCTCGAAATAGAAATCACATGAAATCATAGAAAGCCGCATGGAATAACAACTAGAAATCCACACCTAATCTAGTATTAAATACGTGCTTATGAATATGAAATAAAACCTAGTATAATTAAAGAGGATCGTACACTTGAATGCTACGAATTAGGGCTTGTATGTGTCGGCTGAATTGTGTGTCGTGGCGTGTATACATGTGTATTGAACCAATCTAAGTTTAGGCATCTGATTAAGCAATGTTTAATACATGTCTTGTGAATTATGAGGTGTCGTGTGCGTTTGTGTAATCAAAACATGTGATATGATAGCATAAAATGGAATCTAAAACAGGACAGCTTTGTAAGTTGAATTTCTATGCACTATAGCTCGATTTTCATAAGTGTTAAATTCTGGGTTTTTGCTTGTAAACTTAGTTTAATGTCTTATTTAAGTATTCCAATTGGTTTGAAAGGATTTGAGTTTGATTTGGTCGTATTTTTGAATTTATTGTGATGATATGTCAAAACTGCATTTACAGAATTTTATTTCAGTCGTGGTGTATGATATTTCATTTGCAAACCATATCAAATTAGAGGCTACTCTTTTACTGGGATCATATTTAATATGTTGGCTACTTCCTGGAATTTTTGTGGATCTTTTGGAAGTGTCTAAATGGGTTTGTTAAAAGCAAACTTTCTGTGTCTTTCTGCAGTTAATTTTCTGGTAGGTTTGGGAAAATGATTTTTGGAAAGGTACTTGTCCTTTGAAATAAAATCTAGAAAAATTACAAAAGGTACTTAAGACATATGGGAACCTGGGATAATTTTTTGGAAGCTCCAGAAAATATTTAAGTATGATAAAAAAATTCGGGAATGTGCAACCTGTTTATGTGATAAAAGCTGAAATTAACTAAAGGAGTGAAATATGTGTTTTAAACCAAATTATCCTCAATATCCTTTAACCTAACTATATTAAATCATTCCTATGACATTTAAAGATGTAATAAAGATACTTGAATGCTTTTCGTAACCTAAATTGATATATGATATGATTAGTAAGTAAACTAAGTTGTAATCATTTGTAAACCCTAATTATGATGAAAACAACCCTAATGTTACTAACTCGGGAACATTTACTAAATATGGAAACTTGATATTTTTAGAAACCTGCTAATTAAGGAAACTTACTAAAATAGAAAGTTACTTAAAAAGGAAAGCATACTAAAATAGTAACCTGATTCATATGGACATAAAGCAATACTCGATTATCATATTCGTGCAGATCCGGTGAAGCAGGAGTAGTTGCCATCCTTTTGTGATCATCCTTGGTATTTGTTTGCTTTCGTCAAGGTACGGATATTCTGCCTTTTTAGTAAAGGCCACCCTTTTCTCTTTTGTTTACTGCTTTGATTATGATCCCTTCAGTTATGTCATTGCTATTTTCCCTTTATTTGATTTGTATTTGTTGATACTTGACATTTATATGAACTTGATATTCGTTTGAATGCTATACTTCTTTCCTATAGCATTTCCTATTTCTATGCCCATTATATGTTTTACCTATGTGTTAGAATTATTAGCTAGTCATGGGGAGTCCATGGCCTTGCCACTGATGCACCAGTGGTATTGATACTATCTGTGGAGGTGTGTTTTTGTCTACAGCATTCCCTATTATGCTATAGCTATTCAGGCCTATATTTATTATTGTATATGTTTACTTAGCATAGAGCTTTGTGCATATATATCTGTTTTGCAAGGAGCGTATGGATGCATTTTAGGTACTTAGTTTTGTATTATTTGGTGAATGTTTTGGTGTGTGTACAATACACCCCTTTCACATTTGGTACAATGGAGGTCATGACTCCTATGTACATTTAGTATATATATTGTTGGGCATTCCTATTTGTTCTACTTCTCTATGATTCTTATTATTTTGTCATCTCTAATGTGATTAACTTACGCTTGCTCTATTTCTTTTACTTACACTTATGACTCATTTCATTTCCTTGAGTGTCTGGTATCCATTATCCGTATTTTCTTTGATCATATTCTATGTTTCCATATTCTTGATTTCTTTTTCAGCAGGTTCACTTGGACTTATGTCGTATTCACCTTCGTTTTCCTTTTGTTATTAGTTTTCGTTTGTTTATATCTGTTCACTAGGCTTTTTAAGCGCAGCCGCATTTCTTTTCCTGCGGCAGGTTTTAGAAGGAAGCTGGGTTGAGTGAAGAGTGCTTAGGAGCTCTTGGTGGACTACATTGTTGATAGCCTTCCACGGATTAGAGTTTTGACGTAGAGTTTTCCTTTTGGTTCTTAGCTTGTATTAGTTTTGGAAGTTGTAATGTTTAGAATTAGTCCTTTATCTTTTCATTAGAACTGCATTGTAACCCTTGTATTAGTAATGTATTCCCGTTTACTTGTGTTCTGATTTGACTCCAAAATGTCACACTTTAGCCCTTTTCGGGTTGAGGTGTTACAATTTTGGTATCAGAGACAGGTTTGATCGGCGGATTCAAAACCCGTAGAGCTTAGGCTATGACCTGTGAGTATTAGGCCCGCTAAGTTTTGCACCATAGGAGTTATGAAACAACCTTTGAGAACTTGCGTTAGGATTTCCACTATGAAACTTAAGTTATGACCGGTGAGGATTGGGTAGACTATAGAGAATTTGTTTAGGTATCGTTGCTTCCGCATCACTCTGATTCGTGCCTTACTTCTAGTTGAGCCTTTTATGATTTCTCCTTCTAGAGATTTGAAGCCTATTATTTTGCATAACATAAGTTTAGTGACCAAGTAAGTTTAGAATGCGTTAAGAATTTTGCGGTAATGTTTGACATTACATAAACTTTATCTTCTTTGATTTCAACCTTTGATTCATTTTTTAACCCTTTAGATGCCTCTACAGGCACTCTGAGAATTTCTATGATCATGACGTGTTTGACACGTTCTGTGAAATCTCTTGCTTTTGATAAGCATATTTAAGTTTCCCTACACCATTAGATTTTGTCTTATCCAGTTGTATTCCTATGAGAAATCTTGTCCGGAATACAAATATTCCTATAGAAGACTCGGTCACCTAATTGATGTAATAGCATTTAAGTTAGCTCGTAGTTAGTTTATTAGTTAGTTAGATATTAGTTTAGTCTAAGTAACATCGTGGAAGAAGGACGGGTCTTTACCCACTGTATGCCTGATCCACAGCCCGGGTGTGGGCGTTTTTATCTTTCTTTGTAGCTTAGTATAAATACCCCTCTCCACATGTGGAGAGGGTTGGACCTTCATTTTAATCTCAATCTAACATATCATTTTCTCTCAAGGTTCCAAACTCTCTTACTTTTTTCCACCTCTTTCATACTCAACGCCACACTCATCACCACTAGTATCATGTTTGTGACTTAAATCTTATCCTACAATTGGTATCAAGAGCCAAGGTTTCATCTTAGGGCCTTGTAGAATCGGATTTGGTGTGGTTTTGTGTAGTTTTTGTGAGTTAAAAGAGTTTTCTTGAAAACATCTTAGTTTGATCTATCTATTGTTAGTTGACATGTTAGAGGTGTACTTCTATGATCATTTGTGTTAGGGTTACATTATTTCTCAGTTGGTCTTGCTATTTCACATGTATTTTTGAAGATTGGATTGGGTTTAGGTAAAAATTCTTTGTTGCGGTTACCTCTACTATTTCATTGCTTAGCTGCGGTTTGCTCCATATTTCTGTGGTTACTGGCCTGCGATTACTATTTTGAGTTAAAGGACAAATCGCAAGGATAGTTACAGATTTGGACTATTGTAGTCTGCGATTAGTTCCTGCGGTTAGGTGGGTTGCGGTTTGGTCTTTGTGGTTTGCTTTTCCTGCGACTACCACTCTTGAGGTTTTGTTATTTCTGCGGTTTGCTTCTCACTGTGGTTAGTGACTTGCGTGTAACTCACCCTGTGGTTTGTTCACTTTGCGGTTAGTTATTTCCTGCGGTTACCTCACCTTGTGGTTAACTCACCCTGTGATTATCTCTCGCTGTGGTTACCTATTCTGCGGTTATCTTTCTCTGCGATTTACTCACCCTGTGTTTAACTCCTACTGCGATTTGTGCATACTATTGCGACTTTCTCAAATTATTTGGCAATTTACTAAGTGATGAGTTACATGTGATTGGGTAATCATTTTGCAATTAATGAATTGTTGTAACTTTAGTCGTTTCAATTAATCTAATTGTGATATGACGTTGTGAGCTAATACTTACGACTTGACTAATCTCAATTGGATATATTGCTACTTGACTTGTCACAACTCAACACTTGATGCAAACTGTGACTCATCTGGTACCTCTCTATTAGTTTAATCCGCTGAATATATCTTCCGGTTTCTTTAGTTGACTTTAGTAAAATCCCTAGAAAGAATCATTTCTCGGTTTAAGTCACTAAAGCTGTAAAATCCTGTTTGAAGACTTTGAGATGTCGACAGTATCAGATGACATTAAAGCTGCTGGGTCCGACACCCGACCTCCAATGCTAGACAGGACAGATTATGAATCATGGGCACAAAGAATCAGATTGTACTGCTTGGGTAAAGAAAATGGTGAGAACATTCTGCGATCTATCGATGAAGGTCCTATACAGATGGGTACAACCAGAGATGCTATCTCCACGGCTGAGGATGGCTCTGTTGTTCAGGGAATTGATAGACCACGCACTTACAATGATCTTACTGATTTTGAAAAGAAGCGCTATGATGCTGACATTCGTGCCTCCAACATAGTAATACAAGGGTTACCCAAAGATGTGTACAAGCTAATCAACTTTAACACTGAAGCCAAAGCGGTGTGGGACAATGTCAAAATGCTTCTGTCTGGCTCAGAGCTGACCAAAGAAGACCGTGAATCTCAATTGTATGATGAGTTTGAGCATTTCAAAATGAATCCTGGTGAAAACATTACCGATTACTATGTCAGATTTCACAAGTTGGTTAATGACATGAAAATGATCAGAATGACCATGCCCAACATTCAACTCAACTCTAAGTTTGTCAACAACATGTCACCTGAGTGGGATCGTTTTGTCACTGCTGTCAAGCTCAACAAAGGATTGAGAAAAACGAACTATGAGCAATTGTTTGCTTATTTACAACAACATGAGAAGCATGCTGCTTATGATCGTCAATTAAGAGAAAAACTCAATCCAACTGTCACAAATGATTCAATTGCTTTCATGACTAGTATGGTGCCAACTACTCAACCTGTGTCAACAATGGATCACTCATCCCTACAATCGTCGGCTGCCATGAACACTCACCTCGACTTAGGATATTCTCATACTGATAAGATGATTGACAATCTTTCCAATCAAGTGTCTCTGTTAGTTCAACATTTCAGGGCTACACTCCCATCGTCCAACAATCAACTCAGAACTTCTTCAAATCCACGCAATCAGGCTATTGTGGAAGATGGAAAAGTAATGGTGCAAAACGTTCAGGGAAGACAGAATGTGAATCAAAAGAATGCTGTGCGGGGTAACTTTCAGAACAGAGTTGCTAATGTGAATCAGGGACAAGGAAGGCAACCAAAATGTTATAACTGTGGGGGGTTAGGCCACTTTGCCAGAAACTGCACTCAACCAAAATGTCCTCAAAACTCCGATTACTTTAAGGACAAAATGTTGCTCATGCAAGCTCAAGAAAATGGAGTGGTCCTTAATGAGGATGAATTGGCATTTCTTGCTGGGGATGATGGAAAGACATTCGATGATGATGTGGATGAACAGCCTGTTCAGGACTTAGCTCTTAATGATCCAAACATTTTCCAAGCAGAAGATTGTGATGCTTTCGACTCAGATGTTGATGATGAACCCACTGCTCAGAAAATCTTCATGGCCAATCTATCATCTGCTGTTTCACCCACACAACAATCTGGTCCATCCAAATCATCCATCATATCTGAGGTACTAAAATTATATGATAAATGTGCTGTCAATGATGAACAAAAGACCTTCTATGATATACGACGAAATAATGTTTGTGAATCAAATGAGGCTGAATTGGAAACCATCAATGTGTTCCCAACTGAGCAACATTCGGATCACGACAGTAATTCTGGCGTATCTTATGGAAATTCTTCTGTTGTGTGTGATAATGATGTGATGCATGAGCAAACGATATGTAACGATGTACAACAAACAGACGTTGCTGAATTAGATACTGCAAATTTAGGGAATAGCAATATTGTCCCATATGAACAATATGTAAAGCACAACGTCGAGTCTGTTGTACCAAGTGATATATCCTCTATTGATGAAGAAATGTGTGAATTAGATGAGTATACTGTTGTTGCACCAGATGACACCCTAACCACTAGGATTAGTACTCTTAGGGATCAAGTAAGGTTCTATGAACAACGTGCTAAATTAGAGCTCACAGAACGTGAACAAAACATGGAATTGCAAATGCATGCTTACATCACTGAACAAAATTTGAAGGAAATGGCCTTTAAACAAGAGATTAAATCTTTTCAAAATCAGCTTGAACGTGCTTTTCAGGAAAAACAGGAAATTCAGGATAGTGTAAATCTCCTAAAAAGAGAATTTCAACAAAAGGAAAATAAACTGTTAAACGAATTTTCCAACCTTAAGCAGTTGAAAAACAAACTTGAAAACAAGTTGTATGTTCTAGGCCAAACACCTCAAACAGCTCAAATGGTGGAAAAGCACATGAAACTGCGGGATAAGCATAATGATAAGGATTTAGGGTTGCCTAAAACAAATTTTCTTAAGAGCGTTAGAGACTCTCAACCTGCCCTCTATGATGCTAAGGTTATGCTTACACCCAATCATGATCCCCCAAATAGTTCTTTCGATAAAGAACTGGATGAACTTGATTCTACCAATAGAGAGAAATTTGATAAAAAAATGAAGGATCCAAAGTGCATTAAACACCGAGTCATTGTTAAGCCCCATGATTATTATGAACAAAACCGAGTGACTGTTTTTGCACCGCAAACTAAGTTAACACCAGAACAGGTATTTTTGCCCTTAGACATTGAGAAAATTAAAGCTGAGGAAATTAAGGCCAAGACATCCCAAAAATTAGCTGCCCCAACGGTGTATCCCCCCAATACACCGATGCACCTAGTTCAATTGTCACTTCTCACGCAATATAAAACTCTTATTAGCATATATGTCCTTTGTCAAATGTTCACTGATTTTGATAAAACATGCAAAAAGAGAATCACACCAACGGGAATTACTGAGGGTGAAAGGGGATTTGAGATAACTAAAGAGTGTTACTTAACTGAAGTCATCCCATTTTTTAAACTAATCAAAGAACATTTTGAGGGTTTACGACAATCCCTTGACGTTGAGCTTAAGCAAATGAAAGAAGTGTTTAAAAATGTGGAAAACGAATGTAAATGATTGGCTCCAAACGGTCAACCTAAATTGACCAAAGGATGGTCAACAAGGTCAAACTGCCTAGAATCAACCTCCACGGAATATAGTGGTTTCCCAGGGTCGTTATGTCCCGATGAGGTGTGAATGGTTATCAAACGGATCTGTGATCGGGTGAATTTGGACGGAAAAGGGTTTGAGATTGATTACACTTTTGATTTGTACAAGGAAATAGCTTAAACAAGCTATATGAATAAGACTGTGAAATCAGAAAAACCAGAAACGTTTTAAACCTAAAACGTGTACGTTCAGATAAAATTTACGAGAACGTACAAAATAAAAAGTGAAATTTAAAATCTGAAAACCCCAGGGGGTGAAAATGACTTTTTTACAAACTAAAGGATAAAAGAAAACTTTTAGAAAAAGAAAACTAATTTTTACACTAATTAATTATTTAATATTAATTAAATACTATTTATTACTAATTATTAATATTTAAAATACTTAAATACAATATAATATTATTTAAATACTAGAAAAATGAAAATTAAATTTCTAAAATTATAAAATAACTAAAAACTAATTTTAAAACTAAAAATATGTCTTTTTGTGGATTTTATCTTAATTAATTACAAATTATACTTAATTTAACTAATTAATTAATTTTAAATTACTAATAATACTAAAATGATTTAGAAAATTATAGAAAAATTTACAAATCTAATTAACCATCACAGGAATCCTAAAAAATTATAAAAAGTTTGTTTTATATACTTTTACACTATTTTACTAATTAATATTCTAAATATTAAATAATTACTAATTAAAATATTTAAATTATAAAAACTAGAATATGAACAGTATAAATTCTAGAAAAATTCCTAAAATTATTTTATAACTTATAAAAGCTAGGAAAAATATAAAAACTAGGTCTTACTTAATAAAAACTAATTTTGATATTTAATACTTAATATTAATTAATAATTAAGAAAACTAATTTTAAATCTAATAAATACTAAATGATAATATAAAAATCTAGAAAAATTACTTAAATTACTTTAACATAAAAGGAATTTAAGAAAAATATAAAAATGCTAAGTGCTTTACAAAAATCTAAAAAGGAAAATTAAAAAGTTAAATAATATTAAATAGAAGTTATCACTTAAAAGTAAATTGGATTTTCTGGAATTTTCTTTTACAAAACTTTTAAAATACTTAAAACATGAAATTTTTGTGAAGGGGAAACAGCTAGTGCTCAAGAATAAGCACTTTGAGTGCTTATTGGCTTGACAGTTGACTTTGGTCAACTGTCAAAGCTAAAAGCTTTGAAATAAGGTCTAAGCTGAGACCAGGGGTGGTTTAAGATGCAAACTAGTGATATCAACTGAAAATAAGCTAGAACAACAAGAAAATTCTACTGAATAAGCTTAAAAATGAAAATAAGCAATTCCAAGGACTGATTCAACAAGCAGGCCTGCAGTGAACTATAGGGGCAATTTGAGCTTATTAAATAAGCTGAAAAGCTCAAATTGAGCACTGAGGTAGCAAGATGAACTGGTAGGCATCAGATTAAACCAAGTTCCAAGTCTTGGGACCCACTATTGAACATATGAAAAGCTCTGGAAGTTGGGCATATTTGCTGAGTGATTGGCTTGTATCAGGAAAAGGGACAAAGTTGAAGGGCATAGCAGCCCTAACAAATAAGTTTGAAAACCAAAGATGAGCACAAATCCTACAAGCTAAGCTGGAAAGGTTCTCAAAAAGCTAAGAAACTTGAAGTGGGGTCCACTTTTGAATACTGTGTGAGCCAAAGAAGTTGGGGTGCTGGGCTGAGTTGGTGGTGCAGGGGAGGTGCTTCCCCTGCAGGTGTGTTTGGAGTAGTGTAGGGCCCACACCAAAATTCATAAAAATGAAATGACACAGGGACTATGAAGCTTAGCTGGGATATAACAAGTCCTAAAAAGCACAAGGTCCAAAACACAATACAAAATTCTGCAAAAATCCTACAAGTTTTGGTTTTTCTGAAAACCAAAACATTTGATTTTTTTGATTAAACTTGAGATTTGACTTTCTTGAACTTAGATTTCTATTTTGATGACTGAAATGGATGTAACAAGCCATAACAAGTCTAAATTACTCTAAGATTTCCAATTGTACAATGATGTGAAGATTTATGGACCTCAACACCCACACAGTTAACTGTGAGGTTGAATCAAATGGGGTTTTTGACTATTTAAGCTAGGGGACCTGAATTTGAGACTTAATGTGTCCTAATATAACCTAAATGAATATGACTAAACCATAATCTTCAAACAAAACAGTCCTAGACCTATCCAAACTAGTAAATCCAAACACCCTTGAAATTGATTGCTTCACTAAGTAACTAAACTAAAAAGCACACAAACCCAAAAATGGTACACAGTTAACTTACAATAAGCAGGGTAGGATCAAATAAACTAAAAGATGCAACCAACAAGCTTATACAGTAAAGAATGCAGAAAAAATAGATGAGGACTTACTTTGAAACCAAGGTTACATGCACAGTGATGAAACTAGGAAGTGAGATAAGCTCAGGGAAACTATCAAGGAGTTTCCTGAGCTTATCAAGAGGTGTTTCTAGCTTATGAAAGCTTGTGACCTCAGCTTGCTGCTATTTCTTCTTATTTATTTTTATTTATTTTTATTTTTTTTCTTTTTGTTTTTATGTTTTCTGATACACTAGATAACCTACAAACTTTTAAAAGCTTAATAATAAGCTAATGTGAGCTTAGTGGAGACTTAACAACAACTATTTCCAAAAATCAAGACAAAATGAGATTTTTAGTAAAAATCATTCAAACAACTGAGAATGCAATAAGATTTGAATTAAAACTTAACAAAGGATGCAATTACATTACAGAAGTTTAATAAAGCTTTCTTAAACTAGAAATTACAACTAAAAATTGAAACTATATTAAGGACGATTTTTACTAAAACTAAAGCTAAAACTAACTACACTAACTACTACTGCTTCCATCTTTTTTCTTCACTTATATAAGTCCCTAGGAGTTCCTTGGACTTTCCCACTTGAATACTGGCCGTTGGATGGGTCTAGTTTGATCCTGGCCTTTGATTTGTTTTTGGCGGGAAATGGGGAAAAGGCAGGTTGAGTGGGGTTTGGTGAGTCAGGCTGGGGCATTTAATGAGGAGGGGGAATGTATCAAGGGGTGAGGTGGAGTTGGTGAGAAAATGGTGGAGAGGAGGGGGGTTGGAGGAGACATGGTAGCAGGTTATGGGGGGAAAGGTGATGGTGGTGAGGGTTGACTGGTCAGTTTGACCGTTTGACCCTGGGGTGTGGTTTTTATTATAAAAAGTTGGGATGGGCCGGGTTATTTGGGCTTGGGGGGGTGTTTTTGGATCAGGCTTGGTCTTTGTTTGGTTTATGGATTGAAATAACACAAAGGGTCCAAATGGTTTATATAAGTATAACAAGGACCGAATTGTAAATTCTGAAAATTGTTAGGGACTGAATTGAAACTTTCTAAAATTTATTATAAGGACCAAAATTGCCACATGTGAATAACACAAGGACCAAAGTTGCAATTTTCCAAAATTTGAAATCCCTGGGACCTTTTATGTCAATTTTCAAACTTCAGGGACTAAACATGTAATTTTCTCAAAATTTTCATCCAGGGATTAATTCCCAAGGACCGTATTTGACTTTTTTCTTCAAAATTGAACTCCTAGGGGCCAAAACTGTCAATTGTTGAAACTTGAGGGACCAAAATGTAAATTTTCAAAACTTTTCCAATTTTTCACCAAAGGACTGAATATGACAATTTATGATTTCAAAAGGACCTTTAGTGATAATTTTCCATATTTTGAATGACCAGGGACTAGTTTTGACATTTTATGAAAGTTGGGGGACTGAAACTGCCAATTTTGTAAACTTTGTACGTTTTTCATCTGTTTTTACTCTTTTTGCATCTAAAACATATAAAACATAATTTTGAAATATTTTTAGTATTTTGATGCATTACTGAGTGTTTTTGTATGTTTTGCAGTTCAGATTTGACAAAAAATGATGAGTGTTTGAGCACTAATCAGTAAACAAAAAGCAATAGATTTCCAGCATAGTGAAATTGCCAGAAAAAATATTCTCATCATAAATGACAACTTGATTGCTAAATGTATTTCACAAGATGTGTTTTACACTGCTACATATTCTTCTCTTAATGCTTGTCAGTTTCATGAAATGTCTATTGCTTTGAATAACCTTCACAATCGTGTTGTTGAGCTTGAGGGGGAGAATTTGAAATTGCTTGAAAAAATTCAAAATGATGATCATGACAACATGGTCAAGCATCTTTCTAAACTAGAAGTTGAGAATCTTAATTTACAATTAAAATATCAACATTTAGAAGAAAAAATGAAAATATCAAAGGCCAAGACATCTTCTGATGCTCCGGAATTTGATGCATATTTTGAATTAGCAAAAAGGGTTGAAAAAATTCAAGCTCACACGAACACGATTAGGTTATTGAGGGCTCAAATTGCCCAATTGAAGTCTCCCATGAATGCTGTGATCGACACCCATAAACCAATGTCTGCAGATTCTCATAACTTTCAACTTCAAAACACAATCAACTTACTTAAACATGAAAATGATTGTTTTCAAGCTGAAAATTCTAAAGTTAAACAACATTACAAAGAGTTATATGATTCTATCAAGATCACTCGTGATAAAACCAATGAGAAAATAACCTCTTTGCTTAATGAAATTGAGAATCTTAAGACAAAGGTGAAAGGGAAAATGCCGATGTATAAGAGTGACGATATCAATTCTGTGGTTTGTAATTCTAAAAAGTATGCATGTGAGGCTGTTTTTATTCCTCTTCCCCTTAAGAACAATGAACTAGTCCATAGTGATTACCTTAGACATCTTAAGAACTGCCTTGACATGACCCGTGAAACCATTGAAGAAGATAGAATGGTAAGACCATCTGATAACTCCCTATTGGATGTTTGCTTTCTTACCAAGCGGTCACAAGAGTTGTTAGAATATGCCATAGGTACGTGTCCCAAGATATCCAACATGCGTGATAAAAATGGCACATCCTCATCTAGGAATTTGAAGAAGCATGTTACTCTTGAAAAACCTCTGGCTAGTTCTGATCATAGCACATCACCTCCTAGAAACCAAACAACTTTGCAACAATCTAATGTTCCCATTGTCAATTCTACAGGAGTAATCAATGTCACTAAAGCTAGCGGGTCAAAGCCTAAAGGCAATACAAGGAATGATAGGACTTCGCCTGCTAAGAGTGATCAAGGGAAGAAAGTAGAAGACTGATGAGTGTCTAAATACTCATCATTTTATACCAATCTGAGCTGCCAAAACATACAAAAACATTCAAATGCGCATCAAAATACTTAAAATATCTTAGAAGTGTGATTTATATGTTTCAAATGCAAAACAAGCAAAAACAGATGAAAAACGTACAAAGTTTGCATAATTGGCAGTTTCAGTCCCTCAAGTTTCATAAATTGGCAAAACTAGTCCCTGGTCATTTAAAACTTGTTCAAATGTCATAAAAGGTCCTTGGGATTCATAAGTTGTAAGGAAAAGTCCTTTGAAGTTAAAATTCACAAAGTTACAACTTTGGTCCCTCAAGTTTGAAAAGTGTCAAAATTAGTCCCTAAGGTTTTAAAAATAAGAAAATAATCAAAATAAACCTTATACTATTCTTAAATGACATAATTGGTCCTTTGTGATAACTGTTTGATATTTACAGGTTTAGCCCTTCAAAATCAGAAAATTACATAAAAGGTCCCTGAAGTTTGGTGAATTTACAGAAAAGGTCCCCGGATATAAAAAAAATGGAAATTATCAAAAGTGACCCTTGTACTATTCATGAATGATCAATATGGCCCTTTTGATAACTATGGGAAAGTCACATTTTCAATCCCTATAATTTTCCATAATTACATTTTTGGTCCTTGTGTTTTATTACAAATAAACCAAACGGATCCTAATGTTATTATAAACCAAATCCAACACAACCATTACCCCAGCCCAACCCTTCTACCAATCCACCAGGCCCAACCCTACAAGCCCAATCCAACACCCCGCTTTAATATTAAACCGGGTCAACCCCGGTCAAACACCACCCCCTTTCACCTTTTCCCTCCCAAACCACCACCACCGCTGCAAACCCAAACCACCCTGGTATTGCCTCCACCTCACCACCCCAACTTTCCTACCCACTCCCCTCCACTTCACACAACCCTCCAAACCCCATTAAACCCTTAAAACACTCTCCACGTTATCTACAGTGGCCAAATGAGACTTTGGCGCCAAGAAACAATTTAAACGGCCAAGATGACTTTGACCATATCAAGGGCTCACAAATGGTGGGAAATGGTTCAGTGGGTCCCACAATGCCTGGGAAGTCATTATAAAGAAAAAAGAAGCACAGTGGAGAGGGTATTAGATTAGTTTAGTATAATTTAGTGTCGTGTAATTTAATTTCAGTCTTTTAGTGTAATTCTAACCTTTTAAGCAATCAATTAAGCTGTTTCAATGTATCTTTAAACTTTTTAAGTGATTAATTTCAAGTCTTAGTTATTATCCAAGTTTATGCAATTTTCTCTTATTTAAAAAATCTCACAAAGCTTGAAGGCTGTTAGTTGTTGTTATTATTGAATTCATAAGCTCATTTAAGCTTTGACAAAGCTCAAATAATCTTAGGAAAATCTCACTTAGTTGGTTAGTTCATAAAAGAAAAAAATAAGAAAAATACAAATTAAATAAAGTAAAAATAAAAAATTCAGTGGTTAGAGTACTTGGAAGCAAAGGATCTTGATGGAAATTGGATGGTTGCTGGTTTAGAACCTTTTGGGAGGTTATAGGTTGGTTACTTGTCCTTGGTTCCATTCTCAGTTGAATTCCATTTTGTAAGCAATTTTATTAATTTTTGCATTTTACTGTTCAACTAATCTATTTACTTAAATCTTTTTAGTTTTATGTTCCTGTGATATTGATAAGTGGATTTAGTATTTAAACTCAGTTACTTGTTCATCAAATTTCATTACTACTTTAAAATCCAAAATATCACTGTGTAAATCACAAGTTTGACAAACCTGTGTATTATACTTGTGGCATGGTTGATTTGTGCTTATTTGATCTTCTATAATCATTATATAGTGTATTGAATCAGTGTTGTGGTTGGATTATGCCATCTGAGTTGAAAATCTCATTTTCATAAGTTATAAGGAGTGTTTGGATATCTGTGTTACTCAGTGTATGTGTGGCTTTCATAAGTTTAAATCAGTTTAGACATATTTGCTTAGGTCCTAGTATCACGAATTAATCAAAAAATTCAGTCACTATTAGTTAGAAAGTCAAAATCCAATTACAAATCCCTTGATAGTTAACTGTCAAGGATTTTGTGATCCTCAAACCCACCCATTAGCTTATAAGTTATAGCTTTAGCTTATTTTAGGTCTATCATAGCTTATTATAACTTAATTAATCAGTAACATAGTCTAGAATCTCACAATAGTCAAACTAGTTGATTTTCATCAAAAGTCAAAATTACATTTCTCAGATTTTCTCAAAACTTCAAGGCATTTTGTAGATTTGTGTAGTAGGATTTAAGCTTTGAGCTTTTTAGGTTTAGCACTCTACCAGCTCATCTTTTGAATCCCACATAGCTTATATTTTTAGGAATTTTCTACTGGGCCCCATTCACCCCCAAACATAATTGCAGGGAGACCTTCTCCCCTGTGCAGCAGTTCTCAGGTCACACCACCAACTTTGGTGGTGATTTGTGACCACCACAGTGGGCCCCAGACCTCCAACTTAGTTCCTTACAACCCCCCTCCTAGTAGACTCTTAGGGTTGATCAGTTATTTGACCTAGTACCCAGTGGACCCCACTTAGTTTTGCTCCCCAACTTTGTCCCCAAATCTGTCTCAGAATGCAATAAGCAAAGTGCTTATTTGTGTTCTGTGGCTTATTCAGGCTGCTTATTCAGTTGATACTTGCTTATCATTGTTCAACTAACTCATAAGAACAAACTTTTACCATTGTGGGTCCCAAACAAGCTCAGTAGAGCTTATTAGCTTATTAAGTCAACATAAGTCAACTGTTAGGGTTAGTAGCTTATATCTAGCTTATTAATAAGTTATAAAAATATTGTTTTTACAAAATTTGTCTATTTTTAGGTATAATATAGTTTTGTAAAAGAAAAATCAAGAAAAAAACAATATAAAAATAAGTGATAGTTTCTATTTAATTTAATTTAATTTTAATTTTCATTTTTAGATTTTTATTAAGTAATTTGTAATTTTATATTTTTATTAATTTCCTTGTAGGTTAAAGTATTTTTAATAATTTTCTCAGATTTTTATTTTGTGATTTAGTATTTATTAGAATTAATAATAGTTTATTTAATAATTAAATAATAAGTAAGTTATAAATAGCATAATTAATTTTTATAAGGTAATACCTAGTTTTTATATTTTTTCTAGCTTTTATAAGTTATAAAGTAGTTTTATAAATTTTTCCATAATTTTCTAAGTTAGTTTAGTATTATTTGTAATTTAAATTAGTTTAATTAGTATAATTAAGATAAATAGTTTTTAATTAATAAAAAATTCATAAAAAGACAAAAATATTTATTTTTATTTTTTATACTTTCTTCAAGTTCATTTTAAGTTTTAGAAATTATTTTTATAAATTTTTAGTTTAATTTGTAGTGTTTATTATTTTTAGTTTTACTTAAGTTAGTTTTAATTAAATAGTTAAATAAGTTTTTAATTAAATAATTAATAATAAATAATAAAATAATCAAAAATATAGTTTTCTTTTTAGTTTAATTTTATTTTAAGTTTAAGTTTGTAGGATTTTCATTTTTAACCCTTGTAGTTTATTTTTCTTAAAACTCACCTTTTTCTCAGCACGCAGTCGCGTCTGATTTTAATTTGGTGTACGTTTTTACGTTTCTGATTCCCGTCATTGTTAACATTCTTATTTCTAATCATTCCAGTAGTGTAAATAAACCCAAACCTTTATCTGGTTACTTCCCATTCAATTCACCGATCACAAACTCGTTTTTAATACCATCACAACCTCGTTGGGACATTACGACCCGGGGAAACACTGTATTCCACGGAAGCATTTCTGCCAGGTTGTTTGACTTTTACTATTGACCATTCACAAGTGGTTGAGAAATAAAAGATAACCAGTTTGGGAGGAATCAAAATTTGGCGCCGCTGCCGGGGAGGTTGTGCGCTTATTCTAAACGATTTTGCGTATTAGTGAACCTGAATACACACTCATTGTATATTTACCCATCCTTATTCATATTATTATCATATAAAACCAAAACTGTTCCCGAAAACTTTTTAAAATCAGTTTTCAACGAACACAAAAAAACCAAAAATATTTTCCTTCTTATTAGTACTACAAAAATTTTCAAAAAATACCAAAAATATTCATCCCTTTACCCTCTATCCTTTTAATTCTACCTTCTTCCACTTGTCCTGTAATTCATTCTAATGGCATCTCTCGATGACGATTTCTTTGAACAAAGGGCCTTTAAAAGCAAAGTTGAAAAACTTACGGCCTGGTCAAAAATGTTGAGATGTCGTGTTGATTATGATGGACCTTCGATTCCTATTCCCTCTCCGGTGAGGAAAAGAGATCATGAAACCGAGGTGACAAAGGACCCTGTACTTTCCTCTGACTATGGAAGTGCTAAATACGTCCAACCTACGGTTGTCCAAGAATCTAAGCTCACAATTGATCCTAACCTTTCACGGTTTACGGTTAAAAGTTTGTCAAGCAAACGTACAGAGCTTAGGGCAGTGACTGAAAAGAACGATTTGCCTAATCTTCACATTTATCAAAAACAAAAACCAGAGACCATAACGGAAGTGGTGGAAATTCCTAGCTCTCAGAGCACACCACTTGTCCCACCTCCAGATTTTGTTCCTTGTGTCGGTTGTGGTGAGCCGCTTTTCGGTTTTCCATGTCGTTGGTGTACATGTGAACAATGTGGTAATGATATTCAAGACGGGAGTTGTTTGTTTTGTGGATCGAGTAATTCATTTGCTTATGATCCTAATCAAAACTCATTCAACGACTCCTCAAATTTTTCCAACTACCCATCACATTCATACGAGCAAGAATCATATTATCCAAATCTTAATGATGCTTCGTATCAAAATACACCAAGCCAGACTCAGCAGTTTAACTGTTGTGAGTATTGTGGAGGTCCACACTTTAGCTCTAATTGTCAAAAAAGGAATCCATTTCCTTGTAACAATTACGACTATTCGTTTCAAGACCCACCTCCACAGTGCCAAATGATTCAAGCAACTCCTCAAAACCAGCAAGACCCTTGTCTAGAGGTTTTTGAGAAACTTAAAGATCTTAAGGAGGAGTTGGCTAATATGTCATCTCTCAATGCACCAAGTTTTTCTTGTGTACATTGTGGGGGTCCTCATGATGATTTTCAATGTCAACCGTATTATAAACCTGAACATTGTTCTAATACATTCGGTTTTGACACATCCACACCCCCACAGTCTCCACTCACTCAATATTCTCGTGATAAATCTATCACGGAATTACTTGCTGAAAAACATGATGCTAGAGACGAAAGAAGCATGGAAGAATTACTAGTCTTAGAACAAGCAGCTATAACACGTACCAAATTTCAAAATGCTGTTTTTCTCGATGAGGATGATGAAAGTGATGATACCTCATCAAGTTCATCTATTGAGACTCCTTCCATGGATATACAGGGAGAAAAGAATATAACTGAATCACTAGCAGTAGAAATTATGGAACTTGTAGAAACCATAACTGCTAGTCCTTCTCAACTCCCTAAGTATGATGTTATCACACCCAAGGTTCCCACTCACTCTCTGAACATGGGGGACGAGCATCTTGACACAATTCCTGCAAAGGAATCTGACGAATTCATAAAGTCTAGTGTTGAGAACCTTGTTCCAATTCCAAGTGAGTCACAGGGAATTCTTGATCACATGTGTGATATTCCTCCCCCTCTTGTCTTTCCAAATGATCATATTGAGATGTTCTCTGATTCTGATGAGAACTATTCTTTATCTTGTGGAGACATAAGTTATGTGGGGGAATTACCTTCTGAGCTTGTCAACTCAGAAGAAGAGAATGAGGAAGAAATAATCCAAGACGAAGCTCTTCGTCTTACATTATTAAATGCTAATCTTCTCATTTCTAGAATCGAGGCTTTTAATGAAGAGCCTATTTCATTTCCTATCCCCGTCAAGGATAGTGAGGTTTTGATCAATGATTCTATTCCGGAATTGCAAACGTTCCATTTTGATCAAACGGGAGAGAAGATAAGTGGTATCACCACTTCTCATTCTTATAATTCTCTTCCCGTTTATGAATCATTTACTTTTGAGGAGTGCCCCAATGAACTCACTCAATTCAATCCCGAATGCGAATCATTCACCTTTGAGGAGTTCTCCTGTGAACTCACTCATATCATATATCCACCGGAGTATGATCACTTTTATTTTGATCTAGACATACCCATAATATGTCTTGATCAAACGAGCTTAAAAGAGGAGATTCATGAAACAATGAATTCTCCTATTGAAGATGAGGAGTTAGTCATGATTTTCATCATGATTTTCTTCCTTTTCTTCATATATTCTGTTCCTTATCCTGTTCTTCACTCTTTTGGGAGTGAAGACATTATCTTTGATCCCGGCATTCTCATTTATAAATTATGAGCCGGTTACTTATCTCATCGGTGTGAAACTTTCACGTGCTTCAAATGTTTATCCAAATATCTTGAATGAAAGTCCGATGCAGATTGTCTCTTCCACTTGCTTCCCCATGGACAAATGAATTCGGGGTCGAGTCAAGTTAGCGACTCGGTAATCAAAAACAGTAGCATGTATATAGGGTTTTCACCCGTGTGTACCACCCTAGTGTGGGGGAAATACCCCACATGTTGTATATATATATATATATATATATATATATATATATATATATATATATATATATATATATATATCTAAAAAAAAATGTAAATATAGTGATAGCTTCTATTTAAGAAGTTTTATCTTAAAAAATAATTGAATGTATATACATCTTAAATAAAGGCTATAGAGTATTTTCTTCTTACGTTCTAAGTGTCGGTTTAACACCCGGTACTTTGAATATCGAGGACAATATTCAGTTCTAAGTGTGGGGGGAGATTCGTTATTCTAACGAATTTAAACACATGTTCCATCAAGAACCCCCATTTTAGCCAAAATTTTAAAATTTTTTTTCTCACTTAGAACGCAATAAATGGTTATCAGTCCGCCATGTCTAACCCACATAAGGATTGGCTAATCCAGGAGCAAACGGTTCTTGGTAAAGATAACTCAAACCCGTTTATGGCTTGCAATTTGCAAAAAATTGTATGGTACCTCAACTCGCCATATCCTAAAAAGCGAATGAGTTGGCTAGCCCGCAAGATTATGGCTTGTGGTAAAGGCAGTGGAAAAACCATAATTGGTAATCAGCTCACCAAGATGTTGACTATTCCATCAAGAGTTGGCTAGTCCAGAAGCAAACGGCTTTTGGTAAAGACAAATCAAATCCGTTGACAGCTGGTGGTTTGCTCAAAATCACACGGTTATCAGGTGTCCCACAGTTCTTACATCTGGCTACTCCAGAAGTGATGGCTTTTGGTAAAGAGTTTTTCAAATCCATTAAGTTTTTCTCAAAAGATTGCTAGGGACTAGCAATAGTTTAGTGTGGGGGATTGATGAGTGTCTAAATACTCATCATTTTATACCAATCTGAGCTGCCAAAACATACAAAAACATTCAAATGCGCATCAAAATACTTAAAATATCTTAGAAGTATGTTTTATATGTTTCAAATGCAAAACAAGCAAAAACAGATGAAAAACGTACAAAGTTTGCATAATTGGCAATTTCAGTCCCTCAAGTTTCATAAATTGGCAAAACTAGTCCCTGGTCATTTAAAACTTGTTCAAATGTCATAAAAGGTCCTTGGGATTCATAAGTTGTAAGGAAAAGTCCTTTGAAGTTAAAATTCACAAAGTTACAACTTTGGTCCCTCAAGTTTGAAAAGTGTCAAAATTAGTCCCTAAGGTTTTAAAAATAAGAAAATAATCAAAATAAACCTTATACTATTCTTAAATGACATAATTGGTCCTTTGTGTTAACTGTTTGATATTTACAGGTTTAGCCCTTCAAAATCAGAAAATTACATAAAAGGTCCCTGAAGTTTGGTGAATTTACAGAAAAGGTCCCCGGATATAAAAAAATGGAAATTATCAAAAGTGACCCTTGTACTATTCATGAATGATCAATATGGCCCTTTTGATAACTATGGGAAAGTCACATTTTCAATCCCTATAATTTTCCATAATTACATTTTTGGTCCTTGTGTTTTATTACAAATAAACCAAACGGATCCTAATGTTATTATAAACCAAATCCAACACAACCATTACCCCAGCCCAACCCTTCTACCAATCCACCAGGCCCAACCCTACAAGCCCAATCCAACACCCCGCTTTAATATTAAACCGGGTCAACCCCGGTCAAACACCACCCCCTTTCACCTTTTCCCTCCCAAACCACCACCACCGCTGCAAACCCAAACCACCCTGGTATTGCCTCCACCTCACCACCCCAACTTTCCTACCCACTCCCCTCCACCTCACACAACCCTCCAAACCCCATTAGACCCTTAAAACACTCTCCACGTTATCTACAGTGGCCAAATGAGACTTTGGCGCCAAGAAACAATTTAAACGGCCAAGATGACTTTGACCATATCAAGGGCTCACAAATGGTGGGAAATGGTTCAGTGGGTCCCACAATGCCTGGGAAGTCATTATAAAGAAGAAAGAAGCACAGTGGAGAGGGTATTAGATTAGTTTAGTATAATTTAGTGTCGTGTAATTTAATTTCAGTCTTTTAGTGTAATTCTAAGCTTTTAAGCAATCAATTAAGCTGTTTCAATGTATCTTTAAACTTTTTAAGTGATTAATTTCAAGTCTTAGTTATTATCCAAGTTTATGCAATTTTCTCTTATTTAAAAAATCTCACAAAGCTTGAAGGCTGTTAGTTGTTGTTATTATTGAATTCATAAGCTCATTTAAGCTTTGACAAAGCTCAAATAATCTTAGGAAAATCTCACTTAGTTGGTTAGTTCATAAAAGAAAAAAAATAAGAAAAATACAAATTAAATAAAGTAAAAATAAAAAATTCAGTGGTTAGAGTACTTGGAAGCAAAGGATCTTGATGGAAATTGGATGGTTGTTGGTTTAGAACCTTTTGGGAGGTTATAGGTTGGTTACTTGTCCTTGGTTCCATTCTCAGTTGAATTCCATTTTGTAAGCAATTTTATTAATTTTTGCATTTTACTGTTCAACTAATATATTTACTTAAATCTTTTTAGTTTTATGTTCTTGTGATATTGATAAGTGGATTTAGTATTTAAACTCAGTTACTTGTTCATCAAATTTCATTACTACTTTAAAATCCAAAATATCACTGTGTAAATCACAAGTTTGACAAACCTGTGTATTATACTTGTGGCATGGTTGATTTGTGCTTATTTGATCTTCTATAATCATTATATAGTGTATTGAATCAGTGTTGTGGTTGGATTATGCCATCTGAGTTGAAAATCTCATTTTCATAAGTTATAAGGAGTGTTTGGATATCTGTGTTACTCAGTGTATGTGTGGCTTCCATAAGTTGAAATCAGTTTAGACATATTTGCTTAGGTCCTGGTATCACGAATTAATCATAAAATTCAGTCACTATTAGTTATAAAGTCAAAATCCAATTACAAATCCCTTGACAGTTAACTGTCAAGGATTTTGTGATCCTCAAACCCACCCATTAGCTTATAAGTTATAGCTTTAGCTTATTTTAGGTCTATCATAGCTTATTATAACTTAATTAATCAGTAACATAGTCTAGAATCTCACAATAGTCAAACTAGTTGATTTTCATCAAAAGTCAAAATTACATTTCTCAGATTTTCTCAAAACTTCAAGGAATTTTGTAGATTTGTGTAGTAGGATTTAAGCTTTGAGCTTTTTAGGTTTAGCACTCTACCAGCTCATCTTTTGAATCCCACATAGCTTATATTTTTAGGAATTTTCTACTGGGCCCCACTCACCCCCAAACACAATTGCAGGGAGACCTTCTCCCCTGTGCAGCAGTTCTCAGGTCACACCACCAACTTTGGTGGTGATTTGTGACCACCACAGTGGGCCCCAGACCTCCAACTTAGTTCCTTACAACCCCCCTCCTAGTAGACTCTTAGGGTTGATCAGTTATTTGACCTAGTACCCAGTGGACCCCACTTAGTTTTGCTCCCCAACTTTGTCCCCAAATCTGTCTCAGAATGCAATAAGCAAAGTGCTTATTTGTGTTCTGTGGCTTATTCAGGCTGCTTATTCAGTTGATACTTGCTTATCATTGTTCAACTAACTCATAAGAACAAACTTTTACCATTGTGGGTCCCAAACAAGCTCAGTAGAGCTTATTTGCTTATTAAGTCAACATAAGTCAACTGTTAGGGTTAGTAGCTTATATCTAGCTTATTAATAAGTTATAAAAATATTGTTTTTACAAAATTTGTCTATTTTTAGGTATAATATAGTTTTGTAAAAGAAAAATCAAGAAAAAAACAATATAAAAATAAGTGATAGTTTCTATTTAATTTAATTTAATTTTAATTTTCATTTTTAGATTTTTATTAAGTAATTTGTAATTTTATATTTTTATTAATTTCCTTGTAGGTTAAAGTATTTTTAATAATTTTCTCAGATTTTTATTTTGTGATTTAGTATTTATTAGAATTAATAATAGTTTATTTAATAATTAAATAATAAGTAAGTTATAAATAGCATAATTAATTTTTATAAGGTAATACCTAGTTTTTATATTTTTTCTAGCTTTTATAAGTTATAAAGTAGTTTTATAAATTTTTCCATAATTTTTTAAGTTAGTTTAGTATTATTTGTAATTTAAATTAGTTTAATTAGTATAATTAAGATAAATAGTTTTTAATTAATAAAAAATTCATAAAAAGACAAAAATATTTATTTTTATTTTTTATACTTTCTTCAAGTTCATTTTAAGTTTTAGAAATTATTTTTATAAATTTTTAGTTTAATTTGTAGTGTTTATTATTTTTAGTTTTAATTAAGTTAGTTTTAATTAAATAGTTAAATAAGTTTTTAATTAAATAATTAATAATAAATAATAAAATAATCAAAAATATAGTTTTCTTTTTAGTTTAATTTTATTTTAAGTTTAAGTTTGTAGGATTTTCATTTTTAACCCTTGTAGTTTATTTTTCTTAAAACTCACCTTTTTCTCAGCACGCAGTCACGTCTGATTTTAATTTGGTGTACGTTTTTACGTTTCTGATTCACGTCATTGTTAACATTCTTATTTCTAATCATTCCAGTAGTGTAAACAAACCCAAACCTTTATCTGGTTACTTCCCATTCAATTCACCGATCACAAACTCGTTTTTAATACCATCACAACCTCGTTGGGACATTACGACCCGGGAAAACACTGTATTCCACGGAAGCATTTCTGCCAGGCTGTTTGACTTTTACTATTGACCATTCACAAGTGGTTGAGAAATAAAAGATAACCAGTTTGGGAGGAAGCAAAGACCACCTTAGGAACAATAAGATTGAGTTGAACGAAAAGAATCGTGTTGATTCTAGTATTTGCGTTAAGCGTACTGTAATTAATTCGAATTCTAATGCAACTTGTAAGACTTGTAACGGTTGTTTAATTTCTGGTAATCATGATGAATGTGTTGTGTCCTTTTTGAAATCCTCTTATAAATCCCCAGTTAAATCTGCCAAGGCACACAAACAGGATAACAATACTTGGAAAGCTACAGGAAAAGTATTTAACAGTGTAGGATATCAGTGGAAACCTACTGGAAGAAAATTCACTCTAGGAAACCAGTGCCCATTGACTTACATGCCCGACCCTAAGACTTTAGAGGTTAAGAGATGGAAGGCTACTGGTAGAAAATTCCTTTTAGTGACCCAATGCCTTGATAGTAAGACAAACGTTTCCACTGGCATCGGTTCATCTGTGAGAATCAATGAAAATACGGATCCTGTATCTCTTAAGTATGCATGTGCTAACCTATTGGATCCCAATTACACTTGGGGATCCAAGTTTTTCAGTTATCCATATCTGTCTGGTTTCAAATGCAGGTCGTACAAATCGTCCTGTGGTATTTGGACTCAGGCTGCTCAAAACATATGACTGGGGATCGCTCTCGGCTCAGAAATTTTGTGAAAAAGTTTATCGGGACAGTTAGATTTGGAAACGACCACTTTGGGGCTATCATGGGGTATGGTGATTATGTGTTTGGTGATAGTGTGATTTCAAGAGTTTACTATGTGGAAGGACTTGGGCACAACTTATTCTCTGTTGGTCAATTCTGTGATTCTGATCTTGAAGTGGCCTTCAGAAAACACACATGTTTCGTTAGAGAATTGTACGGAGTTGATCTTCTTAAGGGAAGTCGTGGAACAAATTTGTATACCATCTCTATTGAAGACATGATGCGGTCCTCTCCCATTTGCTTACTTTCTAAGGCCTCTAAAAGTAAATCATGGTTATGGCACCGTTGTTTGAACCACTTGAACTTCGGCACCATTAATGAACTCTCTCGCAAAGATCTTGTTCGAGGCATGCCTAGATTGAAATATGAAAAGGATCATCTCTGCTCATCATGTCAATTGGGTAAAAGCAAGAAACAAACTCATAAACCAAAACCTAACAACTCCAACACCGAAGTTCTCCATACCCTTCACATGGATCTGTGTGGACCCATGAGAGTGCAAAGCTTCAATGGGAAAAGATATATTCTTGTTATTGTGGATGACTATTCAAGATTCACATGGGTGAAGTTTTTAAGATCCAAGGATGAAACTCCCGATATTATCATCAAAATCATCAAGCAGTTGCAAGTAAGGCTCAACAAAATTGTTAGGATCATCCGCACAGACAATGGAACTGAGTTTGTTAACCAACAACTCACCAAATTTTATGAAAGTGTCGGCATCAGTCATCATAAGAGTATTCCTCGAACTCCTCAACAAAATGGAGTCGTTGAAAGAAGGAATCACACACTAGTTGAAGCTGCTCGCACTACGCTGATATTTTCAAAAACACCAATGTTTCTATGGGCTGAAGCCATTGCTACTGCTTGCTACACTCAAAATCGGTCATTAATTCATCCTCTCCACAACAAGACACCGTATGAGCTGGTGCATCTCAAAAAGTCTGATCTCTCCTTTCTTCGTATATTTGGTGCCCTGTGCTACCCAACTAACGACAGTGAAGACTTAGGGAAGCCTAAAGCTAAGGCTGATATTGGGGTATTCGTCGGTTATGCAGCAGATCGAAAAGGGTACCGAATCTACAACAAAAGAACCCGACAAATTGTCACAACCCACAATTTTAGGTCATTTTTCCAAACTTCGATATTCTACTATTCACAAATTACTATTCATCGATCACTATTCATCGTTTTACTATTCATCGTTTTTGAGGTCAATTTGACATTCCGAGACATATTCAGAAATTTTACTATTCACTTGACACTATTCATTTCCGGGAGAAAACTACTATTCATGTGCATTATTCATGTTATCGTAAATTTAGTTTACGAGTGTTCAAATTCGCGTAACCGTATTGGCAGGAGCGAATTCATGCATTCTTGTCAGGGACACTTCATACGGACTAGAAATAGTCTGCATGTCATCATTAGGGCACGTGCATACTATTCCACTCGTAGGATATCTAAATTACTACTTTTGGTACGATTAACGAATTACGTACGTTTATTTCAATAAACGCTAATACGCGAGCTATAAAAGTGTCTAACGTGTCCGACACTCCCGATTATGAACCTAATACGTTTTTATACTCATTTCTATAATATAAAAACTATAATATTAATTTACCCGGTATTTTGGAAATTTAACTAATACGTATCGTACGCTTAACTTAATAACGACGGTTTTCATCAAAATTGAACGATAATCACCCTAACTCTCCGTACTTGTACCCGACTTATTTTTACAACTTTTATAACTTTATTACGTCCCGAATAACTTCAACAAAACTTATTTTTAACAAACCCGGTACCCGATTAAACTTTAAACCTAAACCTAACCTAACTATACTTAATTACTAACACTAATATTTACTAACTAATCACCCAACATCCCTCCCCTTTTCCCTCACCAAAACCGGCCAAGCCCCCCCCCCCCCCCCCCTGGTCATCAAGTTTTAATTACCTCACCAAACTTATTAAATGCTCACCAAACCAATTGTCCAAGTATATATTAAACTTTTCTTAAACCCTTTTCACTAAAATCACTTTTTACTTACAACTAGCTAGCTTTTTCTCTCATTTTATTGGAGTGTGGTTCGATTTGGGTTAAACAAGGAGCAAGGAGAAGAAATTTTACAAGATCATTTCATAAACTAGTTAGTATAATCATCCTTGTTAGGGTTTTGAAATAAAAACTCAAGGATTAGTAAGCTTTTCATAATCTAAACTCTCTAAACCACCAAGTAAGTATACAAACTCATTTTTATGATTTTTACAAGTTATTATTATGTTCATATAATTTTCTTACAAGATCTTTTACATGCATCATCTTGTACCATTTCATTTTTGTACATATTAACTTTAAAGCCCTAGTAATGATAACATATGAAACTCTTGTTAGACCTAGTGGTTTGATGATATTTAAGGACCCATGACACCCTAAGAAGGTGTATGGTAGGATTAGATTAGTCTTGTGGTGTTTGAAAGTGGATTGATGGAGGATGGAACTAGTTTAGAGACTTGGAAATGATTTTTGGAACTTTTGAAATACCTACTGTCCTTATTTTAAATTCGTGGGAAAATCAGTAAGTGATGACTAAGTTTTGACCAAAGATTTAGAAAATACATTCAAAAACGAAACTTTAGGCGAAAGAATCAATTAAAACGAGTTTATAACGAAGGAGTTATGATTTTTGCAAACTTAACGACGAAAACTACTTTTCCAGAAAACTGCTTGCTGTTGGGCAGAATACGATGGGTATTTTGAGGCCTTAAACGTAACTTAAAAGAGCCGAGTTGTCTAAAATATACTAGTATACACAAAGACGAATCCGTGGACATAAAGAACAAGGAAAACGAGCTTGAAACGACAAAGTTATGACCATTCTAACATCGTCAAACTATATATATATATGGACACAAATAAAAATAATAACGTACGCGCTAAACGGTATATTTTCTAGTAAATATTACTAAGGACTATTTTCTTATCAAACGAATACGTACGACTCGAGATAATACTTATACGACTTAACGACATATTTCAAGGTTTTCAATACAAGGATTTTAACGCTAACTTTAACGAGATAGTACGACAAGTTATATACTCCTATATAAGGACTTATTTTCCTAAGTATGGAATCTAATTTTTTTTCTACGACGATAACTAGTATTTTCAAATTACGAGTGGTATGAGTATCATGTGCATTCATTTCATTACGGCTTGATCTAAGTTAGATCATGGTTATTCATTTAGGTTGCGGCTAGTACTCGCGCCTCATTGTCCCGACTACTTTCACCTCATTACACCGTCTTTGTACCATTACTTCGAGGTGAGTTCTCATAGCCCCGTTTTAATTCTATATTTTGATTTCAAATCCCACGGGGGAGAATACATTGCATTACTTGTTTTTGTGTACATGCCTAAGTATAAAAATTCATACATTGCTTAAGTTTCCTTATTACCACGTCTTGAAAAGTCCCCTTTTATTATCATGGACCGTTAATTTCTGGTACTAAGCGGGAGTGAGTGGATAGATCTATCGAGGGTGACGCCTCCATTCGTGTTTGGGTTGCTCCAAATGGAGCGAATGCATTTCATGTCTTTATTATTCGAGTGCCTGGTAAACACTCATTGGGGCAAAGTATCGTCTAGCTTCGGGGTCATGAGCTTAAGAGCCAATGTATATACTTTCCGGACATCCTAATTCATGGCAATACTTATGGCATTTATACACTTGATTTTACTTTTAAACCTATGATTATTCACCAACTTTATGTTGACCGTTTTTCGCAATGTATTTCTCAGGTATCTAAGGCATTTCTCATGGCATTACATGGAGTCTCTTTGTGTATCAAGGATGACGCGTCACTTTTGGATTTCATGCACTTTGAACTATCGTTTGATTGTACTAAACTTGTTTCTTTAAACCTTTTCTAACTTTGGGACCTATGTTTTATAACTTTGGTTATTTTGAATGAATCAAACGATGTATTTTATAAACGACACTTTAGGTCGTTCAATATTTCCTTGCTTGTGTGCTATGATCCGTTACACCCTCAGGTATTCCATTCCGCTGCCATTCAGGTATTTTGGGGGTGTGACAGATTGGTACCAGAGCTAAGGTTATAGCGAACTAGGTTGCATCATTGACCCTAGACTATAACCACACCATCATAGCATATCATCATTTCATCATAAGTGCATATTTACTTATTTTTGGTGATGCCATTATACGAGTCATTTATTTATTTCACCTTGATTATCACAGAGTCATGTCTTCGAATCCCGACACTGTCATACTTTACACTATATCAGATTCTGATGATGAGGGCTCTGTGTCCTCCACTGCTATTTCACCACTTGTTTCACCTACACCTGAGTTGCCACTTTTGGCGTCAGATGATGATACCGAACCTTTCGAGGAGGAGGAGACGGCTCCTACTCCCCATGTCCATCATACTATACCTACTGACATACCATCATCTCCTACTACTACTATCCATTCAGAGCCGAGACTTATGTTTCCTAGGGAGAAGACTGTTCAGGGCCCTAGGAAGAGGGTTCGTATTTCTACATCTACTTATAGGAGTCTCCCGAGTCCTATTGTGCCTACACCACCACCACCAGCCTTACCCACTACTACTCCTATGCCTACCTCACTCTTGCCGCTTCGGAAGCGTGCAAGGCTTACCACTCCAGATTTACCTACCACTGAGACTGATGACTTTTCACCACTACCAGAGTACCACATAGGTGAGAGTTCTAGAGCTGCTGCGGCTAGGAGCCCTACCGCCGTCACATTAGAGGATCAGATGGGTGCTCAGCAGGAGCAAGTAGATAGGTTGGGGTATCGAGTTGATGAGATCATTACCACTAGACTTGAGACTGTTGAGGAGCAGGTTGAGGATTTGATTCAGGGCAGGGTTAGTATTGATGTGTCTTACCATGGACTAGAGGCACGACAGTTGAGGCATCAGGAGGAGATTGAGCTACTTAGGGATGAGTTACCTGAGATTCGAGATAGAGCTCAGGCGACACAGGAGACCCAGTGGGAGCAGGTAGATGAGTTGACACTGCTTCGAGAGAGGGTAGTTGTTTTGGAGCGTAGGGATGCTTCTTCTCGGTTACGACTTGAGCATCTTGAGGAGATCGTGGTTGCGATGGATCGTGAGATTCGCCGCTTGAGGGGAGAGCCTGGACCATCTAGAGCACCGGGAGGAGCCTAGACGTAGACTGGTATTATATATTAGCTTGTATTATTTTCCTAGTCCCGGGATGTGGGACATAGTTCAAGAACTTATAATCTTTTGATTGTTGTACAAACAAATATTATCAAGTGCGACTCTACTATGTGGAAATGTTGTGCTATATATATTATATCGGTCCATGTAGACCGAAATTTTCATGTATTATATTCATGTGTTGTGATTATATTTATGATGTTTCGTGGTTGCTCTTTATTATTGTATTTATCCAGGTTGTGGTTGTGTATATACATGTCGTGGTTGTATTCGTACGTGTTGGGTTGTATCGACACAGATTGTGGTTGTACTCGTACGTGTCGTGGTTGTATTTATATTTGTTGTGGTTGTATATTTATATACATGTTGTGGGTGTATATCTTTGGTACGACGACTATTTCTATTATGATTTTTCTCATGGTTATTTCCATTATGATTTATCAGAAATATGGCACCAAGGAAGACTAAGACTGCACCAGAAACGTCCGCTATGACTCAAGCCGCTATCCGCAAATTGGTCAGGGATAGTATTGCAGAAGCTCTAGAGATTGAGAGAGCTGAGGTTGCTGCAAGGGCTGCTGAGGCTGCTTCTAATACCGAGGTCGTTGAACCACCCACTGCTAGGCGTGGATGTACATGGAAAGATTTCAAGATTAGTGATCCCGTCAAATTTAAGGGCACTGAAGGAGCGGTTGCTCTAATCCGCTGGTTCGAAAAGACTGAGAATGTTTTTCTCATGTGTGAATGCCCGGAAGTTAGCAAGGTGAAGTTTGCTACAGGTATGCTTCTTGATGAAGCTATGTCTTGGTGGAATTCGTATGCTCAGCCGATTGGTATGGAAAATGCTCACAAACTCACTTGGGATCAATTCAAGAAATTGATGACAAAGAAGTTTTGCCCTCGAACTGAGGTGCAAAAGTTGGAAACGGAATTTTATGAGCTTGTGACTAAAGGCGATGATATTGAGACTTACATCAGGAAGTTTCAAGAGTTGGGTGTACTGTGTCCAAATATGGTTCCCGATGATGAGAAAAAGATGGAAAACTTTGTTGGTGGATTGCCTGAAAGTATTCGAGGTGATGTGATTTCTTTTGATCCTCAATCAATGGAAGAGGCTATTCGTATAACTCAGAAACTCATGGTTCAAAGTAGTCAAAGGAAAAGCTGCTGTCAACAACAATAACCGTTCAAAACAACACCAACTACACCAACACTCGGAACAACAACAACTATAACAACAATCGGAACCGCAACTATCCCAATAACCGAAACAACAATCCAAATAACAACAACAACAACAAGAGGAGGTTTGATTACAACCAAGGTGGATTCGCTGTTCCCGCCACCTAAGAGACAGGAAGTAGCAAAGGTTTATGCTGCAGGACCAAATGACAGAAAAGGTTACACTGGTAACCTACCTAAGTGCGAAAGGTGTCAGAAGCATCATAACCCAGGTCGTTGTCCAGATATTTGTGGCAATTGCAAGAAGCTTGGTCACCACATCAAAGATTGTAGATTTCCAATCGTGGGTGACAATCAGAAACCACCGGCAACGTGTTTTGGCTGTGGAGAACTTGGACACTTTAAGAATGAGTGCCCGAAGAAGAAGAATCAAGGAACTGGAAACCAAAGTGGAATGGCTCGAGGAAGAGCTTATGTCATGGGAGGAGACGATATCAAAGAAGACCCGAATGTTGTTGCGGGTACGTTCCTCGTTAATAATCGTTATGCATCCATTTTATTTGATTCAGGAGCGGATAGAAGTTTTGTTTCTATTGCATTTGCACCTTTGCTTAACATAGAACCAATCCCATTAGACATTTCCTATATCGTTGAATTAGCCGATGGATCTTTAGTTAACACCAACACCATTATCCGTGGTTGCACTATAAATTTCCTAAACCATCCATTCAATATAGACCTTATGCCCGTAGAACTTGGAAGTTTCGACGTTTTGATCGGTATGGATTGGTTATCTCGGCATCGAGCGAGAATTATTTGTGATGAGAAAGTTGTTCACCTTTCGTATAACGGTGAAACTTTGGTTGTTCGCGGAGAGCGAAGTGGAACTAGACTCAGTATTATATCGTGCATTAAGACCGAGAAGTACATCAAGAAGGGTTGTTATGCATTCTTGGCTCACATCACGGAGAAGAAGTCGGATGAGAAACGACTTGAGGATGTGCCAATTGTTAAGGAATTTCAAGAAGTTTTTCCGGAGGAATTGCCAGGACTTCCGCCTACTCGACAAGTTGAGTTTCAAATTGAATTAGTGCCAGGAGCTGCACCGATTGCACGAGCACCGTATAGACTTGCACCTTCGGAAATGCAAGAATTGTCGAATCAATTGCAAGAACTGTTGGACAAAGGATTCATTAGACCGAGTTCCTCGCCTTGGGGAGCACCGGTTTTGTTTGTGAAGAAGAAGGACGGAACCTTCAGAATGTGCATCAACTATCGTGAGCTGAACAAGTTAACGGTGAAGAACCGTTATCCACTCCCCAGAATTGACGACTTGTTCGACCAGTTACAAGGTTCTAGTTTTTATTCCAAGATTGATTTAAGATCCGGTTACCATCAACTTAAAGTTCGGGAAGAGGATATCCCGAAGACGGCATTTAGAACACGCTATGGTCATTATGAGTTTCAAGTGATGCCTTTTGGATTAACCAACGCACCTGCGGTATTTATGGATCTCATGAATAGGGTGTGCAAACCGTATCTCGATAAGTTTGTGATCGTATTCATTGACGATATCTTGATTTATTCCAAGAGTAAGGAAGATCACGAAGAACACCTCAGAACAATACTGGAACTACTCAAGAAGGAGCAATTGTATGCCAAATTTTCTAAGTGTGATTTTTGGATACGTAGAGTTCAATTTCTTGGTCATGTTATTGATAGCCAAGGATTACAAGTCGACCCGGCAAAGATCGAGGCAGTTAAGGATTGGGCTACGCCCAAGTCTCCTACGGAAATTCGTCAATTCCTAGGACTTGCCGGATATTACAGAAGGTTTATTGAAGGGTTTTCTAAGATAGCGAAGTCGTTGACGAAACTGACACAAAAGAATGAGAAGTACGAGTGGGGAGAAAAACAAGAGTCCGCGTTTCAACTATTGAAACAAAAGCTTTGTAGCGCGCCGATTTTGTCACTACCTGAAGGTATTGAGAACTTTGTGGTATATTGCGATGCTTCGCATCAAGGACTTGGAGCTGTGCTAATGCAAAACGAGAAGGTGATAGCTTATGCATCTAGACAGCTTAAGATACACGAGAAAGAATTACACTACTCACGACTTGGAATTGGGTGCGGTAGTTTTTGCACTCAAGATTTGGAGACACTACCTTTATGGTACCAAGTGTGTAATTTTTACCGACCACAAGAGCTTACAACATATACTCGATCAGAAGGAACTTAATATGAGACAACGTCGTTGGCTAGAGTTGTTGAGTGATTACGATTGTGAAATCCGATATCACCCAGGGAAAGCGAATGTTGTAGCAGATGCACTTAGCCGAAAAGAACGACTCAAACCTTGAGAGTCAGGTCATTGGGAATGACTATCATTTCGCCATTACCATCGAAAATTCTAGAAGCTCAGATCGAGGCTCTCAAGGAAGAAAACCGACCGCATGAGAAACTTTATGGTATGCCAGAAAGCGATAATGGCTTTGTAAAGAGATCAGATGGAGTGTTATGCTTCAAGGACCGAAGTTGGATACCACTCTATGGTGGAGTGCGAGAATTGATTATGCATGAATCACACAAGTCGAAGTACTCTATTCATCCAGGTTCTGATAAGATGTATCAGGATCTCAAGAAGCTTTATTGGTGGCCGAATATGAAGGCAGAAATAGCTATGTACGTCAGCAAATGTCTTACTTGTGCTAAAGTGAAAGCCGAGTACCAGAAACCGTCAGGGTTACTTCAACAACCGGAGATTCCACAATGGAAGTGGGAACGTATTGCTATGGATTTTGTCACTAAACTTCCAAAGACGTCAGGAGGTTTCGATGCTATTTGGGTAATCATCGATCGACTTACCAAATCAGCTCATTTCATACCCATTAGAGAGACTTATTCAATGAAACAACTCGCTAGACTTTATGTCAAGGAAATAGTCTCAAGACACGGTGCACCAGTTTCCATCATTTCCGACAGAGACAGTCGTTTTACTTCGAACTTTTGGCGGTCATTACAAGATTCTTTTGAATCCAAGTTAGACATGAGCACTGCTTACCATCCTCAGACCGATGGTCAGAGTGAGAGAACTATACAAACACTTGAGGACATGCTTAGAGCATGTGTGATTGACTTTGGAAATGGTTGGGCTAACCATTTGCCGTTGATCGAGTTTTCTTACAACAACAGTTACCATTCGAGCATTAAGGCTGCACCATTTGAGGCACTTTATGGTCGTAAGTGTCGATCTCCAGTTTGTTGGGCCGAAGTCGGTGAAGTACAATGTACTGGCCCGGAGATGGTACAAGAAACAACAGAAAAGATCATTCAAATTCGAGAGAGACTCGAAACTGCTAGAAGTCGACAGAAAAGCTACGCAGATGTTCGACGCAAACCATTGGAATTCCAGATCGGAGACAAAGTTATGTTGAAAGTCTCGCCTTGGAAAGGCGTAATACGTTTTGGAAAACGCGGGAAATTGAACCCGAGATACATTGGACCATTCAAGATCCTGGAGAGGATTGGTCCGGTTGCTTACAAGCTTGAACTTCCGTCAGAACTTAGCAACGTACATAACACGTTTCATGTTTCGAACCTTAAGAAATGTCTTTCGGACGAGTCTGCCATTATACCATTAGAAGAAATACAACTCGATGACAAGCTTAATTTTGTGGAAGAACCAGTTGAAATCATGGATCGCGAGATCAAACAGTTGAAACAAAGTCGAATTCCGATCGTGAAGGTTCGTTGGAATTCTCGAAGAGGACCCGAGTTTACTTGGGAACGAGAAGACCAAATGCGACGCAAGTATCCACAACTTTTCACCGAGCCTAGTACCGAGACCAACACTGACTGAATTCAGGGACTGAATTCCTTTTTGGATGGGCGACTGTCACAACCCACAATTTCAGGTCATTTTTCCAAACTTCGATATTCTACTATTCACAAATTACTATTCATCGATCACTATTCATCGTTTTACTATTCATCGTTTTTGAGGTCAATTTGACATTCTGAGACATATTCAGAAATTTTACTATTCACTTGACACTATTCATTTCCGGGAGAAAACTACTATTCATGTGCATTATTCATGTTATCGTAAATTTAGTTTACGAGTGTTCAAATTCGCGTAACCGTATTGGCAGGAGCGAATTCATGCATTATTGTCAGGGACACTTCATACGGACTAGAAATAGTCTGCATGTCATCATTAGGGCACGTGCATACTATTCCACTCGTAGGATATCTAAATTACTACTTTTGGTACGATTAACGAATTACGTACGTTTATTTCAATAAACGCTAATACGCGAGCTATAAAAGTGTCTAACGTGTCCGACACTCCCGATTATGAACCTAATACGTTTTTATACTCATTTCTATAATATAAAAACTATAATATTAATTTACCCGGTATTTTGGAAATTTAACTAATACGTATCGTACGCTTAACTTAATAACGACGGTTTTCATCAAAATTGAACGATAATCACCCTAACTCTCCGTACTTGTACCCGACTTATTTTTACAACTTTTATAACTTTATTACGTCCCGAATAACTTCAACAAAACTTATTTTTAACAAACCCGGTACCCCGATTAAACTTTAAACCTAAACCTAACCTAACTATACTTAATTACTAACACTAATATTTACTAACTAATCACCCAACATCCCTCCCCTTTTCCCTCACCAAAACCGGCCAAGCCCCCCCCCCCCCCCCCCCCCCCCCCCCCCTTGGTCATCAAGTTTTAATTACCTCACCAAACTTATTAAATGCTCACCAAACCAATTGTCCAAGTATATATTAAACTTTTCTTAAACCCTTTTCACTAAAATCACTTTTTACTTACAACTAGCTAGCTTTTTCTCTCATTTTATTGGAGTGTGGTTCGATTTGGGTTAAACAAGGAGCAAGGAGAAGAAATTTTACAAGATCATTTCATAAACTAGTTAGTATAATCATCCTTGTTAGGGTTTTGAAATAAAAACTCAAGGATTAGTAAGCTTTTCATAATCTAAACTCTCTAAACCACCAAGTAAGTATACAAACTCATTTTTATGATTTTTACAAGTTATTATTATGTTCATATAATTTTCTTACAAGATCTTTTACATGCATCATCTTGTACCACTTCATTTTTGTACATATTAACTTTAAAGCCCTAGTAATGATAACATATGAAACTCTTGTTAGACCTAGTGGTTTGATGATATTTAAGGACCCATGACACCCTAAGAAGGTGTATGGTAGGATTAGATTAGTCTTGTGGTGTTTGAAAGTGGATTGATGGAGGATGGAACTAGTTTAGAGACTTGGAAATGATTTTTGGAACTTTTGAAATACCTACTGTCCTTATTTTAAATTCGTGGGAAAATCAGTAAGTGATGACTAAGTTTTGACCAAAGATTTAGAAAATACATTCAAAAACGAAACTTTAGGCGAAAGAATCAATTAAAAACGAGTTTATAACGAAGGAGTTATGATTTTTGCAAACTTAACGACGAAAACTACTTTTCCAGAAAACTGCTTGCTGTTGGGCAGAATACGATGGGTATTTTGAGGCCTTAAACGTAACTTAAAAGAGCCGAGTTGTCTAAAATATACTAGTATACACAAAGACGAATCCGTGGACATAAAGAACAAGGAAAACGAGCTTGAAACGACAAAGTTATGACCATTCTAACATCGTCAAACTATATATATATATATATGGACACAAATAAAAATAATAACGTACGCGCTAAACGGTATATTTTCTAGTAAATATTACTAAGGACTATTTTCTTATCAAACGAATACGTACGACTCGAGATAATACTTATACGACTTAACGACATATTTCAAGGTTTTCAATACAAGGATTTTAACGCTAACTTTAACGAGATAGTACGACAAGTTATATACTCCCTATATAAGGACTTATTTTCCTAAGTATGGAATCTAATTTTTTTTCTACGACGATAACTAGTATTTTCAAATTACGAGTGGTATGAGTATCATGTGCATGTGCATTCATTTCATTACGGCTTGATCTAAGTTAGATCATGGTTATTCATTTAGGTTGCGGCTAGTACTCGCGCCTCATTGTCCCGACTACTTTCACCTCATTACACCGTCTTTGTACCATTACTTCGAGGTGAGTTCTCATAGCCCCGTTTTAATTCTATATTTTGATTTCAAATCCCACGGGGGAGAATACATTGCATTACTTGTTTTTGTGTACATGCCTAAGTATAAAAATTCATACATTGCTTAAGTTTCCTTATTACCACGTCTTGAAAAGTCCCCTTTTATTATCATGGACCGTTAATTTCTGGTACTAAGCGGGAGTGAGTGGATAGATCTATCGAGGGTGACGCCTCCATTCGTGTTTGGGTTGCTCCAAATGGAGCGAATGCATTTCATGTCTTTATTATTCGAGTGCCTGGTAAACACTCATTGGGGCAAAGTATCGTCTAGCTTCGGGGTCATGAGCTTAAGAGCCAATGTATATACTTTCCGGACATCCTAATTCATGGCAATACTTATGGCATTTATACACTTGATTTTACTTTTAAACCTATGATTATTCACCAACTTTATGTTGACCGTTTTTCGCAATGTATTTCTCAGGTATCTAAGGCATTTCTCATGGCATTACATGGAGTCTCTTTGTGTATCAAGGATGACGCGTCACTTTTGGATTTCATGCACTTTGAACTATCGTTTGATTGTACTAAACTTGTTTCTTTAAACCTTTTCTAACTTTGGGACCTATGTTTTATAACTTTGGTTATTTTGAATGAATCAAACGATGTATTTTATAAACGACACTTTAGGTCGTTCAATATTTCCTTGCTTGTGTGCTATGATCCGTTACACCCTCAGGTATTCCATTCCGCTGCCATTCAGGTATTTTGGGGGTGTGACAGATTGGTACCAGAGCTAAGGTTATAGCGAACTAGGTTGCATCATTGACCCTAGACTATAACCACACCATCATAGCATATCATCATTTCATCATAAGTGCATATTTACTTATTTTTGGTGATGCCATTATACGAGTCATTTATTTATTTCACCTTGATTATCACAGAGTCATGTCTTCGAATCCCGACACTGTCATACTTTACACTATATCAGATTCTGATGATGAGGGCTCTGTGTCCTCCACTGCTATTTCACCACTTGTTTCACCTACACCTGAGTTGCCACTTTTGGCGTCAGATGATGATACCGAACCTTTCGAGGAGGAGGAGACGGCTCCTACTCCCCATGTCCATCATACTATACCTACTGACATACCATCATCTCCTACTACTACTATCCATTCAGAGCCGAGACTTATGTTTCCTAGGGAGAAGACTGTTCAGGGCCCTAGGAAGAGGGTTCGTATTTCTACATCTACTTATAGGAGTCTCCCGAGTCCTATTGTGCCTACACCACCACCACCCAGCCTTACCCACTACTACTCCTATGCCTACCTCACTCTTGCCGCTTCGGAAGCGTGCAAGGCTTACCACTCCAGATTTACCTACCACTGAGACTGATGACTTTTCACCACTACCAGAGTACCACATAGGTGAGAGTTCTAGAGCTGCTGCGGCTAGGAGCCCTACCGCCGTCACATTAGAGGATCAGATGGGTGCTCAGCAGGAGCAAGTAGATAGGTTGGGGTATCGAGTTGATGAGATCATTACCACTAGACTTGAGACTGTTGAGGAGCAGGTTGAGGATTTGATTCAGGGCAGGGTTAGTATTGATGTGTCTTACCATGGACTAGAGGCACGACAGTTGAGGCATCAGGAGGAGATTGAGCTACTTAGGGATGAGTTACCTGAGATTCGAGATAGAGCTCAGGCGACACAGGAGACCCAGTGGGAGCAGGTAGATGAGTTGACACTGCTTCGAGAGAGGGTAGTTGTTTTGGAGCGTAGGGATGCTTCTTCTCGGTTACGACTTGAGCATCTTGAGGAGATCGTGGTTGCGATGGATCGTGAGATTCGCCGCTTGAGGGGAGAGCCTGGACCATCTAGAGCACCGGGAGGAGCCTAGACGTAGACTGGTATTATATATTAGCTTGTATTATTTTCCTAGTCCCGGGATGTGGGACATAGTTCAAGAACTTATAATCTTTTGATTGTTGTACAAACAAATATTATCAAGTGCGACTCTACTATGTGGAAATGTTGTGCTATATATATTATATCGGTCCATGTAGACCGAAATTTTCATGTATTATATTCATGTGTTGTGATTATATTTATGATGTTTCGTGGTTGCTCTTTATTATTGTATTTATCCAGGTTGTGGTTGTGTATATACATGTCGTGGTTGTATTCGTACGTGTTGGGTTGTATCGACACAGATTGTGGTTGTACTCGTACGTGTTGTATTTATATTTGTTGTGGTTGTATATTTATATACATGTTGTGGGTGTATATCTTTGGTACGACGACTATTTCTATTATGATTTTTCTCATGGTTATTTCCATTATGATTTATCAGAAATATGGCACCAAGGAAGACTAAGACTGCACCAGAAACGTCCGCTATGACTCAAGCCGCTATCCGCAAATTGGTCAGGGATAGTATTGCAGAAGCTCTAGAGATTGAGAGAGCTGAGGTTGCTGCAAGGGCTGCTGAGGCTGCTTCTAATACCGAGGTCGTTGAACCACCCACTGCTAGGCGTGGATGTACATGGAAAGATTTCAAGATTAGTGATCCCGTCAAATTTAAGGGCACTGAAGGAGCGGTTGCTCTAATCCGCTGGTTCGAAAAGACTGAGAATGTTTTTCTCATGTGTGAATGCCCGGAAGTTAGCAAGGTGAAGTTTGCTACAGGTATGCTTCTTGATGAAGCTATGTCTTGGTGGAATTCGTATGCTCAGCCGATTGGTATGGAAAATGCTCACAAACTCACTTGGGATCAATTCAAGAAATTGATGACAAAGAAGTTTTGCCCTCGAACTGAGGTGCAAAAGTTGGAAACGGAATTTTATGAGCTTGTGACTAAAGGCGATGATATTGAGACTTACATCAGGAAGTTTCAAGAGTTGGCTGTACTGTGTCCAAATATGGTTCCCGATGATGAGAAAAAGATGGAAAACTTTGTTGGTGGATTGCCTGAAAGTATTCGAGGTGATGTGATTTCTTTTGATCCTCAATCAATGGAAGAGGCTATTCGTATAACTCAGAAACTCATGGTTCAAGTAGTCAAAGGAAAAGCTGCTGTCAACAACAATAACCGTTCAAACAACACCAACTACACCAACACTCGGAACAACAACAACTATAACAACAATCGGAACCGCAACTATCCCAATAACCGAAACAACAATCCAAATAACAACAACAACAACAAGAGGAGGTTTGATTACAACCAAGGTGGATTCGCTGTTCAGCCGCCACCTAAGAGACAGGAAGTAGCAAAGGTTTATGCTGCAGGACCAAATGACAGAAAAGGTTACACTGGTAACCTACCTAAGTGCGAAAGGTGTCAGAAGCATCATAACCCAGGTCGTTGTCCAGATATTTGTGGCAATTGCAAGAAGCTTGGTCACCACATCAAAGATTGTAGATTTCCAATCGTGGGTGACAATCAGAAACCACCGGCAACGTGTTTTGGCTGTGGAGAACTTGGACACTTTAAGAATGAGTGCCCGAAGAAGAAGAATCAAGGAACTGGAAACCAAAGTGGAATGGCTCGAGGAAGAGCTTATGTCATGGGAGGAGACGATATCAAAGAAGACCCGAATGTTGTTGCGGGTACGTTCCTCGTTAATAATCGTTATGCATCCATTTTATTTGATTCAGGAGCGGATAGAAGTTTTGTTTCTATTGCATTTGCACCTTTGCTTAACATAGAACCAATCCCATTAGACATTTCCTATATCGTTGAATTAGCCGATGGATCTTTAGTTAACACCAACACCATTATCCGTGGTTGCACTATAAATTTCCTAAACCATCCATTCAATATAGACCTTATGCCCGTAGAACTTGGAAGTTTCGACGTTGTGATCGGTATGGATTGGTTATCTCGGCATCGAGCGAGAATTATTTGTGATGAGAAAGTTGTTCACCTTCCGTATAACGGTGAAACTTTGGTTGTTCGCGGAGAGCGAAGTGGAACTAGACTCAGTATTATATCGTGCATTAAGACCGAGAAGTACATCAAGAAGGGTTGTTATGCATTCTTGGCTCACATCACGGAGAAGAAGTCGGATGAGAAACGACTTGAGGATGTGCCAATTGTTAAGGAATTTCAAGAAGTTTTTCCGGAGGAATTGCCAGGACTTCCGCCTACTCGACAAGTTGAGTTTCAAATTGAATTAGTGCCAGGAGCTGCACCGATTGCACGAGCACCGTATAGACTTGCACCTTCGGAAATGCAAGAATTGTCGAATCAATTGCAAGAACTGTTGGACAAAGGATTCATTAGACCGAGTTCCTCGCCTTGGGGAGCACCGGTTTTGTTTGTGAAGAAGAAGGACGGAACCTTCAGAATGTGCATCAACTATCGTGAGCTGAACAAGTTAACGGTGAAGAACCGTTATCCACTCCCCAGAATTGACGACTTGTTCGACCAGTTACAAGGTTCTAGTTTTTATTCCAAGATTGATTTAAGATCCGGTTACCATCAACTTAAAGTTCGGGAAGAGGATATCCCGAAGACGGCATTTAGAACACGCTATGGTCATTATGAGTTTCAAGTGATGCCTTTTGGATTAACCAACGCACCTGCGGTATTTATGGATCTCATGAATAGGGTGTGCAAACCGTATCTCGATAAGTTTGTGATCGTATTCATTGACGATATCTTGATTTATTCCAAGAGTAAGGAAGATCACGAAGAACACCTCAGAACAATACTGGAACTACTCAAGAAGGAGCAATTGTATGCCAAATTTTCTAAGTGTGATTTTTGGATACGTAGAGTTCAATTTCTTGGTCATGTTATTGATAGCCAAGGATTACAAGTCGACCCGGCAAAGATCGAGGCAGTTAAGGATTGGGCTACGCCCAAGTCTCCTACGGAAATTCGTCAATTCCTAGGACTTGCCGGATATTACAGAAGGTTTATTGAAGGGTTTTCTAAGATAGCGAAGTCGTTGACGAAACTGACACAAAAGAATGAGAAGTACGAGTGGGGAGAAAAACAAGAGTCCGCGTTTCAACTATTGAAACAAAAGCTTTGTAGCGCGCCGATTTTGTCACTACCTGAAGGTATTGAGAACTTTGTGGTATATTGCGATGCTTCGCATCAAGGACTTGGAGCTGTGCTAATGCAAAACGAGAAGGTGATAGCTTATGCATCTAGACAGCTTAAGATACACGAGAAGAATTACACTACTCACGACTTGGAATTGGGTGCGGTAGTTTTTGCACTCAAGATTTGGAGACACTACCTTTATGGTACCAAGTGTGTAATTTTTACCGACCACAAGAGCTTACAGCATATACTCGATCAGAAGGAACTTAATATGAGACAACGTCGTTGGCTAGAGTTGTTGAGTGATTACGATTGTGAAATCCGATATCACCCAGGGAAAGCGAATGTTGTAGCAGATGCACTTAGCCGAAAAGAACGACTCAAACCTTTGAGAGTCAGGTCATTGGGAATGACTATCATTTCGCCATTACCATCGAAAATTCTAGAAGCTCAGATTGAGGCTCTCAAGGAAGAAAACCGACCGCATGAGAAACTTTATGGTATGCCAGAAAGCGATAATGGCTTTGTAAAGAGATCAGATGGAGTGTTATGCTTCAAGGACCGAAGTTGGATACCACTCTATGGTGGAGTGCGAGAATTGATTATGCATGAATCACACAAGTCGAAGTACTCTATTCATCCAGGTTCTGATAAGATGTATCAGGATCTCAAGAAGCTTTATTGGTGGCCGAATATGAAGGCAGAAATAGCTATGTACGTCAGCAAATGTCTTACTTGTGCTAAAGTGAAAGCCGAGTACCAGAAACCGTCAGGGTTACTTCAACAACCGGAGATTCCACAATGGAAGTGGGAACGTATTGCTATGGATTTTGTCACTAAACTTCCAAAGACGTCAGGAGGTTTCGATGCTATTTGGGTAATCATCGATCGACTTACCAAATCAGCTCATTTCATACCCATTAGAGAGACTTATTCAATGAAACAACTCGCTAGACTTTATGTCAAGGAAATAGTCTCAAGACACGGTGCACCAGTTTCCATCATTTCCGACAGAGACAGTCGTTTTACTTCGAACTTTTGGCGGTCATTACAAGATTCTTTTGAATCCAAGTTAGACATGAGCACTGCTTACCATCCTCAGACCGATGGTCAGAGTGAGAGAACTATACAAACACTTGAGGACATGCTTAGAGCATGTGTGATTGACTTTGGAAATGGTTGGGCTAACCATTTGCCGTTGATCGAGTTTTCTTACAACAACAGTTACCATTCGAGCATTAAGGCTGCACCATTTGAGGCACTTTATGGTCGTAAGTGTCGATCTCCAGTTTGTTGGGCCGAAGTCGGTGAAGTACAATGTACTGGCCCGGAGATGGTACAAGAAACAACAGAAAAGATCATTCAAATTCGAGAGAGACTCGAAACTGCTAGAAGTCGACAGAAAAGCTACGCAGATGTTCGACGCAAACCATTGGAATTCCAGATCGGAGACAAAGTTATGTTGAAAGTCTCGCCTTGGAAAGGCGTAATACGTTTTGGAAAACGCGGGAAATTGAACCCGAGATACATTGGACCATTCAAGATCCTGGAGAGGATTGGTCCGGTTGCTTACAAGCTTGAACTTCCGTCAGAACTTAGCAACGTACATAACACGTTTCATGTTTCGAACCTTAAGAAATGTCTTTCGGACGAGTCTGCCATTATACCATTAGAAGAAATACAACTCGATGACAAGCTTAATTTTGTGGAAGAACCAGTTGAAATCATGGATCGCGAGATCAAACAGTTGAAACAAAGTCGAATTCCGATCGTGAAGGTTCGTTGGAATTCTCGAAGAGGACCCGAGTTTACTTGGGAACGAGAAGACCAAATGCGACGCAAGTATCCACAACTTTTCACCGAGCCTAGTACCGAGACCAACACTGACTGAATTCAGGGACTGAATTCCTTTTTGGATGGGCGACTGTCACAACCCACAATTTCAGGTCATTTTTCCAAACTTCGATATTCTACTATTCACAAATTACTATTCATCGATCACTATTCATCGTTTTACTATTCATCGTTTTTGAGGTCAATTTGACATTCCGAGACATATTCAGAAATTTTACTATTCACTTGACACTATTCATTTCCGGGAGAAAACTACTATTCATGTGCATTATTCATGTTATCGTAAATTTAGTTTACGAGTGTTCAAATTCGCGTAACCGTATTGGCAGGAGCGAATTCATGCATTATTGTCAGGGACACTTCATACGGACTAGAAATAGTCTGCATGTCATCATTAGGGCACGTGCATACTATTCCACTCGTAGGATATCTAAATTACTACTTTTGGTACGATTAACGAATTACGTACGTTTATTTCAATAAACGCTAATACGCGAGCTATAAAAGTGTCTAACGTGTCCGACACTCCCGATTATGAACCTAATACGTTTTTATACTCATTTCTATAATATAAAAACTATAATATTAATTTACCCGGTATTTTGGAAATTTAACTAATACGTATCGTACGCTTAACTTAATAACGACGGTTTTCATCAAAATTGAACGATAATCACCCTAACTCTCCGTACTTGTACCCGACTTATTTTTACAACTTTTATAACTTTATTACGTCCCGAATAACTTCAACAAAACTTATTTTTAACAAACCCGGTACCCGATTAAACTTTAAACCTAAACCTAACCTAACTATACTTAATTACTAACACTAATATTTACTAACTAATCACCCAACATCCCTCCCCTTTTCCCTCACCAAAACCGGCCAAGCCCCCCCCCCCCCCCCCCCCTTGGTCATCAAGTTTTAATTACCTCACCAAACTTATTAAATGCTCACCAAACCAATTGTCCAAGTATATATTAAACTTTTCTTAAACCCTTTTCACTAAAATCACTTTTTACTTACAACTAGCTAGCTTTTTCTCTCATTTTATTGGAGTGTGGTTCGATTTGGGTTAAACAAGGAGCAAGGAGAAGAAATTTTACAAGATCATTTCATAAACTAGTTAGTATAATCATCCTTGTTAGGGTTTTGAAATAAAAACTCAAGGATTAGTAAGCTTTTCATAATCTAAACTCTCTAAACCACCAAGTAAGTATACAAACTCATTTTTATGATTTTTACAAGTTATTATTATGTTCATATAATTTTCTTACAAGATCTTTTACATGCATCATCTTGTACCACTTCATTTTTGTACATATTAACTTTAAAGCCCTAGTAATGATAACATATGAAACTCTTGTTAGACCTAGTGGTTTGATGATATTTAAGGACCCATGACACCCTAAGAAGGTGTATGGTAGGATTAGATTAGTCTTGTGGTGTTTGAAAGTGGATTGATGGAGGATGGAACTAGTTTAGAGACTTGGAAATGATTTTTGGAACTTTTGAAATACCTACTGTCCTTATTTTAAATTCGTGGGAAAATCAGTAAGTGATGACTAAGTTTTGACCAAAGATTTAGAAAATACATTCAAAAACGAAACTTTAGGCGAAAGAATCAATTAAAACGAGTTTATAACGAAGGAGTTATGATTTTTGCAAACTTAACGACGAAAACTACTTTTCCAGAAAACTGCTTGCTGTTGGGCAGAATACGATGGGTATTTTGAGGCCTTAAACGTAACTTAAAAGAGCCGAGTTGTCTAAAATATACTAGTATACACAAAGACGAATCCGTGGACATAAAGAACAAGGAAAACGAGCTTGAAACGACAAAGTTATGACCATTCTAACATCGTCAAACTATATATATATATATGGACACAAATAAAAATAATAACGTACGCGCTAAACGGTATATTTTCTAGTAAATATTACTAAGGACTATTTTCTTATCAAACGAATACGTACGACTCGAGATAATACTTATACGACTTAACGACATATTTCAAGGTTTTCAATACAAGGATTTTAACGCTAACTTTAACGAGATAGTACGACAAGTTATATACTCCTATATAAGGACTTATTTTCCTAAGTATGGAATCTAATTTTTTTTCTACGACGATAACTAGTATTTTCAAATTACAAGTGGTATGAGTATCATGTGCATGTGCATTCATTTCATTACGGCTTGATCTAAGTTAGATCATGGTTATTCATTTAGGTTGCGGCTAGTACTCGCGCCTCATTGTCCCGACTACTTTCACCTCATTACACCGTCTTTGTACCATTACTTCGAGGTGAGTTCTCATAGCCCCGTTTTAATTCTATATTTTGATTTCAAATCCCACGGGGGAGAATACATTGCATTACTTGTTTTTGTGTACATGCCTAAGTATAAAAATTCATACATTGCTTAAGTTTCCTTATTACCACGTCTTGAAAAGTCCCCTTTTATTATCATGGACCGTTAATTTCTGGTACTAAGCGGGAGTGAGTGGATAGATCTATCGAGGGTGACGCCTCCATTCGTGTTTGGGTTGCTCCAAATGGAGCGAATGCATTTCATGTCTTTATTATTCGAGTGCCTGGTAAACACTCATTGGGGCAAAGTATCGTCTAGCTTCGGGGTCATGAGCTTAAGAGCCAATGTATATACTTTCCGGACATCCTAATTCATGGCAATACTTATGGCATTTATACACTTGATTTTACTTTTAAACCTATGATTATTCACCAACTTTATGTTGACCGTTTTTCGCAATGTATTTCTCAGGTATCTAAGGCATTTCTCATGGCATTACATGGAGTCTCTTTGTGTATCAAGGATGACGCGTCACTTTTGGATTTCATGCACTTTGAACTATCGTTTGATTGTACTAAACTTGTTTCTTTAAACCTTTTCTAACTTTGGGACCTATGTTTTATAACTTTGGTTATTTTGAATGAATCAAACGATGTATTTTATAAACGACACTTTAGGTCGTTCAATATTTCCTTGCTTGTGTGCTATGATCCGTTACACCCTCAGGTATTCCATTCCGCTGCCATTCAGGTATTTTGGGGGTGTGACACAAATCATGGAAACAATCCATGTCGCGTTTGATGAGCTGACAGAGCATACGGCTTCAGGACACACCAGTTCTGGACCCTCACCAAATCTTTTGTCTACTGGACCAATAAGTTCGGGACTTGTACAGCCCTCCAAACCCGTCACTTCTTATGTTCCGCCTACTTGTGAAGAATTGAAGAAGTTATTTGACCCCATGTTTGATGAGTACTTTGAGTCGCAGCAACCTCAAGCTCCTGAACAACAAGCCGCAGAACCTAATGATATGGATGTTGATGCTTCTCGTGCCACAAATGATCCATCCACTTCCATTTCACTTGATCAGGATGCTCCAGAATTTAGTAACTCCCAACATGTGTCAAATGCACTTTTGATTGATGCAAAAGCAATCAACCGAAGTCAACCACGGATGTGGTCAAGATGGTCAAACAGCATAGATCAATGCTCCGCGGAATATAGTGTTTCCCCGGGTCGTTATGTCCCGACGAGGTGTGGATGGTATTCAAAACGGTTTCGTGATCGGGTGAATTTGGATGGGAAAAGGGTTTTGAGTTATTTGAACTAAGGAATCTACAATGAAATAGCTTAAAGAAGCTATATGAATAAGACGGGAAAGTTACAAAAACCAGAAACGATTTAAAACCTAAAAACGCGTACGTTACGTTTAAATAAAACGTAAACGTACGAAATAAAACGTGAAAACGGAAATCTGAAAACACCTAGGGGGTGAAAATTACTTTTTTACAAACTAAAAGGTAAAAGAAAATTTTTAGAAAATTAAAATAAATTTTTACACTAATTAATTAATTATTATTAATTAAATACTATTTAATACTTATTATTAATATTTAAAATACTTAAATATAATACAATATTAATTAAATACTAAAAAGGTGAAAATAAAATTTCTAAAATTATAAAATAACTAAAAACAAGTTTTAAAATTAAAAATAAGTATTTTTGTCTTTTTGTGATTTTTCTATTAATTAATTACTAATTAATTATTAATTATCTAATTAAACTATTTTAAACTAAGAAAAATAGAAAATGAACAGTAAAAATTCTAAGAAAATTTCCAAAATTATTTTACAACTTATAAAAGCTAGAAAAAAATATAAAAACTAGGTTTTACTTAATAAAAACTAATTATGCTATTTTAAACTAATTATTAATTAATTATAAATAAAACTAAGATTAAATCTAATAAATACTTAATGATGAAATAAAAATCTGAGAAAATTAATATAAATACTTTAATATAAGAGGAAATTAATAAAAATATAAAAATGACAAGTACTAAATTAAAATTTAAAAATGAAAAATAAAATTTAAATAAAATTAAATAGAAACTATCACTTAAAAATTAAATTGGATTTTTGGAATTTTTCTTTTACCAATCTATTTTACATCTAAAAACAGAAAATTTTTGTAAAAACAAACTTTTTATAAACTAAAAATAAGCACATTGAATACTTATTGGATCAACAGTTGACTTCTGTTGACCAACAAGCCAAATAAACTAAAACTAGCTTAAGTGGGACCCACTCTGGTGAAATAAGATGTAATTAAGCTAAGTGAACTAAATTAAGCCAGAAAAAGCAAGAAAGAACCATAGAATAAGCAATTAAGCTCACAAATAAGCTCAATGAAACTCTATCTACTCAGAAAATGGGACAAGGTTTAGGTCCAAATCCAAGTGGGACCCAGGGGGTTTCAGGTCAAACAAGGGGTCAATATCCCAAGCCTACCAGGAGGGGGGTTGGGAGGAACAAGGTTTTGGATGTGGGGCCCACTATGGAGGCCAGAAACCACCACCAAAGGGTGGTGTTTGGGACTGATCTGCTGAAGCAGGGCATATCTCAGCCCTGCAGGTGTTTTTGGAGCTAAGTGGGGCCCACACAAAATTTAGTAAAAATCAAATGGCCATAAAAACTTAAAGTTGAGCTGGTAGAGAACAAGTAACAACAAGCTTTAAGCCCTGAAACCTTGTACAAAATTCAAATAAATTCCTGGAAGTTTGAAAAAAAAACTGAAAGCAAGCATTTTGACTTTTTAGGAAAACTTAGTAGATTGACTTTTATGAGTTTTGATCTTGCTAAACTAACTAGAAATGATATATTAAGCTATCTTATCATGAAATTAAGCTATAACAACAATAAATGAAAGGATTTGAGTGGGTTAGGAACCCACTGTTCCAACAGTGGCTTAAGCAAAGGATTTTTAACTTGATTTTGACTTTTAAACAAATGAGGCCTGGTTTTTGTGACTCAACTATCCTATCTAAACCTAAAGTGGTGTGTTTAAACCAAAAATACCAACTGAAACTTAGTCCACAGTAGCCAAATCCACTATTCCAAACACCCCTTTTGAAACTTAAAATGGAAATTAAGGAAGCAAACTCACATTCTAAACCATGAAACTGAGCATTTAACTTATACTAACATTAATGGAACCTAAATTAACTGAATTGAACAACAATTGAAGTCTATAAATATTAAATGCCAAAAAACTTGAAAGAAGCTTACAATGACAGTTGACTGAGGAACAAATCACCAAGGTAGAACACACATCCTAACACCTCCCTTGAGGTTCTAAACCATGAAAAATTCAAACTCCACAAGCTTCCATTACTTCAATCTTTCTAATACACTGATTTTTAATTTTTAGACTATTTATTTGGTATTTTTGAGAATTTAAGTGAAAATAAATTAGAACAAACTGAATTGATCAAGGAGCTTAGAAAAGCCTATAATTAACTTAAATAAGCTTAAACAATCAGATAAAAACAACTTTGATCAATAGAAAAGCTAACATGAATTTTTTACTAAAAACTTGCATATACTGAATTCATAAAGGAAACTTGGAATTGATTGTGCAAGAACATCAAATTTATAACATTGAACTGAGAATACACTTTAAAAGCTAGTTTTATCAACTAAAAATAAGAATTACATGGAAACGTACTACTTAGACTAAACTACCACTACACTAGTTAACTACTGCCACTTTTCCATTTTTTTCTTTTCTTTTATAGCTCTTGGAGTCCTTCCTTGACTTTCCCACCATCATCTGAGCCGTAGGATGAGCTAGGTTGATCACAGCCGTTTGATTATTTTTTTGGCGGGAAAACTTTATTTTTATTGCAACTGGCAGGGTTAACTTGGAGGGTTTATAGGAGCAATCAATGTAGTTTGGGGTTTAGTGGAAGTCAAGGGGACATAGTTTGGTGGAGGTAAGGTGGAAGGATGGGGAAGGTTGAGTGTAGCAGGGGATAGCAGCAGTCAAGTGGGGAAGGAAGAAGGGTCAACGCAATGGTTGACCGGGGTGGTTTATATTAAAAACGGGGGAGTGGATTTGTTTGTATGGTGGGCTTGGTGATGATGGACTGGGCCAAGGGAATAGTGGGCTGGTGAGGGTGTTTAGGGTGTTGGGTTTGGGTAATAATATGGAAGGATCCGTTTGGTTTGTTACCAAAGATACCACAAGGACTATTTTTGTAATTTACCAAAAACTGAGGGACTGAAAATGAAATTCCCCAAAAGTAACACCAAGGATCAAATATGAAAAGATTCCAAAGTTCAAAAACCAATTTTGCATTTTTAAAATTTTCAAAATTTCCCGGGGACTAAAAATGACATTTTTCAAAGTATAGGGGTTAAACTTGCCATTTTGTGAAAATCTTTTATCCAGGGACCAATATTGAACATTTTGAATTTCCAAGGACTAAAAATGATTTTTCATCCAAAAATATCCCACCGGGGACCAAATCTGCCAAAGTTTGAAACTCCAGGGACCAAAAGTGTAAATTTCCAAAACTTTTTCAATTTTTCACCAAAGGACTAAATATGACAACTTATGATTTCAAAAGGACCTTTGGTGATAATTTTCCATATTTTGAATATCCAGGGACTAGTTTTGTAATTTTATGAAAGTTGGGGGACGGAAACTGCCAATTTTGCAAACTTTATACGCTTTTCATCTGTTTTTACTCGTTTTGCATCTAAAACATATAAAACACGATTTTGAAATATTTTTAGTATTTTGATGCATTTCTGAGTGTTTTTGTATGTTTTGCAGTTCAGATTAGACCAAAAATGATGAGTGTTTGAGCACTCATCAATCCCCAACACTAAACTATTGCTAGTCCCTAGCAATACTGTTTTGAAAACTTGATGGATTTTAAACTCTTTACCAAAAGCCATCACTTCTGGAGTAGCCAGGTTTAAGAACCGTGGCACACCTGATAACCGTGTGATTTTGAGCAAACCACCAGCTGTCAACGGATTTGAGTAGTCTTTACCAGAAGCCGTTTGCTTCTGGACTAGCCAACTCTTGATGGAATAGTCAACATCTTGGTGAGCTGATTACCAATTATGGATTTTCCACGGCCTTTACCACAAGCCATAATCTTGTGGGCTAGCCAACTCATTTGTTTTCGGGGAGTTGAGGAACCATACAATTTTGGGCAAATTGCAAGCCATAAACGGATTTGAGATGTCTTTACCAAGAGCCGTTTTCTCCTGGACTAGCCAATCCCTTTTGTCGGTTTAGACAAGGCGGACTGATTACCACAAAAATTTTGAAGCACCAGTGAAAAATTTTTAAAAATTTTTGAAATTTTGGCTAAAAACGGGGGTATTATATAGTAAAATGTGATAAAATTCGCTAGAATAGCGAAGTACCCCCCCCACACTTAGCATGAATATTGTCCTCAATATTCAAAATCCCGGCTATTATGCCGACATTTTGAACGTAAAAGGGCAACATTACAAGCCAAGCGTGGAAAACCCATTTTGTATTTTCACTCTTGTAACCATAGCATGGGGGACTCCCCCACACTTAGGGTGAAAACCCTATAAGCATGCTCTGTTTTTGTTTACCGAGTCGCTAGCGTGACTCGACCCCGAATTCATTTGTCCTTGGGGAAGCATGATGTGGAAGAAACAATCTCAATCGGACTTTCATTCAAGATGTTTGGACAAACATTTGAAGCACGTGAAAGTTCCACACCGATGAGATAAGTATCCGGCTCAAGATAATAATACATGAAAATGCCGGGGTCAAATATAGTGTCTTCATTCCTGAAGGAGTGAAGAAGAGAAGAAGTCACCTTATAGGTGAAGAAAAGGAAGAAAATCATGATAAAAAGCATGATTTGATCTTCTTCCTCGATAGCAGGCTCCGTAGCCTGAGTTTGGATTTCAAAGGGTAAGCTCGTAAACAACCCGGGAGGGTGGGTGGGATTTTGCACATTCTCATGATTGAGTGCATCTCCCCCCGGGCTATCAAACTCCGGAGGAGTCATGATATGATGAGTGAGTTCACCGGAGAACTCCTCATGAAGAGAATCATTCACAAGATGTGAATCTGTGAACTCATGTTCCGAAATAGACTCATCACAATCCTCATTCTGAATATCAAAGAGTGGATTATCAGAAATCAAAGTGAATTCAGAGTTGAATTCAAATAGAGGATTGGTGAGAGTAGTGTTGAATGTTTTGGGAACCAAGAGATTAACATTCTCTATTGGATTGTCGGGATCAGAAGTGAGTGACGGATCATGATATAGGAGACTTTCAACTTCTCCCAGATCGGTTTGGAAATCGAGGAGACCATCATCACTTTCAAATGAAAGTGGATTGATGTGAGCAAGTTCATCAGCGAACTCCTCAAGAAGATGATCAACATCAGTTTGTGGAACTGACGCCTCAACATACTCGATGTCTCCATAAGATGTACAATCATCGCTAAAATCTGAGAAAGTCTCAAATTGATCTTTAGGACACTCAATAGATGAAGGAATATCACATACATGATCCAAAGTTCCCTGTGACTCTCTCGGGATTGGGATATGGATCTCAACACTAGACTTTATTAATTCGTCCGATTCCTTATCAGGAACAGTGTTAAGATGCTCATCCCCCATGATCAGAGAGTGAGTGTGAACTTCGGGTGTGATATCAATAGACTGAGGGAGATGAGAGGAGCTAGCATTCATGGATTGTGCGAGTTCCATTTGATCTTCTGCTAGTGATTTCCCCGTCTCATTATTTTCTCCCTGATTTTCCATGGTAGGAATCACAAATGATGAATTTGATGAACCCGTACAAAATTTAGAAATATCAAGGTTAACTTCATCATCATCATCATCGTCGAGAAGAGCAGCACGGCGAAATATGGCACGTGTTTTAGCTGCTTGTTCTAAGACAAGTAATTCTTCCATGCTCAATTCATTTTTAGCCTCTCGTTCTTCCGCAAGTAATTCTGCCATAGATTTCTCACGAGAGCTTTGAAACAATGAAGTAGCCAACTCCTCCTTAAGTTCTTTCAATATCTCAAGAGCCTCTATTAAAAGGTCTTGCCCAATAACAAGAGGAGTTGCTTGGATCATCCGGTATTGTGGAGGTGGGTCTGAATACGAATAGTCGTAATTGTTACAAGGAAATGGATTCCCTGTTTGACAATCAGAGCTAGTGTGTGGACCTCCACAATACTCACAACAGTAATACTGATGTGGCTGTGAGTCGTATGTTCTTAAGTCATGATTGTAATCAGGAAACTGCTCATAGACAAGCGTGTTTCCCGATTGACAATCAGAACTGTAGTGTGAACCACCACAGTACTCACAACAGTAAAACTGCTGAGTATCATGGTGTGGTAACTGATGGAATGAATCCGTCGTGTCATGGTAGGAATAGGGATCTTGGTTATAGACAGACCCATTTCCTGACTCTACCATGCCACAACTGGGGCAATTGCCACCATTATAAGGATTACCACACCAATGGCAAACCAGAAAGTGTGGATGAGACATAGAAAGAATCAAATGTGTATAGAGGGCGAGGAATGGAGAATCAAAAGGGTAGGAGGGTAAAGATGAATATTTTTGGGTTTTTGGAAAGACATTTTGTACAAATGATAAAGAAAATGTTTTTGTGTTTTTTTGTGTTCGTTGAAAACTGAGTTTAAAAAGTTTTCGTGAACGGTTTTGTTTTGATAATGGGAAAATATGAATAAAGGATGGATAAATGTACTCCAAAGTCACTAATCAGAAAAACCGTTTAGAAAACGCACACAACCTCCCCGGCAGCAGCGCCAAAATTTGATTGGGTCCAAACGGTCAACCTAAACTGACCAGGGATGGTCAACAAGGTCAAACAGCCTAGATCAATGCTCCGCGGAATATAGTGTTTCCCCGGGTCGTTATGTCCCGACGAGGTGTGGATGGTAATCAAAACGGTTTCGTGATCGGGTGAATTTGGATGGGAAAAGGGTTTTGAGTTATTTGAACTAAGGAATCTACAATGAAATAGCTTAAAGAAGCTATATGAATAAGACGGGAAAGTTACAAAAACCAGAAACGATTTAAAACCTAAAAACGCGTACGTTACGTTTAAATAAAACGTAAACGTACGAAATAAAACGTGAAAACAGAAATCTGAAAACACCCAGGGGGTGAAAATTACTTTTTTACAAACTAAAAGGTAAAAGAAAATTTTTAGAAAATTAAAATAAATTTTTACACTAATTAATTAATTATTATTAATTAAATACTATTTAATACTTATTATTAATATTTAAAATACTTAAATATAATACAATATTAATTAAATACTAAAAAGGTGAAAATAAAATTTCTAAAATTATAAAATAACTAAAAACAAGTTTTAAAATTAAAAATAAGTATTTTTGTCTTTTTGTGATTTTTCTATTAATTAATTACTAATTAATTATTAATTATCTAATTAAACTATTTTAAACTAAGAAAAATAGAAAATGAACAGTAAAAATTCTAAGAAAACTTCTAAAATTATTTTACAACTTATAAAAGCTAGAAAAAAATATAAAAACTAGGTTTTACTTAATAAAAACTAATTATGCTATTTTAAACTAATTATTAATTAATTATAAATAAAACTAAGATTAAATCTAATAAATACTTAATGATGAAATAAAAATCTGAGAAAATTAATATAAATACTTTAATATAAGAGGAAATTAATAAAAATATAAAAATGACAAGTACTAAATTAAAATTTAAAAATGAAAAATAAAATTTAAATAAAATTAAATAGAAACTATCACTTAAAAATTAAATTGGATTTTTGGAATTTTTCTTTTACCAATCTATTTTACATCTAAAAACAGAAAACTTTTGTAAAAACAAACTTTTTATAAACTAAAAATAAGCACTTTGAATGCTTATTGGATCAACAGTTGACTTCTGTTGATCAACAAGCCAAATAAGCTAAAACTAGCATAAGTGGGACCCACTCTGGTGAAATAAGATGTAATTAAGCTAAGTGAACTAAATTAAGCCAGAAAAAGCAAGAAAGAACCACAGAATAAGCAATTAAGCTCACAAATAAGCTCAAGGAAACTCTATCTACTCAGAAAATGGGACAAGGTTTAGGTCCAAATCCAAGTGGGACCCAGGGGGTTTCAGGTCAAACAAGGGGTCAATATCCCAAGCCTACCAGGAGGGGGGTTGGGAGGAACAAGGTTTTGGATGTGGGGCCCACTATGGAGGCCAGAAACCACCACCAAAGGGTGGTGTTTGGGACTGATCTGCTGAAGCAGGGCATATCTCAGCCCTGCAGGTGTTTTTGGAGCTAAGTGGGGCCCACACAAAATTTAGTAAAAATCAAATGGCCATAAAAACTTAAAGTTGAGCTAGTAGAGAACAAGTAACAACAAGCTTTAAGCCCTGAAACCTTGTACAAAATTCAAATAAATTCCTGGAAGTTTGAAAAAAAAACTGAAAGCAAGCATTTTGACTTTTTAGGAAAACTTGGTAGATTGACTTTTATGAGTTTTGATCTTGCTAAACTAACTAGAAATGATATATTAAGCTATCTTATCATGAAATTAAGCTATAACAACAATAAATGAAAGGATTTGAGTGGGTTAGGAACCCACTGTTCCAACAGTGGCTTAAGCAAAGGATTTTTAACTTGATTTTGACTTTTAAACAAATGAGGCCTGGTTTTTGTGACTCAACTATCCTATCTAAACCTAAAGTGGTGTGTTTAAACCAAAAATACCAACTGAAACTTAGTCCACAGTAGCCAAATCCACTATTCCAAACACCCCTTTTGAAACATAAAATGGAAATTAAGGAAGCAAACTCACATTCTAAACCATGAAACTGAGCATTTAACTTATACTAACATTAATGGAACCTAAATTAACTGAATTGAACAACAATTGAAGTCTATAAATATTAAATGCCAAAAAACTTGAAAGAAGCTTACAATGACAGTTGACTGAGGAACAAATCACCAAGGTAGAACACACATCCTAACACCTCCCTTGAGGTTCTAAACCATGAAAAATTCAAACTCCACAAGCTTCCATTACTTCAATCTTTCTAATACACTGATTTTTAATTTTTAGACTATTTATTTGGTATTTTTGAGAATTTAAGTGAAAATAAATTAGAACAAACTGAATTGATCAAGGAGCTTAGAAAAGCCTATAATTAACTTAAATAAGCTTAAACAATCAGATAAAAACAACTTTGATCAATAGAAAAGCTAACATGAATTTTTTACTAAAAACTTGCATATACTGAATTCATAAAGGAAACTAGGAATTGATTGTGCAAGAACATCAAATTTATAACATTGAACTGAGAATACACTTTAAAAGCTAGTTTTATCAACTAAAAATAAGAATTACATGGAAACGTACTACTTAGACTAAACTACCACTACACTAGTTAACTACTGCCACTTTTCCATTTTTTTCTTTTCTTTTATATCTCTTGGAGTCCTTCCTTGACTTTCCCACCATCATCTGAGCCGTAGGATGAGCTAGGTTGATCACAGCCGTTTGATTATTTTTTTGGCGGGAAAACTTTATTTTTATTACAACTGGCAGGGTTAACTTGGAGGGTTTATAGGAGCAATCAATGTAGTTTGGGGTTTAGTGGAAGTCAAGGGGACATAGTTTGGTGGAGGTGAGGTGGAAGGATGGGGAAGGTTGAGTGTAGCAGGGGATAGCAGCAGTCAAGTGGGGAAGGAAGAAGGGTCAACGCAATGGTTGACCGGGGTGGTTTATATTAAAAACGGGGGAGTGGATTTGTTTGTATGGTGGGCTTGGTGATGTTGGAATGGGCCAAGGGAATAGTTGGCTGGTGAGGGTGTTTAGGGTGTTTTGTTTGGGTAATAATATGGAAGGATCCGTTTGGTTTGTTACCAAAGACACCACAAGGACTATTTTTGTAATTTACCAAAAACTGAGGGACTGAAAATGAAATTCCCCAAAAGTAACACCAAGGATCAAATATGAAAAGATTCCAAAGTTCAATAACCAATTTTGCATTTTTCAACTTTTCAAAATTTCCCGGGGACTAAAAATGACATTTTTCAAAGTATAGGGGTTAAACTTGCCATTTTGTGAAAATCTTTTATCCAGGGACCAATATTGAACATTTTGAATTTCCAAGGACTAAAAATGATTTTTCATCCAAAAATATCCCACCGGGGACCAAATCTGCCAAAGTTTGAAACTCCAGGGACCAAAAGTGTAAATTTCCAAAACTTTTCCAATTTTTCACCAAAGGACTAAATATGACAACTTATGATTTCAAAAGGACCTTTGGTGATAATTTTCCATATTTTGAATATCCAGGGACTAGTTTTGTAATTTTATGAAAGTTGGGGGACTGAAACTGCCAATTTTGCAAACTTTATACGTTTTTCATCTGTTTTTACTCGTTTTGCATCTAAAACATATAAAACACGATTTTGAAATATTTTTAGTATTTTGATGCATTTCTGAGTGTTTTTGTATGTTTTGCAGTTCAGATTAGACAAAAAATGATGAGTGTTTGAGCACTCATCAACTTTCTTCCTCTGAAAGTCAAGAAGCGACAACCAATAACTCATGTGAAAACAATCCTTTTGCCTCTCCCGAAGATGAACCATTTGTCAATGTGTTCGCTCCCGAACCATCCACCGAAGCATCATCATCAGGAGAATCAAATTCTACTATATCTGTTCACTATTCACAACCTCATGAACATCTCAGAAAATGGACCAATGATTACCCAATTGATAACATCATAGGTAATCCCTCACGACTAGTGTCCACCAGAAAACAGCTTGCTACCGATGCTTTGTGGTGCTTCTTCAACTCAGTTCTATCCAAAGTCGAGCCCAAAGACTTCAAGGATGCCCTTACGAAGGCATTTTGGTTCACCGCAATGCAAGATGAAATCCATGAGTTTGATCGTATTGATGTATGGGAATTAGTACCACCACCTGAATGTGCGATGATCATTGCTCTCAAATGGATTTTTAAAGTTAAGCTTGATGAACATGGGGATGTGTTGAAAAATAAGGCTCGTTTAGTTGCGAAAGGATACAATCAACAAGAGGGTATTGACTTTGAAGAATCATTTGCACCGGTCGCTCGTATCGAGGCCATTAGAATCTTTCTTGCCAATGCTGCCAGCAGTAACATGATTGTTTATCAAATGGATGTTAAGACTGCCTTCTTGAATGAGAACCTGAAGGTTTCGTGGACCCAGAAAGACCAAATCATGTATATCGCTTAAAGAAGGCACTCTATGGTCTCAAATAGGCTCCTAGAGCTTGGTACGACACGCTTTCCAAATTTCTCCTTGCAAATCGATTCACCAAGGGTGTAGTTGATCCTACCTTGTTCACTAGGAAGACTGGGAACAACCTACTTCACGTTCAAATCTATGTTGATGATATCATTTTTGCATCGTCTAATTCCAAGGAATGTGATCGCTTTGCTACGGAAATGAGTTCCCAGTTTCAAATGTCTATGATGGGACAAATGTCTTTCTTCTTGGGGTTATAAATCTCACAAAACCCGAGCGGCATCTTCATAAATCAAGCCAAGTATGCTAGTGACATCCTCAAGAAGTTTGGCTTTGATTCAAGTGACACAGTTGATACACCCATGGTTGAAAGATCCAAACTCGATGATGATTCTGCTGGAGTAACCATTGATCAGACCAAATACAGAAGCATGATTGGATCTCTCATGTACCTCACAGCAAGTAGGCCAGACCTTATTTTCGCCGTATGCATGTGTGCCAGATATCAATCCAAACCCACCAAAAAGCACTTGGAGGCTGTCAAGAGAATTTTCAGATATCTCCAAGGGACAATCCATATGGGTCTTTGGTACCCTAAAGACAATGCAATGGCTCTCACGGCCTACTCAGATGCTGATCATGCAGGATGTCAAGATACTCGGAGAAGTAATTCCGGAGGTGCTCAATTCTTGGGTGAGAAACTTGTTAGCTGGTCGTCCAAAAAGCAGATGTGCACTTCAATATCATCCACAGAAGCTGAATACATAGCCATGTCATCGTGTTGTGCTCAAATTTTGTGGATGAGATCACAATTATCAGATTATGGGTATGACTTCAACAAAATCCCAATGTATTGTGATAACAAAAGTGCCATTGCCCTGTGTTGCAACAATGTCCAGCACTCCAGAGCCAAGCATATAGACATTCATCATCACTTCATCAGAGAACAAGTGGAGAAAGGGATAGTCGAACTCTACTTTGTGAGAACGGAGTTTCAGCTGGCTGATATATTCACAAAGGCTCTCTCTCTCGGGAAAGGTTTCAGTTTATACTCCCACGCCTTGGGATGAAGAGCCTCACTCCAGAAACTCTTAAGTCTCTCCAGGAAGAGAATGATGATTGAAGGATTGGTTTCACATATCCGTTGTATATAAGATTTTTTCAAAAATAATATATACATACATATATATATATATATATATATATATATATATATATATATAAACCATAAAAATCCAAAAATATTCTTCTCACGACATGTCTTTTGTTTAATCAATATTATGTACGTTTCTAGAAATGTCATTCAACAATGACACAGAATCATACATATGCTTGAGCAAGAGTTTTTCGGTTTCTGAATAAAGTTTTTTTCAAAAACATGTCGTTTCTCAAAACATTCTTCTAAACTATGGCTTGCAGTCATTTCAGGCTGTAACCCGGACTTCAAAATTATGGCTTGCTATTACTTTAGATAGCAACCCGTTCTTCTAAATGAGGAAAACACGTCGCCAAAAAGACGGTTGTTCCTAGAAAAGGGTGCCGTTCATCCGAGCGTGAATTACTTTATATTCATGCACCCTCAATTTAATGTACGCTTCAGTGCATTATATCTTGATAAAGAAGAGAAATCTTCTTTTTATCGCCAAATACTTTTCCTTCTATGATTTTTCCAGAATGTATTTGTGCAAAACTTGGTGGTACCATGAGATTTTGATTGAAAATCAAAGTGAATCTAAATTTTGATAAAATTTTTCACTCAATCAATGACGTTAATATTTTATGAAACTATTTCTGTTTTAACATCCGTCATTGATTGAGGGGGAGAGTGATTTCTCAAAATTTTATGTATCATCAAAACTCTCCACACTTTGTACATAAACCTTTCAACAAAATGATTTGTGATGGTTATGTGTCAGAATGAGAACCTTTTCAAAGAGTTTTCGTTAAATCATCAAATCTGACACATAACAACCTCCCTCACAGGTTGAGGGGGAGCATGAAAAAGGTTCCTTTTATCATAACATATCAAAAATTAACCGCATTTCTCTCCCAAACGTTTTCTAACTTATTTAAATCAATTGGGATCCAAAATCTCAAAAGATTTGAAATTTTTGATCGGGGGAGAGAATGTGATTTAAATATGAAATCTGATAATCAAATGTGATCTTTTGGACTCAATAATAGGCTCCCACATATGTGCTAAACTCTTTCTTATATCGATGCACATATTAAGGGGGAGCAAAAGGCGTTTGTGGAAGTAATACCAAAGACCGACCATTTATCTTTATGCATGAAGTTATAAGGATGGTTAAGGTTAGGTATGAGTTCCCATGATCCACCAGAACTGGAAGGATCTTCCCAGGGACAATCCTCTAGATAGATTAGAAGTCCTTAGGAATGATTGAAAAAAGGAGAAAAGTGAGAAAGGGAAGAGTGCAGACTGAGATAGAGCTAGGACTGGAACAAACCCAACAAGGTTCTAGTGATGAAGTCTCGGTAAGCACTGAAGGGGTTGAAGAATGAAAAAGAAATGAAATGAGAAAGGGTGAAAAGAAATAGCCCTCCATATATTCAACCTTAGGGCAGAAATCGGGTTCAATTCATAATTTACTGGTGGTTACTAAGGTAACACCGGTATTGATGACAAGACGTCATGGACCCAGTGACGCACTGCACTAAACTTCCCAACCACTCAAGTTCTCTTAAAAGAGCCTGTTTCATTCTCACGGGGAACCCTGTGCAATGTATCGACCGCTCATTGCGAGCTATGTTGATACCTAAAACAGGAGACGCCTCCCCAGTCTCCAAGAGCGGATCAAAACGCACTATTGAGTCTAGAGCCATGAGATCATCCATAAATCTCAATAGGACACACTTCCAAATATGCTTATTGTTTCACACAATGTGGAAAGTAAGATAAAATATTTAGAGTCCTACGCATTATCCTTGTGGTATTGCCAGAACATCTGAGTGATATGAAAATATTCACAATGACGATGGAAATCCTTCTAGAGTGAACATCTTTCAAGCTCTTGGTAGGTGACATGTGAGATCCATCTTGGATCAATGATCAAGTGACAACTGGAAAGCAACAATGGTGCGATTCAAAATTGAATCAAACTTGTTCCAGGATATGGATTGACGAATACTTTTGCTAAAACTTTTCAATGTGCTCACAAACTAATTTTCGAGCACATTGACTGTGTACAATATTTCAAACAAAAGTATTTTTGATGGAAATGTGATTCAAAGTATAAAACTCTCGTCGTGTCTCAAAAATGTTTATCATATGACACGCGAGTGATTTCTATAAATCAATTTCTCATCAATCCGTGAATATCATTTCACCAATTCACTCTATCGTGCTGTCGTCTTTGAGACGTTCCGGTATGAGAACATGCTAAGTATGAAGATTCCGAAGTGGATTCTTTGGAAAATTCATTACTACCAGCTGGAAATTCCTGTCAAGGAGAGTCTTCTTTAAAAGAGACTCTACCTGATCACAGGTCGATTTTCACAAAACCGGAGGGTAGTCTGTCCTCGCAGAACGAATGACAAAGCCATATTCGTTCTCTATCTTTATTGCTAACTGTTTTATTTCAGGGACACATATAAAGATGGCGTTGATGGCTCCTATTTCCAGCTGAATCGGGTCAATCCATACCTCATGCTCACACATCCTCCTCACTATCAATGACGATGAGAGACTTACTACAACAAAAGTTGAGAGACTACCAACATCGTTTTCGCAACTCTGATGTATAGTCTCCTGATCCAGAAGGGTGTGAGCATGACGGTCCTAAAGTCACTACATCACATGAAGGCGATACTACTGTGGATGAGCCTGGAGATTTACTGTGGCTGATGATCTCAAAGAAGCTCAAAGATCACACATCACAAAGGAATCCAAAATCACAAGTTCATTTGCTTGAAGTACAAAGTGTGCGGAAAAGTGAAGAATCAGAACCTACGAGCTACATGATTAAAGAATGCTTGAAGGTCAAAGAGCTTAATTTCCAAGGTGACCTCGCTTAGGGGGAGATTGTTAGGAATACAAATATTCCTATAGAAGACTCGGTCACCTAATTGATGTAATAGCATTTAAGTTAGCTCGTAGTTAGTTTATTAGTTAGTTAGATATTAGTTTAGTCTAAGCAACATCGTGGAAGAAGGACGGGTCTTTACCCACTGTATGCCTGATCCACAGCCCAGGTGTGGGCGTTTTTATCTTTCTTTGTAGCTTAGTATAAATACCCCTCTTCACATGTGAAGAGGGTTGGACCTTCATTTTAATCTTAATCTAACATATCATTTTCTCTCAAGGTTCCAAACTCTCTTACTTTTTTCCTCCTCTTTCATACTCAACGCCACACTCATCACCACTAGTATCATGTTTGTGACTTAAATATTATCCTACAAATCTTGTGGTTGATCAACCACGAGAATAGGAATATTATTCCTTACTTCTGAATGATAAGATTCGCTATGCTGATCTGCCTTTCCTTGGAAAGTTTAAATTCGATTGTCATTCTGATATTGACTGGTGGACTGAGCATCAAAATGCTAACTACTGTCATACTACGTCTCTCCTTTGACCTGTGAGTATTAGGCCCGCTAAGTTTTGCACCATAGGAGTTATGAAACAACCTTTGAGAACTTGCGTTAGGATTTCCACTATGAAACGTAAGTTATGACCAGTGAGGATTGGGTAGACTATAGAGAATTTGTTTAGGTATCGTTGCTTCCGCATCACTCTGATTCGTGCCTTACTTCTAGTTGAGCCTTTTATGATTTCTCCTTCTAGAGATTTGAAGCCTATTATTTTGCATAACATAAGTTTAGTGACCAAGTAAGTTTAGAATGCGTTGAGAATTTTGCGGTAATGTTTGACATTACATAAACCTTATCTTCTTTGATTTCAATCTCTGATTCATTTGTTAACCCTTTAGATGCCTCTACAGGCACTCTGCGAATTTCTATGATCATGTCGTGTTTGACACGTTCTGTGAAATCTCTTGCTTTTGATAAGCATATTTAAGTTTTCCTACACCATTAGATTTTGTCTTATCCAGTTGTATTCCTATGAGAAATCTTGTGGTTGATCAACCACGAGAATAGGAATATTATTCCTTACTTCTGAATGATAAGATTCGCTATGCTGATCTGCCTTTCCTTGGAAAGTTTAAATTCGATTGTCATTCTGATATTGACTGGTGGACTGAGCATCAAGATGCTAACTACTGTCATACTACGTCTCTCCTTTGACATTTTGAACCACTCTGATTTATTTTTGTCATGACTTCTGATTGTTAAACTTTTGTTATCCTTGCTACCCTGGAAACTCATATGTTACTTTCGCGGTTGTGGAGTTTTACTAGCATCTATTCTTGTTTCCCGTGGGATGAATCTCACTTTGAGAGTCATTTTGCAATCTAAATTCTTCCAATGAATCCCTGAATGAACCACCCAGATTTTCCACCGATTATGAATTTGATTTGGCTTAGTACTGAGAAAATGTTTAGTCACGACTTGAGGTAGAATATGATTTCAATAAAGGCATGTTTATATGATGTAAGTATTATGACGCCTGGCCAACGTGATAATAATTACATCATATAACTTGAACTTATGGGGATCATAGGATATCTTTGAGTGCCTGAGAACAGTTAAGTTTGATGAGACAGAACCCTATCCGTATAGGATGACGTTTTGCCTGATTTTGAAACTCCATATTGAATAGCACCAGCCGAATTGAGAGAACTGGAGGAGTGGCAACCAAAAAGCTATGAACTGGTTTGTTGTCTTAGTGTATCTCCTTAGAGTGCTTCAGTTTTTTTTTTTTATTTTTTTTTTATTTTTTATTTTTTTTTTTTTTTTTGTTCGCGATGAAGGAAGATGGTAGTAGGAGATTATGTATTGACTTCTGGATGCTAAACCGTATCACTATTTGAACCCATTATTCCCTACCTCGAATTGACGATGTATCTAATCGACTTTAGGACGCGGAGTTTTCCTTTAGATGGATTTATGGCTTGAAGTTATTCCAAAAAATTTCATTTCGTATCGGCTACTATGACTGTTAGTGATGATAATAGTATTAGCTAATGCTTTGACTGTTTATTGAAATTGATGAATCTTGTCTTTCGTGAGTACTTAGACAAATTGGTCATAGTATGACATATTAGTACATTCAGAGACGAAGGAGGAACATGAGAATCATTTTCGTATTATGTTGGAAACATGAGGATCATTTGTATATTCTGGAAGCATGATATTGGTTGGAAGATGTTCACGACTTGCGTTACCGTTGAGGAATTTTATGAGTAAAGAAGAGAAGCTTAGTTTGGATGAGAACAGAGTTTTGGAAAAGCTGAAATAGAAATTAGCTTCAACTTCCCTACTTTCAGGTAGTACCAATTTTGGGACGTTTCAAGAAGAGACTTGGTTATGCCATTATGCAGCACGGAAAGGTTATTGCTTACGCATCAAGACAATTAGAACCGTTTGAGGAGAATTATTCAATGCATGACTTGGAATTGGTAGCAGTGTGGTTGCTCTTAATATTTGAAAGACATATCTTACAAGGAAAATTTGGTGGCAGATGCATTTAGAAAGAAATTTGAAGTTCGGTTTGTCTTGGAGATTGAGCTTAATAAAATCAAGACTTAGAACTCAGGGAAGTTGAATCGTAGCGAACATGAAGGTTGAATCCAATTACCAATTTTAGAAGCTCAGGAGCAAGATGGCGAACTATGATCTGTGTTAGAAGATTGGAGAGAAACAATTATGATTGAGGCACAATTTTACTTTCTCTATCCCTCTTAGTTGTACTAAGATGTATAATGAATCTAAACAGAATTTTCAGAGGGAATGGCATGAAACTGGTTGTGATCACATTAGTGACGATGTGCTTAGTATGTTTCAAGTCAAGATTGAACTTCAGCTTGCAAGGGAGTTCCTTTAACTTATGGACTTTCCGACTTAGAAGTAGGATTAGACTTTTCATGAACCTTATAACGAAACCTCCTCGCATATTTGAGAAGAATGATATAATTTGAGTGGTGATGGATCATTTGAATTAGTCAGCTCATTTTGCCTCTTAAAATGTGTATTCAGTTAGCTAGTGGGCATAAATCCTTCGACAGAAGATTATTCAATTACATGGCGCACCTGCAGTGATCGTGTCAGAGATTCGCTTTTGCTTCACATTACTATGAAGGATTACTGAAGGCTTGAGGGACCAGACTCAAGTATAGTAATTCTATTCATCTATAGACTGATGGATAAGCAGAACAACAATTCAAACTTGGAAAAGGGTTGAGCAGGAAGTTTGACCAGTGGTTGGTCTGGTTGTGTTTGCTCATTAAGATTTATGTCATGCAAGTGACAAGGGTTTTCCCTTCAGATTTTGTATGAACGAAGATGTAGAACACCTTCTGTTGAATTAGGTCGGGAAGCTGCTTATTGAATGTTCGGAGTCAATTACAATGACTAATGGATTAGTTATCATTGTGTAAGAGAAATTATGATACTTTAAACCAGGAATTTGTGTGTTCGGTATGATGTTCCGTATAGAAGAGTTATGAGATTTTGGCATATATGTAAGATTTGGTTCGTGATACGTTAACCCTTAGATTCATTCTTATCCGTGTGGTTATCCTATCTATCCCATTTTACATTCCGATACGATTCGATACTCTGATGTATGCTTAGTTTATCGTCAGTACGAATAGGTTACCAACCTCTTTAGGAAACTCTTGGTATGTCTGATAATTCGATATATGCTTCTCATGTTATTAGCAAGGTTCTTAGTTCGTTCAGAACCTGATTGGACTTGTGAAATTTCTACCATCTAGCATCACTTCCATATTTATTCTATATTCATCTGATATTCATGTATCTCTCTGTGAGATTTCGACTATCATCTGTTTCATGTTCAATTCGTACTCATTGGTTCATTGAAATCCTTTGGAAGGACCTCTCCGAGCATGAGGTTAACTGTCGTCATTTCTCTTCGTGATTTGATACTTATCCGTCTAACTTTGCGATTTCAATTTTCGAGGACGAAAAATTTCTTTTTAGAGGGGAAAGTTGTAAAAGCCTAAAATTTGGATACCTAATTTACGTATAATTTCAAATTTTACCTACACTTTGTCATATTAGTATTAGAACCCTAAACTATAGTTTATGCATTTTCACTAGTTTAAAATTATATAAACCTAGATGTGTACTAAATTAGTTAAAAGTGTACAATAATTTAAATGATCCTATAACTAATTTTGGTCATTATTAAAATTTATAATGTATCCATCGAAATTCAAGAATAAAACTCGGCCATCTTAAAATTCTGTAATCAATTATATTTTTCCATAAACACAATTAAAAGGGACTTGATTAACTTCCATACACTACAACAAAAGTGGCTTTTTAGGACCCTTTGTGTGGGACGGTATGATAATGGAGTCCTAAAAAACTGTTTAATAGGACATATGAGCGTTTAGGGTCCTTTTTAAATATTTGCTACTTAGGCGATGTCCTAAAAAGATATATAATAGGATGGTCGATGATTTGGGGTCCTATTATCATATAACTTAATAGGACACTTAAAATATGGATGCTAATAAATTACCTTTATAGGACGTTTATTCATTATGGTTGTATTATAATACACCATAATAGGACACTTGGGTTTTGAGTCATAAGACATCAGTTAGTTAAAACGCTTATTCACAAAAAATTTAATTATAGCAAAATTTAATAGGACCTTTGACACGTGAGTATTATGACGTTAACCTTTATAGGACGCTTATGTACAATGGTTTTATTATCGTACACCATAATAGGACATTTCATTTTTGAGTCATATAACATCATTTTTTTAAAACGATTATTTGCAAAAGTTTTATTATAATAAAACTTAATAGGACCCTTAAGACGTAGGTATTATAATGTTAACCTTTATAGGACGCTTATGCATAATGGCTTTAGTATCATACATCATAATAGGACATTTTATTTTTGAGTCATAAAATATCAGTATTTTAGAACGTTTATTCGCAAAAGTTTTATTATAACAAAACTTAATTGGACCCTTAAAGGATGCATATTAATTATGGTTTTATTACAATACACCATAATAAGACACTTGATACATAAGTCATAAAACATTAATTATTTAGAACGCTTATTCGCAAACGTATTATTAAAACATAACTTAATATGACAGTTGACACTTGGGTCACATAGATTGATACACCATCATAGGACACTTGATATTTGAGTCATAAAACATCGGTTTTATGGAACGCTTATTCGCCAACGTTTTTTATTATAAGAAAACTTAATAGGACCCTTGACAATAGCGTCTTATAACGTTAACCTTTATAGAACGCTTATTCATAATGGTTTTTTTTTATGATACACCATAATATGACACATCTTTTTAGAGTCGTAAAACATCCGCTTTTTATAACGCTTATTCAGTTTTATAGAACGCTTAATTGCAAAAGTTTTATTTTAACAAAAATTAATAGGACCCTTGACACCTATGTCTTTTAATATTAACCTTTATAGTACGCTTATTTGTTGTGGTTTTATTATCATACGCCATAATAGAACACTCCTTATTTGAGTCATAAAACATCAGTTTTTTAGAACGCTTATTTAAAAAAGTTTTATTTAAACATTAGTTAGTATGACACTTGATACTTGGGTATTAAAACTTGATACACCATAATAGGACACTTGATATTTGAGTCATAAAAGATCAGTTTTATGGAACGCTTATTCACAAAAATTTTATTTAAACATTAGTTTTATGCCACGTAGGATTTCCACTAAATCCTTATTATAATAATACTTCCCCTATTATTTCTTCCCCAATTATAAACCCTAAATCAATTAAAACCTAAAATGTCTTCCTCCTCCAATCGAAGTTATCGGCCACCACCATCAACACATTGTGAACATGATCAACCAGTAATTAGACAGACTTCGCGGACAATTGATTTCCCTTTAAGGCGTTTTCTTGGATGCGTTGAGTATTATAATGTAAGTTATTTGTACATTGTTTAAACTGAAAGTAATTAGTGTTGATATTAGTGATGTGTGTTGTTTGTACCATATAGGGTTCAAAATGTAAGACATTTTACTGGCTAGATCCTGAGTTGCCTAATGACTATTACAAACAAGAGGTTTTTAATTTGATTCAAAAGGAAAAACGTTTGAAAGAAGACAAGTACTCATTCAATGGAAAAATAAGAGATTTGGAAAGGGAGATTGACTTTCAAAAATCAACTATGGAGAAGGAAATGTTTCTGCTGCAATTGGAGTTGAAAGAAAGCAAGTCTAGTGTGGTTTTTTTTAAGAAAATTGTTGTTGTTTTGTGTTTGGTTATTGCTGTTATGTTGTTGTCAAAAATGTGTAATGAAATGCTTGTTATGTAGGTTTGATGTAATGACCTTTTGTGTAATGAAATGCTTGTTATGGGATATATGTGTGGATGCATTTACAGTTGTTGATGTTTGCTGAGATAGTAATGGATGCATTTACAGTTGTTATCAAAGAAGTTGAAGCTAAATGGGAATTGAAGTTGCAGAGAATGAGTAGTTAATAGCATGTTATGATAGTCATACTTTGTTACTACTTTGCAATTGTTTTTGATAGTATTAGCTTGTATTAGAATATAGACTAGAATGCCTTGTTCCTAGTAAGGTTTCTTTATAATCTGAGAAATGCATGGGGGATGTCTCATGGCATTATGATCCTAATTGTAAATTTTGTGAGTATATATATATATATATATATATATATATATATATATATATATATACATTCTCCTTTTCACAAAAAAAAAAGAAAAGAAAGTAAAAGTCAATGGGTTGAGACCTAAATGTGTCTAACAACCAGCCATTAATGGCATTTACTTTGAAAACCTAATTGCCCCTATTTATACAACCTGATTATGCAGACAAACAATAATGTAGGTTACACAATTACAAAACAATGAGCTCTACTAATCAACCAGGTATCTTTGTAACTCATCATCTTAAAAATTTTGTGGTCCATTCTCTGAATTATAAGTGGTCCTTTTAATGATAATGAGTATTATTTTGTTGCAGAAGTGATAACCATTTCAAGCTCTAAATCATCACATATGTCAAGCTCTGAAGATGAGTTAAGCTCAAAATCATCTTGGGCTGATTACTTTCCACCTAATTGGAAATTCAAAGGATTAACAAAGTCAGAAGCCAAAAAGTCAAAAGGCAAGAAGTCAAAAGGCAAAAATGTTGAACGAGTTGAACAAGTTCCTGGTAAAAGGATACAAGTGTTAGGTCTTGCTAACAATGTTACTTGGGATGCAATAAAAAAGAAGACATTTGGAGTCAACAAACCATCAGGATAATGTGTTATCTGTCTTTGTATTGTTATCTGTCTTAATCTTTTGGAAGTTTATGTATGGGTTATCTGTCTTTGTATTGTCCTAATCTATCAATGATAATGGTTAATTTGGAGCATTATTGCTGTAAAGTGAATAGACAGTCAGAATTGCACTCACAAAATAAACTAGACTTGATTCAAAAACACCAGAATAAGCTACTATACTAAGCCATGAGCACAGATTACAATGAATAAGAAAAAAGGACTGAGTGTAGGGCATCTCAGTCCTACTGGGGTGATTAGCAGACCAAATTAAAGCAAAAAGATAAGATCTAGAATCCCAATTAAGCTCAGAATTCTCAAGTCAGTAGTACAAGCTACTAAAGGAAACAAAAAACAGAAGAGAAACAACAGTGAATAAGCAGAAATTAAGCTCTTAATATGGGCATTTAGAGAATAACTATCACCTAGAATGCTGCAGACTAATCTAAAAACTTAACAAAGTATTTGCAGCCCTTTCAAACTCAACCAAGTGGGTTAAAGTGAATATAAGGAACACAAAAACAAGCACCAATTGATTTTATGGCTGTAAGGGCTTATTATAGATCAGCAACTACCTTACTTGTGCACTAAAGAACTCAAATCTTACAAATCCTTAAAACAGATAAATAGAAGCCACAAACACCTTATCTAGATCATATAAGGCAAGATTGAACTATCCTAATGTGCACATGAACAGTGATAAGCCATATTGACCCGTTTGACCCATTTGAGCCAAACACCCCTTAAGCAGGGCTGTTTTGAGATCTTAAAGTGAAAATATAAATAACAATAAGCTAAAAAATAAAAATTACCTAAATTTAAAGCAAACTAGATGACTAATAATACACTAAAAGGACAACAAGCCACAATAGGGGAAATAAGAAATGTATAAGAAAGAGTTATACAAACAGTAATGAGGCTTGTCATTGATTCTTAACAACTAATTTTACATAAAAACAAGGAGTATTACTATTTAGCTAATTGAAATCATTAAGCTGCTTCAACTGGATCTTCTTCATCGTCAATAACTAAGTCATTGTTGTCCATAACGGTTCCATCGAAACCACCTCTAACCAATTCAATATCCATTGTTTCGTCATGTTGAGGACCCATAAATGAGTCACCCTACAAATGTGTTTCCACGTCATCCATGTCATAAACATGTCTGGGCGCTGTCTTGATCACAACTTGCCATCCTTTGTCAACACTATCTGCAACATAAAATACTTGCTGTGCTTGAGAAGCTAGTATAAAAGGCTTGTTATGAGCCTTCAATCCTTCAAAATTCAATAGAGTAAACCCGTTGTCATCTTCTTTTTTCCTTGAACCATTCGAAATCCAATCACAATCGAACAAAACTACTTTATTGTCAATACCATACTCCAACTCAATGATATCATTCAAAACCCCGTAGTAAGTTACATCTCCCGCGATAGGATTGTTATCTGTAGCACTCGAGAAACTGTTTGTCATGGCCTGAAGCATAACCCCACTATTCTGTGTTTTCCTATTATGTTCTACATCTTTTGTGTGAAATCGGAAACCATTTATGATAAATCCCCTATATTTTTTCACAAACTCAGATGGACCACTTGCCAAGTTCCTTAGACTTTCTGTGATTCTATGATCCCCTCTAGCATGTAGCTCCTCAACCTGAATTAAGGCAAGATGTGTTAATTGTTTTGTTATACACACGTCTATTAGTAGGTCGAAAATGCTATGTCATTATAATTATTTTCCAAAATTAATAAACCTGTGTATATTCCTTACATGATCTTGAAACCACGACTCAAAACTCTCACTATGTAAACGTTGAATGTCACGCTTACGTTTTCTCCAATTTTGATGATGAACCATCGCCAGATGTTCACTGCAGTGTTAACAGATGATAATGATGATAACAACGACAACTATTAATCGTATAATATAATTTATGAAACTCACAACTAATATAATTACTTACGTTCGAAATTCATCAACTTCACTACAATTGAACAACACATATGAATGTGCTTTAGCCAAAATGTCAAGTTCCATTATTTCTACCTTTGTAGCACCAATCGGTCGACCCGCCATAGAAAAGATAGGTAAAACATCCTCATAACCATCGTCATCATAATTTCGACTTGTCTTATTATGTACGGTCTCAACATCACTGGATAAGTACAATGAACAAAACGACACACACTCTTCAGCTAGATATCCTTCTACAATGGAACCCTCTAGGTTATTCCTGTTTCGCACGTAAGATTTTAATGTAGATAAATACCTGAGATATCAAAACCAAGAATTTTAGATTCAATAATATTTGTTAATAAAGGTATTTACTAAAATAGTAATGGGCACCTCTCGATTGGATACATCCAACGGTAATGAACTGTCCCTCCTAATCTGGCCTCTGAAGCAAGATGAACCGAAAGATGAACCATGACATCAAAGAATGATGGCGGAAAAATCCTTTCTAAATCACAAAGTATTTTTCCAATCTCGGTTTCCATTTGAACCAAATCATTTGGATTAAGAACCTTTGTGCATAATTGTTTATAGTAACGACATAGCTTCATCACAGTATAGCGCACGTGCTTAGGCAACACATTTCGCAAGGCAATGGGAAGCAACTGCTGCATCAAAATTTGGCAATCATGACTTTTAAGTCCAAACAGTTTTGGAGGTTTTAACTCTACGCATCTTGATATATTAGCTGCATAACCATCTGGAACTTTCACCTTCTTAAGCACACGACAAAAAATATCTTTCTCTTTTTTATCCATTGAGAAACAAGCAGATGGCAAATAAACTTTGTTGTTATCTTGAACTATAGGATGAAGTTCAGGTCTAATGCCCATTTCTTGTAAATCTAGGCGTGCTTTTATATGATCCTTGGTCTTCCCATCTAGATTCATTAGCGTTCCAAGGACACTGTCACAAACATTCTTCCCAATATGCATTACATCTAGATTATGGCGTAGCAAGTTATCTTTCCAGTACGGTAACTAAAAAAAATACTTTTCTTCTTCCAATTAAAAGGTAAATTTGGGTTGCTCTTCACAAGTTTTCCAAATTTAATTTCAAAACCATCTAACTCATCAAGTACTTCTTGTCCTCTTAAGCCACGGGGTTGCCTGTCTAGTTCTTCTGTGCCATCAAAAGAGTTTTTATCTCTTCTAAAAGCATGATCAGTAGGCAAATATCGACGATGTCCCATAAAACATTATTTTTTGCGATGAGTCAAGCATGTTGATTTTGTATGTTTATGACAGTTAGGACATGAAAGTTTACCTTTGGTGCTCCATCCGGATAAATTTGCATAAGCAGAAAAGTCACTGATCGTCCATAACAAACAAGCACGCATCCGAAAGTTACTTTTTGTTGATGCATCATAAGTGTCTACTTCATTAAGATCCCACAACTCCTTTAGCTCAGCCACTAACGGTTCCATATAGACATCTATATTATTCCCAGGAGCAGATGGGCCAGGTATAAGTAAAGTTAGAAAGAAATAAGGTTTCTGCATGCACATCCAAGGAGGTAGATTATATGGCGTCAAAACAACAGGCCATGTACTATGAGAAACACTCATTGTTCCAAAAGGGTTAAACCCATCACTCGCTAAACCAAGCCTGACATTACGAGATTCATTGGCAAACTTATCATACTTAAAATCAAATGCTTTCCATGCTGGGGAATCAGCAGGATGTCTCAAGTAACCATCTTTCGTGCGACTCTCTTCATGCCATCTCATGGAGGCGGCTGTTTTAGATGACATAAATAACATTTGCAATCGGGGTATGAGCGGAAAATGACGCAACACCTTTGCTCCAATCTTCTTACACGTATCAGCTGTGGTTGACTCATCTGCAGAATCATCTTCACTTGCTTTATACCTTGACGTATGGCATATATCACATTCTGTTTTATTAATGTTTTCTTTCCAGTACAGCATACAATCATTAGGACATGCATCAATTTTATCATAACTAAGTCCCAACTCTCGAATTATCTTCCTTAGTTCATACAATGACTTTGGTATAGAAGCATCGGGGAAGGCTTCCCTCATTGTATCCAGCATCACGCTGAAACCATTATCACTACATTTCCCAACACACTTACCATGAAATAGTCTAATGATAAAAGAAAGAACTGATAACTTACACCTAGGATATAGTGGTTTCTTTGCCTCTCCCAACACTTTATAAATTTTTTTTGCCTTTAGGTTTGGCATACTTATACTTTCACTTTGTGTTCCCATGTCATCGGTTTGTGTGTCATCACCAAACCGATGGAAGGCATCATTCACCAACCCTTGCATGTCATCTTCAGCATCCAACATTGGAGCATCACTTGATTTGGAACTGAAAGGTGGAATTGTATAACCTTTCATAAACCCGACACATACCAGATGTGTTGTAGCCTTCGCCTGATCTACCCATATCTGATTACCACAATCAATACATGGACATGAAATCTGTCCATTTTTACCCTAATTATAAAATATATGATCAAGAAAGTCGTCAAGACCTTTTTTATATTCAATGGTAAATCTTGGTAAAGACATCCAACTCGTATCCATCTTAAACCTAATTCAATTAACCACATAAAACCACATATAATTTCAACAAAAAGAAAGGTAGCCTAATTCAATTAACCACATATTTTGTTTCATAAAAATTTAGCAAAAACGATTAGGGTTTTAATTATCAGGTATTACCTGATCTTGATGATGGTGGTGAGTCCTGTTGGTAATTTTGGATGGTGGAATGATGTGTATTTGGATCTTAAAATTAGAAATATTTTTACGATTTATTTTTAAGCTATTTCTTAATTAATTGCTTAATTATTACTTCAAAGCTAGATAAACTAATTTAAATCTAAAAATTAGAAATTAAAAGTGAAAATTGCAAAAGTAATTTTTACATAAGCTTGATAACTTATAAAAGTTATAAAAATTATACAAAGTTATCTGGCATAAAAATTAAACACTAAAACTAATTTATTTTTTGCTTTTTAATTTAAACTAATTTAATTAAAATTAAATCTAAAAATTACCTAGTGAACAGTAAAAATTATGGGAAAATTACTAGGAATGGTACAAGTTACAAGGAACCTAGGAAAAATATGAGGAGGGGGAAAATGGTACGGATAAGCAGTTAAATAAGCTAAATAGCAAAATAAGCTAAAAGGAACAAGGACTATATTAAGTATATAGATTATGCAATAACAAATGGAACTGGTTCCCCAGAGCAATTGGAAGGGGGTTGTGGTATTGTGCATGTATGCTTGAGGTCCCAGGTTCGAACCCCACTTTTTGCAATTTTTCTATTTATTTTATTTTTTTGATTTTCTTTTTACAAAACTTTTTTATTACTAATTATAAGTAACCTTTCTTAAAACACTTTTTTCAAAACTCAAAAATAAGCTCTCTATGAGCTTTTTAGCTTTACAGATGCTTTTTTAAGCCAAAATGGATTTATAAAAGGAATTAAGCTACAAATAAGCTACAATAAGCTAAATAAGCTGTAACTACATGAGTTGTACCTACATTAAGCTAAAACCTACCAGATAAGCTAACGGAATAAGCTCTAGACCACAATAAGCACTTGGCCAAATATCACATGCCAAACAGGCCAAAACCAAGAACCTTGCAGCCCTTGTGGGTCCCACTAGGGTTGACAGGGATCCAAAGTGAGACTTGATATGAAAAGGTGACTTATTGAGGTTTCTAAAAAGCTAGGACTAAAGGTTTGGGTCCCACAGATAAGCACTTGAGGAGGGCTTGAACTTGGGTGGTCAACACTGATCACTCAGTGTATGCGTGGAATTGGACAAAAAAAAAAGCTAACTGCAGCCCTATCTAATAAGCTCAAAAGTTTGAAATAAGCCCTGAACCTTATAGATGAGCTTATTGGCTTTCCAAAAAACCAATAAGCTCACTGTGGGGCCCACTAATGAAGAAGCTAAGGCACATGGAAATTTGGGGTTTTGAGCTGATGCCCTGGTGCAGGGCAATGTTTGGCCCTGCAGGCCACTATGAACTATCACTTAAGCCAGAAAAAAAATCATAAAAATAAGCTAACTGTGGGATTCAAAAGCTTAGATGGGGAATTTCAACATGTAAAAAGCTCAAGACTTAAATCTCAACACAAAATTCACAAAAATTCTCCCAAGATCTGAGTTTCTGACTAACATACCATTTTGACTTTTTGATTTTGAACTTAAACTTTGACTTTAATGAAACTTGTTTGATCCGTATGCACTAATTATGATTATTTATGCTATGATAACACTAATTTAAGATACATGAACAAGATTTAGACAAAGTGGGTGAGATTTGATCCTCACAGGTCCCAACAGTGGACTGTGAGAGTGAAGGTATTTTGATTTTGACTTTTTCTAGTTCAAACCTTGTTTTTATAGTTTTACTAGTTCTAATATCACCTAAGAGGTCAGAGTGTGCAGAGAAACAAGTGAAAAGGCAACTACCACAGTTGAAACAACACATAACCAAACACCCCTTAATAACTGATTTAACAAATTTAAAAGACAAAGGAGCAATCTAAATCATAATACTGATACATAAGCTTGTACTAGGCTAAATTAAACAAAATCAACCAACATTTAACAATAACAACTAACAATCACAGATTTATGAAAAATTGGAACAAAAGAATGAGACCTTGCCCCTAGGCTCAACCAAGGGCTTTTGAAACAACTACATAATCAACAAAACTCTCTTCTCCAACACCCCAACGTAATCAACATTAGCACATATAGATTATCATCAAAGCACATAACAAAACAAACATCCAGTAATCATAAATATGTACATAACATTAAAATATTAAACATTGTAGCCAACATAAACACATAATAAAGTTCATAAACCATCCCCTTCAGTCTTCAACATAAACACATAATATGTTCTTCATCCAAACAACTACATAACCATGGGTACCCATACGCTTAAAAAAATTGTTCTAGGGTAAATCCCTAGAAACAGGTACCCAAACAACTACCTAACCCAACAACATAAGACCAAGAGACACAAAAACCACAAAAGACCCAACTACCTCCAGTCTTCATCATACTTCTCCAGCAACTCAATGGTCTCCTTCTTCAATGCTATCAACCTCTGAAAATTAGCCACAACACTTGCAAGAGATTCTACCAAACGTCTCTCAATGATCTGGACTTCATAGAGTGAATCATAAACATCCTCAGCAGCCAGTTCTTCATCAGTATTTAGCTCAAACACCTTGCTCATACGTTCGGTTCTCTTATCCACATTCATACGCATGTCGTCTCTCACAGCCGCCACATTTCTCATGTTCACCTCATTAATAGGTATCTCCTGAATATTCAGAAATATAAAACAGTCATGAAGCTTATCGGAACCACAAAGATCTGTCAGTTCCTTCAAGTAGGGCTTGTCAGACATTTTCAAGTAGGGTTGTATATAGAGAAAAAGTTATGAACTGAAAAAAGTAGATACATGAACTGAAAAAATAAAAAGAAAACCAACATATATATAGAAAAAAGGGTAGATGTATGAACTGAAAATTTAAAGAGATGTCTTAATGAGAAATGAAAGAATTAAAACAAGTAATGATGAGAACTGAAAAGGCTGAAGAAAATCAAAGGTCGAGAAAATACTTACGTGTTCCCATAATATATTTTAATTGGGATGACTCAAACTTCACCCAATTCAGTTCGAGTTTGAAGCATTTCTAGAAAGAGAGGAACTACTAACTCGGGTATGGGTGGCAATTCGGGTTGAGTCTAAATATATTTTGGGTCGGGTTTGGGTCGACTCATATAACCCGTTTATTAATCAGGTCAGGTTCGGGTTGTGAATAAATTAAGTGGGTCGACCTGCCAACCCGTTTAAGCTTTTTTTCTTAATGTGGCAACTTTTGTATCAAAAAAGGGTTGACTGGGTCAACCCAAAACCCGTTTAACCTTTTCAACCCGTGAATTTCAAAAAGATCCCGCCCATCTTTATAAATGGTTATAATTTGAATATTATTTTTAAAATATTCATGATTATTATTTTCAAATTCAATGAAACAAAACTAACCGAACAACCCGATAGTACACTTGGGTCATATGAACCGGTGATATTGCCCTATTGTCGTCCTTGATGAACCTTAATGACGAATCTTTGATATGATTCTTTTTACTATGAACCTTAATGACGAATCTTTGCTATGAAACTTTTATTATGAACCTTTGATATGCTTTTCTGAACCATTTGATATGGCTCATTTGTTATGAACCTTTTGGATATGAATCTTTTGATATGACACTCTGATTATGATATGATATCTGACTATCAGTTTGATACCCGAGCCATTTCACTAGTCATGGGGGTTCCATGTCCGGGTCATTGATGCACCAATGGCATATATGACTCTAGTGTGGTTGAGTGATGTTCCACACCATCCCTTATATGTTACATGTTATGAGCTCAAGTATATGTTTGGCCACTATGTTATCTGCAGGGGAGTATGGATGCATCCTATATCTGTTATCTACAGTTAGTGGATTATCCGTTATATGATATGCTATGTTATGTTTCTGGGCTCGCGGTGGATTACTGTCCTATCTCTCACTTCGGGCATTAAGATACAACGAAGACTGATTAATTTAACACATTGATATTGTTGTTTGACCTGGGAAGTTGGAAAAACGAATGCCAAATCCACAGATCATGCGAAGCAATACATTCAATCATAATAGTCGGCACTTTACGATCACCTCGCGTATATTGGCCTTGCAAATGCCTAGGACAATTCCTCCGTTCAATATGTGTACAATATAGGCTACAAAGCATCCCCGGAATGTGACGTCATGGGAAGTCGGCTTACGTAAGAACTCTTGACGATATAAATGAATGACCGCATCCGTTGAGAGTTATTCATATTAGCTTTTTCAAAGTTTTTAATTTTCTTATCTTCTAAATAGTTTAAAGTTTTTACCAGACATATTTCATAATTTTCTGAATAGTTTTGCTATTTTTTCTTGATTTAATTTATTTTATTTATCTTTTAATTCATAAAAAATTAAATAACAATAAAAAAAATATATAATTATTTTTTCTAAAAATTTATTTTACTGATTAGAATTTAAGAAAATTAATTTTGCATCCCTAGAGTTATTATTTCATAAACTTTACGTTTTAACCAAATCAATCCCGAATCCAAATCAACACCCACCAACCAAACGGGCCCTTAGTTGATAACCCGAGCACCGACCGGGTAATACCCTAGTTCTTTTTTAGTTTCAAATACAATAAAATACCTATACCTATATATTATATATATACAATAATATAATACTTTTCATATACTATATACTAGGTAGTATTAATTAATTTAATTATACATCAAATTATACCCTATCACCGATTCATCCCGCCCAGACCGATTACAAGCTACAAGGTGGTCGACCGCCCGACCACTGATTCGCGATTTTTGCAACATTGGTTATGAACCTATTGGATATGAACCTTTTGATATGACACTCTGATTATGATATGATATCTGACTCCCAGTTTCAAACCTGAGCCATTTCACTATTCATGGGGGTTCCATGTCCGTGTCATTGATGCACCAATGGCATATATGACTCTAGTGTGGTTTACTGTCCTACATCTCACTTTATCTTTCGGGTCAACTGGATGCGGATACGCTTTAACAAACGTAGACCACTTAGGATAAATCCCGTCTGTAAGAAAATAGCAACGTTTTAAATAACACCCGCGTAAAACAAATGAACTATCTGGAGCCGCTCCATTTCGGGTAGTAAGATACAACAGAGACTGATTAATTCAACACATTGATATTGTTGTTTGACCCGGGAAGTCGGAAAAACGAATGCCAAATCTACTTCATTTTTAGTTTCACATACAATAAAATACCTATATATTATATATACAATAATATAATACATTTCATATACTATATACTACTATTAATTAATTTAATTATAAATCAAATTATACTCTAAAATTTTGGGGAAAACTTACCCACCCACGTTCACATAAACCGCTTAAAATTTTTGGGGAAAAATTCAGATTAATAAATAAGTTTTGGCGCTGCGAAAATCAAGCATATCTTTTTGGAAATCAAGTATTTGATTCGATTTTATTAATGGAAATCGTTTTTCACATACGGTTAAAATCTCAATTTCAGTTTAGGGTTGTATGTGGGCAGCAAAACAAGGATTGTGGGTTTTCACTTTTGAATGAAGATCTGACTCAACAGGTAATGGAAACCTCTGTTGTTGTTATTATTATTGTTATTATTATTATTATTATTATTATTATTATTATTATTATTATTATTATTATTATTATTATTATTATTATTATTATTATTATTATTATTATTATTGGTATTATCACTATTATACATTGTTATTGTTATACATTGTTAGTGTTTGTTTAACCTTTGTGATGAGTCTTAAGTGTGGGAAATGGTGGGTTCGGGTATGTGTTTGGTTGACCTCTTATGATGAGTCTCATATGTGATCATAAGTGCTACTTATTTGTGATGTGGTACAAGTTGTATTTTAGTTGCTCTGTTTAATTTAAATGAATGTTAGTATACCTGTGTAAAGTTGGGTCAAAGGATTTGGGTAGTGATAGTGATAGTGATTTGATATCAGTTTGTAGCTAATGTATTTCATTCTGTGACATGTAACTGAAGGATTTGAGTCTATTTTTGTTTGTAGATAATGTATTTCATTCTGTAGCATGTAACAGATAGTGATTTGATTTCAGTTTTGTTGTTCTCAAATGACTATTGTTCTTTGCAATCTCATAATAATTTTATTTGTTTTGTGCACCAGTAATGGAAAATAACAGGATGCAACGCCAAGTCACCACGAGAAATACGAATGATTATGAAATGTCCAGAAGGTCAAGGATTCAAGAAAACCAACAGAGATTACAAGCTTTGGGAGTGAAAAATCTTGCTAAGTCTTTGACAAGTCTAGTAGAGAGTGACAAAACAAAGAAAAAGAAAAAGAAACCAACGGATACCAGTGAGAAATATGCAGATTATATGTCTGGTTCAGACTTTCATCTTAATGCTGAGGAAGATAACCCCGAAGAAGCGGCTACACAAACAAATAAAAAGGTATTAATAATAAATTTGGCTACTATATTTTCTTTATGTTTGTTTTCTAACAATTCTAGTTGCATGAAACAGCATCGAAAATACATTGCTCCAATGTCCATGACTAGATATAAAAATTTAGCACAAAAACGAATGAGTGCTCCGAATGTCTCCCGTGGGCTAACATCTTCAGAATCTCAATCGCAAAAGGGACAACAGATTGATACAGGGAGGGCAATACATAGTAGGGTACAGGAGTCCGACCAAGTCCAAACGAGAAATGATCAACCAAATTCTGTCAAGAGAGGGAGATTAACTGCAACTGAGAGAAACTTAGTTGCAATTGACAACGATGATGACCACGGGGAGCGTGACTTGAGATCTGATGGTAACTATACATAAATTTCAAATATTATATATATGATATTAAATTACTATTAAGTGTATATTCAGTTAACTGTTTTCGATGCTTACTTTTTTTTTTTTTTTTTTTTTTTTTTTTTTTTTTAATATAGATAACAATGAAGACCTTTATGATGTTGAAAATGATGATATCGAAGACATACATATGAATGAAGATATTGAACAACAAGCTACTTCAAAAGATGATGTAGATAAAGACTTGGATGATTTGGAGAATGAGAACGATTTAGCAAATGACGGTGATGATCTAGTCGGAGAAGAGATTCAAGCTCAGCATCCTGAAAATGAAGAAAACCATGAAGTTACACAAGCTCGAAATGAAACAGGTTAACATGGTCTACTTGATTGCATCGTTTTAAAAATCATATATCATATATTGTGTCATATAAGAAGAATATATAATAAAGTTAAATTAAAACAAGACAAAATACAATGCTAAGATATTTCCTCCATTTCAAATTATTTAGTATTTCAAATGTATACGTATCTATTGTAAATCATGTTCACTTTTTGTAGTTCGGATTGTAAGCAAAAGAAAGAGAGGACCAACACGTATGGCAAAAGTTTGGGCCCAAGAAAAAGGGGATAGAATTCCTATTTTAGTTAATGAACACAGACAACCTATTAACGACAAAAGTAGTCATCTGACTCATTTCATGGGAACCCTTTCAAGGAGTGGAAAGTATTGTCCGATTTATAAACCATGGAATAAAGTTGACGCCGCAAAAAAAAAAAAAAAAAAAAAAAGCTTTGCTTGAACTCTTAAAGGTACACAATGTTAAATTTGTATGTTAATGAATAAAGTATTTGTTTTCTAATGTGACCTATTACATTTTTTAGACAAAATTTGATATTCCGGAAGCTGGAGAAAAATGGATATTGCAATCATTTGGGCGGAAGGTGAAGAACTGGAGGGCAAGAGTTAAGGAACACTACCATGATCCGTCTTTGTCAGTTAAGCAACAAATAAGCTCTAGGCCAAAGCAAGTGCAAAAAAAACAATGGAAGAAGCTTGTGAAGTATTGGAATAAAGAAAACACTAAGGTGTGAAATACTCTTCCACTTTAAATAACATTACTTAATTTCCCATTACGATATTTTACTTTCCTGCTGCAGAGTTTAAGTGAAAAAAACAAGGCGAATCGGGCAAAAAAGAAGATGATCCAAAGAACCGGTAAAAAAAGTTATGCTCTCAAAAGGGAAGAGTTAAAGGTAACTGTATGGAGAAAGTGGGATTGTTAATGTATCCTGTCGATATCCACTGTTAATATTCATTTTCTTTTTATTCATACAGACATCTTTGGGACGAGATCCAACTCGATTGGATCTTTTTAGTGCATGCTTCTCCAAAGATGGAAATACCAAAAATGATGACACTGCAAATGCGATTGTAAGTAATATGCTTTTATGTTTGGAAAAGTGTATTAATAGCAGAAGTTAAACACAATATGCTTTTTTCGTAATACATGCCTTTCCTATATGTTGTTCATGTTGATATAAAATGCAGGATGAAATGAAACGACTTAGTGATAATCTGCCCAAGGGTTCGATTGATAATCCTGGACCAGATGATATTTTTTCTACAGTTATGGGTAAAGATCGAAATGGTGATGCAGGCATGTATGGTCTTGGTGTTCGTGCTTCTGATGTTTGGGGTGTAATACCAAGTCGTTCAGCATGTCATAGAGAAAACAACGAATTGAAGTCTAGATGTGGAGAACTTACTAGTGAAAATGAATAGTTACGAGCCCAGTTATCAGAGAAGAATGGGTCGACGGATAGTTCCTTTGTTCCACCTCTTACATCACAACATTCTCCTGTTGTAACCAATGAACCTCCACGCTTACGCGTATGTTTCTATTATAAATCGTTCCTTTCTAGTTGTTATAGCTTATTTTATCTTTGATAGCTAATGAACCTAGGCTACAAGCTTATGTATCAGTATTATGATTTAGATTGCTCATTTGCCTTTTAAATTTGTTAAATCAGTTATTAAGGGGTGTTTGGTTCTGTGTTGTTTCAACTGTGGTGGTTGCCTTTTCACTTGTTTCTCTGTACACTCTGACCTCTTAGGTGATATTAGAACTAGTAAAACTATAAAACCAATGTTTGAACTAGAGAAAGTCAAAATCAAATTACCTTCACTCTCACAGTCCACTTTTGGGACCTGTGAGGATCAAATCTCACCCACTTGATGTAAATCTTGTTCATGTATCTTAAATTAGTGTTATCATAGCATAAATAATCATAATTAGTGCATACGGATCAAACAAGTTTCATTAAAGTCAAAGTTTAAGTTCAAAATCAAAAAGTCAAAATGGTATGTTAGTCAGAAACTCAGATCTTGGGAGAGTTTTTGTGAATTTTGTGTTGAGATTCAAGTCTTGAGCTTTTTACATGTTGAAATTCCCCATCTAAGCTTTTGAATCCCACAGTTAGCTTATTTTTATGATTTTTTCTCTGGCTTAGGTGATAGTTCAAAGTGGCCTGCAGGGCTAACCATTGCCCTGCACCAGGGCATCAGCTCAAAACCCCAACTTTCCATGTGCCTTAGCTTCTTCATTAGTGGGCCACACAGTGAGCTTATTGGTTTTTTTGAAAGCCAATAAGCTCATCTATAAAGTTCAGGGCTTATTTGAAACTTTTGAGTTTATTAGATAGGGCTGCAGTTAGCTTTTTGTTTGTCCAATTCCACCCATACACTGAGTGATTAGTGTTGACCACCCAAGTTCAAGCCCTCCGCAAGTGCTTATCTGTGGGACCCAAACCTTTAGTCCTAGCTTTTTAGAAACCTCAATAAGTCACCTTTTCATATCAAGTCTCACTTTGGATCCCTGTCAACCCTAGTGGGACCCACAAGGGCTGCAAGGTTCTTGGTTTTGGCCTGTTTGGCCTGTGATATTTGGCCAAGTGCTTATTCTGGTCTACAGCTTATTCCTTTAGCTTATCTGGTAGTTTTTAGCTTAGTCTAGGTACAACTCATGTAGTTACAGCTTATTTAGCTTATTATAGCTTATTTGTAGCTTATTTTGTATACACCAGCCTCCATACCTGCAGTATTACACTGATCAATTTTTTTACCTCCTTTGTATACACCAGCCTCCATACCTGCAGTATTACATCTATTTAACCTAATACATGTGTCTGACTATAAATTGATAAATGTTTGTTGAAACCTGAAATCTAGGTCAGGGATGAAGTTGTCCTTAAAAGCATTCTAAACTCAACCGAGACTGTAGCAAAAGGATGGGTGAGGAGCTTGAACCCAAATGATATAGTTGGTGGTACAGAGATTGGATGAGGATGGTGTGAGGTAAACGTTCAAGTACCAACAAAAAGAGATGAAATGTTGGTGAGACCATATGGGTTATTTGCCACAATTGAAGACTGTGTTGGTGCAACCATAGCATGGCCTTGTCCCTTTATCTCGGTATGCCTTTGTTAATCTTGTGATACCAATAATTTTACTAACATGGAGCTTAATGCTCAAACATGGGTGTTTATTTGTAGGTGGTCCGTGAGGATTGAGAGAGGATGCATGATGACCACGGACTAAGCTTCTTGTTGCTTTAATTTATTGTTTAATGTTACAAGACTTTATGTTAGATTCTGTCTACCTTATTTATGTTTAGTCCTTTTGTTATGAAGATTGCTAATTTGAAATACAATTTCGTTTTATTCATTTAATATTTGGTTGATGTTTTATTCATATCGTAATAATAGAGTGTGCATGGTGAAAATAGCGTCCTATCATATGACTTGTCAGGACTTTGAAATTGTCCTATTAAACTTATTAACCGTCCTAACAATTAACTTAACATTGTAAAAGTGTCCTAATATGTTGTTATTAGGACGTTATTTAGGTTGTTAATAGACATTTTATATGACCAAAAAATTGGTTTCATAATCTTCTTTGAGATATTAGAATCCTTTTCTTGGTGCTAAAGTAGCTATAATGTTATATGATAAGCGTCCTAACAATTATCTTTTAAATACGCTTGTATGTGTATCAAAAGATTAAAATTAGGTAACAACGTTTTACAACATTGTAAAAGTGTCCTAATATGTTGTTATTAGGACGTTATTTGGTTGTTCATAGACATATTATGCGACCATAAATTTGGTTTCATAATCGTATTTGGGATATTAGGACCCTTTTCTTGGTGTTAAAGTAACTATAATGGTATATGATAACCGTCCTAAGAATTAACATTCAAGGACGCTTGTATGTGTATCAAAAGATTAAAAGTAGGTTACCACATGTTAGAACATTGGAAAAGTGTCCTAATATGTTTTTATTAGGACGTTATTCGTGTTGTTTATAGACGTAAAATGCGACTATAAAATTGGTATCATAATCTTATTTGAGTTATTAGGACCCTTGTCATGGTTGCTAAAATAGCTATGATGTTACATCATAAGCGTCCTAACAATACTTTTAAGGACGTTTTTATGTGTCTTAAAAGATTAAAAGTAGGTCATCACATTTCAAAACAATGTAAAAGTGTCATAATATGGTTTTATTAGGACGCTATTTGGGTTGTTCATAGACATATAATACGACCATAAAATTGGTTTCATAAGGGTATTTCAGATATTAGGACGCTTTGGACCTATTACAACCGCCTTACATGAAACGCTTTCATCCTTGGTCCTATTAAATGAAAGGTCCTAAAAAGTACTATTTTATGACGCTTATGGGGGTCCTAAAAAGCCACTTTTCTTGTAGTGATAAGTTTGGTATTTTCCTCGTTTAAACCTTTTCCCCGATCGGTTTAATAAAACCATGTAACATAAAATTTCCCCCACAAATTTCGGTTACCAATTCCCATATATACTTTCCCATTTATTTCACTTACCTAAACCGAGTATTACAGATCCTCACATAGAAATCGGCTCATTTGTTTCCCCATATATTTTCCCCTTATGATATTGTACGTACAATTCACCAAACCAAGAGAAGACACAAAAGAAACACTCATAAAACCCTAATAACAAAAAGGTGCGGCTCAATCATTTTTTTCTGCCAACTATTCGACAATTCAAGGCGTGGGAACGATGTTGCTAAATCGTGTTTAAAGGGTGGAGTTTGTGCATTGATTCGTGGGTATCTTTGGGCTTATTTTTCTGTTTCGAAAAGAGATGACTTTTGTGGGACTTGAAGCAGATTCAAGGGCGTGATTAGCGTGAATCTCGACTGGTCTTGACTCTCGTTTTCTCCATCTAGTCGCACGACAAGGGAAACTAGCATCACCCTTGTTCAACTTTCTTTTTATTTCTCTTTGATTAAGCGCATGAATAATCCCAGAAGTTATGCAAGGATCGACCATACATTAATAACCATTCTCGAAATAGAAATCACATGAAATCATAAAAAGCCGCATGGAATAACAACTAGAAAACCAAACCTAATCTGGTATTAAATACGTGCTTATGTATATGAAATAAAACCTAGAATAATTAAGGAGGAGCGTACACTTGAATGCTACGAATTAGGGCTTGTATGTGTGGGCTGAATTGTGTGTCGTGGCGTGTATACATGTGTATTGAACCAATCTAAGTTTTGGCATCTATTTAGGCAATGTTTAATACATGTCTTGTGAATTATGAGGTCTCGTGTGCGTTTGTGTAATCAAAACATGTGATATGATAGCATAAAATGGATTCTAAAACAGGACAGCTTTGTAAGTTGAATTTCTATGCACTATAGCTCGATTTTCATAAGTGTTAAATGCTGGGTTTTTGCTTGTAAACTTAGTTTAATGTCCTATTTAAGTATTCCAATTGGTTTGAAAGGATTTGAGTTTGATTTTGTTGTATTTTTGAATTTATTGTGATGATATGTCAAAACTGCGTTTGCAGAATTTTATTTCAGTCGTGGTGTATGATTTTTCATTTGCAAACCATATCAAATTAGAGGCTACCCTTTTACTGGGATCATATATAATATGTTGGCTACTTCCTAGAATTTTTGTTTATTTTTATGAAGTGTCGAAATGGGTTTGTTAAAGGCAAACTTTCTGTGTCTTTCTGCAGTTAATTTTCTGGGTAGGTTTGGGAAAATGATTATTGGAAAGGTACTTTTCCTTTGTAATAAAATCTAGAAAAATTACACAAGGTACTTAAGACATATGGGAACCTGGGACAATTTTTTGGAAGCTCCAGAAAATATTTAATTATGATAAAACTAATTCGGGAATGTGCAACCTGTTTGTGTGATAAAAGCTGAAATTAAATAAAGGAGTGAAATATGTGTTTTAAACCAAATTATCCTCAATATCCTTTAACCTAACTATATTAAATCATTCTTATGACATTTAAAGATGTAATAAAGATACTTAAATGCTTTTCGTAACCTAAATTGATATATGATATGATTAGTAAGTAAACTAAGTTATAATCATTTGTAAACCCTAATTATGATGTAAACAACCCTAGTGTTACTTACTCGGGAACACTTACTAAATATGGAAACTTTCTATTTTTGGAAACCAGCTAATTAAGGAAACTTTCTAAAAATAGAAAGTTACTTAAAAAGGAAAGCATACTAAAATTGTAACCTGATTCATATGGACATAAAGTAATACTCGATTATCATATTCGTGTAGATCCGGTGAAGCGGGACTAGTTGCCGTCCTTTTGTGATCATCCTTGGTATTTTTTTGCTTTCATTATGGTACAGATATTCTGCCTTTTTAGTAAAGGCCACCCTTTTCTCTTTTGTTTACTACTTTGATTATGATCCTTTCAGTTAAGCCATTGCTATGTTCCCTTTGTTTGATTCGTATTTGTTGATACTTGACATTGATATGAGCTTGATATTCGTTTGAATGCTATACTTCTTTCCTGCATTTCCTATTTCTATGCCCATTATATGTTTTGCCTTTATGTGTTAGATTTATTAGCCAGTCATGGGGAGTCCATGGCCTTGCCACTGATGCACCATTGGTATTGACACTATCTGTGGAGGTGGGTTATTGTCCATAGCGTTCCCTATTATGCTATAGCTATTCAAGCCTATATTTATTATTGTATATGTTTACTTAGCCTAGAGCTTTGTGCATATATATATGTTTTGCAAGGAGGTACTTAGTTTAGTATTATTTGGTGAATGTTTTGGTGTGTGTGCAATACACCCCTTTCACATTTGGTATAATGGAGGTCATGACTCCTATGTACATTTAGTATATATATTTTTGGGCATTCCTATTTATTCTACTTCTCTATAATTCTTATTATCTTGTCATCTCTAATATGATTAACTTACCCTTGCTTTATTTCTTTTGCTTACACTTATGACTCATTTCATTTCCTTGAGTGTTTGGTATCCATTATCCGTATTTTTTTGATCATATTCTATGTTTCCATATTCTTGATTTCTTTCTCAGCAGGTTCGCTTGGACTTATGTCGTATTCGCATCCGTTTTCCTTTTGTTATTAGTTTTCGTTTGTTTATATCTGTTCACTGGGCTTTTTAAGCTCAGCCGCATTTCTTTTCCTGCGGCAGGTTTTAGAAGGAAGCTGGGTTGAGTGAAGAGTGCTTAGGATCTCTTGGTAGACCACATTGTTGATAGCCTTCCATGGATTAGAGTTTTGACTTAGAGTTTTCCTTTTGGTTCTTAGCTTGTATTAGTTTTGGAAGTTGTAATGTTTAGAATTAGTCCTTTATTTTTTCATTAGAACTGCATGTTAGGTCACCATTTATGTAAACACAAGTATGATGTTGAAAGAAATAAGATGAGAATGAGAGATGGTTGATTATGAGACAATATGAAAAGTGAAAGAACAAGAGTTTCCTTAAGATGATCAAATAACCAACAATTAAAAGAGTTACATAAGCTTAGTATTTATAGGAGGAGGAGTAGGGCAACACTCCCTTCCTTCCTCCTTTCATTTGGACGTGGGCTTTAAGGCCCATGGGTCTTACATTCATAAGCCTTGTAACATAAACTAAGTAGTATAAATAACTAAGCAACCTATTACAAAAGGTAATGACCGAGACTTGACTAAAATACGAAAGTATGATCCCAACAATCTCCCCCTAAGGGTCGGTCATCACGGTTGCTTGACGTCTTTATCTTTGTCGTTGACTTGTGACATGTAAAACTCTAGACGTCTTCAAAAATGGTTGAATGATAATGAATATACTTTGCTCTGTGTCTTTGTTCTTTGGTGATGATGTAGTGATTGTGTTATGAAGTAGTCTGCCTTTCGTCACTCCTGCGTCTGTGGTGGTTGTCTGCCATTCCAACATACTCATACATCTTTGGACTTAGACTTTCACGTACAAGAAGTTCCTTTTCATACATTAAGATCTTTGTCTTTATACTTTGTAGATTCTTCTTATTGGCGTAGAATCTTTCTTTGAACTTTGTGTTGCTAAGATCTTTGGGGGAGCTATCATTTGCTTCAAGATGTATGTATGAGCATGTTGGAATCTACCATCATGGAAGTGAGGTACCTGCGAGTAAACAGTTAGCAATAAAACAACCGGTACTTACAGATAAGGAATTAGAGCTCATCAACAGCATATTGTGAAGACTCCTTCTAATCCTTATCCAGGCCGTTCCCATATCAGATACTCCCGAAGGAGCTTACGAGACCTACTAAGTAGCTCAATGACTGGGTGAGTCGCTGGGGATCACTCCACGACTGTAGACCGTAATGGAACCACCGCAAACACTAAGCGTAACCCTTGTGGGGTTACCGAAGTGACCTGCTGTCAGGGCTGTTTGATGTTGACCCTGGCAGGATTTCCGTTCAATCATTGAGAAATACATTAGTAGTCCTCTCATAAACGTTCTCGGCAGATTGCATAGATCTGCGAAGGACTCGATAATTTACAGCTGGTGTCCATTGATGTAAAACACCAGTTGTAGAAATACTAAGTGTTCTTAAGAGATCTTTGATGTATCTCAAGGCTCTAGACTCTATAAGTGCACACTTAGGTTTCCTATGCGGAGACTAGGGAGGGGTCTCCTGCTTCAATATCAACTATCTCTAAGAGATAAGTCAATAGATTACACTGGTTCCCCGTGAGAATGAAACAAGCTCTTTTAAGAGAACTTGAGTGGTTAAGAAGGTTTAGTGCATTGCGTCACTGGGTCCATGACGACTTTATCTTCAATACCGGTGTTGTCTTTTGCAACAACAAGTAGCATACGTATCGAACCCGGTGTCTGCCCTAAGGTTGAACATATGGAGGGCTATTTCTTTTCACCCTTTTCTTTACTTTTCTTTTTAATTCTTCAACTCCTTCTTTCCCTTTCATTCTTTTCTCCTTTTTTCGTATCATACCTAAGGACTTCTAATTCTAACTATGGGAGATGTCCTTGGGTAGATCCCTCCGGCTCTGGCGGATCATAGGACGGATATTCCTATCTTAATCACCTTATAACTCTGACAGTAGCCAAGAAACCTTTGATTGAAAATCTCTCAAAGTGTTTGTGATAATCAAATATTTTGGTTAACACTTTGAGAGTTTTGTGTACACTTTTGAAGGGCTCCCCCTTCACATGTGCTCATAAGTATTTAATAAACTTGCACATGCGGGAGGAGCAAGCATTTTGAATTGATCCACTTTTCGTAAACAAGACCGATTTGAGACACGCTTACATCACTAGTTAAACTAGCTTGAAGTTATTACCCGGCCTGGTCTAGTCCACAGAAAGTTTCTCGAGACGGTACATTTCTACTAAGACAAATCCTTTTCGAGACACGCTTACGTGGTTAGTTAAAGAGATACATTGTCAGCTTTTAGGTGACAACTAGCTCTAGTAACTAACTTGATGTTATTACCCGTCGAGGATAAGTCTTTTCGATATTACTAACTTTTATTGTCTCGTCAATTCCTGGGTCAATACTGAGTCTAGCTCGCACATGATACAACTTTTAAGCTTTGACTTCGTATATTTTAATCACTTTTTCATTTTCTCCCCCTCAAAAATAGCATATAAAATGATGTTTTTGACAAACTTTTAGATTAAAATATGCCTTTTGAGTCTTACGGGGAGATTCACCAAGAACTTATGATTTAGAGCAAAGTATTTTGTTTTGACAAGTGCTCCCCCTCAACAAGTGATTAGGTCTTATTGAGGTGAAATACTTGTCCTTTTGAGCAGAATTATGAAAAATCATAAACATTTGATTAATTCTACTCAAAAGTAAGAAGCCTTCGCTCCTTATATTTAGGATTGAGGCACTGATGCGTACCTCAGGGTCCTTTCTTTACAAGTTCGGGTTGTGCACTGTAATGCGTACACAAGCCATTGTGAAGTATATAATTGACAAATCAAATCAAACTCTTACAATTTTCTACCAATCAGGTCTCTGAAATGTCAACACCGGAAACTTCTGTCTGCCTCCCACATAACTTTCCAACCTTCGAAACTGATCCCTGCGCTTCAATCTGTTCTCAATCCTTAAGATGAATCTGCGAGCATCCCTGGCCTCATTGGTTTTCCACCTTTTAGATTTACCCAGAGCAATGTCATCCAATCTGCTTTTGATTCCATCTCTGACGAACTTCAAGGTTTCATCACAGAACTTATGTATTTCGTCGTAAGCCATGAAGCAGTTGCGACCGTTTATAATGCGGTAGGTGAACCCAAATGGTTGCCTGATCAAGGTGTATTGAGGTAGATGTTGAAGGTCGGGGATGTCGAACATGTTGGGTTTGGTGAGATTGAGCTTCTTCTGATAACTTTCCACTACCAATTGAAGATCTTCTACTCTTTCTCTGATGACTATCTGCCTGATGAAGATTAGGAGAGCTTGGATAAAGGCAAGCTGCATCTCTTTAGGCAAGCCACAAAGTTTTCCTTGAACTTTGAGCAGGTACATGTCTTCGATGTCATTGAGAAATAGTCGTGGAAAGTCTGACTCGGAAATATCGTACTCCTTTTCATCAAGTCTTTTCAGTGGGATTTTGTTGAGGAAGGGGTACCCAAAGTGAGTGACAGTCGAAATGAACTGAATCGAGACTATCTTCAAATCACTTGTCACATCGCCCATTGTCTGATTAAGTCTGCTGCTTCGATAGTACTGTGCCCGGTTGTCTGGCCAATGATGTATACCTTAAAGTGCGTTCCGGTCATATTCAACAACTTTAGCAACGAATAATGCTGAAGCTTCTTCTTCGATGGCATTGTTGAGATATCGAGCTGCAGGGAGAAAGGCGAGTGAGGTAACGTACTTCTTCTCAATCTTGCTGCCAAGTTTCAGAAATTCCAAGTCTGTGTTGAAGAAGAACTTGTACGGGATCTTCGATTCCTTAGGCTTCGCAATCATCGGTAGTGGTTTGGACCAGTCAGTAATGTAGGGTGCGGTTTTCCTTGTGACCGGATCGACATAAGATTCAGGATTGATACAGTTAATATTGCTTGACATAGCTCAAGCAATATTTTCCAGATGATACTCAAGTTCGTTTGAATTAGCAGACCGGTCTTTTAGAAGATTGAAAGCATCATTCTTGATTCTTCGCAGCTCTTTCTTATTCATCTTTTTCATCTTAAACTTTTGCTGAATTAATTGAGCATATTCCACCGTTCGACCATCTTGAGGTTCTTGATTATCTTCAAGTGGTGGTTGCTAATTGATCATCTTCTCAAACCAGGAGTATTCGGCACTATCGTCTTGGTCTAGCCATTTAAGGACGGTTTTCGGTTTCTTTGGTTCTGTGCCTTTTGGTGAGGTGTCCGGTTTGGGTTGATGATGCTTTCCTTTCCTTTCTTTCTTTTTCTTCTTAGAGGACGGTTCTGGAATTTCATCGGGTTGAGGAATCTCGTCACCACCGGTGTATTCGAAGTGGTCGTGTGCTTTGGGAGCAGAACCTGATGCCTTCGGTTGTTGTGAGGAAGTTGTTGTTGTTGGAGGGATGACCGGTGTTTTAGATTGAGATGAGGGTCCTTCGGCTTGTTTCTGTATCTTTGCCTGAGAATTAGGATCCCTGTCTTCATCATCTCTTGGACGTTTTAGTTTATCCGCCTCTGTGCTGCAAGTCTCTTTGGTCATCTTGTCTTTCAATGCTTCCAGGACTTTGGCTTCTTCAGGAGTCAAGGTGAACTTGCTTGCCAGCTTGTCTAAGAGTTGAGCTTCCAATTCATCCATAGATAGTCCTGGTAGTGGAACAGTAGACTTGTCAGCTCGAAGAGTAAATGTGGTCGATCGGATTACTTTCTTGACAGCTTGTTCTGCGAACTTGGTGAGTTCGTCTCTCATGGGTGCCAGTAGATCTTTCAACTCAGCAACTAAATGTTGTTCCATATACTGATGTGCTTGAGCTGCTAATGTGGCTTCCAAGTTCTCTTGTACGTCTTTAGCTAAGAAAGTATCAACTTTATCTTGCAGCTCTTGGACGTTCGAATTCAGCTTCGTCAATTCAGCAACCTGGGTTACTAGTGTTGCAACCTGATCTTCCAGTCTGCTTTTCTTCTTTTCATGTACTCTTCTGAATGCTGACTTTAGCAATTTTGATGCAGTAGAGGCTTTGGTGCTTGGTTTCTTGATTGATTTGTCGTGAGTTGATTCGGATGCAGGAGGTGATGATTTTGAGGATTCAATGATGGTGGTAAGGTCTTTGTCATCTCCTCTCTGTGGTTTGGGTTGATCAACTTTCTTTGCTTTGGCTGCTTCTTCTTCTAACCTTTGTTCTTCAGCAAGTTTGTCAGCCTCGGCTTTTTGTACTGCGGCTAGCTTGGCTTCTTCTTCTTTCTTTAACTTATCTTCTGCCAGCTTAGCTGCTTCTTCAGCTTTCCTGCTTTCCTCCATACGGATAGCTTTTTCTAGTTTGGCTTGGGCAAGCTGCTCAAGCCTAGCCTCTTCAGCTTCCTGTTTTCTCTTCAATTCCTCTTCCTGAGCCCTTTCTCTGAGCTCCATCTCTTCCATAGTCATCAATCGTGGAGCATCAGTATCCATGGGATCTTCCTCTTCCTTTTCTCTCGTTGCTGAAGCATTAGTCATTTCAATGTCTGTGGGAGATACCGAGGGATTGTCGTAAACGACCAAGTCTGTGTTGATCCCTGTGGTAGGCTCAGGAATGCTGCTTGATCCGCCAGCTTCGGTGGTTTGAGAGAACACTGGAGGTGGAGGTAGATCAGCATTGAATGCATCAATTCGGCTGTGGAGGAGACCCAGGTTGAGAGCCCTTTCATTTTCTTCTTCAACTGAAAGGCCTACAGACTCTTGTTCAGCAGTTACTGGTTCCTTCATCTTCTCTCTCCTAATCCTTTCTTCTTCCAAAATTGTTTGAGCTTCAGTGAACGGTCTTTGATTGAGATATGTTGGGTATTCAGCATGATCAGCAAATTCGTCAATATTCTTTTCCCAATCTTCGAACGTCAAATCCTTATCGTCAATGTCATCAAGATTCACATCCTTATCAATGTTAGCATAAGCTTCTCTATACACTGGACCTTCATCGGATTCTGTTTGTTCAGAGTCAGACGGTTTTGGAGAAGATTGTGGTGAGGGAAACCACCCAGGTTCAGGAATGGATGCAGGCTTCTTTGTAGGAGTCCTTCTCTTAAGAGTACCCTTCTTCTTCTTAGACTGAGTGGAACTGCCGGAGCTCCCAGTCTTACTGCCTTTCTTTCCCTTCTTTTGCATGCAGGAGGGTAGAACAACTTCGTCAAGGAAACCCACTTTGTCTGCTTCAAGAGCTTGAAGGTAATACTTGAAATTCGGGCAAAGCTTCACTTTGTCATTCAAGAGACAGTTGGGAAATTTCTTTCCTTGCTTGCGTGTGCTGGTGTCAAGTCTCTTGATGATTTTGAGAGTATCTTCATTTCTGAAAGTGTTCTTATCTTTGTCATCAAGTCTCTGTGGGATATCGTCATACTCACGAAGGAAGCTTTCGACGAGTAGTTTTGTGAAGCGGACAAAGGGAATGTTAGTGGTCTTGTGTTGAATGTGCCACACAAGGTCTTCCCAGATAATGCTGGCATAATCAACTTTCTTCACATTAGCCACTGCCCAGAAGAGTTTGAGGTGTTGGAGCTTTGGGTGTTCGTGGCCAGTGTCTCTGCCAGACAAGGACTTGGCAATCAGAATGTATAGGGTTCTCCATGGTTGTGGAAGATACCTAATGTTGACCCTAGAATGTCTTGTAATAACTTCTTCTGATTCGTCATAGCCAATATCCCGTAACCACTCTATCAGCTATTCTTCAGTGGGAACTTGATCATATACTTCATCTGGGCCGAGTTCTGGTAACCCAAGTACATTCCTAAGCATATCAATGTCCACAGTGACCTGACGGTTATGAAGCATACAGGTGAAGGAAGCCTCCCCTAGATCTAGCTGAAGTGTATGCCAAAACTGGTGGATGTAGAAGTAGGAGACTGAGGCAGACTTGGTGAATAACAGCTTGTTGGGGTGATATAGAAGAGCATCCACTGCAACAATACATGAGGACTCGTTGCAAGTGATTTTGTTGAAGTTGATTCGGAGGTTGTTCTTTCCAATCTTCCTGGTGTAATCATCTGGGAATGTCTCTTCCCATGAAAGCTTAGGTTCGGGTTCGGGTCCGTATGGAACGTCATTGTGTTCTGCCATCTGAATTGATCATAAACAAATACAAACATGGCAATGGTTTACAGTGTTAGCTCAGACATAAGATTACTTGATTTGCATATTATACATTGATCAGTGGGTGTTTGTGTGTGTGAAAACTTTTGATATATGACAAACTTGTGTTTTATCACATGGTAGAAACTTATAACAATTAAGTTACAACATGAGTTTATCATTACAAGAAGTTACACTTTGGAAATTTTACAACACTTAGAAAAATTCTTGATTTGGACAAGTTTACGCGTAACATGAAAAGTCTACGCATAACATGATTTAAGCGTAAGAAGTGAACTTATGCGTAAGAGCAAAAATCTACGCGTAAACTTATATGTTATGCGTAAGGTGAATCTTATGCGTAGGGTCAATCTTACGCGTAAGAATTGATCTTATGCAAAGGATTACCCTCAAGCGTAAGGTATAACTTATGCGTAGGTTATGACTTATGCGTAAGTTCAAGACTTGTGCGTAAAGTCAAAACTTATGCGTAAGAATTATCATTTAAGCGTAAACCTTGTCTTATCCAAGACAAAGTTTATCCACGTGTCGAATCTTACGCGTAAGATTCAATCTTACGCGTAGGATGAACAACTTGCGCGTAAAAATGCCATTTTCCAGAAAATCACCTTGAGTAATTAGTGTTGTTTGATTCCTGAAAGTGTACAAAACATTACCACTGATCAATATTCATTCCTACACACTTAATATGCATTATTATGCGTAAACATGCCATAATCCATAGTTACGTGTAGAAACGCATGAACACTCAATCATAAACACATTCAATCATGTTTCTGGATTGAAATGAACTTAGGGCAAGTGTTCCTTACATCCTTAGGATCATATGGTCCAAGTTATAACAAGAATTGACCACAAAATCATGAGATCACAACTGCTCATGCATACGAACCCTAAATCTTTAATACATGATTAATTCAAGTAATTGAAACAATTAAACCTTAATAACATGATCCTAGGCACATAACAACACAAACCCCATCATCAATTTCAAGTATTACACACAGAATCAAGAACCCCTATTTAACTCGTATGAACCCTAATTTCAAATCGATCGATTAGTGTATCTGGGTATGATTGGAGTTTAGAATCATGTATAATATCATTCAAGGATCAAAACCCACAAACAATTTTAACCATTAACATCACAAATTTCTGGGTACATGATTACGCATAACCCTAGATCTAATTAAGCGATTGACACAAATTAAACCGTTGGATTAACGTGAAACTCAAAACCCTCGTTAGTAATGATGATCAAATCGTATAACAACTTACAGATTCGAAGATTGATGCATAGATTGTTCAAGTGATTGTGGATCGTAGATGATGGTTGGTGAAATATTAATTGTGTGTAAGTAATTTTTTCAGGTGCAGTTAATGTGTGGGTCAAATGGGTTTTGACCAAGAGTAAAACATGTTTCACATATTGACAAGTATGGCCCCTTAACCTCATTTTACTTACACACCTAATGCCTAAACTCACTAACTCATTTAACTTTCGTTAATAACACCAAGTTACGATAAGAACAACTTGTGGTACTCCCCCTCGACCTTAGACCGTAGTAAAAAAAAATACTGAAAATTTTTATTATATTGGTCAAGGAGAGTAAACCGAAACACCATTTGAATCAACACTTTTGATAAAACGTATTTATTATTGGTAAAATGCAAGTATAAAAGTTAATATATTTTTGAGAAATTTGAAAAATTACTTTTCCTCCCCCTCAACACTTGTTTTAAATAATTGAAGACATTTTATAAAATAGTGTTGAAAGAGGTGGTTTATACTCGCATTTTTTTTTAATTTTTTTTTAATTTTTTTATTTTTAATTTTTTTTTGAAAGAATATTTACAAAGATAGTTTTGATGTTTGACGATCAATTGTGTTTTAAAAACTTTTCCAGATCATCTGGAGTCAAACATCGCATACCAATTTGGTGAACTAAACTAGCAAACCTTGATGGTGCCAAGGATTTGGTAAGTAAGTCCGCCAATTGGTACTCAGTCCCAACAAAATAAAGTTCAACGGTACCCTTTTCCACATGCTCTTTGATGAAGTGATATCGGAGATCGATGTGTTTGGATTTGCAATGATGTACTGTGTTGCAGGAGATAGCAATTGCACTTTTGGAATCATAGTAGATAGGAATCTTGTTGAATAGGTAGCCATAATCCTTAAGTTGTGATCTCATCCAAATGACTTGAGCACAACAAGCAGACATGGCTACATATTCAAATTCTGTAGACGACAGTGATGTGCAGTCCTGCTTCTTTGATTGCCATGACACAAGTTTGTCTCCGAGAAATTGTAATCCACCAGATGTACTTTTGCGTGTGTCTAAACATCCTGCATGGTCAGCATCTGAAAAAGCAATTAGTTCAAAACCAGAATCCTTCGGATACCAGATTCCTAAGTTAATGGTTCCCTTTATGTATCGAAGGATTCTTTTGACCTCACTGAGGTGTTTTTCAGTTGGTTTAGACTGATAGCGAGAGCACATGTAGACAGCAAATACTATATCAGGTCTACTAGCTGTGAGATACATGAGGGACCCAATCATACTTCGGTATTTGGTAGGGTCAACAGGAGTCCCATGTAAGTCAGCATCTAGTTTTGTGGTATAGCCCATTGGTGTATTATAAGTATCACAAGACATTATTCCATGTTTCTTTAAAATTTCAAGAGCATATTTGGACTGATTTATAAAAATTCCACGGGGTGATTGATGAACTTGTAGTCCTAGAAAGAACGAAAGTTCACCCATCATGGACATTTCAAAATTATCTTTCATTAATTTTGCAAAATCATTAGAGTAACTTCTTTTTGTTGAGGCAAAAATAATGTCATCGACATATATTTGAACAACAAGTAAGTCCTCCCCGTAGGTTTTTGTAAATAGTGTTGGATCCACCAATCCTTTAGAAAATTTATTGGCCAGCAAGAAAGTGGACAGTTTGTCATACCACGCCCGTGGGGCTTGCTTAAGTCCGTAGAGTGCCTTTTTGAGTCGGTAAACATGAGTTGGACGCTCAGGATCAACGAAGCCTTCAGGTTGGCTAACATAAAATTCTTCACGGAGTTCTCCATTAAGAAATGCTGTTTTCACATCCATTTGGTAAACCACCATGTTCCTGTGTGCAGCATAGGCCAAAAAGATCCGAACAGCTTCATGTCTAGCCACTGGAGCAAAGGATTCAGCAAAATCAAGTCCTTCTAGTTGAGAGTATCCTTTCGCTACCAGGCGTGATTTATTACGTATGACAGTGCCTTCAGCATCTAGCTTATTCTTCCAAATCCATTTTAACCCGATAACAAAGACTCCGTCAGGTCTTTCAACTAATTCCCAGACTTCTAATCTTATGAATTGCTGAAATTCCTCTTGCATAGATTCAATCCAGTTATCATAAATCATTGCTTCTTTAATGTTCTTTGGTTCTTCTTGACAAACTGTGAGTGCATAGATACAAGTTTCTCCATCAGTGTGAAGTCGTTGTCTTGTCATTACAGGTGCATCTGGATGACCAATAATATGAACTAGTGGATGGTCTCGAGTCCATTTGTGTGTTGAAGGGTGTAGTTGATAAGTATCTCGCATGTTAGCAGGATCCAAATTGCGTGTAGACGACTCAGCTATGTCAGGAAAGGTAGGAGCCGGTGCAAACGGGTTAAAGAACGCATCAGGATCATGCTCTGCGGGTTGTGCAACTGATTGAGGTGTTGGATCTTTAGCTGAATGGCGGGAGTTAGAAATAGTTTGTTCTGCTGTAGATGGTGATGCAATTGGAGGACCGTCTCTCTCAACACTTGTGGTAGTTTGTTGAGGTGAGTCTGGTACTGGAATATTTTCAGGTTGAGCAGCGGAATTAGGTGAGACCTCAGTAGGACGGTATTCAATTGTGTCATCAAACAGTGGAGCAAACAAGGTTTCCAATTCTTTACGGTTAAGTGGCAATGGTTCAGCCGAAGATTCCGGAGAGTTAAGACGGTTGAATTCGGGTCCTAAGCTGTGTTGCTCAGAAGCCATTTGTGTGAGTTCATCAAAATTAGCGTGAATAGTTTCTTGAATTTCTCTTGTTCGACGATTCCATATCCGAAAACCTTTAGAATTTTCACAGTATCCAACGAACACTCCGATGTCAGCCATTGCTTTAAGTTTACCTAAATCATCACGATCATTTTTCGGATAACAAAGTGCTCCAAATACATGAAAGTAGTCGATGTTCGGTTTCCTTTTGTGAACAATTTGATAAGGTGTTTTGCGATGGCGTTTAGTGATCATGCAACGGTTTTGGGTATAACATGCAGTTGAAACAGCTTCCGCCCACAAGTAATCTGGTAATTGAGCATTAATCAACATAGTTCTAGCAGCTTCCACTAATGTCCTGTTGCATCTTTCAACAACTCCATTCTGTTCTGGGCTTCTAGGAATAGATGTTTGATGTTCAATTCCCACTTTCTCAAAGTATGACCGAAGTGTCTGATTCTTAAATTCAGTTCCGTTGTCAGTTCTGGCTATTCGTACCGTGTTGCGTAACTGAACTTGAATTTTAGTGAGAAAGGTGATGATCATTGAAGGAGCCTGATCTTTACTTCGTAGAAAATAAACCCAAGTCCATCTGGAGTAATCATCCCCAATTACAAGAATGTAGCATTTACCGTTGATACTTTGAACACGCATTGGTTCACACAAATCCATATGAAGCAATTGTAAAACATGATTCGTACTGTGCTCAGGTTTTGAAGGAAAATGAGCCCGAGTACTTTTTCCTTGTTCACAGGCTGAACATAAGTGATCTTTGGTAAAACGGAATCTTGGAAATCCATCAACAAGTTTGTAACGAGCAAGGTCAGTCATAGTTTTGAAATTCAAGTGCGAAAGACGTTTGTGCCATAACCAAGATTTAGTCGATTCTGCTTTGGAGAGAAGACATATCGGAGATGTTGCAATCATATCTGACATTGATATTGTATAAAGATTAGAACCACGTGAGCCAGACATTAGATCGTTTCCTTGTAAGTCACGAACAAAGCAAGTTTTCTCACGAAATGCAACTTCTAGATCCCCATCACAAAATTGACCAACAGAGAAAAGGTTGTGTCCAAGGCCTTCCACATAATACACACGACTAATTTCAATGTTCCCACTGACATAGTCACCATATCCCATGATTAAAGCGTAATGATCATTCCCGAATCTGACAGTACCAATGAACTTTGAGACAAAGTTTTGTAACAGTTTGAGATTGCCTGTCATATGTCGGGTGCATCCGCTATCAACAATCCAGAGAACAATCTGTACCACCTGCATCACAAGAAGACGACACGGATGGAACAGAAGTAAGGGTGGAACCTAAAGAAAGTGCGGGTTCCTGTTGGTTAGAAGCACAGGTATTCAACAATTTAGGAATCCATTTAAAGTCTGGTCTATATTGTAACCAACGTTGCCAATTCCAACTAGTTCTTGCTTTCTTAATTGTGAATTCACTAGTGGTTGGCTTATTCCTAGATTTGTTCTCTGCACTTATGGGGGTAACTTTAGCTTCATTAGAAACCGTAGAAGGCGGCTTTCCTAAGATAGACTTAGAGGCAGTAGTGGGCCTAGAAGGAATGTGTGTCCTACGTTTCTTATGATGATTAAGAAGAGAATTAGCTATACATTTTGTATGATCACCAGATGATACACTTTTACGACAAAACACACAAGATGCATTAATATTCAAAACATTCAAAGGTTCATCATTCGTTACATTTAGATTATGATTACAATTTGCCAGATTAGAATCTAAATCTGATGCAACATGAGTTTTATTCAAATTCCTAAGTTGATCTTCTACTTCTTGAGCTTCTAGTGATCCTCTTTTACGTTGCCAGAGCCTATTCTTCCTTTTACTTTTTCGCTTGGGTCTGCTAACGCTATTAGTGGAGACTAGTCCTGTAGAAGTGGAGTTATCAACATTAGTGTTTTGAACAACATTTCCTTTAGCAGTTTTGTCTAATTGATACAATCCTGGTGTTATCACCGTGGTGTCAACAATCTTTCCTTTTTGAAGTAGCTTCACTTTCTCTTTCAAATCAATGATGATGTGATTTTTATCCTGAATTTCAGACTTAAGTAAACCATTGCAATATTTGATGTCATCACGGTTTTGTTGCCATTCGGCGTTTTCAATTTTTAAATCCGCAATTTCTTTCTCGTATTTGAGACACAGACTTTTGAAAGATTCAGTGTTTTTGCAAAGCTGACAAGAGTTTGAAATATTTTGACTTTGAAGTTTCAATTCCGTTTCAATACTTTGAGCTTGAAACCATTCAAGCCTTTGTTTGAGTTGACAAATTTCTTTTGAAAACTGTTTTGTCACATCATCATTCTTTTTTCTCAAATTGTCATTCTCATGTTTAAGTGTCTCTAATTCCACGTTCAACAAGTTATTATCAACACAAAGATCATCCACAAGCATAGAAGTACCAGATTTATAGATATCATTCATGATAATAGACAAAATATCAGCATTGAGAACTTGTTCCAAGAGTCGATCAGCATCATTTTTTAAAACTCTATTTCTTTGCTTTTGAACCAAAATGTCATTTTCAGTTGCGTTGAAAACGTTTATCATATTTTTGACCTCGTTTTGAAGTTCCTGATCCCAACGTGTAGCACAGAGGCGGAGGTGTTTGACAATTGGCAACATTTGTTTTTGAAAAATATCTCTCTTTTCTCGCTCGTAAGCGGATTGAAAAGTTTCAACTTTTATTACAGAATTTCTTTCAATTGTTTCCTCCAAAATTTCGATGTCTTCCATAAAAGTTTTGAAATAATTTAAGACATGACAACTTTTCGGTAAAGGTGAAAGTTCACCGGATGATGGTAAAGGACCATTTATTTGTGCTACAGTTTGGACAGGGGCCGCATTAGAAGATGAAACATATGACTCTTCGACAAACCATGATTTCTCAGGTAAGTCCTTTTGAGTAACAAAAGATTTAGAAATGTGAGGAGCTTTTGAATAATCATATGGTGTCCAATATCGAACATAACTCATTTTAGATCGACTCTCGTCTTCAAGTTCTTCTTCTTCCTCAGTATCAAAAACAACAGCACGCATAATCGTATTATCAAGCATGTGGTCCATACTGTAAATCTTAGGATTTTCTTTGAATGCTGTGTGAAGAAACATTGATTTGAAATCGCAAAGTGCAAATCCTTTATCGGGTCTCGGTTTTAAAGTAAATTTCTGAATTGTTGTTACAGAGTTCCCGTGTTTGTAAACAATATTACGAAATTCTTTGAGTTGTTTTTCAAGATCAACAATGTCACCGAGTAAGTCATTTATATACTTCCTTTTTCGTATCTTATGTTCACAAAAATCCTTTTTGCAACTTGACAATTCTGTTTCTGTTTTTGAAAGTACTGTTTGAAGACGTTCAACTTGCATTTTCAATTCACACTTTTCATTTTCAAGTTTTGAAATCAACTTTCCGTTTGACTCAATTAAATCTTGCATTTTGCGTTGAAGATCTTGTTCTTTGTTGTGAGAATCTTGAAAAGCTTTTTCAAAACTTTTTGCATGTTTAATCTTGTCTTCCTGATTTGAAAGCTGAATTTTATAACACTCAATATCTCTTGCAAGTGATGCATTAGTTTCTTTTAAAACTTTGTTTTTCTCGTTGCATTTAATGATTTACAATTGTTGAGCATCCAGTTGTTTAGATAACAATATGAGGTCAGGGTCTGGATCAAATGATGGTTCATGTTGTTCTAAATGATCATGTTTATCTTTCTCAATAGGATCATCAAATAACAACTGTGTCATCATTGAATATGACAACTGTGCTTATTTGTTCATCTGTTTGAGAGGATGAAGATGATTTAGATGGAACAACTTGCGCCATATCTGATTCAGAAGCAGAAGGTGAGGCTATTTCATGTATTAGGCATGCTTTATGGTCATGTACCTGAGACAAGCCGTCAGTGTCATACACTGGACCTGAATCATTAAACTGAAATTCCTGCATGTTGGCCATAAGCATCACAGCTGCATTGGCTTCCAGATCTTCTATGTCATCATCATTGTTCACATTTGCCATGAAGTTGTTATCTTGTTTAGGGAAATGTCCATCTTTTTCATCTTGAAGAGCCATGAGTAATGCCTGCTTGTGAAACTTACTGCCCCGAGTTCTCGGTTTGGGACATGCTGTCGCTATATGACCTTGTTCATTACAATTGTAGCACCATACTGCATTCCCTGAGTTGGAGTTCCTTGTTGCAACTGGTTCAGACCTTTGCTGAGAAGATCCTGAGTTGTTCCTGAACCCCGCATTGTTACTAAACCTCTGACCATTCCCAAAGTTTCCTGAAGAACTTCCTGAACCAGATCGACCATAGCTACGATTCTGAATTTCCACTCTTCCATCATCGACAACAGCTTGATTCCTTGTGTTAGAAGATGAACGTTGACGGTTGTTTGTTTTGTTGGAGAATTTGCTAAAAGCACGAGCAATAAGAGCAAGTCCCTGATTCAACGTGTTAAAGTCATCATCGTCATCGTCATTGGAATTTGAGTAATACACTGCATCATTGTTGTTTAAGGGAACAAGTTGAGTAGAAGCATTATGTGGAGATGAATCATAAGGGACCATTTGGTTCGAGGTAGAAGACTATGGATAACTGAAGTAGTTCTGCTCTTGAACATATGCATGATTTGACATTGGTGGTGGAGCATAGGGAGATTGAGCTACGAGAGCCAAAGAATTTGGTGTTGGTGTTGGTGTGTATCCTCCTCGTAGAGCTCGATCTTTTTCAACTTCAGGTTCATGGTGTTTCAGAAAATCATACAACAAACCATATGGAGCATCATGAAGATTTTTGGTTTGACGAACAAATGTCACATATTTATGCCAATCTGGACCAAGACTACCGACGAATTTGGAGTTCACTGCTATCCTCGGTACTGTGATTTTGTGACGTTCCAGATCATTGACCACATTTGGGAAACGATGATAGTAGGATTCAAGTGACTCTCCTGGTTCAATTGTGATGTCTGTGTATTCCATGTAGAGTTTGGATTCCATATCATCTTTGTTCAATTGAGTGCCTTCCATAAGGAGATGAACATGTTCCCACATAGCTTTGGCTGTTTTCTGAGCATCGACACTTCGATAAATTGGATTAGGTATTCCTTGAAGTATATAAGCCATTGCGTACTCATCAGCTTCACGATGTAATTTCTGTTCTTCTGTGAGTGCAGATTCTGGAAGAGGTCTATCACCAGGGGGACGTGGAGGATCAGCATTTGGATCACCAACGTCAAATCTTGTTGGCCACTCAAATGGTCCTTCAAGTATCACTTGCTTCAAGAATTTCCCATGAGGTTTCTTTAGTTCAAGAAATCGTAAGAATCGACTTGACCATTGAACATAGTTCCCAGGTGTTAGCATTGGAGGTGTTTCAAGTGATCCTGCCTCATGTCGGGATTGTTGAGTTGTAATAACTTCACACATTCTGTCAAACCAGTGAGGTTGTTTGGAGGAAAATTGAGTGTTTTGTTGTGGCACTTGATATGGTTGTTGTTGAGGAATGATTTGATGTTGCTGCATCATGAGATATTGTTGTTGTGGATTAAACGGTTGTTGTTGAAAGTGTGACTGTGAAGGTTGTTGATATGATTGTTGCTGATGGTATTGTTGTTGCTGATACTGTTGATGTTGTTGCTGAGGATTATAGAAGTAGTAATGAGGTGGTTGAGACATCTTTGAACACTTGTGTAGAAATGGATCTTTGTAGAAGATTGAAATGCACGTTCCTTTGATCAAGTCCAAAATCCTTGGAGTAAGTTGAATTCTTACGCGTAACTATAATCTTACGCGTAAACTTTTAGGTTAAGCGTAAAGAGTAGTTTAGGCGTAAACAAAAGAGTTTATGCGTAAGTTTTCTCTTTACGCGTAAGCTTTGGCTTACGCGTAAGTTTAGACTTATGCGTAAGGTTAAACAACCAAACAAATCTTCCAAACTTATCCAAGCTTGAAAGATATCCGAAGTCGAAGTATTCCACTAACTTATCCAAGCTAGGGAAGTACTGAGTCACCGTAACACAAGGAGAAGATCTTTGTTGAAAGTTAAGCGTAGATACTGAACCTTACGCGTAAGATTGACTTATGCGTAAAGTTTATGCGTAGAGGCAACTTCTGCGTAGGATCTGTCTTCTGCGTAGGACTCACAACTTACTCGTAGAATATTGAGCGTAGGAATCACAACTTACGCGTAGAAATAGACTTACTCGTAGGTTTTAGGCGTAGAAGACCAAAGTTACTCGTAAGAACAGGGTTTTGACCTTAGTTACTCGTAAGAAAAGGGTTTTGACCTTAGTTACTCGTAAGAAAAGGGTTTTAGGCCAAAAGTTACTCGTAGAAAGGACAAAAAGTACTGTTCACAGCTTTTGAGTCGTACTATTCACTTTAGTTACGCGTAAACTGGTCAGAAACTTGAAAAATCTCAAATTTTTGAAGAAAAATGCTTAGAAATAAGGTACTTTTGATCAAATAACTTCACCAATACTTAGAAAACACTAACTATTGAAGATTTTTCTACCAAAAACTAGTTTTCCAATATCAAAAAAGCTATAAAACCTTAAAAAAAACCTTAAAAATCACAACTTTATGCAAAAACTAAGCTTCAAATCACTATATCAACCTTGAAACTTGTCCAAGCTTCAAGATTTGAGTGAAAGAAACAAAGAAAAATGCAAAAAGATGAAGAATAAGCACCAAGTACCCACGTTAAAACCAAGAAACACACTTCAATCTCTATTAGGCGAATGATACCACTTGTTAGGTCACCATTTATGTAAACACAAGTATGATGTTGAAAGAAATAAGATGAGAATGAGAGATCGTTGATTATGAGACAATATGAAAAGTGAAAGAACAAGAGTTTCCTTAAGATGATCAAATAACCAACAATTAAAAGAGTTACATAAGCTTAGTATTTATAGGAGGAGGAGTAGGGCAACACTCCCTTCCTTCCTCCTTTCATTTGGACGTGGGCTTTAAGGCCCATGGGTCTTACATTCATAAGCCTTGTAACATAAACTAAGTAGAATAAATAACTAAGCAACCTATTACAAAAGGTAATGACCGAGACTTGACTAAAATACGAAAGTATGATCCCAACACTGCATTGTAACCCTTGTATTGGTAATGTATTCCCGTTTACTTGTGTTCTGATTTGACTTCAAAATGTTACATTTAGCCCTTTTCGGGTTGGGGTGTTACAGTTTGTTACTTTATTCGAGTTCTATAGTCACCTATAGGATTCGAACTTGGTGTTATCATTTAGTACTCCAGTTGATTAGTTAATTCAGATGAAGAAGAAGACGGTTGATATCAAGACCCTCAAATGTGATCATGACTTTAAAGTTTAGAATCTATAAGAGGGGATGGTCAGTTTGAGGGGGAGCTGATTCAGAAATTTCACAAGTCTTTGAATAAGCTCAGTCTTGAGTATTTTTTTTCTGATTATTAATAAAAAAAAATTTAGCTCAAGATCACGATGGCCCCTAATTGAGGGGGAGCAAACTTAATTAGTCATCACCTCATTGTTTATATTCAAGGATACTACACATCAAGCTCAGAGTGAAAGACCAAAGCCGAAGTTTATTTGGAAGAGAGAGCTTCAAGGTTATCTTCATCTTAATTTGAAGATATGAATGTCCAGTAATATAGATTACCTGTATTTATGGGGAGATTGTTGGAACACAGAAATATAGATAGTTTACTAGATTATATATCCTACCCCACGACACTTGTATAGTCATGGGGGGAATAAGAATATTGTGAGGTATCACAACTTATGCTAGAAAAAGGTTGAGAGGTATCTCAACATGTCTTGTACTAGTATAAATACCTCTACTAGTTTTGTTTGTGGAGTGTGTGTTCATTAATAAACTTTATCTTTCATCACCACTATCTCTTCCTTCTCTCTAATCTCTCTCTCTCTAAACCAACACCATGGGTGTGTCTGGCTGCTACTCCGGCCGACCAGCCACACCATGATAACATCAACCTAAACTAAATATTATCGATCCAACATATATAGTAGAGATTAACTTGCCTGAAGCTTCTTCAGTACATGGAAAATGTTGGTCCTTTCATGGATTTTTAAGGAATTGGGCAATTCTTGACAATTTCAAATTTCCGAGCAATTCATCATGCTCATCGCCCAGAGGCCCCAGACGTGATCTTCTGATGGAAACCAAGAACAAAAAAAAACCAATATCGGAATAGATTCATCGATCTTTACTATTTAATGATGCTTACTATATTGACCTAGTCGGTCACGCCGGCGGATTAGCACTTTGGTGGAACTCGGCCTTTAATCTTACCATAACTAGTGGTTGTAAAAATCTAATTTTTGTGGAAGAACTATTCTTTAATGGGGTCATGGGCTATAGTTCTTCGTGTGGTGTTATGTATTTTGTTTATGCACCATATACCTCTACATCAATGTAACATGCATGCTTGGAATGCTATCATACAATAATTTTGTTCTGATGATCCACGTGTTATCACTGGTGGCTTTAAGTTGATTGGTTCTTTCAATTATAAGGTGGGTGATTCTTTAAATTATCGATGACAAATTAAAGAAATTTCAAAAAAATTTAGCCTTATGCAGGCATCTATGTGATTCCATATACAGTTTTAAAATACACATGGACGAATAAGGGGACTGGAGAGTCCAATATGCGTGTTGGTCATGATCTTGGTAACATAAAACTTTTTGGGATATTTCGTTTTTATATTTTCCTTCATAAACCTCTTACTAAGTATGATCACGGCCCCCTCATTTACTCCTCAAAATTTTCAAGAAAGAACGCCGTAATATTCGCTTCGAGTCAATATGGACTTCTCATGAAGAATGTGAAAACATCATTCATGAAGCATGGAAATATTTATTAGTTGATAACCAGTTGGTCCACTTGAGTCAAAATCTATCATATTTTTTAGGCAAATTCACACATTAGAGAAAAAGTAGTTTTGGTAATTTCAAAAGGTTGATTAATGTAACTCATAAACTTAAGAGAATCCAAGGCCTCGCACACACATTTTAAGATATTCTCAAAAACCAACAATTGTTACAAGATCTTATGACTACATGGCTTCGTGCTGGATGTTTTGGCATCAGCGATCTCGGGTAAACTAGTTAAACTATGGGGATCAAAATTTTAAGTTCTTTCTTATATCTACTATTCATCCTCATCAAAAGAATAGGATTTCAGGATTGAAGAATGCTTAAGGAATATGGGTTTGTGACCCGTTCGATATTTAGTATGTTGTTCATGATTAGTTTGGGTCAATTTTTACAACTAGCTGTAATAACTTCCCTCACTCACTCTTACAACTCTCTTACACATTCACATACACACTAAAGCCTCTCACATCATACAATCATCTTTCTTACAACTAGTTTTTGAAGTTGAAATTTGGATTTCAAATTTGGGAGGCAGGGTACTAACCAACCCTTAGGGAGCACACAAAGTTACCCAACACAAAATATCAAAGGGTTCTTCTCTTTCTCTTTGAAATTGGACTAAACGTCTAACTATCTAGTTTTATTTAACAAACTTTTAAATACCAAAACCTTGTCTAAATGAGTTGGTTGATCTTATCCTACTTTGAGTGTTGCAATGTTACTGAAAATGTCAAAGGTGAAGTGCAATTGGGGGTTTAACAAGAGATGAGTACAAATAAACAAAACCAAGAAAAATCCCCTAGGATTACCTGACACGTTGGGTGACCCGCCAGCGCCTGCCCACCGCGCCAGGCTCAACAGGAATATCTTATGTTTATCTGTAAATACTCACCTCTTGTCTTTTACATCTCACTTCTTGCCAATCATTCTTTCTCTTCAATTTCTTTTCTCTCTACCCTCTAAGTCTACCATTTCATTATGTTCTAACTTTTCATCTTATCATCAATTTAAAGAACACTTCTTCTGCAAAAGAGATTTACAAGAACCTAATCCGTTCTTGTGAATTGTGTCGCGTGTCCTCTTCTATATACCCTTTCTACTAGAATCGAGTCTCTAGGATATGTTAGGTTGTTTCAAAACAAACGAACACTTATAAATCATTTGAAGTCTTATTTGGGTTGTGGATAAGCAAGAGTGTAATAAGTCTTTTATCTTGGTGATCATGCCTAGACCGGGGAAGGTCTATTCGGGGTTTGATACTTTCGATAGGGAAGTCTTTGTAGTCTTAGTGGAAAGTCGAATCACAAGATTCTTGTGGTTGGTTTTCGAGCGTGGAATACCGTTGAAGTAGCTCTTCTTAGTGAGCTCCGCTCTTAGTGCATATCCGTGGAGTGAAGTTGTAACGGTTTGTAGTCCATCGTAAAGATTATACTTAGTAATAGTGTCGGTGTCGTGGATTCGAAACTGGACGTACGGATGGTATAAATCCCCATCGCGAACCAATATATATTGTGGTGTGTTACTCTATTTACTCTATACACTTAATTTGTATATAACCACTTGTTCGCTCTTTGAAATTAGAAGTTATTATACTTCAAGTTAGTCGAAAAAACGGTATTCACCCCTTTATACCGTTCTACAAGCTCTTTTTGTTTCTTCTTCTACTATACACCATTTAGTTGAGGTGTATCGTTGGAAAAATAATAGGTATTTTATAGTAGTCCATGATACCTTAAATTCTCATGTTCCAGCTTGCGAACTTACCCCACTTTCAAGGTGTAATGTGTATGGTGCTAAAATATATTTGTATATAAGTTTCTTTGTGAAAAAGAAAAAAAAAATGGTGAACATTCAAATCTATGATGAGAATGTGTCGAGCTTTAGACACATGAGCGCCTAATCTTCATGGGCACATTGAGGGAGTCAGGATAGTTGATACAAGTATTAAAAAATGACATTTGTCGGTCTATTTATTAATTTATCCTCATTATGGATGTTTAGGCGATGTAAGTACCTCAGTCAAAATTGGGGTTATTTGACTTAATTCCGGTATAGATGAGGGTTGATATGCTTGAAGTGTGGATGTTCAACTCTTTATTTCCATTCTTTATTGAAAATATGACCTCTTTATTTTTGCCATGTATGTTGGTTCGGTTGTTTCTTTTCATCCGTCAACCTGGGTATAATTTGTGGTCTCGTCTGCCATTACAAACGCAAAATATGTAGACATTCTTCTTGGTCCAATATACAACATCTTTATTTTGCCATGTATGTTGCTTCGGTTGTTTTGTTTCTCTTGGACTTAATCTTCGTTTGTTTCTTTTCATCTGTCAACCTGGGTTTAATTTGTGGTCTCGTCTGCCGTTACAAGCTCAGAATATGTAAACACTCTTCTTGGTCCAATACACACACAACTATTTTAAATAATAATAATAACACCACCACCATGGACGGACCTTGGTGGAGACCGCCCTCCCAAAAATTTGAGGATTTACTTATATTTTCTTAAAGAAATACGACTTTAGCTCTCCCAAATTAAGTGATATAGCACTCGGCCCTCCCTATAAATTAATCCAAGTTCCGTCTATGAACACCACCAACAACGACAACAACAATAATTTATATCATATCGTTAATCTCTAATATTCATATTTAATATTTGTATCATTTTAACTTTTTATTTTAGTTCAGTTACAGTCTTAATCTCAAAATAAATGTCTATTATATATTGCATAAAGTTTTTGAATTTTACCCTAATTATATTTTTCATGAATCAAATATCATCTCCACTCATTAGACTCACTTTTGATTGGTTAAAATACAAATGAACATTTATTTTGAGACATCTCAAAATAGGAAGGTGAACATTTAATTTTGAACGGATGAAGTATTATTTATAACTAATAACATTGTCACTATCAGTATTGTTTGTATAAATGTCGTTTTTCAGTGCAATATTATTTGAAACCCTACTAACTTTACACTGAATATATGAAATATTAAGTTCGCATCCATTTTCTCAGAGGCTAGGTTCTGTGTCAAAAGTTGTATGTTACGAAATAATTAGACTATTTGCAAAAGATAAATTACTTTTAGCTTCAGCATAAGATTTATTGCAACTTTTCAAAAGTTGCTACATAAGCTAAAATGAATAAAAGTTATGGTATTACTTTTTAGTTCCCTTTAGCAAATTCTTGACAAAAGTTCTAAATTGTGTGAAAAAAGGGCAGTAAATAGAGCAAACCGTTTATCACGCCCACTCTAATTAGTCACACTATTTACCATGTCATAAAATAAAAATATTAAGGTAAATGAAATATATTCTAATTATAGAACAATTGAAGATAAGAAGACTAAGCAATGACTGAGGCGTGAGCCGAGAGTGCAGGAAAATGAGAGTGTTAATAGTGAAAAGAAAATAAGAAAAGCGTGAGCATGAAGTATTTATATAGTCTAAAACTGGAATTAAACCCTTTTTAATAATACTGATAAAATCAATTAGTTAGTCACATGATAAATCAGTGAGTTTTTTTTTTTTTTTTTTTTTTTTTTTTTATTTATTTATTTATTTTTTTAATGATCAGGTCATTAAACTAGTAAAACATTGTGATGCATTTGAGATCAAGATAAAGAATCACAAATTGTTTGATTTTCTATCTTTAAAGCAAAAAAAGAAACACTTGTCTCGAAGTTTAATTTCAAATAATATATTTTAGAAAACCAAATTTAGCTAGTAGGAAAGCTAAATGTTAATGAGATATGCAAATAAATATATGAGACATGTATTTTTGATTTTTTGATTTTGAAAATTAAAAAATCTTTATTGTATTGTGATAAAATTAAATTAACTAGATTTTACACTAAAACCCAATGTATGAACGAGGTTATAACTTGCACAAACATAAATATTTACAAACATTGGTCTATGTCAAAATCTTCTGCATGCACATAACCACAAAAGTGATTTTCTAAGGTATTAAAATTGTAGCAAATTGTTATCTTTGATGAGAATTAAATATCTCGTCCATTAAGCAATCATAGTCCGGGGGATGATGAATTTAAACACAACGAATTAGACATAGAAAAGTTGAAAACATAAGTTAACAAAATACAAAATAAAATAATATAACAGTCACGAGTCACCTATGTCCACTCTCTTTTTCACGGAATCATATCACACTTCTATAGTTCTATGAATTAATGTAAGGTGACTTATTCCACGAAGGCCACAACGTTGAAATGAAGGTCACTCGAAAAGTTGGTTCCGATATGAATTAACATATGTATATCATACTAAAAAACTATTATGCATCGTAGGGGCGGAGGGAGGGGGTGGCTAGCGGATGCTAGGCCCCCTCCAATAAGTATTAAAATACTATTGTTTTTCTCATAATTTAGCGTTTAATATACCACGAGCATCTCTCAACTAGCGACTTTTCTATCATGAAAGAAAAAGAAAATAATCGACATGAAATATCTCCTATCTAAATGGCCATTGAAGCGAAAATATGAAATGAGACATTTTTGACAATATTTTTTTGTTGTTAATTAAAAAAATTTAAGTGACTTGTCATAAACTAGTTATATCTTAAATTGGGATATCCAAAATTTGCGATGATTGTTTTATTTTAGACATAATATTTTATCTAAGTTTTTTGTAATTTGGATATCCGAAATTTCAGATTACAGTTTAATGTATCTGAATATCCAAATATCTATAATTTTTGGAAAACTTTTATATAACTCCCAAAACTGTCTTTTCATAAAACCCAACTTTTTAGGAAATTATGATCAAGTTTTCGGATATCCGAATACGTATATTTTTTGAACACCCAAAACCTAAATCAAGAAACTTTGGAAAGTTTCCGCTTTGTTGCTCTCCCATAGTTATATACTTAGAACTTCAAAAGCATCAAAATAGATTAAAAAAAATAATAAATAAATAAAAACGAAACAAAAACCTTATTTTGAGTTTATTATACTTTTTATGCACTAAATATGTTAGAAAAAATTAGTTTTAGTAATGTATTCGTAAGTTTTTATGATGATTTATTTGTATAAACTAAAGTTGGAAACCATTTTTAAACTTTTATTTTTTGGGGTTATATAACGAACGTCACCCTCCCCCTTAAGTACAAATCCTAGCTCCGCCCCTGATGCATCTACTTCATTAAAAACTGTAAGAAAATTCTTAACTTCCAATAAAATAAAAATCTCTTTTCAAATAAATATTTTTCCATAAAGCATAAATTTGCAATAACACTGGCATCTTAAGCATTAAAACTTAGCCAAATATTCATAAACATAATACCAAATATAGAAAACTAAAAATGACACGGTTCTAAACTGGAAGACTAGCCGATGAGGACGATTCAGCTTGATGACTTTCACCAACCGAATCATTTTTCGCATTTACCATCTTACACTTCCACAGCTCCGATTGTCCAGTCGAATGCGACCTAGGAAACTTTGGAGTAGCTCGCTCCTCTTCTAAATGACTTAGGTCATGGTCATTAGTTGGTGATCTTGTTACATTTATAGTGTTCTTGATGTGAGACTGAGTCAGCTCGTGATTGAGTGCTGGCTCAGTGTCAGAGTCGAGATTAGGCTTAGTGATATCTGAGCGGCACACTGGACACGTAGTTTGTGAAGCTAGCCATGCATCAATACAATCGGGATGAAACACATGATGGCATTTAGGTAAAAACCGAAACCGCTCATCGTCCGCAAATTCTGATATGCAGACAACACATTCCAAGGCAACTTCTCATATCTTTAGATTTTTCACCTCAGAGTACGTAAAAACTGGAAATGAACCAATAACTGATCTAGCAAGCCCACGCTGAAATCCAATTAATCTCAGCATGTGATTGTGATGATTCGGAATCAAATTTCGATTCTGATTCGTAGAATCTTGTAAACACCTCTGAATGTAGAAGGAAATAAACGCGATTAATACCGTTCCAAACATTATAAACGCGAGCATGATTTTAACAGGGGGACTTAAGTTTCCTCCCATATCATAAGGATACGCTGAGGTAGCACTAGCAGGGGGCAAAGACCCAGTGGTGGTGATGTTTGACAACATCACCACCACAAAGAATAGTACTGCTGGATAACATTTATCCATAGATAGATTGTAAATTTTTTCCATTTATGCCTTAGCAATTGTGAAATGATATAAAGTTGGTTAGAACCAAAAGTAGGCACATTGTTGATTTAAATTGGCAATTGTTATAAACACTTACTTAGATATTTCATGGTTTCTGTATATGAATTTGTTGTTTTAAATAGAATGGAATAATTCAAAATATCGATGAGAACATATACGTCAAATTTGTAAAACATATAATTGCCAAACCCACGTTTTTAGTTTTTGGTTTTCTCCCTACCATTTTTATAAAAAGTTGAAAAACCTTTGGAAGATCTATTTCCAAGGCGGAGGGAGGGGGTGGCTAGCGGGTGCTAGACCTCCTCCAATAAGCTCAATGATTATATTAAGATATCATTGGCCACTGAAGCGAAAATATCTTTTATCTAAGTTGCCACTCAAGTATCTTCTATCTAAGTGGCCACTAAAGCGAAAATATGAAATGAGATGTTTTTGACAATATTTTTTTGTTGTTAATTTAAAAAATTGAAAGGACTTGTCAACAACTAGTTATATCACAAATTTGGATATCCAAAATTTGGGATGATGGTTTTATGTTAGACTTAATATTTTATCTAAGTTTTTTGTAATTCGGATATTTGAAATTTTAGATTACATTTTTATGTATATGAATATCCAGATATTTATAATTTTTGGAAAACTTTTTTATGACTTCCAAAAATGTCCTTTTATAAAACCCAACTTTTTAGTAAACTATGATCTAGTTTTCGGATATCCGAATACGTATATTTTTTGGACACCCAAAACCTAAATCAAGAAGTCGTAGAAAGTTTCGGCTTTGTTGCTCTCCCCTAGTTATATACTCAGAAGCATCAAAATAAAAAAAAAAAAAAAAAAAAAAAAAAAAAAAAAAAAAAATGACCTTATTTTGAGTTTACTATACTTTTTATGCACTAAATATGTTTAAAAAAATTAGGTTTAGTAATGCATTCGTAAGTTTTTGTGTGGTTTATTTGTATAAACTAAAGTCGAAAACCATTCTATTTAAACTTTTATTTTTTCGGGTTATATAATGAACTTCGGCCCCCTTAATTACAAATCGTGGCTCCACCCCTGTTCATTTCGACCTTAAATTTTTTGAACATCACTATAATCGTCTTGTTAACCACCAATTTTTGACTCCTTTAGCTTTTCACAGGAGATAGTTTATTGGTACTCGTTATTGCCATGTGTCATGTCCGAATCCAATTCATGTTGTATAAACTTTGTGATTTTGATGTTTATCCTACATCATTATTGTTAATGAGAACATGTGAGATACCATAGGTTAAGTAGTTTTTGGTCCGATCAATTTTCACCGACAAGATTGATATAATGTTATTTTTAAAATGTGATGATTGAGTATGTGTTGGTGCAACAAGGTTTATGCTAGGATGCTACACAAACGAGAAATATGAATTTGATACACAATGTACATTTGAAAGATAATGTAAACGAGGGACTTTGAGTACAATAAGCTTCACAGTCAGATCTCAGATAAAATCTAATGCTTTGAAAGAGAAAGTAACATAAAGTATATGAGATAAACTCACAAACATTTATGCATCACAATCGTCTACACGTCACTTCTTTCTAAAAATGGATTTTTACTCGATAATGAAGGTAACATGTGTGATGACATTCAGTTTGTTTATCACGTATCTAATGTAGATGAGATAATGAAAGGTTAGGAACAAGCTTAGATTGTTGTTATTCACTAATCAACATCCTTAATTTGAGTAGCCATTTGTTCATATTATTTTGACGCCTAAGAGTAAATTAACTGATATTTGAAGATGCCTTGAGCCATTGATGGATACTAATTAAAGAGTGATAATGAGTGAATGTTTCTCGAATAAGTAAATTTTATTTTAGTACGAGGCTTTATCCAACCTGTGCGATGCACGGTCTGTTGGTTGATTAATTATGTGTTTTTTCGTAATGTTGGTGCAGACGCTTGTATAAGCATATGACGGTATTTAAATGCCTATGACAGATTTTGAGTTGTTAGAGAATTTGATGAATTTTTCAGGATCTTTTAAATTGCATGATTGTATGCGTTTATGGTTTGTGCAACAGGCATGTGAAGATGATGCATTTTCAATGTTGCTTTTTGCTTGTTGTCAACATTGCTTTGAGAAAGACTCAAGTGAATCAAGCAAAAGCCGGTGTTTGTACGTAATATTGGTGCAGACGGCTGAATGAGCATGTGATAGAATTTAGATGCCTTTTAGAGAAGTTTATTGGTTTTTTTTTAATGTTATTGTCCTTTTATTTTAGTCTATGTAACAACCCGTGCGTTGCACGGTCTTTGGTTGAATATCTACGTGTTTTGTACGTAATGTTGTTGCAGACGGTTGAATGAGCATATGGCGGAATTTAGATGCCTTTTAGAGAAGTTTATAGGTGTTTTTTTTTATTTATTTTTTTATTTATTTTTTTTTGTCCTTTTATTTTAGTCTATGTAATTAGTTATGTCACACCCCCAAAATACATGAATGGCAGCGGAATGGAATACCTGGGGGTGACTGTCATAGCACCACAGTTACAGTTACATTGAACGACCTAAAGTGTCGTTTGGAAAAAAAAATACATCGTTTGATCATTAAAATATTCAGAGTTTACAAAACATAGGTCCCAAAAAGGTGTTGCAAGTTTAAGAAAAACAAGTTCAATCCAGATCAAACGTTTCATAAGTGCAGGAAATATATATATGTGAGACGCGTCGACTCCGCTACTCCATGAAGGTCCAAATGCTTGCAAGCAGGAGCTACCTTAATAACCTGAAAATATATTGCTAAAACGTCAACACGAATGTTGGTGAATTCCATAGGTTTGTAAGTTAAATCGTATGTACATTAGCCACAAGTATAAAGTAAACCGACAAAATGTCAAAAATGCTACATTGTCTCTCAAGCTAATGACCCCGAAGCTAGACATAATATTGTATTGGCCCCAAAGGAGTGTTTACTAGACACTCAAATAGATTAGACATGAAATGCATTCGTACCCGTTGGAGCAACCCAAACACGAATGGAGGCGTCACCCTCGATAGATCTATCCACTCACTCTCGCTTGGCAATATAATTAACGGTCCATGATAATTAAGGGGACTTAACTTGGTAGTAAGGCAACTTAAGCAATGTATGGAATTGAATACTTGGGCATGTACAAAAGTAATTGATGCAATGTATTCTCCCCCGTGGGATTTGAAATCAAATAAGTAATTGAAAACGGGGCTATGAAAACTCACCTGAAGTGATAGTAAAATGTGATGAAATAATCGGGACAACAAGGCGCGAACACTAGCCGCAACCTAATATGAGTAATAACGATCTACTTTAGATCATGCCGTGATGTAATGAATGCACATGCACATGATACCTATACCACTCGTAACTTGAAAATACTTGTTATCGTCAAAGTAGGTAATTTCCATACCTAGGAAAAATAAGCCCAATTAGAAGTAAAGAAACTTGTTGTGATATATCGTATATAAAATGTTAGTGTTATATTCCTCGTTTTGAAAACCTTAAAATAACGTCTAGTAGTCGCATAAATCAACCTTGGGTCGTACGTACTTCGTTAGTTAAGAATAAAATCCTTGAATAAGAAATCTAGAAAATATATCGTTTAGTACGTAGTTATATTATTTCTAGTAGTGACTAAATATATATATAGTTTTGACGATTTTAAAACGTGTATAACTTGGTCGTTTTAAGTTCATTTTCCTCGTTCTTTATATTCACGGATTCATCTTAGTATGTATTAATATATTTTCGATAGCTCGGCTCCTCTAGGTTACGTCTAACGCCTCTATTTGTCCGTTGAAAATCGTCAAACAGCATGTAGTTTTTCAGAAAAATAGTTTTGGTCAATTAACTTGCAAAAATCATAACTTCTTCGTTATAAGCTCGTTTTAATCCGTTCTTTCGCCCACGGCTTCGTTTTTGAACGTATTTTCTAAATCTTTGGTCAAAAATTACCCATCACCTACTGAGTTTCCCACGTTTTAAAAATATGGACAGTAGGTATATGTAATGTTTCAAAAATCATTTCTAGGGTTCTAATCTAGTTTCAAATTCAACCAAATCACTTTCAATCACCACAAATCTAGTCTAATCTTACCATACACCTTCTTAGGGTGTCATGGGTTCCTAAACATCATAAATCAAGTGGATCTAACAAGGATCTAACTATAATCTATTTCTAGGGCTCAAAAATTAGATATGTATAAAATGGAGTGGTATAAATAACATATGCATGTAGATCTTATATATATATATATATCATATGAACATTATAAACACTTGGTAAAATTATAAAAATGAGTTTCATACACTTACTTGAAAGATTAGTGAGCTTATGGAGATGAAAACTTATAAAACCTTGGGTTTTTATCACAAAACCCTAACTAGAAATACATATGAGACTTAATTAACACTTGATCTTGAAAAATTTATGATCCTTGCTTGTTTTTGTTGTTTAGGCCAAGCACCCCAAAGGAAAGAAAGAGAGAAAAAGTTGTTTGATAGATCTAGTGAAATGAGAGGAAATGTCTAAATATATGATATGTATTATTGGTGTAGACATAAGGTACAAGTATTAATGGGGGTTAGTATACATTTTCAAGGGTGTAAGAGATTTGGTGATGGGGGGGGGGGGGGGGGGGCAATTCATGGAGGGTAGGAAGAAAATGGGAGATTTGGTGTATTATTGTATAAGTTAAGTTAGATATTTTTGGTTACCGGGTACCGAGTTAACTAGAAATAAATTTTAACGGAGTTAACCGAGATATAATAAAGTCATAAAAATTGTAGAAATATGTTGGGTATAAATATTTAGTGTTTGGATAATTATTGTTTAATTTCTACGAAAACCGTCGTAATTATAGTAAACTTACGATACGAAATAAATAAATTTCCAAAATACCGGGTAAATTAATAATATAATTTATATATTATTAAAATGAATATAAAAATATATTGGGATCATAGTCGGGAGTGTCGGACATGTTAGTCACATTATTGATCGCGTGTTAACGTTTATTTAGAAATAAATATACGTAAAAGTCAATTATACCAAAAGTACTAATTTAAATATCCTACGAGTGGAATAGTATGCAAGTGCCATAATGATGATATACAGACTATTTCTAGTCCATATGAAGTGTCCCAATGATAATGCATGAATTCGCTCCTGAACCAATTTGGTTACGCGAATTTGAATACCCGTAAACTAAATTTACGATGAAATGAGTAAAGTACATGAATAGTGTTTTCTCTTCGGAAATGAATAGTGTCATGTGAATAGTAAATTTTCTGAACGCTTCTCGAAATCTCAAACTGACACAAAAAATGATGAATAGTAAAATGATGAATAGTGATCGGTGAATAGTAACTGATGAATAGTAACTTTCCGAGATGAATAATGAAATTTCGACATCTGAACAAGGACTTGAAATTACGAATTGTGACAGTCTTCCCCTCTAAAAGGAACTTCGTCCTGAAGTTCAGTTTTGGTTGGTCTCTGAAGTATATTCGGTAAAAAGAAGTGGATACTTGAGTTGCATTTGGTCTTCCCGTTCCCATGTATATTCGGGTCCTTTTGAAGAATTCCAGCGAACTTTCACGATAGGAATTCGACTTTGCTTCAACCATTCGTCCTCACGGTCCATGATTTCTACTGGTTCTCCCACCAGATTTAGGTTTGTCATTGGGTTCGATTCCTTCCAATGGAATCATGAGTCACTAATCTGAAAGTCGTTTCTCGGGATTTGAAATTGTGAAACATGTTTGTGTAATCTTGCTACTTTCCAAAAAGGCTTAAGTCTGAGGGTTACTGGCCTACTCTGTCTGAAATATTAAATGGTCCAGTGTACATCGAGTTTAACTTCCCGGATTTTTCTGAATGGTATCATGCCTTTCCTAGGCAGAACTTTTAACGTGACCCTACCACCAACTTGAAATTCTAAGGGTTTACAACTTATCGACTTGTAACTGATTCTTGATTTGCAGGAAATTCCTGGTTATTTCATGAGTACTTACAGGAATAGTGAGTTTGGCTTTTTCTGCGTTTGGTCCGTCAATAGATGATCAGTGCTTCTTGAGGTTTACAATGTAATATGGGTAATATATGTTGCTGAACTCTGCCAGAACTCAAATTTTATATGCCAGCTGGTCGATTCTAAAATGAATCTTAAGTGGTCCAAAATACTAGAGGTTCAATTTCTCGTGTTACCCAAAATTGTCTCATGCCTCTCCAAGGCAAAGCTTTCAACTTAGTTTGTTCTCCCACTTGAATCTAGATGGTTTGCTGTTCAGGGATACTCAATCCGCATGATGTGCGTCATGCACCAACCTAACTTCTACCAGTTTCACGTTGCTTGTAACTGGTTCTTGACTTGTGAAATTTCCTTTGTTGTTCCATAGTTTAGTTCTAGACCAATGAATTTAACTTTCCGATTTCGGTCTGTAAATGGGTAATTGGTACTTCGACCATAAAGTGCCTCAAATAGTGTAGTCTCTACGCTCGTGCGATAACTATCGTTGCAAACGAATCTGATTTATGATAAATGGTTAGTCCAACCATTTCTAGAGTCAATTGCTCACTCTCTGAGCATATCTTTCCTATGTTTGAATTGTCCTCTCGATCTGACCATTGGTCTGAGGATGATAGGCGGTGTTTACATCAAAAAGGGGTTCCGATGGAAATCTTAAAATGATTGCTAGAAGTTTGAGGTGATTCGATCACCTTTATCAGGAATAATGGAAACGGTTACAATGAATCTGGTGACTAATTCTACAATGTTATACTTTTCGAAAGGGCGTTATACGAAGAAGATAGAATATGGGTAACACTTTGATTCCTTGTGTTTTGGTCTAATGGGTGCTAAGACATGTGTCTTTCTTTGCCTATTGCGCTTGGTCTCCATTACTGACGTTTGTAATCGATCTATGGTGTTCCTCCTAATTTCCTTCATCACACCTTCTAATATTCCTTATTGTCAAATCGCAAAACCCTAAATGCATAAGCGATCTTGTAAAGTGATTGGTTTTCAAAATTTATCTCGTGATTGTGAGTTTTGGTAGAAATATTTTTCCGAATAAACTAATTTAGAAAATGGAGCAAATGGGTTACTAAGTAATCTCTTTCTTGATGATTCAAAATTCAGTAGTTGTAAAAATGTGAAACCGACTTCAAAATATAGTGAATAGGACTGTTTACCAAAGTTTGATGTTTATTTACTTCTCATTGTACAATGGTTTTGCAAAATATTGACAAAAAAGGATCGTATTTGTTCAAAATAGGCAATTCAAAAAATTATTTTCTACGAGGTATGTGATTTGTATAAACGCAATTTTTAAATCAACTTCATTTAAAAGTGAAAACACTAACAAGGATAAAATAGTAGGATAGGTCATGTTCGCATAAATGCATAGATGTCTAACGTTTAGTTCCAGATATTAGAAAATGTCTATTGGCGATTATCTGGCAAAACTACAAGCCTAGGTATTCAACCAACTTAAGTCCTGAAATGGTTTATCGTTGAAATTGTCATCATGTTGGCAAAATGAGGGTGTCCATTGATCCCATGTCGATGAATGTCTATTTTATTTCCACATGAAGCTGGGGAGATATGCTTGGGCCTGATGCCTCTCTTGATGTATAGGTGAGGTTATCTAGAATTTCTTGAGGACACAACGCCTTAGGGGAATCTATATCGATATCCATAATTCGAATCAATCATTCTTGGCGTAAACTCACTGCAGGGAAGTTTGCGTTTAGATGAGGCCATGTTTAAATGAATTGCTTTACAGTCTCAATTAGGTGCTTGGATTACTTCTATAGTGTTGTTTAGCGTACCTTCACAATGTGTTCGATCCTGTAGCTCAGTCTTGCTAGTACCTTTGAATGATAAAATTTGGCAACTAGGTCAGAAATGGTGTTTCGGATGGTATCGTGGTATCTTAGGATTGTTGTTGGATTATGAATTTTCTTAGTCTAGGTTTAGTAGTTCCGTAATCCTTTTATTGTTTTTCTTGTATCTAGTAATCCTCCTAGTACTTGATAGGGAAAGTCTCTCCTAAAGAAGTCAATGGAAGGTCCAACTTAATGGCTAAGTAAGTGACAGGTGGGGTAAGTATCCCGGTAGGGTTTGTCGAAAAGAGATGTTTATGAAAAAGTTTATTTGTTTACAACGCTTTGGAATGAAGATTGTTATTAACAATCCCTAAAAGAAATTATTTTCTTCATAGCATAATCCTTCCTGAATTATACATAGGTGATCAGGCTATGTATAATTGAGGACTAATGATGCAATGCTTGAGTTAGTTAAAATAGCATTAGTTTAAAAAAAAAAATTCTCAAAAGTTTTAGATGGTGTTCAACATTTTGTTTTGAAAAATGGTATTCTAGACATTTCCTTTCAAGTAACATGAAAATTGTTTCGCGTAATAATAGTAAATACTTGGTGCAATAACGGAAAAAATTCAATTTATCGGGTAGCAATAAAATAGCTTATTTTTAAAAATTCTGTAAAACAATTTCCCCATATGATAGTAAAATTCGTTGAATGGTTTATTGGATACATGGGTGAATCTTATGGTATGGTAATAGTCTACTAATCCACTTATTTAAAGAATGTAAACATCTTAGTTCATAACAGGGGTGGTCGAGAATATGGTAGTGATATTGAGAGCGTGAAAGATGAACGTGTCTTTAAGGCATCTACAGTCAACTGAAGGATATAGGGCAGAAATTTGGTGGCAATGATTTGAAGTATTCGAGAATTTATACTAGGTAAAGTTAGCAGGTTCAAATGCGTAATCCCTCTAGGCATGACTAAAATGTATAAAGAATGGAAATTGTTGTACGGGTGATCTGAGTCAAGTAGGTACCACATCGAATGATGTTTGATTTTCCATGAATGCAAGCGAAATGTCTTATGGTCAGGTGAAACTTCTCGATATCCTTTCATGAAAATGAGGTCATGTCTCAATGTGACTAAGCTATATCGATCTCCGAAAAGAATATAAATTTTGTTGAGTAATTGTACCTTGATCTTTTAATCCAACGAACTTATACTAGCGTGAGGGTCTTATAATATGGAATGAGCGAAAAAGTTGTAATTTGAAGTAGTGGTGTTAAGGCATGGTGTATCAGTATTGGCAATCTCTGGTAGAGGGGTTTCTTTCGCATCTAAGGTCAAATAATAAGTAGGTATAGTGGTTGCTTTCGAGATTCGTTCATGAGTTATGTGTGTTCCTTCTTGGAGATATGGTTTCTAAAATTAACAACATTTATTTGAGTGAAACATTGTGAAATTTGGTCATAAATGTATCTTGGAGTGACTTTATTTGAAGTTTGTAATGAATATAGTTATGTAAAAGATGTGACTACGAAATATTTTGTATTTTGATAAAAACAATATCTTATATATATATATATATATATATATATATATATATATATATATATATATATATATATATATATATATATATATATATATATATATATATATATGTATATATATATGTCTTTGGAAAAAGGGAGTTCAAGAAGATTGTTGCTTAAACAAAAATGAGTTTTAAATCCAACCATTGAAAATCAATAATTTGTCATACTTCGTAAGGTTTGCAAGAAATCTTTTTGTTTGTACAAAAATTTAATTTGACTTTAACTTACTTGAATTGTTATTATCTCTGAAACACGAGAACTAAGGCAGTCACTCTTATCTTGGTCAACATGAGCATTTAATCGTAAAGTCATCTTCGTCTTTATTTATCCTATTGTCTTACTTGCATCCTCCCAAAGTTGTAATTACATGTCAAATCTACTAATATGACCACCTTGGTCGGTAGAGTGTTGCCAGAGTGACTAATGATGCAATTATCGACTTAGAATGTGGTGTAATCAAACTTGAAAATGAAGGGAGAGTTGTGATGAGTTCCATTATGATGGTATAATACCGTTCAAAGCATCTTATTGGTTTATTGTGTTATGGAGATATGAGTCAATCATATCTAAGATAATATAGAGTCCTTGTGATAAATGCCACCCTTGGGCGATTTGTTGCAATTCTTATTGTGTTTGTGAGGCTTGTGGTATTATTCAGAGTGTATCGTCCATACACTCATGTGTAATCTCAAATAATTAGAGATCATTGTCTAACGATGAAGGGTAGTAGATTGTCAAGCAGTAGAGGTTCTCAAACTCTCACCAACCTCAAACCTATAAGGTGGTGTAACGTATGGTAGATGGTAATGGTATGTCAAATAGCGGTTGCTTCTTAAGCGGCCAGTCATATATGGGTGTAGGGTCTCTGAGATGTGATGGTGTTGGTGGTGCTTTAGATGATGAGAACAAAGTTGCTGACGATGAGATCCTAGTGGTGAGTTAGGAGACGATGGTGATAATAGTGAATGGAATACTACCCTCTTTCGCGCTATCCCGTGACTTATAAGAGGTAAAACTGAAGTACACACTATGGGACGACCAATGGTGTAATAAGTAGCTGATGGTGGTGGTAGTACCTGAGTAGTAAGCGCCCTACTAGTGAAGGAAAGAAAACATACCATCTTCCTTGCAATAAGCATCCTAATAGGTCCATTAAGATTAAGTCTGAATATCCTACCAAATGGCATTCTATGTATAGGCTGGATGTTAGGAAAACCTTGTTCCTATAACAATTCAATGGTGCTAATGGTGGCGTAAGTGTAACTGGTAGTACAATGGTAGTGGAAGATGACAAGGCATCTCCAATGTCGAAATCCGATAAAAGGATGACAGGGTGGGTATCTGAAGACATGTCACTTGTGAACCAGGTCAACATAATCATATACATTTGAGTATGGGTATAAATAACTCGCACAATGTGTGCATGAAACAACATGTATAATGAATATGCACCTATGATGAAATGATGAGATGCTATGATGATGTGGTTATAGTCTAGGGTCCATGATACATCCTAGTTCGCTATAACCTTAGCTCTGATACCAATCTGTCACACCCCCAAAATACCTGAATGGCAGCGGAATGGAATACCTGGGGGTGACTGTCATAGCACCACAGTTACAGTTACATTGAACGACCTAAAGTGTCGTTTGGAAAAAAAAAATACATCGTTTGATCATTAAAACATTTAGAGTTTACAAAACATAGGTCCCAAAAAGGTGTTGCAAGTTTAAGAAAAACAAGTTCAATCCAGATCAAACGTTTCATAAGTGCAGGAAATATATATATGTGAGACGCGTTGACTCCGCGACTCCATGAAGGTCCAAATGCATGCAAGCAGGAGCTACCTTAATAACCTGAAAATACATTGCTAAAACGTCAACACGAATGTTGGTGAATTCCATAGGTTTGTAAGTTAAATCGTATATACATTAGCAACAAGTATAAAGTAAACCGACAAAATGTCAAAAATGCTACATTGTCTCTTAAGCTAATGACCCCGAAGCTAGACATAATATTGTATTGGCCCCAAAGGAGTATTTACCAGACAGTCAAATAGATTAGACATGAAATGCATTCGTACCCGTTGGAGCAACCCAAACATGATTGGAGGCGTCACCCTCGATAGATCTATCCACTCACTCTCGCTTGGCAATATAATTAATGGTCCATGATAATAAAGGGGACTTAACTTGGTAGTAAGGCAACTTAAGCAATGTATGAATTGAATACTTGGGCATGTACAAAAGTAATTGATGCAATGTATTTTCCCCCGTGGGATATGAAATCAAATAAGTAATTGAAAACGGGGCTATGAAAACTCACCTGAAGTGATAGTACAATGTGATGAAATAATCGGGACAACAAGGCGCGAACACTAGCCGCAACCTAATATGAGTAATAACGATCTATTTTAGATCATGCCGTGATGTAATGAATGCACATGCACATGATACCTATACCACCCGTAACTTGAAAATACTTGTTATCGTCAAAGTAGGTAATTTCCATACTTAGGAAAAATAAGCCCAATTAGAAGTAAAGAAACTTGTCGTGATATATCGTATATAAAATGTTAGTGTTGTATTCCTCGTTTTGAAAACCTTAAAATAACGTCTAGTAGTCGCATAAATCAACCTTGGGTCGTACGTACTTCGTTAGTTAAGAATAAAATCCTTGAATAAGAAATCTAGAAAAGATGTCATTTAGTACGTAGTTATATTATTTCTAGTAGTGACTAAATATATACATAGTTTTGACGATTTTAAAACGTGTATAACTTGGTCGTTTTAAGTTCATTTTCCTCGTTCTTTATATCCACGGATTCGTCTTAGTATGTATTAATATATTTTCGATAGCTCGGCTCCTCTAGGTGACGTCTAACGCCTCTATTTGTCCGTTGAAAATCGTCAAACAGCATGTAGTTTTTCAGAAAAATAGTTTTCGCCAATTAACTTGCAAAAATCATAACTTTTCGTTATAAGCTCGTTTTAATCCGTTCTTTCGCCCACGGCTTCGTTTTTGAAAGAATTTTCTAAATCTTTGGTCAAAAATTACCCATCACCTACTGAGTTTCCCACGTTTTAAAAATATGGACAGTAGGTATATGTAATGTTTCAAAAACCATTTCTAGGGTTCTAATCTAGTTTCAAATTCAACCAAATCACTTTCAATCACCACAAATCTAGTCTAATCTTACCATACACCTTCTTAGGGTGTCATGGGTTCCTAAACATCATAAATCAAGTGGATCTAACAAGGATCTAACTATAATCAATTTCTAGGGCTAAAAAATTAGATATGTATAAAATAGAGTGGTATAAATAACATATGCATGTAGATCTTATATATATATCATATGAACATTATAAAAACTTGGTAAAATTATTAAAATGAGTTTCATACACTTACTTGAAAGATTAGTGAGCTTATGGAGATGAAAACTTATAAAACCTTGGGTTTTTATCACAAAACCCTAACTAAAAATACATATGAGACTTAATTAACACTTGATCTTGAAAAATTTATGATCCTTGCTTGTTTTTGTTGCTTAGGCCAAGCACCCCAAAGGAAAGAAAGAGAGAAAAAGATGTTTGATAGATCTAGTGAAATGAGAGGAAACGTCTAAATATATGATATGTATTATTGGTGTAGACATAAGGTACAAGTATTAATGGGGGTTAGTATACATTTTCAAGGGTGTAAGAGATTTGGTGATGGGGGGGGGGGGGGGGCAATTCATGGAGGGTAGGAAGAGAATGGGAGATTTGGTGTATTATTGTATAAGTTAAGTTAGATATTTTTGGTTTTAGGGGATACCGGGTACTGAGTTAACTTGAAATAAATTTTAACGGAGTAAACCCGGATATAATAAAGTCATAAAATTGTAGAAATATGTTGGGTATAAATATTTAGTGTTTGGATAATTATTGTTTAATTTCTACGAAAACCGTCGTAATTATAGTAAACATACGATACGAAATAAATAAATTTCCAAAATACCGGGTAAATTAATAATATAATTTATATATTATTAAAATGAATATAAAAATATATTGGGATCATAGTCGGGAGTGTCGGACATGTTAGTCACATTATTGATCGCGTGTTAACGTTTATTTAGAAATAAATATACGTAAAAGTCAATTATACCAAAAGTACTAATTTAAATATCCTACGAGTGGAATAGTATGCAAGTGCCATAATGATGATATGCAGACTATTTCTAGTCCGTATGAAGTGTCCCAATGATAATGCATGAATTCGCTCCTGAACCAATTTGGTTACGCGAATTTGAATACCCGTAATCTAAATTTACGATGAAATGAGTAAAGTACATGAATAGTGTTTTCTCTTCGGAAATGAATAGTGTCGTGTGAATAGTAATTTTTCTGAACGCTTCTCGAAATCTCAAACTGACACCAAAAATGATGAATAGTAAAATGATGAATAGTGATCGGTGAATACTAACTGATGAATAGTAACTTCCGAGATGAATAATGAAATTTCAACATCTGAACAAGGACTTGAAATTACGAATTGTGACAGTCTTCCCCTCTAAAAGGAACTTCGTCCCGAAGTTCAGTATTGGTTGGTCTCTGAAGTATATTCGGTAAAAAGACGTGGATACTTGAGTTGCATTTGGTCTTCCCGTTCCCAAGTATATTCGGGTCCTTTTCATGAATTCCAGCGAACTTTCACGATAGGAATTCGACTTTGCTTCAACCATTCGTCCTCACGGTCCATGCTTTCTACTGGTTCTCCCACCAGATTTAGGTTTGTCATTGGGTTCGATTCCTTCCAATGGAATCATGAGTCACTAATCTGAAAGTCGTTTCTCGGGATTTGAAATTCTGAAACATGTTTGTGTAATCTTGCTACTTTCCAACAAGACTTAAGTCTGAGGGTTACTGGCCTACTCTGTCTGAAATATTAAATGGTCCAGTGTACATCGAGTTTAACTTCCCGGATTTTTCTGAATGGTATCATGCCTTTCCTAGGCAGAACTTTTAACGTGACCCTACCACCAACTTGAAATTCTAAGGGTTTACAACTTATCGACTTATAACTGATTCTTGATTTGCAGGAAATTCCTGGTTATTTCATGAGTACTTACAGGAATAGTGAGTTTGGCTTTTTCTGCGTTTGGTCCGTCAATAGATGATCAGTGCTTCTTGAGGTTTACAATGTAATATGGGTAATATATGTTGTTGAACTCTGCCAGAACTCAAATTTTATATGCCAACTGGTCGATTCTAAAATGAATCTTAAATGGTCCAAAATACTAGAGGTTCAATTTCTCGTGTTACCCAAAATTGTCTCATGCCTCTCCAAGGCAAAGCTTTCCACTTAGTTTGTTCTCCCACTTGAATCTAGATGGTTTGCTGTTCAGGGATACTCAATCCGCATGATGTGCGTCATGCACCAACCTAACTTCTACCAGTTTCACGTTGCTTGTAACTGGTTCTTGACTTGTGAAATTTCCTTTGTTGTTCCATAGTTTAGTTCTAGACCAATGAATTTAACTTTCCGATTTCGGTCTGTAAATGGGTAATTGGTACTTCGACCATAAAGTGCCTCAAATAGTGTAGTCTCTATGCTCGTGCGATAACTATCATTGCAAACGAATCTGATTAATGATAAATGGTTAGTCCAACCATTTCTAGAGTCAATTGCTCACTCTCTGAGCATATCTTTCCTATGTTTGAATTGTCCTCTCGATCTGACCATTGGTCTGAGGATGATAGGCGGTGTTTACATCAAAAAGGGGTTCCGATGGAAATCTTAAAATGATTGCTAGAAGTTTGAGGTGATTCGATCACCTTTATCAGGAATAATGGAAACGGTTACAATGAATCTGGTGACTAATTCTACAATGTTATACTTTTCGAAAGGGCGTTATACAAAGAAAATAGAATATGGGTAACACTTTGATTCCTTGTGTTTTGGTCTAATGGGTGCTAAGACATGTGTCTTTCTTTGCCTATTGCGCTTGGTCTCCATTACTGACGTTTGTAATCGATCTATGGTGTTCCTCCTAATTTCCTTCATCACACCTTCTAATATTCCTTATTGTCAAATCGCAAAACCCTAAATGCATAAGCGATCTTGTAAAGTGATTGGTTTTCAAAATTTATCTCGTGATTGTGAGTTTTGGTAGAAATATTTTTCCGAATAAACTAATTTAGAAAATTGAGCAAATGGGTTACTAAGTAATCTCTTTCTTGATGATTCAAAATTCAGTAGTTATAAAAATGTGAAACCGACTTCAAAATATAGTGAATAGGACTGTTTACCAAAGTTTGATGTTTATTTATTTCTCATTGTACAATGGTTTTGCAAAATATTGACAAAAAAGGATCGTATTTGTTCAAAATAGGCAATTCAAAAAATTATTTTCTACGAGGTATGTGATTTGTATAAACGCAATTTTTAAATCAACTTCATTTAAAAGTGAAAACACTAACAAGGATAAAATAGTAGGATAGGTAATGTTCGCATAAATGCATAGATGTCTAACGTTTAGTTCCTGATATTAGAAAATGTCTATTGGCGATTATCTGGCAAAACTACAAGCCTAGGTATTCAACCAACTTAAGTCCTGAAATGGTTTATCGTTGAAATTGTCATCATGTTGGCAAAATGAGGGTGTCCATTGATACCATGTCGATGAATGTCTATTTTATTTCCACATGAAGCTGGGGAGATATGCTTGGGCCTGATGCCTCTCTTGATGTATAGGTGAGGTTATCTAGAATTTCTTGAGGACACAACGCCTTAGGGGAATCTATATCGATATCCATAATTCGAATCAATCATTCTTGGCGTAAACTCACTGCAGGGAAGTTTTCGTTTAGATGAGGCCATGTTTAAATGAATTGCTTTACAGTCTCAATTAGGTGCTTGGATTACTTCTATAATGTTGTTTAGCGTACCTTCACAATGTGTTCGATCCTGTAGCTCAGTCTTGCTAGTACCTTTAAATGATAAAATTTGGCAACTAGGTCAGAAATGGTGATTCGGATGGTATCGTGGTATCTTAGGATTGTTGTTGGATTATGAATTTTCTTAGTCTAGGTTTAGTAGTTCCGTAATCCTTTTATTGTTTTTCTTGTATCGAGTAATCCTCCTAGTACTTGATAGGGAAAGTCTCTCCTAAAGAAGTCAATGGAAGGTCCAACTTAATGGCTGAGTAAGTGACAGGTGGGGTAAGTATCCCGGTAGGGTTTGTCGAAAAGAGATGTTTATGAAAAAGTTTATTTGTTTACAACGCTTTGGAATGAAGATTGTTATTAACAATCCCTAAAAGAAATTATTTTCTTCATAGCATAATCCTTCCTGAATTATACATAGGTGATCAGGCTATGTATAATTGAGGACTAATGATGCAATGCTTGAGTTAGTTAAAATAGCATTAATTTAAAAAAAAAAAAAAAAAAAAAAAAAATCTCAAAAGTTTTAGATGGTGTTCAACATTTTGTTTTGAAAAATGGTATTCTAGTCATTTCCTTTCAAGTAACATGAAAATTGTTTCGCGTAATAATAGTAAATACTTGGTGCAATAACGGAAAAAATTCAATTTATCGGGTAGCAATAAAATAGCTTATTTTTAAAAATTCTGTAAAACAATTTCCCCATATGATAGTAAAATAGTTTGAAGTAAAATTCGTTGAATGGTTTATTGGATACATGGGTGAATCTTATGGTATGGTAATAGTCTACTAATCCACTTATTTAAAGAATGTAAACATCTTAGTTCATAACAGGGGTGGTCGAGAATATGGTAGTGATATTGAGAGCGTGAAAGATGAACGTGTCTTTAAGGCATCTACAGTCAACTGAAGGATATAGGGCAGAAATTTGGTGCCAATGATTTGAAGTATTCGAGAATTTATACTAGGTAAAGTTAGCAGGTTCAAATGCGTAATCCCTCTAGGCATGACTAAAATGTATAAAGAATGGAAATTGTTGTACGGGTGATCTGAGTCAAGTAGGTACCACATCGAATGATGTTTGATTTTCCATGAATGCAAGCTAAATGTCTTATGGTCAGGTGAAACTTCTCGATATCCTTTCATGAAAATGAGGTCATGTCTCAATGTGACTAAGCTATATCGATCTCCGAAAAGAATATAAATTTTGTTGAGTAATTGTACCTTGATCTTTTAATCCAACGAACTTATACTAGCGTGAGGGTCTTATAATATGGAATGAGCGAAAAAGTTGTAATTTGAAGTAGTGGTGTTAAGGCATGGTGTATCAGTATTGGCAATCTCTGGTAGAGGGGTTTCTTTCGCATCTAAGGTCAAATAGTAAGTAGGTATAGTGGTTGCTTTCGAGATTCGTTCATGAGTTATGTGTGTTCCTTCTTGGAGATATGGTTTCTAAAATTAACAACATTTATTTGAGTGAAACATTGTGAAATTTGGTCATAAATGTATCTTGGAGTGACTTTATTTGAAGTTTGTAATGAATATAGTTATGTAAAAGATGTGACTACGAAATATTTTGTATTTTGATAAAAACAATATCTTATATATATATATATATATATATATATATATATATATATATATATATATATATATATATATATATATATATATATATATGTCTTTGGAAAAAGGGAGTTCAAGAAGATTGTTGCTTAAACAAAAATGAGTTTTAAATCCAACCATTGAAAATCAATAATTTGTCGTACTTCGTAAGGTTTGCAAGAAATCTTTTTGTTTGTACAAAAATTTAATTTGACTTTAACTTACTTGAATTGTTATTATCTCTGAAACACGAGAACTAAGGCAGTCACTCTTATCTTGGTCAACATGACCATTTAATCGTAAAGACATCTTCGTCTTTATTTATCCTATTGTCTTACTTGCATCCTCCCAAAGTTGTAATTACATGTCAAATCTACTAATATGACCACCTTGGTCTGTAGAGTGTTGCCAGAGTGACTAATGATGCAATTATCGACTTAGAATGTGGTGTAATCAAACTTGAAAATGAAGGGAGAGTTGTGATGAGTTCCATTATGATGGTATAATACCGTTCAAAGCATCTTATTGGTTTATTGTGTTATGGAGGTATGAGTCAATCATATCTAAGATAATATAGAGTCCTTGTGATAAATGCCACCCTTGGGCGATTTGTTGCAATTCTTATTGTGTTTGTGAGGCTTGTGGTATTATTCAGAGTGTATCGTCCATACACTCATGTGTAATCTCAAATAATTAGAGATCATTGTCTAACTATGAAGGGTAGTAGATTGTCAAGCAGTAGAGGTTCTCAAACTCTCACCAACCTCAAACCTATAAGGTGGTGTAACGTATGGTAGATGGTAATGGTATGTCAAATAGTTGTTGCTTCTTAAGCGGCCAGTCATATATGGGTGTAGGGTCTCTGAGATGTGATGGTGTTGGTGGTGCTTTAGATGATGAGAACAAAGTTGCTGACGATGAGATCCTAGTGGTGAGTTAGGAGACGATGGTGATAATAGTGAATGGAATACTACCCTCTTTCGCGCTATCCCGCGACTTCTAAGAGGTAAAACTGAAGTACACACTATGGGACGACCAATGGTGTAATAAGTAGCTGATGGTGGTGGTAGTACCTGAGTAGTAAGCGCCCTACTAGTGAAGGAAAGAAAACATACCATCTTCCTTGCAATAAGCATCCTAATAGGTCCATTAAGATTAAGTCTGAATATCCTACCAAATGGCATTCTATGTATAGGCTGGATGTTAGGAAAACCTTGTTCCTATAACAATTCAATGGTGCTAATGGTGGCGTAAGTGTAACTGGTAGTACAATGGTAGTGGAAGATGACAAGGCATCTCCAATGTCGAAATCCGATAAAAGGATGACAGGGTGGGTATCTGAAGACATGTCACTTGTGAACCAGGTCAACATAATCATATACATTTGAGTATGGGTATAAATAACTCGCACAATGTGTGCATGAAACAACATGTATAATGAATATGCACCTATGATGAAATGATGAGATGCTATGATGATGTGGTTATAGTCTAGGGTCCATGATACCAATCTGTCACACCCCCAAAATACCTGAATGGCAGCGGAATGGAATACCTGGGGGTGACTGTCATAGCACCACATTTACAGTTACATTGAACGACCTAAAGTGTCGTTTGAAAAAAAAAAATACATCGTTTGATCATTAAAACATTTAGAGTTTACAAAACATAGGTCCCAAAAAGGTGTTGCAAGTTTAAGAAAAACAAGTTCAATCCAGATCAAACGTTTCATAAGTGCAGGAAATATATATATGTGAGACGCGTTGACTCCGCGACTCCATGAAGGTCCAAATGCATGCAAGCAGGAGCTACCTTAATAACCTGAAAATACATTGCTAAAACGTCAACACGAATGTTGGTGAATTCCATAGGTTTGTAAGTTAAATCGTATGTACATTAGCCACAAGTATAAAGTAAACCGACAAAATGTCAAAAATGCTACATTGTCTCTTAAGCTCATGACCCCGAAGCTAGACATAATATTGTATTGGCCCCAAAGGAGTGTTTACCAGACACTCAAATAGATTAGACATGAAATGCATTCGTACCCGTTGGAGCAACCCAAACACGATTGGAGGCGTCACTCTCGATAGATCTATCCACTCGCTCTCGCTTGGCAATATAATTAATGGTCCATGATAATAAAGGGGACTTAACTTGGTAGTAAGGCAACTTAAGCAATGTATGAAATTGAATACTTGGGCATGTACAAAAGTAATTAATGCAATGTATTCTCCCCCGTGGGATTTGAAATCAAATAAGTAATTGAAAACGAGGCTATGAAAACTCACCTGAAGTGATAGTACAATGTGATGAAATAATCGGGACAACAAGGCGCGAACACTAGCCGCAACCTAATATGAGTAATAACGATCTACTTTAGATCATGCCGTGATGTAATGAATGCACATGCACATGATACCTATACCACTCGTAACTTGAAAATGCTTGTTATCGTCAAAGTAGGTAATTTCCATACTTTGGAAAAATAAGCCCAATTAGAAGTATAGAAACTTGTCGTGATATATCGTATATAAAATGTTAGTGTTATATTCCTCGTTTTGAAAACCTTAAAATAACGTCTAGTAGTCGTATAAATCAACCTTGGGTCGTATGTACTTCGTTAGTTAAGAATAAAATCATTGAATAAGAAATCTAGAAAATATATCATTTAGTACGTAGTTATATTATTTCTAGTAGTGACTAAATATATATATAGTTTTGACGATTTTAAAACGTGTATAACTTGGTCGTTTTAAGTTCATTTTCCTCGTTCTTTATATCCACGGATTCGTCTTAGTATGTATTAATATATTTTTGATTGCTCGGCTCCTCTAGGTTACGTCTAACGCATCTATTTGTCCGTTGAAAATCGTCAAACAGCATGTAGTTTTTCAGAAAAATAGTTTTCGTCAATTAACTTGCAAAAATCATAACTTCTTCGTTATAAGCTCGTTTTAATCCGTTCTTTCGCCCACGGCTTCGTTTTTGAAAGTATTTTCTAAATCTTTGGTCAAAAATTACCCATCACCTACTGAGTTTCCCACGTTTTAAAAATATGGACAGTAGGTATATGTAATGTTTCAAAAACCATTTCTAGGGTTCTAATCTAGTTTCAACTTCAACCAAATCACTTTCAATCACCACAAATCTAGTCTAATCTTACCATACACCTTCTTAGGGTGTCATGGGTTCCTAAACATCATAAATCAAGTGGATCTAACTAGGATCTAACTATAATCTATTTCTAGGGCTTAAAAATTAGATATGTATAAAATGGAGTGGTATAAATAACATATGCATGTAGATCTTATATATATATCATATGAACATTATAAAAACTTGGTAAAATTATAAAAACGAGTTTCATACACTTACTTGAAAGATTAGTGAGCTTATGGAGATAAAAACTTATAAAACCTTGGGTTTTTATCACAAAACCCTAACTAGAAATATATATGAGACTTAATTAACACTTGATCTTGAAAAATTTATGATCCTTGCTTGTTGTTGTTGTTTAGGCCAAGCACCCCAAAGGAAAGAAAGAGAGAAAAAGTTGTTTGATAGATCTAGTGAAATGAGAGGAAATGTCTAAATATATGATATGTATTATTGGTGTAGACATAAGGTACAAGTATTAATGGGGGTTAGTATACATTTTCAAGGGTGTAAGAGATTTGGTGATGGGGCGGGGGGGGGGGGGGGGGGGGGGGGCGGCAATTCATGGAGGGTAGGAAGAAAATGGGAGATTTGGTGTATTATTGTATAAGTTAAGTTAGATATTTTTGGTTTTAGGGGATACCGGGTACCGAGTTAACTAGAAATAAATTTTAACGGAGTTAACCGGGATATAATAAAGTCATAAAAATTGTAGAAATATGTTGGGTATAAATATTTTGTGTTTGGATAATTACTGTTTAATTTCTACGAAAACCGTCGTAATTATGGTAAACTTACGATACGAAATAAATAAATTTCTAAAATACCGGGTAAATTAATAATATAATTTATATATTATTAAAATGAATATAAAAATATATTGGGATCATAGTCGGGAGTGTCGGACATGTTAGTCACATTATTGATCGCGTGTTAACGTTTATTTAGAAATAAATATACGGAAAAGTCAATTATACCAAAAGAACTAATTTAAATATCCTACGAGTGGAATAGTATGCAAGTGCCATGATGATGATATGCAGACTATTTCTAGTCCGTATGAAGTGTCCCAATGATAATGCATGAATTCGCTCCTGAACCAATTTGGTTACGCGAATTTGAATACCCGTAAACTAAATTTACGATGAAATGAGTAAAGTACATGAATAGTGTTTTCTCTTCGGAAATGAATAGTGTCATGTGAATAGTAAATTTTCTGAACGCTTCTCGAAATCTGAAACTGACACAAAAAATGATGAATAGTGATCGGTGAATAGTAACTGATGAATAGTAACTTTCCGAGATGAAAAATAAAATTTTGACATCTGAACAAGGACTTGAAATTACGAATTGTGACAAGTTATATGTAATGTATGACGAACCCATGTGTTGCACGAATTATATTTAATTGTTAATTGTGAACCCGTGCGATGCACGGATTGTATCTAAGTTTTGATAGCTAAATGGTTGGTTTTTGTTTATGATATTTGAAATAAATTTAAGTATCGATTTTGCTATTGACTCTATTGTTTATTATTTGAACTAATATTGGTCTAGTGGACGGGTGGCATCTTTTATTGAATGAGTATGCTGTTATCAAGAGTGCATATAATAAAGTTGAATTTTCACAAACAATTATCTCATTATTACTTTGCAAAATTAATACCAAAATCGCCATTCATTAGTTAAAACAACATAATTTTTCATCCGGTTAATATTTTGCTTCGATTATAAAAGTATGTTGCTATTACTTATGACCCAAGTCCAATTGAAATCATACATAAGCCCAGCCTAATTACATATCAACGATTTTGTAATATATAAGTCTCAAAAATATCTTTAATAAACTATATCTATTATTTTTTGAGCAAAATAAACTACTGAATTCTTAATTTTACGTCTAATTTTAATTTTTCCTTAAAGTTTTGAAATAAATTATTTGACGGAGATAGTGTGCCCTGGTGTCCAAACGCCTACAAACAGACGTGACAAACAGCAATGAGATTTGAAGTAGGTCGGTCACTTTACTACTACGAATTTGTCATGGATTGCGTACTTAGGAAATGTTACTTTGCAGTAAATAGCTTCGAGATAGATATGTTGGCAACAGTGTAAGCTCGATTCACGTAATGAGTTTTAAACTAAACAAAATAAATTGTTTTAACTTTGACATGCAAATGTTTTTGTCCCGTTTTGATGTAAAATAATTTAAAAGTTAAAACTTTTAGAGGATCTTAATCTATTGTTTTAAACTACTAATTTTTTGCTATGATATGATTTTAGAATACACAAGTGAAAATTTTCAAATCTCACACTTACTAATTTACACCAATATGACCAATTCCCCTTTCACATCTGAGCATTGAAAATAATCAATATAATAAGCCAACATGTGCATAAAGAATTACAAATAAAACGCTTCATTCTATAACTTACATAAACTATATACTAATAACTAGCTTAGAAAACCCGTTGACACCGGGTACTTTTTAAAAAGAATAGAAAAATGAGATGATAAGAAATGTAATAACGTAAATTTGTTCCATTTAAAATATGAAACAAAGAATGAGACAATGCGTCCGTTATAAGATAAGAAATTGCTTATGTTACAATTACACTAACAAACGTCCAAGCTTGGGGTCTCCAAAATTTATTGTGCTGAGTAGCAAAAGACGTGTGTTCCGCCCATCTATTTACAACCATAGCGTTGGCTAATCTTAAATAGATTGACTTGAACATAAAATGATGTGTGTGAGCGCCTATCGATTCAAAACCCAATCCTTGCGATGATGATTGTCTTGAGTAGCAAATGCTGTGTGTGAGCGCCTATTGATTAAAAACCCAATATCCATGTCGTGCACATCTAATAGTCCATTGATAATGAATGAATGTTGTGTTTAATGGTTTACAAAAACGCAATTTGGTCAACCTACAGGTAGCGAAAATGCAATTTGCTCTATATTTTATTTTCGGTATCTTTCGCCCATGTAGTTTATCAATATCTTTGTGGTTCAGTTAAAGCAATCAATATCTTTGTAGTTCAGTTAAAGCGAGAGATGCTTTTTAAGCTTGTGATAGGATGAGGATTTCAACCCGTGCATTGCGGCGGAACATATGGCACGCTCGTTACTACTACAGTATTGTACCTAAGCAAATCATAATGTGCGCCTAATAAACAACGCAATTTATCAAAAAAAAAAAAAATAACGATCACACTATTAAACATCTAAGATTCCGGCCAAGTTGTGTATTCAAGTGATGTCAATAATCTCATCTCTTAATAAGATGCATTTATCATAAGTAAATTGCTCCAAAATGTAGAATACACACTAATAATTAATCATATAAGTAAAATGTAGATTACAACTTCGACCTTTGTCCAACACCACTGCAATCTGACAGAGGCAACACATGCAAGACAACATGTTATGATACCTGCAAAACCATTTCAAAATGACAGTAAGTAATTCAATAAGGTAGACTATCGTCGGAGTTGTGGATATGAGAACTGCTGATAAAAACAACACATATATTGTTACATGATGGGTATCACATTATTGACTCCATTCACAGCTTTAACACTTAAGAAATTTGAGTCAAACACTTGTTAACTGAATTAGAAGTCACAAAGCTAACATAATAGTAATACATTAATAGTCACCTTTAAGCAAATGAAAAAAATTGAGTTGATATGTATTCACACGAATACATTGAGCAAAAATTAAATTATCGACTTTAAACATCCATGAAACTGGAACTTTAATAGTTGAAGTAGTACTTTATACACAACATTGTTTGTATTGTCTTGTTTGTATCGTCGTCGTAGTTATCATTCTTGTCATAACTCAGAAGTTACCGCACTTGTTGAGAAGAATATGAATCTGGAATCTGCACTGCTGCTTTAGATTTCATCAACATGAGGAGACACGTATATACTGCAGTTGTAACAAAATGCGGTTCCTCTTATAGATCACGTATACAAAGACACTTATTAGCAGCGATACATACTACTAATAAACTAACTTTTGGCCAAATTATATAAGGATTATAACATTTGGTGTTCAATTATGAGGGAAGCAACATGATCATTCTCTAATAGTTAAATACATAAGAATTCATATCAAATGAAAAACGGAAATGCAATACTACTTTGTCCATACATCTAAAATGAAAGATTACTCATATAGTTATCTAAATGGTGAGAGCAATATTTCAGTAAACTAAATGGTGTGGGCCTATTAGCTATTTCACACTCTCTAATATGTCAAATGAGAAGCTAAAAGGCTTCCCATTAATGTTCCTGACTCTGGATGTTAACGTTAGGTTGACAATCGATCCAAGGAAGACTCTAAGATGAAGCTCAATGCTGAAAAAAGGGATCTTAATCAGCCGCATGTGCCAATAAAAAGGGAATTGTGGTCCAAAATGATATCACAGATGGTTCACAATGACTGGAAATAAATTAGAACCCGTGAGGCCAAATCTAAATGGTTCGCATTCTTGGTAAAGTTTTTATAATTTAGGTAATTCAAAAATTATGAAGCTTTAAGCCCATTGGTGGCAAATCCTTAGTAAACCTTTATACGTACTGATACTAAGCAAATCCAAAGAAAATAACCGTTGCCAACTGTATCAACAGTAATTTGCTTAAAAGGAACGGGTCACCTCGGTTGAAATTATCCGAAAGTCTAGTTTTAATTGCAAACAAATTTACTGAATCTTGTAACTTACTAATCCTTAACGAAAGCATCTTTATAACAAATAATTTCATCCGTAATCTGGTATACCAGTTAGAGTTATAGAAGCAGAATTTAGGAAAACCCTATGGACTTTCACTATTTTCATCTAAGAAGGCCTAAATATTTTTTTGCATGAAAAATCCTATAGCTTTTTATTGCCACGTCAACAAGATATTATCTGCCATGTAACAGGCTTCAAAGTTAACTTTTGTCACAGATTAGTAAGCCAATAAATTTACTCGTGCAAAATTGGGAATAAAAAATCATGGACTTGTTTGTGAAGAGAGTAGAAGTCTATAGTCTATATAAATTTTCTCAATAGACATACCTCTTCAAAAGGAACAAAGACAAATGGTGTTAGACCTCTTGTATGAGAGATAGTAGGGACTTTTGGATTGCGTGTTTCATCATCTTCCCACCCTTCAGCCACTCCAAGAATGTCTCCATCAGGTCTTGGAACCTCGCTCTCTTGCACACCACTTGTAACAATCGATAGACGATCTATCCGATTGTTAACACAATGTGTTCTTTTACATTTTATATGGCATAAGCAAATCCAAACACTTGACAATTCCATTATCTGCCAATATCTCATTCACATCAGCTGTTGCATGAAACTGATCCCACCATAGATGATTCAAAGCATTTCCACAAGCCATTCTTGGTGATATACACATAATCCAACCATTGTATCTTCCTAAACCGCAAAACGCTGAATCCGTTACATTAAATTCTGTAAAAAAAATTTAGGAAACCTTAAACAAAAAATTCCAAAATCACTTGTTTCCACATTGTGCTAAAATGGATAAATTTGTAACGGGTCAAAACAGGCCGACCATATCTCTTTTTATCCATTTTTGAACTTTATGAATAATTAACAACTTAAGTATAGCTGAAAAGGAAAAAAAAAAACAATTACTCATCTCAAATAAATGAAGAAAGTACGTGTACCTGATAAACATATCATAACAGAAATAGCCTCATCAGAAAAGGAAGCGTGATTATAATGATTTATCCCTGAGTGAGACTCCTGCAAAAACTTTTTTGGGATCAGGAGATTCAAAAAGAAAAAGAACGGTTCAAATTGGTCAAACGGTTCATCATATAAATAAACTTGTTAACATATTTACATACACGAATTATAATCAAATTATTGTATACTAACGATGAACAAATATGTTTTGAAGTACCTCAATAGTGTTTTTTATATATCAATATTTATCTTTCTGATCGACATCATTTATCGCTCTAATTACCGATCAGCAACATTATACAGATAAGCAACAACGACAAAAATTACCTCATTCAGTGTAAGTATAGTCTGAAGTTGATCCACCAGTCACATCAGTTTTACAACATCCATAAGTTGAGAGCATGAACGTCACAGGCAGTGGAAATACTAATGCATTTAAGAACCAATATTCCGGGTAAGAAATGAAAACTAATTACCTCAACAAAGTCGACAACTTCAGGATTCGTGTTTACCACCAAAAGATGAACCTAACAAAATACAAAATCCAAAATTAAAAGAAATAAGATATTAGACCAAAGTAGTAGTTGCTAAGTATACCTTTACGGGTTAATAATAAGACCAACTGCATTAGAAAGTTTATCAATGGTCGTCCGCATACCTGCAATCTGAGCAGTGGCAAAACACAGCCGCGAACCACCTGTTCCATGATTGTGTGATAGGATTCAACCCCTGCTTTAACAGTGACAAAGAAATCATCAAACAATTACCATTACAATGAGAACCTTAAACACATTATATAGGCATAAAATTACTAACAATAGCTACCTATAACTAATGATTTGGGCAGCTTTGTCCTCTAACAATAACTACCCACAACTAATGATTTTGGCAGCTTTGTCCTCTAACAATAGCTACTTATAACTAATGATTTGGGCAGCTTTGTCCTCTAACAATAGCTACCCATAATAAAAAATTTGTACAACATTAACAGTATTATCGACAAAATGCTGATAAAATAAAGCAAATGCAACAATATTATCGACAAAATGATACAAAAATACACACCTCCTCCTGTTAGTAGGTTCTAAACGCACTTATGTAGATTGTTCCAAGCTTAATATAAGCTCTTGTGAGCCTTCTTGTTGTTTATCTTCCCACCACCTCTCCGCCTCTCTTTCCCGAAAGAATTTCTTTCTGAAAAACATGTAACGCCACAAATGCTGTTCAAAAATTGTATCTTACCAAGATTGAATCAGAAGCATGACCCAAAACTGCCTAATTGTATAACATAATCGATAATCAAAAATGTAATTTAAAACTAATAATTCAAAACCCTAAATACTAAAATTAAATAGTTACATACCGGTGTTTGATGCCGAAGCGTATGCAAATCGACAAATACACAATTATTCGAAAGACTGTGAATTTATATTGAATGTGATTTTGAATTAGTATTGAAACTGATATTGAATCGTGTAGAGGAATTTAATGGATGAATTGTAACTGATTTGGGAAGGAGCGTGTCAAAGAAGAATGACTTTTAATGATTTTTGGAAAGGTTTTCCTGATTAAATGCTCGTGAATAAAATTGAAGGAGGAGCGTAACATTAATTGTATCAATCAAAGTGACGCTCCTCCATTTTTTTTAGTAACACATTGAATGGTGATTACTGATTTTACAAAAAATAACACAAAGAGGATGTTTGACCACAGTTTTTGAGAGTTGAAATCTATTAATGCACGGTATTTGACTTTTAGAAAAAAAATAATGCATTGGGGTGCTTGTACATTTTGTTCTAAATAAGGAAATTTAAAAGTGTAATTAATTTTATTTTTTAATGCTTCTGCTTTAGAGTGCTTGTAAAAAACTTTATTTTATTAGTTGAAATAGATAAATTTGTTACACAAATGAAACCTTTCCTAATTCTCCTAGCCTTGTACTCGGTTCTTTGACATTTATACTATACGAATTCAACAATCAAATCCCATAATTTTGGTAACTTGTATCTCGTCCCATATTCAAGGCCAATTAATACAAGTGAATACAATTACTACTTGCCTAAATTAATAAGCACGCTCCTCTTTCCCTTTTTGTTTAATGCGTTTCTTTTTCTCCCATATCTTCATTCTCTACCAAATCCTATAAACAATAACACGCATATTCTGGTGATCCTCTCAAGACCAAGGGCGTTTATGATTCTTATTCCAAGCCTTTTGCTGCTGTGGTGTTTGAATTCGTGGTGATCAAGGTTTGGTGGTGGCTTGTTATTGTTGGTGTTCGTTTTGAGTTTTAGTTGTGTCTCTCGTTTCTCCATTTGGCTATCACGTTAAGGTATCATCATGACCTCGTCATTGTCCCTTTGCCCGTTGCATAATTATCTTCGTTCTTGTCCTTTGAAGGTTTTGATATGACTCAAATGAATATGAGATCTTTGCTTTTGTTCTTATATGTGTCTTGCGGTGTTAGGATGTAGATGAGAGTTGAGGAGCGATGGGTTTTGGTTTCGACCGATGGTGTTTAAACCGAGGTTTATGTGGTTGTCATTTATAGGCTCCTGGTGGAAGTCAGAAGGCCTAAAGTCTTCATTAAGACGATTAATGGCTTTTGTAACCACCATATGGTTTGTATGCCATGTGGTTTAACTCATCCAGCCTATTGACCTTCTGTAACACCATCCTTCAAAGCATTCAATTGTATGAAATGAATGATTTCAACCCGCGAATGTAATAATTGATATAGTCTTCATGTAGCTTAAACTATGTTGTACCGTACTTTCTTATGTGCACAACCCCCCTTGCACATTAAATTAAGGGGGATAAGCTTTAAGTATTATAGATAAAGGTCATTGAAATCTAAACAACTCCCAACCATGTCCATTGAAGAGGAGGTTCAATGTTTTTATAATGACATAGATAATGATAGTGTAATTGTTGTGAAAAGAATCATAACTAGGCTAGCACCAAAGGTGCTTAGCCAAACATATAGTAAATTAAACGAACAATGATGAATAAAACTTGAATTGAATTAAACATAATGTTTGATACAAATTACTTGATGTAGAGCTAATAATGATGATGTTCGGTGGTGAATTCTTCCTTGAAAGATGGCTTGGAACTGTTGGAAATTGCCTTGGAGTGGTGCCCTAGTCGACTCCTAGAAGAGGGGTGAAGAGAGATACTCAAAAGTGCTGAATTAAGGCTGTATTTATAGGCTCCGACAAGGTTACGGCGTAACCATAAGTGTGAGTTATGGCGTAACACCTGTTAGGGCGTAGCTAGATTTTTGTGTTAGGGCGTAGCTGATGTTTTGAGCATGGCGTAGCTTGAGCTATGGCATAGTTGAAGTTTGAAGCTATGGCCTAACTCCATCAGCTTTTCACTCCTTTTATATTAGAAACTTAGGACCTTGTGTTCCTTCATTCCTTTGATGGAAATCAACACATAAATGTGTTATCAAATATAATTTTAGCTCCAAACTTCAAATGTAGTAATGTTACGGCATAACCTTCGTGTTGGTTACGCCGTAATCTCTTCAATCACTTCAATCCACATTCTATTTCATAACTAAGCCGTAACCATTTGCCTTAGCTACGACGTAACCTTCATTTTTCACAAATTAGGCTAACTCCATGAATAATTACGGCGTAACCTCCGTAACTTAGCTACGCCGTAATTGCATATTTTGCACTTGTAGGCCTTTTCTCGTATCTTTTCCGTTCCAATGCCTCATTTATCCTGAAATGTAAATATGAAAAAAATATAAATGAATTAAGTATAATTCTTATATAAATGAGGTAATAGACACGGAAATTTGATATGTAAAAATCATATTATTTGATGTTATCAGTATCTCATCAAATTTTAATTGAATGGATTTTCAGATAGATCGTATTTCATGGGAACATAATACACTTTTGATTTAAGTTAGGAAAATAATCAATTAAAGATAACATACATTTTTTTTGAACAGCGGATTAAAGATAACATACATGACAACGTTATGTTGGTTGTTTGTGCAATGAAAATATGCGGACATCCTTACCTTTTGTGGAGGATTAGAACAAGTAAACGGAGGTTATGGCTAACTGATACTGAACATCATCATTTAGCGATAGCTATTTTTTAAGACGTTGCAAACGCCGAACAACATATAAAGAATGAATATGATTTAAATAAGTGAAGAACAAGAATCATGAGCATGAACAGGGCATCCCTTGTTCTTATACTAATCATAACAAACTAATTATTACAGTTCTCTAAGTTAAGCATTCACCCTTGTACTTTGATGACTGTTCTCTATAAGTACAATCATAGAACAAACTTATATGAATCGAAAGGATTTTCAAAAATAACAAACTTGTTTTAAAACGTAATTAAAATCGAGAAACTATTCAACCCCTTCTAGTTTTTATAAACTTATATGATGTTGTTATGTAGTAACAGAAGTACAACACACACACACACACACACACACACACACACACACACACACATATATATATATATATATATATATATATATATATATATATACACATATGTATATGTATATTCTAACTGGCCTCTCTTTAATTGCTCACAAAATCAATTTCCAGCACATACAATTAAGTAATTTCCTTGATAGGTTCTTAAAATTCAATTAATTAATAAAACATTTACATAATTTATCTCTTCTCTAAGACCTGCGCTTGTAGCTTTCATGTTATGCTCGATCTCACTTTATAGTTATACCATTATAATGATACAACAAAACACTTTGATTCGCCTCTTGGCCCAACAATGTGACAGACCAATCCAAGTTTACCTAGGGTGTGTTTGGTAAAAGTAGCACCTAAAGAAGCATTGAAAAAATAAGCATTCTTAAAAAATATTAAAGCTCACCGCTCCTCTGCCAAACGAACAATGAAAATCAAAAAGCTTATTGCTTGCCGCTCATCGCCCTAAAAAGCTTCTCGCCAAACATAGCACTAAGCTACTACGCTTATATCACTGTAGCCCTAAAATCTCTCACACACTAAATCTAATTATGCGTTCACAAAAAAACATGCAGTCACACAAACTCACACTTCTCCCTTCTTACCTAAAACGAAAAATCTAAAAATTTTCACATCCATCTTCCTCATATGATATCCAAACACCAAACCCTTTTCTTTGTTCTTTTACACCATGAATAACCCACAAACACAACCGTATGAATTTATCTTAGCCTTCCTCTTCGTTTCTTAGATTTTTGTTATGGGTTGCGACTTCAAGATCTTTTAAAAGGTCTAAGGTAGGTGCTTGTTTGTTTTTGTTTAAATCGAACAAAAGAAACGGGTATAACTATTTTGTTATATTTCGTCTTTTAATTTTCGGATAATGAAAAAGGCCGTGCTTCAATAGATCTATGATGGGTTTTGGTTCAAACACGAAAAGCTTAAAGATTTGTGCTTTTGTTTGAATAAATCTGACACCTTTTTTCATTTTTTATACTTTTCGTTTTGGATTTTATTTGAGAGTTGAGGAGTGATGAGAGGGTATTTTGTTGTATCTAGGTGTAGGATTTGGTTTTTATTATATTTGAAAACGTGATGCAGAATTGTTTATTGTCACAGTGAGTTTTGTTTGTTCTTCAGTTGAAGGGTGTGAGATATTTGTTTTAGTATTGTGTTCTTTGAGTACTGTTGGTGGAAGGGATTAGGATAGATGTGAATTTGTTTGGTTATTTATAATCTTCAAAAATCAAATGAATTTAAGGTTTTATTGATATAAATGGTTCAAATTATTTTGGGCTATTCATCTTCCTCGTTGCATTAGTTTTTTGCAAATAAATGATGCATATGAATTCAATCCTTAAGACTTTAATATATACGAGGCATGCTGAACCCGTGCTATGCATAGGATTTGAAGCTAATTGTTAATCGCATATTGTTTCTGTGTATTGGCGATTGTATGCGTATTTATTGTTTAGTATGTTGTATGAAACGTTTTTACTTTGTTGTTTAAAAATTTAAAAATGTGTGATGTTGTTTTGGCTTTGTGGTGTTTTATTTTATAAATGGGCTTTTGGTTATTAAGTTTATTTATTATTGTGTTTGTATTGTTGCTTGCATTGGGCCTCTAGAGTATGTTTTATTTATGTGTAGCCCTATAGGAGCAGTTGATATTTTTTATTTGCTTCGATATGACATTTTTGCATGGGCGCAATGATAATAATGAGTTCCTGTTCCTAGCATGTGCAATGCACCGGTTTTGTTTTTGAATAAACTATTTAACTGTTGCTTATGTCTAAAACTAAAAAAAAAAAAAAAATTGTTATTATAATTTACAAATGGCTTCAAGCCAAAATTATGTATTTTGTCCTGTCTATTCATTATTCAAGTTGATATTTTTAATATGATGTATTTTTGTTGTTTTAGCAAATTGTTTTAATTTTGTCGTTCAAATTGGATGTACTAAAACCCACCGCTACAAAAGAGCGTTATTTTACCTTTATCGGTGACATTGTTCCTACATTACATGCAACGTACCAACGTTTTTATTCATGTAAGTGATGCAAGCATATTCTTACATAGTTCACTACTAATCTTTGTCCGCTTGCTCATCATAATTCCGTATTACCAAATGTAATCTTTTAGTAGCTTACCGATGAAGCAACACTCAATATTATTCTTTGGTTCCTTGTCAATACCGTGTATATGTAAAGGTTTGTATAATCATGTATATATAATAATGCCACATAAACTGTGTAAAAATCGTTACAAACATTTTTGGCTTCATCTCATTTTAGTGTGCAACTAATTTCATTGAAAATTAACATTGAAGTCTAATTAATATTAATAAATTTTATCAATAAACTCAATTCTAAATAGTTAACCAAATGAATATTAATTAACACATTATTAATAATTTCTAAAACCTTTGGACTCCACTATTATGTCTTAAACTTAATTTTTTTTTAATTTATTATTATAATTTACAAATGGATTTAAGCAAAAATTATTATTCTTTTATACTCTTTATTCAAGTTTCATGCAATGTAAGGGTCTTGTTATCTCATAACATATAAACTATGGGATAAAAGTGTTTGATTAAGCTTTACACCATGTCAAACGGATTAAATTCATGTCGAATCTCATTCCATTTATATACTCCATAAGTTTCCCAGCGAAACATTTATCCTTTAATCCTAAATAACGCATGTAAACTATAGATACTTTCGTAGATTTTGATGTTAACACATTTTTTTGGGAAAATAACTAAATATATCAATATAACATCTATACCTAATTGTTCGAAGTAATAATCAGAAACACTTAGTTATGGTTCATAATAAAATGTTCAAAGTATGATGACGTTATGGAAAATATTGTTATCAAATAACCCCGATTCGAACTTTTTTGTTTGTGCATGTGATTTTGGCCGGTTTATATAGGAATGCATTAGGTTAAATCATCAATTATTCTTACAATCTTTTCAACTTCATCTCAATCCATAACCGACTTTTAATTCTATACTAATTACTAAATATCATGTGATCAATTCCGGCAAGCCTTGCACTTCCATCTCGATTTTGTATATACTTCCCATTAAATGCACCGCTTTTGTTTTTTTGATAAAATTTGAACTTTTGCTTATGTTTAAAACTCAACTTTTTTATTTGATATTATAATTTACAAACGGCTTTAAGTCAAAATTATGTGTTTTTGTATTTCTATTCATTACTCAATGTGATATTTTTAATATGTCGTATTTTGCTATTATGGCAAACTCATTTAATCGGCATAAATACTGGTTTCTCACTAATGATTCTACATATAGAAAAAGAAAACACTTTGCGATACGCGGACCTTCTTCTTTTTAATAATAATTGAATTGCACACGATAAATTTATTATAATATTTCTCAAAGAGCATTCGAAAGCAACTACTTACATAAACTAAATTTAACTAATCACACTAAAAAGTATCATTTAACCGTTTAAATGTTGCTTTACATACATGCTCGTGCACATTTTCTTGAATCAATTCGCACATGTGAGCTACATCAATAGAAAACACACATAAATTACTTGTATATGAAAATGCATTAACATAATACATATATCCATATATATGCTTATCTATAACAATCACCTAAATATATAAGAGACAAAGAAAATAGTTGGTATCCCAATTTTTGGTTTCATTTATCTAAGCAAGCATGATCTTATGTGATTTTCATGGTACCTGCGTATGATAACTAAATTAAGAAGAAAAAAAAGAAGACCAAGTTAATTGCAAAGATCTAAAAGATGTGTGAATCATCTCCAAAATATTTCTCATTAACACACTTCACCAAACATGTACGTACTAAATGTTGCAAAGAGAATTTACATATCGCTACCAACAATCAAAGATCTAAAAGATGTATGACTCATCTTCAAATGTACATACTAAATGTAATTTTGGCCGGTTTATATATATAGACATGAATTAGGTTAAATCATTAATTATTCATGCAACCTTTTCAACAACATCTCAATCCATAACCGACTTTTAATTCTATACTAAATACGTGATCAATTCCGGCAACCCTTGCACTTCCATCTCGATATTGTATATACTTCACATTAAATTATGAGACTCATTCTTGAGTATCTTGATTACTCCATATTAAATTAAGGGACTCAATCTTATAGTATTATAGATAGATTATGTGTTGCGGAGCTATGACATGTTTGTACCGTACACTTTTTTTTTGCACATTAACACTTGCACAAATAATTAAGGTACTGAATATTTAAATATAATAATAATAATAATAATAATAATAATAATAATAACTCGTTAATTACTTTGTTCATCTCAAAACAAATGTCTATTTTTATATTGTAGAAAGTTTTTAGATTTTCCTCTACTTACATTTTTCACCAATCAAATATCATCCCTACCTACTAAACTAACTTAGATCGGTTAAAACACAAAATGAACATTTAATTTGAGACATCTCAAAATAGAAAGTGAATAGTTAATTTTGAACAGATGAAGTATTATTTATTAATAATAACGTTGTCACTATATTGTTTGTATAAATGTTGTTTTCCAGTGCAATCAATATGTTAGAACATTAAAACTCGGTAGGTTACACTTTTATTAATCACTATAAATAAAGTACAAAGCAACATAGAGAAACCCTGATGGATCAACTCAGAAGTTGGGCTTGTGCCAACTAACTTTGATGACGTATAGTCCGCACTCGGGTCACGAACCCGACCAACGGACACTACTAATACCCAATCCCATCACGCATGGGCTATCATGATAAAGATTTGGGCTTACAAAGGCCTAAATTCGAATCTATTATTTATGGTCTTGATATAGGATATCTTATTTATGGGATAAGGATCAATGGACCGTATAAGTAGGGATACGCCGAAGAGTAAGGAACACGAAACCAACAAGGATTTCGTGTGTATATAAAGGGCATCTCGGCCCTCATTAAGGTATCATCTAATAACCCTAACTCTTCACTAAAACCCTAAATCGATTACTTACTCTCACGCTGGAGGATAATCGTGGGAGACAATCCCACGGTAAGCCTAACGGTGTTTTTTCTCTTAGTGCGCAGGTCTTAGCATTAAGATCCAATTGATACGGGAACCGGAGTCCAAACAAGGAACGCCCAACTTTTGTATCAACAAGTGGCGCCATCCGTGGGACCACACACTAAGAACTTCACTAAGAACTAGAATGACGAAGCACGGAAACGTAAACCAGCAGACTCCGCAGGTGAAGAAAATGTATGGTGACCTACAGGGGAAGAAGCAGCAAAGTGATTCAACCCCTAAGCAGGCCTCTGGAACAACCAGTGCGCCCAAACACCAAGGATCAGGCTCAGACCTGATCTTTCCGATAGTAGAACTGCTCACAGGGACTACCCAGGCCACTACGACAACAACTAGCGCGGAAGATCTACAGCGCACTCCTTTCACCACCCCCCACCAAACGGTGCCAGAAACAGACCCCACCGAGCCGCCACGTGCGCCTAATCGAGACAAGGGTCTTGATTTGGATACAGACATCCTCGCGCTAGAAGGAGTCGCGCCTGAACTAGCGCCAAGAGATTTCGTGTCTCAAAACTACGAAACCTTGGCTGCCCTTATGCAAGAGGAAGCGAAAAAGAGGTCAAGTTAGAGCCTCCAAGCCTGACTCAACTTTGGCCCTGAGTATGAAGCATCTCCACCGCGTCACCGAAAGGAGAGGCGCTAGAAGGATAGCCGCCGACTCCCAGTGTTTACTAGGGTCGGAAAGAAAGTTGTGGATGATGAAGCAGCTGACTTACAGTACCTGGAGGAGCACGAAGACGATGGATGGCGTACAAATGTCCACATTAGGCTTGGTAGTCGCAGGGTTCATGATAGACTTGGGCGACAGCGCTCCCCAAGCGAAAGCCCTCCAAGGCTTGGTAGTCGCAGGGTTAATGATAGACTTGGGCGACAACGCTCCCCAAGCAAAAGCCCTTCAAGCTCGGATTCTGAGGAAAGTCGACGCAAGCGCCGCAAAAGAGTAAGCTTGTCCTCAAGTGACTCCTCGGACAGTGAGGACAAAGAAACAGGACACTGGAAGTCCAGGAGAAGATATCGCGACCAGGAGGATGAAGATATGTCCCGTCCCTGGCGCCGCCAAAAGGTTGACGTATTCACTCGGCGCATCAGCGATTTTTCAGAAGATAAGAGAAGGCGCATGCCCGCTAATGTTAAAACTTATGATGGGACAGGTGATCCTGATGACCACCTAAAAATCTTTGAATCAGCCGCTACCATCGAAAATTGGCCACAACCCGTGTGGTGCTACATGTTTAACTCCACATTGGTGGGGAATGCGCGAAACTGGTTTAGTAAGCTGCCACGTAGAAGCATCGATGGGTTTGAAGAGTTGCGAAAGGCGTTTCGCTTGAACTTTTCTCAAAGGAAGAAGTGCGCCAAGAACCCTGTCGAGCTTGCTAGGGTAAAACAACGCTAAGGGGAATCCTCAAGCGCTTATGTGGAGCGTTATAAGGACGAATGCAAACACATCAAGGCATGCCCCGAAATACTAAAGATCTCAGGGTTTATGAACAGAATCAATAACCCAGAATTTATCAAAAGGTTAAACGATAAGGTTCCCCAAACCTTTGATGAATTATGAAGCGCACGAGGTCCTTTATCCAAGGGGAAGCCGCCGCTGCGGATAGCAAGAAAGGCTACTCAAATTATAGGTCACAAGAACAGCCCAGGAGACAATCCAACGACCAGAGTAGCAACCGTAACAAAGGCTACCGCAGTCAGGGGGCGGACGAGAGAATGACAAGTACACCCCACTAACAAAGACTCCAAGGGACATATTTGTGACGGAAGGCGCGAACTTCCCGAAACCCCCACCAATGCGCACCCCAGAAAATCGGCGCGTAGGGAACGGGTACTGCGAGTATCATGGACAGAAGGGCCATACCACCAATGAGTGTGTCCAATTGCGCCAACTAATTGATAAGTTAGTAAAAGAAGGCATATTGGATCATCTATGTTAATACAAATATCGCCTAAAAACGTTATTTATATTTTACGATCTTTGCTAAGTTTTGTTAACGACAAAATGTAAACTTTAGTTTCTAAGTAAAACATAATCTTAGTTTTAAAAGACTTGCATAAACTAGACTTTTGCTACATTTTACATTTCATAAAACACAACACTTTTTATTTCTTAAAATAGAAATGTCACATCACATTTATGGCAAGTTTTGTCAATATACATTTATGGAAAGAAAGTATGTTTGACTAACCATATGTTTGCTTGCAAGTTTTGTGTTTGACTAGGTATAATGAGATGTGACATTGTTTGGTTTGCAAGATTTATTGCAAAACCAACTGCAAGCCCGGTGGAACCCTGGGGGTACACGGGCGGAACCCATATGAGGGTTCCGCCGTATCCGCCAGGCCTGCAGAAGGTTTTGCTATAAATACTAAGCCACAAGTTTGATTTTTGGCTTATCACTCTACATCATATTTTCACAGATTCATTCATTCTTTCATCTAACCCTTTAACATCTCATATGTGAAGTTTCTTTTTGTAGCAAAGAGATTCACGAGTTCATAAAAAGTTACAAGTATTCAACACAACGTTGCAAGACTTGTTAGCTTAGCATTGTGTAGACTTGTGTAGTTTACACTTCATTTGATTGTGTATTTTCAGTAGTGATCGGTTAGTATTTTAGTCCTCAAAATACAAAGTGTGATGGGAGTTGTTGTACCCTTGTAAAAGAACTAACGGGAGTGGTTGTACCCTTGTAAAAGAACTCGACATCTAGCTTAGTGTCGGTAAACGTGTATAAGCGACGTGTAAGGTTTTCTCCGCCGGTGAAAGGAGCTTGTTGACTAGTGAAAGAAACTCTCGAGTTGGATACTCGGGGCGTGGACGTAGGGCAAGGAAAAAGAGTCCTTGTAGCCGAACCACGATAAATACTCGTGTTGTGGTTTGATCGTTTCTTTCATTTACTTGCATCTTATATATTGTGTTTGTGTATATATATCTTTGATTAAACGGAAAGTTTCAAAGCTAATAAAACAAGTTAAAAAGATTTTAAACGGTAAACTATTCAACCCCCTTTCTAGTTTTCCACAATTGGCATCAAGAGCTACGTTACTCAAGCTTTTAAAATATATTGTGTTTTAAAACTTGAAACGATCCATGGATTTTGAAAATTACAAAGAAGGGCAATCTATGCAAAGACCACCACTTTTTGAAGCAAATGGTTTTATATATTGGAAAAACCGTTTTGAAACCTACGTGAAATCTAAAGATATAGATTTATAGTATATAATCATTGATGGTGCTAATGTAGTTACTAATATTAAAGATGATGATCAAAAGAAATTGATTGCTAAAAATTATGAAGCTAAAATGATGCTTTACAATGCTTTGCCTAAGAAAGAATATGATAGAGTCTTTATGTATTAAACCGCCAAAGATATTTGGCAATCTTTAATAGTCACTCATCAAGGAAACTCACAAGTTAAGGATAACAAAATTGATCTTCTTGTTCAACAATATTAACAATTTGTTATTTCCGAAGATGAGATTATTGATAATGCATTTGCTAGGTTTAACACTATTATTACTTCACTTAAAGCACTTGACGAATCTTTTTGTAGTAAGAATTTTGTCAGGAAATTTCTTAGAGCACTCCATCCGAAGTGGAGAGCAAAAGTGACGGCAATTGAAGAATCCAAGGATCTTTCAAGCATGTCACTTGACGAGCTAATTGGAAACCTCAAAGTTCATGAAATGGTAATGGAAAAAGATTCGGAACTAGTTAGAGGCAAGAAAGAAAAAGTTAAGTCCATTGCCTTGAAAGCTAGAGTCCAATCAAGTGATGATGAAGAATCTACTTTGGATAGTGATGATGAGGAATATGCTATGGCCGTTAGAGACTTCAAGAAGTTCTTTCGTAGAAGAGGGAAATTTGTAAGGCAACCAAAAGATGACAAGAAAACTTTCCAAAAAGATCGTGATGATAGGAAAGGAAAGGTTGAAAGGAAATGCTATAGGTGTGGAGACACAAGTCATCTAGTAGGAGAATGTCCAAAACCACCCAAGAGCAAACCTCAACAAGCTTTTGTGGGTGGTGCTTGGAGTGACTATGAAGGAGATGACGATGAGCCAAAGAATGATGATATTGCTCTCATGGCTCACGACTCAAATGAGGTACTCTCCGACTCATCTTACTCCTCAATTGATGATGACACCTTACAAAAAGAATATAACAAACTTTGTGAATTGAGCTTAAAAATCATAAACAAAAATAAGTTTTTGAAAACTAAAAAGGAGTTTTTAGAAAATGAAGTTTATGAGTTAAAAGAAAAAGCTAAGAGATTAGAAAAGAGTAAAGGTATTGACGCATCTTGCAAATCATGTGAAGAGCTTAAACTCGAAGTTGAGAAACTTAAAATTACTCAAAACGAACTAATAAAACAAACCACAAAGTTTAAGAAGTTCGATAAGAGCATTTCTTGTGCGGATGAAATTATGAAACTTCAAAAGTCACCCTTTGATAAAACAGGACTAGGATTCATGAAAATAGAAACTTCAAAGGTTCAAACGAAACAAGAAAAGAACGCACAAGAAACTAACAAAACTGCTACAGCAGCCCGCGGAACAGACGGAACCCAATCAAGGGTTCCGCCTGTTGGACCCGAAGGTTCCGCCAGGTCTGCTGCAGCAGTAACACCATCCACATCGGATCGTTCAAAATTTGTTAAAGTCACATATAAAAATGGAACAAAACCTGCCTTTAAAACTGGAGTAGGACTTAGTAAAAGCGAATTTAGAGCTAAGACTACTCAACCAAGACCAAAGACTCCAATTCCCAAATGCCCCTTTCCAAAGAGTAACTTCAACACTCGACCAAACTACCAACATGTTTGGAACCAAAACACTCCTGGACATTACCAAACTCCAAACTACATGTCATGGAACCCTTATGTTCTATTTTCATACTTGGAACAACTTAATGGTATGCTTAACCAAAATGGACCCATGAGAAATTGGGGACCAAATGTTTGAGTGTTTTTTGTAAAATAGGTGTGCCTCAAAGTTTGTTTGGAACCGGATGAATGGATTAAAGATAGCGGTTGTTCAAGGCACATGACGGGTAACAAAAGCCTCTTCACTACTTATCACAAATGTGATGGAGGTAATGTTACGTTTGGTAGTAAAGCTAAGAGCAAAATCATCGGAAAAGGTACAATCTCTCATGACTCCCTTTTTATAGATGATGTAGCTCATGTTGATAACTTAGGTTTTAATCTTCTTAGTATTAGTCAACTTTGTCGTAATAAGTATAATGCCCTTTTTAGTGAAAACGGAAGTAAAATACTTAAAGATGGTATAACCATAGCCAAAGGTGTTCTTAAGAACAACGTATATGTCATGAAGATGGATCCAACATCTAGAGGCAAACTTTGTCTTACCTCATTAGATGAATCTTCAACTTTATGGCATAGACGTTTAGGACACGCTAACATGAGACTAATTCAAAACCTCTCCTCCAAAGACTTAGTTCGAAACCTACCTAAGTTGAAATATGACCAACACTTTTGTGATGCTTGCAAAGTCGGTAAACAAGTCCATAGTAGCCATAAGGCTAAAAACTTGGTTTCTACATCTAAGTGTCTAGAACTTTTGCATATGGATTTATTTGGTCCATCCGCTATACAAAGTTATGGAGGTAACTTCTACACTTTGGTCATAGTTGATGATTACTCAAGATATACTTGGACAAAATTTTTGAAAAGTAAAAATGAAGCTTTTGATAAATTTGAGATTCTAAGTAAGAAAATTCAAAATCAAGTAGGGTCTAATATTGTGTCTATTAGAACGGATCACGGTCGTGAATTTCATAATGAATTTCAATTTGGAAACTTTTGTGATATTAATGGTATTACTCATAACTTTTCGGCTCCACGTACCCCTCAATCTAATGGTGTAGTAGAACGTAAAAACTGGACATTGCAAGAGATGAGTAGAACAATGCTTAATGAACAAAACATTCCACAAAAGTTTTGGTGTAATGCCGTTGACACATCAACGTACATTTTAAATCGAGTCTTAATTAGACCATTTTTGAATAAAACTCCTTATGAACTATATAAAGGTAAAAAGCCTACATTAGGATACTTTAGAGTGTTTGGGAGTAAATGTTTCTTTCTTAACACCAAGGATTATCTCACCAAATTTGACCCAAAGTCTTATGAAGGTGTATTTCTTGGATATTCACAAAATAGTAAAGCTTACATTATTTTGAACAAAGAAACCTTAAAAGTCGAGGAATCGTTGAACGTCACATTTGACGAGAGTCCACCTCCCTCTAAGACATCACCTTTGGTAGATGATGACTTAGTTGAAAGCCAAGCAATAGAAAGTCAAGAGATTTTAGGTAATGACAAGGAAGATGAACTATTAAACAAAGAACTTGTCAATGTCAAAGAATCTAAAAGTCACCCATTAGATGGTGTCATAGGCAACATTAACGAAAGAACACTAAGGTCAAAAGTTCAAAATGAAAGCAACTACTTTTGTTTCGTGCCAACCATTGAACCTAAAAACATTAATGATGCCATTAAAGACGAGTCTTGGGTAATTCCAATGCAAGAAGAGTTGAACCAATTTTTTAGGAATGATGTATGGACATTAGTTCCACAACCAAAGAGTCAAACTATAATTGGAACAAAATGGGTCTTTCGTAATAAAATGGATGAAAATGGAATTGTGTCTAGAAACAAAGCAAGGCTAGTTGCACAAGGATATAACCAACAAGAAGGCATTGACTACGATGAAACTTTTGCTCCGGTTGCTAGGCTCGAGTCAATTAGAATCTTACTTGCATATGCACGTGCACACAATTTTAAACTCTTTCAAATGGACGTCAAAAGTGCATTTCTAAACGGAATCATAAATGAAGAAGTGTATGTTGCTCAACCACCGGGCTTCATCGATTTTGAAAAACCAAATCATGTTTACAAACTTAAAAAGGCTCTTTACGGACTTAAGCAAGCTCCAAAAGCATGGTATGATCGACTTAAAACCTTCCTAGTTGACCATAAGTATACCATGGGCTTAGTTGATAATACTCTCTTCACTAAGAAGAAAGATTCACATATTATCATAGTCCAAATCTATGTTGATGACATTATATTCGGATCAACTTGTCAAGAATTATGTGTGGATTTCTCAAAAATCATGCATTATGAGTTTGAAATGAGTACGATGGGAGAACTCAACTTTTTCCTAGGACTCCAAATTAAACAACTAGAAGATGGTATCTTCTTTAACCAATCTAAATATATTAAGGACATGCTTAAGAAAATTGGATTAGAAGATTCGAAACCAATCAAAACACCCATGTCCACGGAAACTAAACTCACGAAGGATAAGGAAAGTGAATCCGTAGATAGCACTAAATATAGAGGTATGATAGGTAGTCTACTTTACCTAACGACTAGTAGACCCAACATTATGTTTAGTGTTTGTCTATGTGCTCGTTTTCAAGAAGATCCTAAGACTACTCATCTCGAAGCCGTTAAAAGGATTTTTAGATATATTAAGGGCACTACACATTTAGGTTTATGGTATCCCAAAGGAACGGGAATAGACACCATAGTGTATGCCGACTCGGATCATGCCGGTGACTATGTTGATAGAAAAAGTACAAGTGGTATTTGTACTTTTGTTGGACATTGTCTTACCTCATGGTTCTCTAAGAAGCAAACGGCTCTTGCTATCTCAACAACGGAAGCCGAGTACGTTTCGGCCGGAAAGGCATGTCAACAAGCTCTTTGGATGAAGCAAGCTCTTGTCGACTACGGAATTCAACTTAACGACATTACAATTCTTTGTGACAACAAAGGTGCCATTGATCTTAGCAAAAACCCGGTTCAACATGCTCGTACCAAACATATTGAAATCCGTCATCATTTCCTTCGTGACAACGTTCAAAAAGGAAATATCTCAATTGAGAAAGTTTCTTCCGAAGACAACATAGCCGACATTCTCACGAAACCCCTCAAACGTGAACCTTTTAACCTTCTTAGGCTAGGCTTAGGACTCATGGAACCTACGTTGTAGTTCTGGACATTAGACAAAAATCACAAAAATCAAAAAAAATCCATAACTCTTTTTCTCAGCAGGGTCGGCGGAACCCTCAGACACAACGGACGGAACCCAATTCAGGGGTCCGCCGTATCCGCCGACCTGCAGAACCATTTTTTTGTTTTTATTAAACCAAACACCCATTATTTCATACCACCACTTCCAAACTGTTACTATTCACTTTACCATCCATCCATACCTACGATTTCTTGGTCTTCTTTTCACTCACATTGCAAATCAATCATCATTGTAAGTATTCTAAACTTGATTACAATCCTGATCTGAGTCTAGGAATTCTATTTTTTGCACAAAAACAAAAACTTGGGGTTATGCATTAATTTGAGAAAATCATGCATGAAATTAGGTGTTTAACAAAACTAATCATGTTCCCCATAGTTAGGAATTGCATTCTTACTAAGTGTAAACATGTTTGCTAAAACACCCCATGTCAAATTTTTCCAAAAATTTCTCACAAATAGGACAAATATTTTTTTTTGTCTCACATTGAGAATACAAAATCAAAACGTTATGTTTAAAACATCACTTGCATAATGTCTCTTGAATGCTAAAGGGAATACATAACCAATATGTATTTTCGGGTACATTCAAACGAAGCTACATTGAACTAGGAGCGCTTGGGTTATCTTTTGTTTTATAACAAAACTTGTATTATAAAACGTTTTTGAAGCATCAAAATGAGTCAAGATAACCACACCTCCACATTGTTTTCATATAGGCACACACTAGAACAACCACATTACAATAGTCGTTTACTTAGACTAAAATGTGAAATTTTGTTTTTCTAGGAATCATCATGCCTCCTCTAACCCACTACGACCACAAGGACACCATTAAGTACCTACCCAAACACCACAAAACCAAAGGCCTTACCCAAAATCAAATCGATGTTTTCAAAGCCTTAGAAAAACATTATGTCCATGAGGGTAGATGATACGTGGGAATCGCACCAGGCTTTACCTCTCAAGGGATCTTGAGAAGCTTACAACCCCCACCAGGCAGTGTACCTGATCGTTGTAGTATAGTATAGTGACAAGTACCAGGGGATTGATCGTTCAGCTAGGAATAGTGTCGCTAGGATTAGAAAACCTAAATACTAGTTCTAAAGGTGAGGATGATTATTTTTGTATTTTTATATTTTTTAGAAAACAAGTAAAAATCTCGGGTTTGAAGGATTTGGGCGGAATTAGTTGCTAGTCAACTAACCCAATACTAAAGATGCAATCAAAATAAAATACTAAAAATTAAAATAAACTAAATTAACTAAGGTTGTGAGCAATAAGTGGAGAAGTTGTGTTTACTTAGATTTCACTACTCCCTAGATATCTTTTACACGTTAATTACTTGTTATAGTTGCATGGATGACGGATTGTATTCCTTAATACCATTCATGGGGTAGCGCACTTAACTCCCCAATCCTCTGAGCTCTTATCTCCTCCTATGCCATGCCGAGCACAACCATAGGGATTATAAACAGTGGCTCATGCATTAAATACAACCAATAAAAACCTAGTGCACATCAGTTCATGTTTCCTAAGACGTTCAAGCATGTTACCATTTGGAGATCTGCCAGTTTTCTTAAGCCTAACATCGAATTCATTCATCCAATACAATTATAAACAAGTAATCAACACATAATTAACATCTAGGTTTCATTAGATCCAAGCAAACACAAGATAGATCTAGCCTAGCATGATGGAATTAAGACAAGAACAAGATATAGACAACCAACACATAGACATATTGATTGAATTAAAAGAATACTTATCTCAATTACACATGAAAGGTATCAAGGGCTTAGAAACCTTGAAAAACCTGTAAAATTCGCACCAAGTTCGTACTTAGGGTTTCTCCAAAACTTCTCCCTTTTTAATGTGAAAATTAGAAAACTATATATAGGAAATAGGGTCTGACGGCGTCAAGACAAATCTTGTGACGCCGTCACTTCGCCGCCAAAATACTTCTCAGACTGCCTTGATCTACTTTTGACGCCGTCATGTGTTATGCATTTCCAGGCCGTCATGAATTTTACTCTTGACGCCCTACTTCGTGACGCCGTCAAATCTGTACTGGGTCGTCATGGAAATTACTCTTGACGCCGTCAGGATGTTGCTCTTGACGCCGTCACCTACTGTTCCCAGCAAGGAAAATTAAGACTTTGGCGTTTTCTTCACTTTTATGCTCCAAAAACGTCCGAATTGCTTCCTTTTCCAGATTTCTATCCCAAAGTACCTAAAATCACAAAAGGAACGATTTAGGCCAATATTTGATCAAATAAATTCAATTCCGGGCTTAAATGACCCCCTAAAAGTGGTTCATTTTTCGCCACATCATATACCCTTACACTTGAGATTTGCTTGTCCTCAAGCAAATGCGCTTTTATTCTACTCAAAATACAAGTTAGGGGTCATTTAACACTAATATAAAAGTAATTACAACAAATAATCATTCCACTAAAGACCAAAGACAAGCACGGAGGTCATACACAAGCACCTCACAAATAGTGTTTAGATACTCACATCTCTCGGGTGTAATAAAGTATAAATTACAATATGGAAACGGAAGATATCTCTCACTACCTGTCATAGCAAAATAGATTACCATAGGCTTGGGAAAGGATCAAACCTCCACCACATGGCGTAAGCACCTAGGATAAACTATCAAAGAGGTCTTTTAAAGGGTTGTAACGTTAGGTGTAGGGATATGAAATACACGGTTTTGTTGGATAAAGGAAGTTTTTACTGGTGGCGAGTTAACAATCTTGGTTAATTACATGTACAATATGGCATTGCTAAGCCAAGACTAGACTCGACTTAAGCTAATAAATGAAAAATAACAAAAACATAAAAATGAACATAGAATAAAAAGGGATGGTAGTCCATATGTTTTTTCTCTTTTTTTTATTTATTTATTTATTTTTTTTTTATTTTTTTTATTTTTTGCATACACTCTTACCCTACCATCCGAATAATACATCATAGGGAATGAACGTTCCTCTTACACTTGAATCTTTACACACTTTACAATGAACTATTCTATTGACTCGAATTAAGAAAATCAAAACACTTGGAGTACTCTTAAGATTAACGCACATATGGGGGTAATAAATGATGTTCTTCCCCATTACTCCATAAAATAAGTACTTTACCCATGAGTCCCAATCGTCTCAAAACAATATATACAAGGATATGACTCGACTTAGCAACCATGTAATCAATTAGATAGTTAACTTAGGGTTTAACAAATAACAATAATGCACTAAAAATGAGCGCATACACGGAAGGCTAAGGCGATTTGGTTGTACATTTAAGTGGGGTGTAACAAATTCTTCCTTTAAGTAAAATGCTTAAAGTTAGAAACGATAAGATAGGCTCGGAGGGGTGTACTAGGGGTTTCGTGTACTAAAAATGAGTACAACGCTAAAGGTGTGGGAAAAATTAGTTGACTTAACTAGCCAAGTAATATGACTTAAATAGTCAAGTAATTATGATACGGGTTTAACACAAGGGTGATCCTAATGCCTCTTATCATGTAGTAAATCCTACTACACGAATGTAGTCTCACTAGCGGTCTCGGGATGCATCACTAACGCACGTTCTAGAATCTAAATGCTACCGGTACACTCATAAGCACTAATAATAAATGCTTTTCCTATCAAATCTAAAGGCGAACCTTACATATTTGGGTGGAAAATTTTTCTGAATATACGGTTATGTGCTAGTCATACAATCTCCTATCCATGAGACGCTTGCTATGGCTAAAGTTTCACTCCTAACTGTTGTAAAAAATTTTAAATTTGGCGCTAAAATTACACTAACAAGTGTTTCTCATAGTTTTATTACACATCTACCATCAAACAAAACAAACTCAAGCGAAAGTGCATATGTAAGGTATCATCTTTTTACCCTCCCCTTACACTTAAGATGAACATTATCCCCAATGTTCAAGTAAAGAATGTAAAAGTTAAAAAGTAAAAAGAATGAAATCAAATACTCCCCTGATTCGCTCGGTATGGATAATAAGGTGGCCAGGTTAAATCTTCCTCCAAGAAAATGAACAATCAAAGCTTCCCTTCCAGAATATAAATCATCTTCTTGTCATACATAACCTGTAAATCTGAGAAAACAAACAAAAACAACCTCGCGTAAAATCGGCGGCATCCTATATAAGTTACTAAATCCTAGAAAACAAGATAAGATATAATGCTTGTGGAATGAAGTTTGCAGATTTCCTGGAGATTATAAAACTTAATAATTCACAAAAACCATAAGACTCCGTTAGAAAAACAAAACTGGTAAAATTTCTAGATTTTTACACGTGACGCCATCAAGAGTTAACTCGTGATGCCGTCATAAGTGACCTGCAGAAATTCTTATGTTAAGTTTCCGGAAAAATTTCTGGAAAAACTTGGTCCTACTTCCTGGAAAATCCTGCAAAACTTCATTATGACTCAATACAAGCATTTGACTCTAACAAATACGAATATACATGTTCATTTAATATTGTGGAGAATCATGATCGGTTTGTTTCTTAAAAACATATTTGGGGTTTCCCCTTACACTTATCTTTTGCAAAAATACTTTTAGGTGGAGTTAAGACTAGGCCAAAACAACAAAGTAAAGTATTTCCACTATTTAGTTTAGAAACATGATCTACCAACAATAAAAATAAAGCATGCATACGGAAGCAAATAACAAACAAACAAAATAGAATCACTCAAAACATGGGTTGCCTTCCAAGAAGCGCTTTTCTTTATTTACGAGTCTTGTAGCTAGACTCAAGGTCATGGGTTACTACGTGATACGGGTGAGTTCCTCGTTGAGGACATACTTGGGATCAAACTTAGGTTTCAACTTCCTATCGGTTTCCTTAGTGTGGTATGACCTTTCAAACTTTTCTCCATCTGGATCATACAAAGTCATCCTCATATGCCATGATCCGTCACCTTCTTTAGGTGGCTTGTCCTACCTCCATTTACACTTGTCTCCCTCTCTTTTCCACTTATTCATCTCTATGTTAATAGGCATTACGCTTAAGAACTCAATCATCTTCCTAAAGACTAAGGGGTCCTCAAAGGGATCTAGCTCTTCATCTCTAGCTATGAGTTGTTCTACCGAATGTGTCTTTTCAACGAAATCTTTCTCTAGATAAAATGGGCATTGAGGTCCTATGAAGTTCCTTTCTATCCAAGGTCCATATCTAGATGGTCTCCTATTCATCTCTACCCAATGCGGTGTCGGTTCATCATCACAATCATAACTATGCTTCTTTACATCATACACCGACCAAGTATCGCTTTCACCTACCGCTATCTTAGACTCCTTACAATCTATCATGGCGCTAGCGGTTGCTAAAAATCCTCTTCCTACTAACAATGGGCATGTAGTGTCACTAACCATGTCTAGGACGTGAAAATCCGCTAATATAGTTAACTTTCCTACGTAAACAACTACATCCTTAATCATTCCAACCGGGTGGGCAATACTCCCATCCGCTAGCCCTATCAATACCTCCGTTTCCACTAACTTTCCTAGCTTAAGAGTGGTGAATAAGGATAAGGGAATCAAGTTGAGGCTTGACCCTAAGTCGGCTAGTGTGTCGAAAGCTTCGGATCTTCCTATCTTACAAGGCAAAACAAATATACCCGGATCATCAAGCTTTTTAGGCAACTTGTTTTGAACGAAGGCGGTCCCATTTTTACCTAGCTTAAACTTCTCATATTTTTCTAGGAGGGCACTATAGTAAGGAGCATGCGCTAAGACATCAATGACGGGGCGTTCGAGGTGAAGTTCTTTGAATTCATCATCAACGTCTTGCGTAGGAGGTGTTTCAACTATACTTTTGACCAGTTCTATATTGGGTGGTTTATTTTATTTGTCCTTTTGAAGAATTTGGTTTTGTTTGAAACACGTGCTCGTTGATTTAACCGAGTAGTATTGTGGACACGAAGTGGGTGACGAAACTGAAGATATGGAATTAACGTTTAGTTTCGGATTCTTGATTGTGTCGCTTGGGAGTGCTCCCATTTCTCGGTCATTGAGAACTTTCAACAATGCGTCAATTTTGGTGGTCATCTCGCTTTGCTTTTGTTTGAAATCGGCTTCAAACTTAGATATGCGAGCTTCTTGAGATGCCATGAACTTAGACATCAATCCTTCAAGATTGTTGGTACTACCATAATTGTTAGAAGGATTGTTGTTGAAAGTACGGTTAGATGGTGGACCGTTTGGTTGGTAACGATTAGGCGGATTGGAAGAATTGGGTTGATTTTGTTTCCACCTATGGTTTGGGTGATTTTTCCAAGAGGGGTTGTATGAATCACCGTAAGTGTTTGGCTCGGGCTTGAAAGTGTACCACTTATCTCCTGCTTCGTCGGTACGCGTAGATGCGTAGTCCGCAAAAGCTGTTCCGGGGAGTTCCACACAATCACGAGTGTCGTGGGGACCACTACATAATTCGCATAAAGAAGTGATTTTGTTCACTTGGCTTGAAGGTTTAGGAGATTCGTAAGATTTCATGAGAAACTTGACTTGGTCCTCAAGTTCCATGATCCTACGGTCGGGAGTGCTAGAATTGTTCGAAGGCAAAGATATTGCCTTGACCGTTTTGTTCAAATCACGGGGATCATTCCAACTTTCGTTGTCATAGAGAGCAAGATCTTCTATGAGTTCCCATGATTGTTCCGCACTTAGATCGCGTAGCTTACCACTGGCCGATTGGTCAATGGCTCGCCTCGTAGAGATATCGATATGGTCATAAAAAATTTGGACTTGGAGCCAAAGATCTATGCCATGATGAGGGACTTTTTGGAGTAAGTCCTTGAAACGAGTCTATGCTTCATAAAGAGATTCATTTTGACGTTGTTGGAACATCAAGATGTCATTTCTAAGCTTAGTAGTTCTCCCCGGTGGGAAAAATTGAGCAAGGAAATGAGTGGTGAGATCATCCCATGTGGTGATGGATCCCGCGGGTAAACGCTCAAGCCATTGACTAGCTTGATCCCGTAGAGAGAATTGGAATAGGCGTAATCGGGTTGTCTCTCTAGTTTCAACACCTAGGTCTATGGAATCTACAATTTTGAGGAAGTCCTTAAGATGTTGGTTTGGATCTTCGGAACGAAGTCCATGGAATGCACATCCGCTTTGCACCAACCGGATGGTGTCGGATCGCAAGGGGGTCACATTGGCTCCGGTGAGCTCAATGGTGTTTCGCTAGCCTTGGTGGCTAGATCGGGAATACTCTTCTAAGGTTCGGGGCCTAAGAGGTTCTAGTGGTGGGTTTTGTTGTGGTGGGATGACGGGTTCAAGGATGTTCCCATCGTCCATGATGTCGGGTGGTGAAGAGTTACGAACAAAGACACAAAGAAATAAGATAGACTAAAGAAAACCTAAAAATAAAAATAAAATCTTACTAGAAAGGAATCTAGAAAGTAGACCTAATAAAAAGAGATTCTAACCTAGACAATAACTATTCCCCGGGCTCCGGCGCCAAAAACTTGATACGTGGGAATCGCACCAGGCTTTACCTCTCAAGGGATCTTGAGAAGCTTACAACCCCCACCAGGCAGTGTACCTGATCGTTGTAGTATAATATAGTGACAAGTACCGGGGGATTGATCGTTCAGCTAGGAATAGTGTCGCTAGGATTAGAAAACCAAAATACTAGTTCTAAAGGTGAGGGATGATTATTTTTGTATTTTTATATTTTTTAGAAAGCAAGTAAAAATCTCGGGTTTGAAGGATTTGGGCGGAATTAGTTGCTAGTCAACTAACCCAATACTAAAGATGCAATCAAAATAAAATACTAAAAATGAAAATAACCTAAATTAACTAAGGTTGTGAGCAATAAGTGGAGAAGTTGTGTTTACTTAGATTTCACTACTCCCTAGATATCTTTTACACGTTAATTACTTGTTATAGTTGCATGGATGACGGATTGTATTCCTTAATACCATTCATGGGGTGGCGCACTTAACTCCCCAATCCTATGAGCTCTTATCTCCTCCTATGCCATGCCCAGCACAACCATAGGGATTATAAACAGTGGCTCATGCATTAAATACAACCAATAAAAACCTAGCGCACATCAGTTCATGTTTCCTAAGACGTTCAAGCATGTTACCATTTGGAGATCTGCCAGTTTTTTTAAGCCTAACATCGAATTCATTCATCCAATACAATTATAAACAAGTAATCAACACATAATTAACATCTAGGTTTCATTAGATCCAAGCAAACACAAGATAGATCTAGCCTAGCATGATGGAATTAAGACAAGAACAAGATATAAACAACCAACACATAGACATATTGATTGAATTAAAAGAATACTTATCTCAATTACACATGAAAGGTATCAAGGGCTTAGAACCCTTGAAAAACCTGTAAAATTTGCACCAAGTTCGTACTTAGGGTTTCTCCAAAACTTCTCCCTTTTTAATGTGAAAATTAGAAAACTATATATAGGAAATAGGGTCTGACGGCGTCAAGACAAATCTTGTGACGCCGTCACCTCGCCGCCAAAATACTTCTCGGACTGCCTTGATCTACTTTTGACGCCGTCATGTGTTATGCATTTCCAGGCCGTCATGAATTTTACTCTTGACGCCCTACTTCGTGACGCCATCAAATCTGTACTGGGTCGTCATGGAAATTACTCTTGACGCCGTCAGGATGTTGCTCTTGACGCCATCACCTACTGTTCCCAGCAAGGAAAATTAAGACTTTGGCGTTTTCTTCACTTTTATGCTCCAAAAACGTCCGAATTGCTTCCTTTTTCCAGATTTCTCTCCCAAAGTACCTAAAATCAGAAAAGGAACGATTTAGGGCAATATTTGATCAAATAAATTCAATTCCGGGCTTAAATGACCCCCTAAAAGTGGTTCATTTTTTGCCTCATCGGTAGAATCATTGACCCGTCCTTCCTAGAAGGCACAAACCTTTACACCGAATTTGCCACAATCAACTTTGAGTGTCTTTTAGAAATCAACGGGCCTATTTGTCCTAGGTTCATTTTGGAATTCTATGCATCCGTCGTCCTCTCCACGGATGATTATGGTCACATGTCTATCAACTTTAGGGCTAGTGGTCATCAATACTCCTTCACTCTTGAGGAGTTTGCTCAAATCCTAGGTGTCCCAAACCATGGTACTTGCATCTACTCCGACTTGTACTCTCTCTCAACTCTTGACACACTTCATGACCGCATCCATCCTTATGACACCCCTCTTGTGTCCAAAGATGAACTTCGTGACCACCTCTTTGTTAAGACAACCAACACTAGGAGAACCCGTTCGGGAAATGAGGTCGATAAGGACCCATATGGAATGGAAATGAATGAACTCAAGCCCCAATTCAAGAAATGGGAGGAAGTCCTTAGAGCAAATGTCATTAGCACCATAGGAAACCGAGATCATATCAATCTTTGCCTTTGCTACATGCTCTACTCTTTGTCCGTTAGGCAACCCTTCAACCTTGCCTACTACATGGCCAAGAGAATGGCCGACATTCCCGTGCACGGCACAACGGCTATGCCGTATGGAATGCTCTTGACCCGTCTCTTTAGGTTCATCTCTCCCATTCCACCAACTCCAAATGGTCTTCGTCTTGACTACTCTCTCATTCCACACACCTTTGTTCCACTTAGTGATAAGAGAGTTTACAAAGCCCAAGGAAAACGTCCTCATCCTCCTACCTCCTCATCATCTTCCTCAATGAGTGAAGATGACTCTTTGCCCAACTCTAGGCTCCCACCTCTAGAATACCTATCCCAACTTCTGGATATACCAAATGAGTCAGCGGAGTTCAAGCAAACAAAGGTAATGTTTAAGAATCTTGGAAGATTCCTTGGAAAGCTCAAGAACAAGATTGATGGTCAATGAGTGCGGGTGTGTAGGAGTGTTTGGCACAAGGTCCTATTTTAACAATTTGGTCGTTTTAAACAATCTTTGTGATGTATTTGTGTGTTGGTACATTGTGTGATACTATTTGGAACATGTATTAACTAACAATGATGCAGGTAGACAACTTTTGGCAAGTTGTCAAATTTTCATGTTTATGAAATTTTCACTAAGTATAGTGAAATTCTCGACCCCAAGGTCAAAGTCCTATGGTATGTGTGTTTACATGTCCAATTTTTGCATTACCTAACCAGAAATGCATTATCTTTTTGATTTTAGGAGTTTTCGAAAAATTTGAAAATCATCTCGCGGGTCAAAATCGCGGACTGCCAAATTTTTCAGGCCTGGCGGATCTGGCGGTACCCAAAATTGGGTTCCGCCAGTGTATTTTCTGGGCAACCCAGAAATGGCCCAACGGACCGGACGGAACCCTCACACGGGTTCCGCCTGTGTATCCTGAAGGTTCCGCCAGATTTCCTGTAGATTTTTTTTTTAGTTTTCAACATTTCAACATCCAATCAACAAAATACATTCCTTTTAGATAGAAACCAATTTCCTGCAATTTGTTTAGCACAATAAGGTACTTCTCATTCCTTATAACTCAAACAAAACCATTTCCCGCCAAATTTCAAATATAGCCATAACCACCCCAAGGAACCTTCACACATAAAGGAAGGAACCCATCCAAAGGTTCCTTGAAATCCCTGAGATATATCCTTCAACAAATTTACCAAAACCACTAAGTTTTTAGTGCAAATCTTTTCTTCTCACTTCACCATTTTCATTGGATTGACTTCCATGATATGACAACCCACAATTAGTTTTCCAAATCATTAGGAACCTTCATTTTTGTATGGCCTAACATCAAATCCAAACACTCCTTCTCACACTCCTTCATCACTATAAATTAAACCATCCTAAACACTATCAAATCACACCTTCTTCATCACAATTTCTAATCTTTTAAACCATTTTAACCATGACTAAGTTAACAATTAAACCTTTAGTTTCGCTACTCTACTTTTTGTTTCGACAAAAAGGGGGAGAAATATATTAAACCTTTAAAACTTAAATATGATTTTCATCACTTAAGTAAAACAAGTTTAATATAATTTTTTTTAAGTCTTAAACACTAAGATTTTGTGAGTTACTTAAAAACAAAGTTTATGTTTTGTCATCAACAAAAAGGGGGAGATTGTTAATACAAATATCGCCTAAAAATGTTATTCATATTTTACGATCTTTGATAAGTTTTGTTAACGACAAAATGTAAACTTTAGTTTCTAAGTAAAACATAATCTTAGTTTTAAAAGACTTGCATAAACTAGACTTTCGCTACATTTCACATTTCATAAAACACAACACTTTTTATTTCTTAAAAGAGAAATGTCACATCACATTTATGGCAAGTTTTGTCAATATACATTAATGGAAAGAAAGTGTGTTTGACTAACCATTTGTTTGCTTGCAAGTTTTGTGTTTGACTAGGTATAATGAGATGTGACATTGTTTGGTTTTCAAGATTTATTGCAAAACCAACTGCAAGCCCGGCGGAACCCTGGGGGTACACTAGCGGAACCCATCTGAGGGTTCTGCCGTATCCGCCAGGCCTGCAGAAGGTTTTGCTATAAATACTAAGCCACAAGTTTGATTTTTGGCTTATCACTCTACATCATATTTTCACAAATTCATTCATTCTTTCATCTAACCCTTTAACATCTCATATGTGAAGTTTCTTTTTGTAGCAAAGAGATTCACGAGTTCATAAAAAGTTACAAGTATTCAACACAACGTTGCAAGACTTGTAAGCTTAGCATTGTGTAGACTTGTGTAGTTTACACTTCATTTGATTGTGTATTTTTAGTAGTGATCGGTTAGTATTTTAGTCCTCAAAATATAAAGTGTGATGGGAGTTGTTGTACCCTTGTAAAAGAACTAACGGGAGTGGTTGTACCCTTGTAAAAGAACTCGACATCTAGCTTAGTGTCGGTAAACGTGTATAAGCGACGTGTAAGGTTTTCTCCGCCGGTGAAAGGAGCTTGTTGACTAGTGAAAGAAACTCTCGAGTTGGATACTCGGGGCGTGGATGTAGGGCAAGGAAAAAGAGTCCTTGTAGCCGAACCACGATAAATACTCGTGTTGTGGTTTGATCGTTTCTTTCATTTACTTGCATGTTATATATTGTGTTTGTGTATATATATCTTTGATTAAACGGAAAGTTTCAAAGCTAATAAAATAAGTTAAAAAGATTTTAAATGGTAAACTATTCAACCCCCTTCTAGTTTTCCACAATCTAGTTAAGAACGTCAAGGATAGGAAAGACAAACAGAAGATCGGGAGCAAGAAAGAAGCACCTAAGGACAAGGCTGACATCATCTACATGATACAATCATGGCAGCGAAAGACCAGGCAAAAGGTCAGCCAAAAGTTTTCTTATGGGAGCGAAATCTCTTTCCCCACCCTGGCTGCGGACAACGCAGTAGCGGAACCGCTCACCATCGAGATAAATACGGTGGGTCACGATATCCACCGCATGTATGTTGATGGAGGGGCATCCACAGACATAATGTATGAACACTGTTTCAAAAGGTTGCGACTTGAGATACGAAGTCAGTTAAGCCCGGCCATGACGTCGTTGACTGGCTTTACAGGAGAAAAGATATGGCCCATGGGGCAAATACGATTACTCGTTGTCGTTGGTAATAAGGAACACTCCACGGCGGCCTGGATGAATTTTATGGTGATCAGATCTCCTTTGCCATACAATGGCATTATTGGAAGACCAGGAATATCAGCCATACGCGCGGTACCGTCTACAGCACATGGGATGCTCAAATTCCCGGTAGAAGGCGGCGTTGTCACCCTCTACAATAACACTGTACCACCTAGAGAGTGTAACACGGTTACATGTGAGACGACACACACTCCAGAACAGCGCGCAGCTAAAATACCAAACCAAAAGGTCGCAATCCATCCTGATTACCCGAAGCAAGAAGTATCGATCAGGGGATCGCTGTCTAATAAAGGCAGAGCGGCCGTGTGCGCACTCTTGCAAAGGAATCTAGATATCTTCGCATGGGAACCAAAGCACATGACTGGTGTGCCACGATCGATTACAGAACACAAGTTGAAAATCCGACAAGGATACTCCCCAATACGGCAGAAAAAGCGCGACCAGGCTCTAGAGCGTGCAAAAGCCATTCTAGAGGAAGTACACGAGCTTGTGGACGCATGTATCATGCGAGAAGTCTATTACCATGACTGGCTCTCCAATCCAGTGATGGTGAAAAAGAGTGATGGTAGCTGGCGGATGTGCGTGGATTTCACTGATCTCAACAAAGCATGCCCACAAGACTGCTACCCGCTACCAGAGATAGACTGGAAGATAGAATCTTTGTGTGGATACCCCTTTAAATGTTTCTTAGACCCATACAAAGGGTACCACAAAATCCAAATGGCTAAAGAAGATGAGGAAAAAAAGCCTTCCACACAAGCCAGGGTATCTATTGTTATACAAAAATGCCTTTGGGCTAAAAGAATGCGGGCGCCACCTACCAGTGATTGGTAGATAATGCATTTGAAAAGCAAGTGGGATGCAACCTAGAGGTCTATGTTGGCGACCTTGTCATAAAAAGCCATACCGAAGACGAATTGGTACGCAACATTGAAGAAACATTTAGAACCCTGGGAAAGATCAACATGAAGTTAAATCCTAACAAATGCGCTTTTGGTACTACAGAAGGCATGTTCCTCAAATACTTGATAGAGCCTGATGGAATTAAGCCATGCCCAGAAAAAACAAAGGCTGTCATCTAACTCCCTTCACCACGCACGTTGAAAGAAGTCCAGTCCCTGAATGGAAAACTAGCCGGGTTGAACAGATTCCTGTCCAAATCAGCAGATAAGTCACTTCCCCTCTTTAAAACACTCAAGAAGTGTACAAAAAAGGGAGACTTTCATTGGACTGCGAAAGTGGAAGAAGCTTTTACACAGCTTAAGCAACATATAGCAGCGCTTCCCACACTAGTCGCACCCCGACCAGGGAAAGAGTTAATTGTGTACTTGTCTGCGACTCATTGAGCAGTCAGCGCGGTGCTACTGACAGATAGGAACTCCGTACAAACACCGGTATATTTTGCAAGCAAAGCACTCAAGAAGACAGAGATTAACTATAGTGCAATGGAAAAGTTGGTCCTGGCGTTAGTATTCGCCGCCAAAAGACTGCGCAGGTACTTTCAAGCACACCTAATAGTGGTGATCACGGACCAACCCATCAAGCAAGTTATCTCTAAACCCGAGGCATCGGGGCGGTTACAAAAATGGAGTGTGTTGCTAGGCGAGCATAACATCTCTTATAGACCACGCACTGCGGTTAAGGGGCAGATACTAGCAGACTTCATCATCGAAAAACCAGATACTGATGTTGCACCTTTAAGAAGAGAGGTAGAACTACAAGAACCATGGGTCCTATTCACGGATGGATCTTCATGCGTGGATGGGTCGGGCGCAGGCCTCATCCTCAATAGTCCGGAAGGAATGGAATTCACTTACGCACTGCGCTTTGAATTCACAGCCATGAACAACGAGGCAGAGTATGAAGCCCTAATTGCTGGATTACGCATTGCAACTCGACTGGTTGTACGCAACCTAGAAGCAAATGTGGATTCCCGATTAGTAGCCAATCATGTGTTGGGGGAATATGTGGCTAAAGAGGATAACATGGTCCAATACCTCGACAAGACCAAGTCCCTAATCCAGGGTTTTGACAGGTTTACAATTAAACAAATTCCTAGAGGGTAAAACAGAAAAGTGAATGCACTAAGCAAGATCGTATCTACAAGCTTTGCGCACTTGTCAAAATAAGTATTGGTGGAGATCCTGAAGAACAAATCCATCTCGGAAATGGAGATATCTACAGTGATAGAGGAGCAGGATCCTACATATATGACCCCTATCATCGAATTCATAAGCAAGGGCATATTGCCCCATGAGCAGAAGGACGCTCGACGGATACGGCGCACAGTGCAGAGGTTCGAACTTCGAGATGGTATCCTATATCAGCGCTCATTTCTACAACCATGGCTTCGGTGTGTTGGACCTCTTCAGGCAGATTACGTACTCCGAGAGATCCACGCCAGTTCATGTAGTATGTACTCAGGACCACGGTCCATTGTAGCACGAGCCTTGAGGTCAGGATACTATTGGCCCACTATGCATCGCGATGGCGCGGGATATGATAAAGAAATGTAGCGACTGCAAAGTTCATAGACCCATCCCGCGCCAACCACAACAAGAGCTAACGCCTATTACTTCGCCATGGTCATTCTATAGGTGGGGTATCGATATCGCGGGCCCCTTCCCTGTTGCAGCAGGGGGACTGAAATTTCTTATTGTGGCTATAGACTACTTCACTAAGTGGATTGAGGCAACAGTAGTGGCAACAATCACAGGCAATCAAGTAAAATGATTTGTTTGGGAAAACATTGTATGCCGCTTTGGATTACCTGGGGAAATCATTTCGGACAACGGAAAATAATTCTGCGATAACCCGTTCAAAGACTGGTGCGCGCAACTAAATATTACACAACACTTCGCGTCGGTTAAACACCCACAAACCAATGGTTTGGTTGAGCTCGCAAATCGTAGTCTGGGTGAAGGAATTAAAGCACGCCTCGATAAAAACAAGGGAAGATGGGTGGATGAATTGTCGCACGTCTTGTGGGCGCACCGCACGACAATCAAAGTTAGCACTGGGGACACCCCCTTTTCTCTTGTCTATGGGACAGAAGCTGTCATACCAGCTGAAATTGGGATGCCAATTATTCGTACGGCGAAAGTTAATGTCACAACCAATGACGACGAACGACGCATAGACTTGGATCTATTAGAAGAAAGGCGCGAACGTGCAGCTATATGTGAGGCAAGAGCTAAGTCGAAAATGAAGGGATACTACGATGCTAAAGTTCGAAGCACCTCATTCAGACCAGGTGACTTTGTATATCGCGCTAATGATGCAAGCCACGCAGAAGATACAGGAAAACTTGGACCAAAGTGGGAAGGACCTTATGAGGTCACAGAAGCACTAGGAAAAGGCGCATACAAGCTGCGTGACATGGATAGGCGTGAGCTACAACGCACATGGAATATTTGCAATCTCAAGAGATGCTATCTTTAGGAAAGGCTACGGCCCCGTGCACGGACACCTCCGCACTTTAGTAAGTGCTCAATAAATGTCCGTTTATTTACATTTTGTTTTATCTAGGCAAATGTTTTTTTCTTTTCCCAAAAACTTGCAAGAATTAATTAAATGTCGCGGTTTCTAGCTAACTCCATGACACACTTCACTTTGTTATTTACATATTATTTATATCTCAATATTGTTGTTATATTATCTTTTGCCTACATGGCGTGCATGCACTTATTAAAACCAACGATGGTAAAGGATGAGTAAACCTACTAAATAACTCGTTGAGTAGGAGGGTTGCAAACCCATCAACATTGGATCACGCATCCTTGTTAAACACCTTACTCTCAAGACGTTTGAGTAAGTTCAATGTGCATCCCACGATGGATACGCAACAATGCACACTGTGCGCGTTTAACAAATTAGGAGTCAAGACTCTTGACTCCTTGATATGGTATTTGTAGTACGCTGCATGTTAACCCATACACTTGTGAATTTTATATTCTCATATACATTAAGTTATGGACTTCATACACAATTATGTTATAAGTGATTATAGATTCCTATAATCTCTTTTAAGTACGTATACATAATAGTTTGTGTAACAACCGTGATTTTAGCAAGTTAGTTAGACTTGTAGCTTCGAGATTAATCTAACTTTGTTTGGTGTGTTTGGGTAGTTATATGGGTGTTATTGTGTGTTATAGTGCGGTTAGTATTTGAGTTGGCATTAAATCCCTTCGCGTTGTGGTTGTTATTGTGATTTTTGATGATGTTGATTTTGGGAAAGTTCATTTTGATCACCTATGTGGTGTGGAAATGACTAGTGTATATTTGGTGTTTTGAGTTTTGCGTAACGAGACTTCGTTCAAGTTATTGAGCGTTAGTAAGTTACGAGGATGTTGTTTTTGTGAGGAAATGCTTATGGAGTGTGTAAAAATCTATTTTTGGAAACTGTATTTTGAAAATGAATATTTTCTGGTTTGTCGTAAAATTAAGGTTTATCGCGAAAGACGTTAGGTTTTGTTATGAGAATAAATAAAATATGAAAAGTATGAGGTTTTGAGTGTAATAAATTAATTAATAAAAAAAATAAAAAAAAATAAAAAAATATATTATATAGGGGGGCGGCCGATTTAGGGAGTTAGGGGGGAAAAAGGAAACCAAATTTGATACCAAATACAACTCTAAGCCTTAGGGATTATCCAAATTAATTATAAATACAAAATCAAAACTCCCCTATCCCTTTTTCCTGCATCATAAGTCGACACAAAGGGGGATCCAAGAAGAAGAATTTGGGTTTCATAATTGTCTAGCAAAAATCAAGAATCAAGGTAAAATCTTTAACCTTTATGTGTAATTAATCAATTATTGTTATGATTCATGTAATAATTAATATGATGGAATCTAGGGTTTATATACTTCTGTAAATTATTGAAGTAAAACATGTTAGGATGATTAGATGTTAATATTATGGTTAATGGTTAAAGAAATTGAGCGTAAAACATGCTAGTTATTGAGTTAGGGTTTGGACAGATTTGTAAAGGTATAAAGATGTGAGTGTACATAACATATGGTGATGAGTTAGATCACAAATTTTAGGTCTAAATTGTAGTATAATGAAAGATATTTCCAAAAAGTCCAGCCACGATCAATTTTGAGGTCGGGAAGTCGGTCTTTTGATTTTTCTTTGTTAAGGTGTCAAAGCTGTCAAACCGGGACAGATTTTGGGTAAAAGTTTGAGGTTGGTATGTGGTTGTAAAAGTGGTATTTTGACTTGGTCTTCTGGAATAATTAAGTTTTAGGTTATATTAGACTACCATGAAGAGGATTCGCTATAAAAACTTGTGGAAGTAATTATTAAAAATCAAAACTTTTTGGTGTGCGTTCAGATCCGAATTTGAGTAGTTGACAAGTTTGAATTTTCTATGAGTACTTGTGTGTGTAGTTGGTCCATGGCCTTCTGGGATTAGCTTCTATGCTTATGAGAGACCATGGTAAATTTTTGGTGTGAGTTGGTGAGCTTTATTTGTCGTGATTTCATGTGAGTGAATGTACTCAAAAATTCTGCGTTTTCTGAGTTTTAGAGTGCAAGGGATTTAGTGAGTTTTTGGTTATGGTAGTGGTTAGTGTGGTGTCTAGGAGATCCATGGTGGGTCATATAAGTCTTAGACATCCATCATATGTGTATTACAAAGGTTGTAGCTTTTAGCTTGACCTTGTGTAATGTGGATTATTTTTGTGTATTATAGATTGTGTATTGTTTTGTGGAGCTGCGGAGTTTAAGGTGAGTTCATAGTCCCATATTTTTACTTTGTTTTAAACTTGGGATGGGAATGATGCTTGTCTTAAATGATTTGATTTACTGTGATTATGTGTGTGGTATTAAAGAGCTTGGACTTATAATGTTATCGTATGCATGCTATGTGTGGTTATTTGTTTGTGTGGAAGTATATGGGATCCAATTAGGAGGATGTTATCCTGTTACTTGCGCATGCGACCTAATTGATGTTTGATATGTTTGATGGGATCTAATTAGGAGGATGTTATCCTGTTACTCGCGTATGAGTCCTAATTGATGATTATGGGATCGAAGGACACGAGCCGTCCTATTGGTTGCCTTATGAGTGTTGTTGCCTTTGTGTGTGGATATTAACTTGCAAATACATGTAGCTATATGATAACTGTAATTTATTTGTCCAACTATATTTTGTAATCACAGTGAATTCGGTTGCCTTGTGTGTTGAGTCTCAAACCTATGAATCTCACCAACGTTATGTTGACATTTTAAGCATCATTTTCAGGTGAGCATTCTAAGGCCAAAGTCGAGGGCAGCAATTAGGCGAGACTTAGTTGCATGGAGACTTACTTATGTTTTGGGATTTGATTTTATTTGGTTTTGGATATAATACATTTATGTTTTATGTTTGGTACTTTCAAACTTATTGAAGTTACCTTTTGGATTTTATTTTGTTTATCTTTGGGTATTGTTACAACACTGTGTGTTGGTACATTGCTCTATTCGTATGCATGTAGTTGTTCTCTATGTTGACACCAGGTGTTGTGATGATATTCATGAAGTTACACCCGCGCGTTTCCGCCGTGGCGGGGTGTGACAGATTGGTATCAGAGCCTTGGTTAAGAGAATTAGGTGGTTTAACCTAGACTATAGCTTAGGAGTCCCTCATGTAGTTGCATTTAGGACCTATGTGTAAGTATATTATCTTACATGTCTATTTTCCTAAATTATGAGTTGTTTTATTTTGTTTTTGAACGTCTATCGAACCCTGTACTTAGCATCGTGTGTGTGTCATTTATAGAATGGCACCTCCTGCAAGAAAGACGCTTCGTTGGGCTACTGTAGTTGCTAAGGGACGCAAGAGAGTTGGGAAGATGAAGAGAACCAACAGGAGGATATTGGTCCCCGCTAGCATGGTACCATGTGTGATTGAGGAGAAGATGACACTAGAGAATGTGAATGGGGAATTGGTGGAGAGATATGAGACAAAGGTAGCTGATAAGGAAGGCTTCACCACCAAGTACTCGTTCAAATGTCCTCAGTTTTTGGAAGATGATGGGGGAGTATGGGCTAGACCCCGAGGATTGTATGATTTTGTGGATATGATAGATGAAGAGTTGAGAGATCGTGAGGATGGTTTTGCAAGACATCCTCTACCACCGAATCATGGAAATAAGAATGGGTGGGTGAGCGAGGAGGAGGAAGTGGATTCAGACTTAGAGTCCACTGCACGTACACCGTTTTAGATCTTAGATAGGACTCGAACTGCGTACGACTTGTTTTAATGTTATGTTTTAATGTTTTATGGTTTTGTTGAGTTTTTTTGTCATTGATTGTATGTTGGAATGCGAATTCCTTCGGATTTTTGGGATTTATCCCGTGTTTTAATGAGAAGCCTTGGGCGAGTTTGGATACTTATGGTGTGTATATTATGTGTATATTGGGAGTATATTTTGGTTAGTTTTGATTGTGTGCTATTTGTTATAAGATGTTACTATTGTTAGATGTGGCTTTGGAAGTAAGTACACATGTGAAAGGATACATCTAAAATTGTGGGTGGCCAACACAATTATAAATGTATCACGACATATGTGGACTTACAGCCAATGTTACATTGAATCAATGGTGATATGCTTATGTGTGGTAGAGTTGAGTTTGTTTGGTTATATGATTGAGAGTGGTTCATGTGATGGGAGGTAGATGATTGAGTAGGATTATGGAGATTGTAGAATCTTGTGAATGGTCTCTAATGGTTCTATTGTCCTGCGTGTTTAGGAAATGGCGCCAAGGAAACCAAGACGACCTATCACTAAGTCACCTATGAGTGGAGCTTACCGGACACCGAAGAAGTCCAAGAAGTCGACACCTATTATTGGGGATAGCAACCCTATCTTCCAGAAAATGATCAACCAGCAGCTAGAAGCTTTAATGCCTGAGCTTGTGACTCAATTGAGTGCGCAGATAGGCAGTGGGGCTCATCCTGATGGTGCTGGAAGTGGAGGAGGCAGAAATAATGGGTGCACTTACAAGGAGTTCGTGGCCTGTAAGCCTAAGGAATATGATGGAAAGGGTGGTGCAATTGTACTTACCCGATGAATAGAGAAAATGGAGTCTGTGATGGATATAAGTGGGTGTAGTGAGGTTCAGAAAGTTAAGTATGCGGTTAGTTCTTTGATTAACAAAGCGTTGACCTGGTGGAACACGCAACTTCAGGCTAGGGGACGAGCTGCGGCTTTGGGTATGACTTGGGAGGACTTCAAAGCCTTAATGACAGAGGAGTTTTGCCCAGTCAATGAGCTGCAAAAGTTGGAAGACGAGTTGTGGAATCATACTATGGTTGGAGCTAATCATATGGGGTACACTGATAGGTTTCATGTGTTAGCTAGGATGGTTCCTCATCTAGTAACTCCTGAATCGAAGCGTATTGAGAAGTATATCCGTGGATTGGTTCCACAGATTCGTTCGATGGTTAGGGCGACTGAGCCGACCACACTTCTAAGTGCTATTCAAAAGGCTGGGGCACTGACGGATGAAGCAGTTAGGAGTGGAACACTGGCAAAGTCGGGAGAGAAGAAGCGAGAGGAAGTTGATACTACTAAGACAACTAGTTTTAGTTGTGACAATAAGAAAGCAAGAAAAGGAAAGGGGTTCATAGCAACGGATCCTATGAAGGCAGCGGGTTATGCGGGAATAGTTTCTACGGCTATGACTGGTAATATTGAGAAGAGGGGATATGTTGGTAATGCCCCTAGGTGTGCTAAGTGTAGTTGTAATCATCCTGAGAATACTCCATGTCGTGTGTGTTTTAGGTGTGGCAAACCTGGGCACTTTGCTAGGGAATGTCGTGCGGTGATTACTCAAGCGACTCCAATCAACTCGATTGGCGCAGGGGTTTATCGCAGGGCATGCTATGAGTGCGGTAGTGTTGATCATCTGCGAAACTGGTGTCCCAAACTTGTTGGAATGTTTGGACGGCCTGGCTATTGAAGGAGGACAAGGACAAGGGTTTAATAGAAATGCAGCTAAGGGAAAGGCATTTACAATGAATGCAAGCGAGGCGCGCCAAGACCCGAATGTTGTTACTGGTACGTTCTCTCTCAATGGTCATTATGCTACTACGTTATTTGATACGGGTGCGGATTATTGTTTTGCTACTACTGAATTTGCTAGAATATTGGGTGTTAAGTTTAGTGAACTTAGACCTAGTATTTTGATTGAAATAGCTAGTGGTATAGAAATAGAAGTTGATAAAGTGAGTGCGCTATCGTGTTAGAGGGTGTTGCGTTTAAGATTGACTTAATACCCTTAAGACATGGTAGTTTTGACGTGGTAATAGGGATGGATTGGTTGGCTAGGCATAAAGCTGAAGTAATATGCCATGAGAAGGAGGTTCGAATTCCACTAGAGAGTGGTGGTGTGCTGCGAGTACAAGGAGAAAGCGTGGAGAAGAGTTCGAAATCCCTTTTGAGTGCGAAGACTGGAGAACTCAAAGTGGGTGATATTTCAGTTGTATGTGAGTTTTCGGGCGTTTTTCCTGAGGATTTGTCCGGATTACCGCCAATACGACAGGTGGAGTTCCGTATTGAGTTAATTCCTGGAGCGACGCCGGTAGCAAAGGCTCCTTACCGATTGGCACCTACGGAGATGCAGGAGTTGGCTGCACAGTTGAAAGAACTTCAGGATAAGGGGTTTATTCGACCTAGTCATTCTCCGTGGGGAGCGCCTGTTTTGTTCGTTAAGAAGAAAGATGGTTCGTTTAAAATGTGTATTGATTATCGAGAGTTGAACAAGTTGACGGTGAAGAATCGGTATCCTTTACCTAGAATTGATGATCTTTTCGACCAGTTGCAGGGTGCTAGATTTTTCTCAAAGATAGATCTACGATCTGGCTATCATCAGTTAAGAGTGTATGAGGAGGACATTCCCAAGACAGCTTTTAGAACTCGTTATGGACACTTTGAATTTACGGTTATGCCATTTGGGTTGACTAATGCACCAGCGGTATTCATGGATTTGATGAATCGCGTATGTAGGCCCTATTTGGATAAATTCGTAATTGTGTTTATCGACGATATTCTGATTTACTCTAAGTCAAAGGAAGAGCATGGGGAACATCTGAGGTTGGTACTTGGCTTGTTGGAAAATGAGAGATTGTACGCTAAGTTCTCTAAATGTGAATTTTGGCTGCAAGAGGTGCAATTTCTGGGTCATATAGTGAATAGTGAAGGTATACATGTAGATCCTAGCAAGATAGAAGCGGTCAAGAATTGGAAGGCTCCTACTACACCTTCTGAGATACGCTCATTCTTATGACTGGCAGGGTATTACAGGAGATTTATAGCAAATTTTTCAAAGATTGCTAAGCCTTTTACTATGTTGACTCAGAAGAATAAAAAGTATGAGTGGGGAGATGAGCAAGAAGTGGCTTTTCAGACATTAAAGGATAGTTTGTGTAATGCACCTATTCTGACTTTACCTGATGGGCCAGATGATTTTGTGGTATATTGCGATGCATCGAATCAAGGATTGGGATGTGTGTTAATGCAAAGGGGAAAGGTGATAGCTTATGCATCACGGCAACTCAAGGTTCATGAGAAGAATTATACCACTCACGACCTAGAACTTGGTGCGGTGGTATTTGCTCTCAAGAATTGGAGACATTATTTGTATGGTACGAAGAGTACGGTCTACACCGATCATAAGAGTCTTCTGCATATTTTCAATCAGAAGGAGTTGAATATGCGTCAAAGAAGATGGATGGAGCTGTTAAGTGATTACGACTGCGACATTCGTTATCATCCTGGAAAAGCGAATGTGGTGGCCGATGCGTTAAGTAGAAAGGAAAGAATTAAGCCAAGGCGTGTGCGAGCTATGAGCATAATATTGCAGTCGGGAATTAAGAGTAAGATATTGGCAGCACAAGAGGAAGCTTTCAAGGATGAGAACCTTGTAGCTGAAATGTTGCGTGGTTTAGATCAACAGATGGAAAGGAACGAAGATGGTGGACTATATTTCTTAGATCGAATATGGGTTCCACTGGTGGGAGACGTGAGAAAGGTGATCATGGATGAGGCTCATAAGATGAGATATTCGATTCATCCAGGGTCTGATAAGATGTACTATGATCTTAGAGATACTTATTGGTGGTCGGGCATGAAGAGGGAGATAGCTGAGTATGTTAGTCGATGTCTAACCTGTTTGAAGGTTAAGGCTGAACATCAGAAACCCTCTGGATTGTTACAGCAGCCGCCAATTCCTGAATGGAAGTGGGATAATATAACTATGGATTTCATTACTAAATTGCCTCGCACAAGTAATGGACATGACACGATATGGGTGATTGTGGACAGATTGACGAAGTCTGCACATTTTTTGGCCATTCGTGAAGATTACAAGATGGAGAAGTTGGCAAGGATCTATATAAATGAGATTGTGGCAAGGCATGGTGTTCCTGTGTCTATTACACGGTTGGATATGAGTACTGCTTATCATCCACAGACCGATGGACAAAGTGAGCGAACAATTCAGACATTAGAGGATTTGCTTCGTGCATGTGCTATTGATTTTGGAGGAAGCTGGGATACTCATTTGCCTTTGGCTGAGTTTTCTTATAATAACAGCTATCATTCAAGCATTAGATGTGCATCGTTTGAGATGTTGTACGGGAGGAAGTGTAGATCACCGGTGTTATGGGCAGAGGTTGGGATGAGTCAGTTAATTGGACCTGAATTGGTACAAGAGACTACGGATATGGTCTTTCGGATTAAGGAAAGACTTTAGGCTGCGAGAGATCGTCAAAAGAGTTATGCGGATAATCGCCGCAAACCTTTGGAGTTTAGTGTTGGAGATTTTGTAATGTTGAAGGTGTCACCATGGAAGGGTGTTGTGCGTTTCGGTAAGAAAGGCAAGTTAGCACCTAGATATGTTGGGCCATTTGAGATTACGGAGAGGATTGGACTTGAGGCATATCGTTTGAGATTGCCTGAGGAATTAAGTGGTGTGCATGATACGTTTCACGTGTCTAATTTGAAAAAGTGTTTGGCGGATGCTAGTTTGCATGTGCCACTAGATGAGATTAAGGTTGATAGGACGCTTCACTTTGTGGAGGAACCTGTTGAGATTATGGACCGAGAAGTTAAGAGTATGAAGCGTAGTAATATTGCATTGGTTAAGGTACGATGGAATTCCAAACGAGGTCCTGAGTTTACTTGGGAGCGTGAGGATCAAATGAGAGCTAGGTATCCTAAGTTGTTTGCTGAGAAGTCTGATGATACGAGCTGTTAAATCCCGAGACGAGCTTTCCCTAAGTGGGGGATGATGTAACAACCGTGATTTTAGCAGGTTAGTTAGACTTGTAGCTTCGAGATTAATCTAACTTTGTTTGGTGTGTTTGGGTAGTTATATGGGTGTTATTGTGTGTTATAGTGCGGTTAGTATTTGAGTTAGCACTAAATCCCTTCGCGTTGTGGTTGTTATTGTGATTTTTGATGATGTTGATTTTGGGAAAGTTCATTTTGATCACCTATGTGGTGTAGAAATGACTAGTGTATATTTGGTGTTTTGAGTTTTGCGTAACGAGACATCGTTCAAGTTATTGAGCGTTAGTAAGTTACGAGGATGTTGTTTTTGTGAGGAAATGCTTATGGAGTGTGTAAAAATCTATTTTTGGAAACTTTATTTTGAAAATGAATATTTTCTGGTTTGTCGTAAAATTAAGGTTTATCGCGAAATACGTTAGGTTTTGTTATGGGAATACATAAAATATGAAAAGTATGTGGTTTTGAGTGTAATAAATTAATTAATAAAAAAATAAAATAATATATTATATAGGGGGGGCGGCCGATTTAGGGAGTTAGGGGGGAAAAAGAAAACCAAATTTGATACCAAATACAACTCTAAGCCTTAGGGATTATCCAAATTAATTATAAATACAAAATCAAAACTCCCCTATCCCTTTTTCCTGCATCATAAGTCGACACAAAGGGGGATCCAAGAAGAAGAATTAGGGTTTCATAATTGTCTAGCAAAAATCAAGAATCAAGGTAAAATCTTTAACCTTTATGTGTAATTAATCAATTATTGTTATGATTCATGTAATAATTAATATGATGGAATCTAGGGTTTATATACTTCTGTAAATTATTGAAGTAAAACATGTTAGGATGATTAGATGTTAATATTATGGTTAATGGTTAAAGGAATTGAGCGTAAAACATGCTAGTTATTGAGTTAGGGTTTGGACAAATTTGTAAGGCTGTAAAGATGTGAGTGTAGATAACAGATGGTGATGAGTTAGATCACGAATTTTAGGTCTAAATTGTATTATAATGAAATAGCTTTCCAAAAAGTCCAGCCACGATCAATTTTGAGGTCGGGAAGTCGGTGTTTTGATTTTTCTTTGTTAAGGTGTCAAAACTGTCAAACTAGGACAGATTTTGGGTAAAAGTTTGAGGTTGGTATGTGGTTGTAACAGTGGTATTTTGACTTGGTCTTCTGGAATAGTTAAGTTTTAGGTTATATTAGACTACCGCGAAGAGGATTCGCGATAAAAACTTGTGGAAGTAATTATTAAAAATCAAAACTTTTTGGTGTGCGTTCAGATCCGAATTTGAGTAGTTGACAAGTTTGAATTTTCTATGAGTACTTGTGTATGTAGTTGGTCCATGGCCTTCTGGGATTAGCTTCTATGTTCATGATAGACCATGTTAAATTTTTGGTGTGAGTTGGTGAGCTTTATTTGTTGTGATTTCATGTGAGTGAATGTACTAAAAAATTCTGCGTTTTCTGAGTTTTAGAGTGCAAGGGATTTAGTGAGTTTTTAGTTATGGTAGTGGTTAGTGTGGTGTCTAGGAGATCCATGGTGGGTCATATAAGTCTTAGACATCCATCATATGTGTATTACAAAGGTTGTAGCTTTTAGCTTGACCTTGTGTAATGTGGATTATTTTTGTGTATTATAGATTGTGTATTGTTTTGTGGAGCTGCGGAGTTTAAGGTGAGTTCATAGTCCCATATTTTTACTTTGTTTTAAACTTGGGATGGGAATGATGCTTGTCTTAAATGATTTGATTTACTGTGATTATGTGTGTGGTATTTAAGATCTTGAACTTATAATGTTATCGTATGCATGCTATGTGTGGTTATTTGTTTGTGTGGAAGTATATGGGATCCAATTAGGAGGATGTTATCCTGTTACTCGCGCATGCGACCTAATTGATGTTTGATATGTTTGATGGGATCCAATTAGGAGGATGTTATCCTGTTACTCGCGTATGAGTCCTAATTGATGATTATGGGATCGGAGGACACGAGCCGTCCTGCTGTAATGAATATGGGATCGGGGGACACGAGCCGTCCTATTGGTTGCCGTATGAGTGTTGTTGCCTTTGTGTGTGGATATTAACTTGCAAATACATGTAGCTATATGATAACTGTAATTTATTTGTCCAGCTATATTTTGTAATCACAGTGAATTCGGTTGCCTTGTGTGTTGAGTCTCAAACCTATGAATCTCACCAACGTTATGTTGACATTTTAAGCATCATTTTCAGGTGAGCATTCTAAGGCCAAAGTCGAGGGCAGCAATTAGGCGAGACTTAGTTGCATGGAGACTTACTTATGTTTTGGGATTTGATTTTATTTGGATTTGGATATAATACATTTATGTTTTATGTTTGGTACTTTCAAACTTATTGAAGTTACCTTTTGGATTTTATTTTGTTTATCTTTGGGTATTGTTACAACACTGTGTGTTGGTACATTGCTCTATTCGTGTGCTTGTAGTTGTTCTCTCTGTTGACACCAGGTGTTGTGATGATATTCATGAAGTTACACCCGCGCGTTTCCGCCGTGGCGGGGTGTGACAGTTTGATTCTTGGAGATAACATGGACGTCTTTTATGCAAAGACAAATAACTACGTACAAAAATCATCATACAATATGCGTACAATCACATCTTCAAAATAACATTTTATTATGGACTACGAGTTCATACAAAGAATAGATTTAACATGCACATGTGCAACAAAATGTTAGTCTATTACAAAAACAGCCTACACACTATGAGAGCGTTTGAGCTCTGAACTGCCGACTCGGTACGCAGCACTCCCAGCTTCCTCAAGCTTCTTCAACAGATCACTATCATGGGGTGACACTATCGCCACGCTAACAGGTACCCCATCAGATCTCGGAATATGCGCTGCACCAAGACCACAAAGGATGGCCTTCCCCTTCACACCCTCCTTCTTCGCAAGTCTCATAGCATGGGCCTCTAAGGATTCCTTTAGAGGGATCTCTTTCTCAAGGGCAAAAGGGTTGAGGATGTCATGCGGACGAGCAAAGATAGGTACCTGCAGCTGCGACACTTCTGGCTTCAAAAAGTAATCAGGTTGTGCCTCTGCGCCCTCTGCTGTGTGCCTAGCCAAGGTTAACCCCTCCATAATAACACCTATGTGATAATCTTGGTCGCGCTCCAGTTGAACAATGTAAGGAAGCTCTAACAGCTACATCTTTTCCATAGCAGCGACATGCTCAACATAGGCATCCCCGTTGTAACCTGGCACTTGGGCGATAGGCATTGTCAACACCTTGTTCTCACACAACTCCTCTATAGCTTCCGCCTTACCACGCGCCAGCGCACATCGAACAATGTCCCCAAAAGACTCTCTAACCTCTTGAGACTCCAGGGTACTCAAAGCAGCATGGCGCAGGCCATGGCTGATAAGTCACCTGCGCTCAGCAATGGATGACACCAGGTGTGGGTATAGCTCTTCATCATACTCAATACTGAGTTTGTGCAGCTTAACCTCTTGCTTCTCTAATGCATCCTCCACAGCCTTGCGAAACTCATCCAACCTAGAGAAGTGTCCATTTTTGTTCTGCTCCATGTACTTCAAGACCCAAAGACAAGTGGCCTTGTACTCTATGAAAGCAGCATGCTCTTGGCTCACTCGGGCAAGTAATGACATCTTCTCCTCAGCAAGCTTCTTGGCGTACAAGTTTGTTGACTCTACCTTAGCACAAGCATCTGCCAATTGCGCCTTCAGTAGCGCAATTTTCTCATCTTTTAGCGCACTACTGCTGCCTTCACCAGCATACCTTGCTTTGAGCTGAGCAACTAATGTAGCCTGGTGTGCAGCGGCCAAACCTAGCTCCTCTATCAGATGATCTATTGGCACATCCTCAAATGCCTTCGAAGGCTCATCAATATGAGGGAGACTCGCCTTGGGTGGCGATTTCCCAGCATGCACAGCATCACCCCCAGCAGCTTCAACACTGCATGCAAATGACAAGGGTTCAAGGTTATTTTATATCAACGGAGAATATGAAATGAAGTTTAAAAAAAAAAAAAAAAAAAAAAAAAAAAAAAAAAAAAAAAAAAAAAAAAAAAAAGGCACAGGTTTCATTACTTACTTGGGGGGAGGAGTTTCAGTCGTATCCTGGGCAGCAATGGTGGGCGACGCATCCTCCTCTGAAGACGCATCCACAGTGATAACATGGCGTCTTCTCTTGGATGTGCCTGCGCCATCATCGCTAGAAGCTTTCTTGCGCTTCACCCCTGGCTTGCCTCCTCTAGCTCACTTTCAAACCTAAGGATCCCCACACTTTCTGAGGAATCTGTGCGCGATGGCTCTAAGGATTGCACCCTCAGAGTTGGAACACTGCGCACTGGGGTCGCCTCTAGAACTGCTGGGGAGGCATTCTCTGGCTCTTCTTGCGCTAACTCCATTGTACGCCCCGCAGTAGCCTCCAGTATTGGCGCTTCACCTTCCCTTAAGGGGCGCACCCCTACGGTCACCTGTTTAGGCCTTGCCAGTTTCACTACGCTGAACAGATCCATCTCTGCGCAACAAACAAACAAGCAAAAAAAAACGGGGTTACATAAGCTACAATAAAAGAGAGCGCTTACACTAATGAGCGAAGGAGAGGGAAGGACAAGCACCCACCCTGGTTCTCCTCGTCCAAAAAAGTTGGCACCTCGTCAGGACCTTGGAAGTAGTTACGACAAATGCCCATATGCACCAAAAACTCTTGTAGGTAGGAGTTGATGGGGATGCGGTTGGCATTTATCGTTTCAGCATCATCTGCGCTATACGTCCTGGGGTTTGGGCGCTCATCCCTCGGTAACGACCCTTGGGTATAGAAAACGAAATCCCATGGGAAAACTGTATCATCAACCCAGAAGAATTTCTCCCTCCAGTTCCTAAGCGCATCTAGCTTTTCCGTATAACACTGCAGTCGTCCTGCACGTTTGGAAAAGGACACCCACCCGTTTGACCACGTTGTGTGATAAAATGCGCTGAACAGGTTGATTGTAGGGTTAATCGCCAACTGGCGACAATTTACTTCGAAATTGGTTATTTTGGTTGCGCCTATGTAGTGCAGTTGGGATATATGGAGGCGATAATAGTTAAGAACATCGCACAAGAATAGTGAAATGGGCACACGTTGATTCGAAAATTCGAAAAAACGTGTGTATACCCCTACTTTCCCTTCAGGGAACTCAGCTATGATGCAGTCGCCACCGGTACTACCGGGTGCAATGCGAGAGGGATATAATAATCTGAGGTGAACTCACGAAGTTCATCCTCGGTTATATCAGAGGTAAAGTCGGATAATTTGAGAACCATTATTAAAATTTGGTAGGTTTAGACGCGCACGCGCTATTACCTTGAAGATCGCTGGTTTCTTGATTGAGGTTTGGGAAGATTAACAATGGTGGAAATGTAGATTTTTACTATGATAGCAACAGTGAAAGGGAGGCTACACTTTATATAGAGTTACATACACTCTTGGATGGTTGACACGTGTTCCCCACTTGCCTTAATCGTGTGGCTGGGAGATCAAGAGGTGGGATACTTTTCACCCACCCTCTCACGATTTACGAAGGATACTTGGGATTTATTTGGACTAGACTCATCGTATACCTTTTGGCGGGAAACACTTGAAGCTTCCCCGTCACGCATTCTGGAATATTTTTCGCTACAACTGTTAGTCTAGCATCCGCGGTTGCACCTTGCGCATACTAGACTGGGGGAACATGATGACGTATATTTCGCACTCAGGTCACGAACCCGGCCAATGGACACTACTAATACCCAAGCCCATCACGCGTTGGGCTTACAAAGGCCCAAATTCGAATCTATTATTTATGGTCTTGATATAGGATCTCTTATTTATTGGATAAGGATCAATGGAACGCATAAGTAGGGATACGCAGAAGAGTAAGGAACACGAAACCAACAAGAATTTCGTGTGTATATAAAGGGCATCTCGGCCCTCATTAAGGTATCATCTAATAACCCTAACTCTTCACTAAAACCCTAAATCGATTACTTACTCTCACGCCGGAGGATAATGGTGGGAGACAATCCCACGGTAAGCCTAACGGTGTTTTTTTCTCTTAGTGCGCATGTCTCAGCATTAAGATCCAATTGATACGGGAACCGGAGTCCAAACAAGGAACGCACAACTTTTGTATTAACAAACTTATTTATCTAATCTATACTATCTAATAAACATCAATAATGTACAAGCCCTCTAAAGCATGCAATGCAATTAATTTGCTGATGTGTCTTGGTTGTGATTGGCTGGAGATTTAATGCGTACAACACCACAGTGCCATTCTTTCTTCACAGCTATTCATTCTTCAATAGCTTCTTCTGTACGCTCCAACAATCTCTATTATTGTTAAGCATTAAATCTTTTCAATTTCAGTTTCAATTCCACAATTAATATAATTCTATCACACACTCTAACATCTCGCCTCTCTGCCATTGATTATGTTCAATTTAATTTTGTTTTACCATAACCGTAGAAAAATTTGGAGGATTAACATCCCTAATCAAGGCAAACAAGAACTGATTAGTAAGTTTTTCGATCATGTAGTTTGTTTAATTTTTGTAAGAATTTGGTACAATTTGTAATTGTAGACTTGTTTCATGTTATAATTCTCTTATGTCGTGTTTTGTGTTTATCTGGTCTAAGACATAGGCATTTTAAAAAGATTCGTAAAGGATTTTGGTGACTGGGTGCAAGGTGTTTGATAAAAAGTCTGTGAATAATTTGAAGGAAGGCAAGGTGTTTGATTAAAAAAAATGAAAAAAAAAAAACTCATTTTATTTTTATTGCAATATTTTACACTTCTAGTGAACAATTATAAAGAATGCATCTGTATCAATTTTTTCATCATGTTGGAAAACCAGTGTAACCTTTCGAGAGGCATAAAGATTTACTTACTTTACATATGAAGTATATTTCTAATTTCAAGCATTTTTTCCCCTTAATAACAGGATTTTCTTGGTCGATCATGTGTAAATGTGCATTTGAATGGCAACCATGATGTTTGCTACTAAGCTCCACCGACTTTAGCTCTCTGAAAGGAGTTGTTGACTGTAATACCTACTCCAACTATGGATGTAAGGTAACGAATGATTTGACAGAAGTTATAATGTTGGGTTAAATGCGTTCAACTTGCTTAGGTTAGCATTTGTTTCTCTAAACCAAACTTACAAAATCGATCAATCCAAATAGTTTTTTTCACTATGATCATGGCAATAGTGTTACAGGTACTTATTATAATTATGAACTAAATATTGTGATTTATAGTTAAATTTGAATTTAATTGTGTTTCGATGATGTTTAAAGTGATTTAGAGATTGAAGTGATTGTTTGTACATGAGAAATTCATCGATGGTAGATTTTTCCTTGATTAATACAGTAGGTTTGTTGAACATCCTAATATTTTTCAGAAAGTTAAGAGGGTGGATTCGAATTTTGTTGACAGCAAAGTCATTAATTCGCCAATCAAATATAAATTGGGTAAGTTACAAAAGTATTATGTAAGCCCACTGTTATGTGAGAGTAAGTTTTAATTTCATTATTTTGTATTCTTAATGAACATGAGGTTTTTAGCTTATAAGATTATTTTTCATTTGACCAGTAGCTAATAGTGGAATACTAAAAGCATTACATATAGAGGAATTTATGATGGTGTGATCTGTTTGCCAAGAGACTATGCTCTTCTATTATAGTCTTTTATGTATAATTGTTTTTACAATGAATTTGTGGTCACTTTTGGTTGCATGATTTTTTCCTTAAGTACAATTGATTTGTTTCATGATTTGTAGGTATTCTCTCTAATAGACATGTGTGTTCAAACAGATGATGGGGTAAACCAGCAGGGAATGGTGGTGATACGGTTGTTGCCACGAGGCCTAAGTCGAATAAGAAGAATAGGGATGAGGAAGGTGCGAAGCAAAATAAATTGATAGCTTCTCAAAAGAAGAATAACATAAGAATAGGGATTAGGGAATAAATAGGCCCAAGCCCGGTTTGTGGGTTTTGGTCATCTAAGGTTTTACCATTATAAATAATGGTTAATAATAAAGTTATACCTACGGGGAATTATGTGATCTTACATGGTATCAGGCCTAATCGGTCCTACCTCAAAACCCTAAACAAAACCAATTCAGCCGCCTCCGGCCGCCGGCTACATGCCGGAGGTTCGGAGGGCTCCATTTAAACATTAACCACTGTCATCTTTTTCACAAAATACAACACTCTCAAACCCATCTCAGATCTTTTTTTTTAAAAAAAAAAAAAAAAAAAAAAAAAAAAAAAAAAAAAAAAAAAAAGCCAAACACTCCAATCCAGTTGCGTACAATCAAATCCTTACTGTTAAAGTCGATCGTTGGTTTTTGTGATAGCCAGTCGACCAATCTCAGTCGATCGTTGGTGTTTCTTGTTCACCAGTCGACTACTCGTTTTTTTCTTTTTCTTCTTTTACCTCCCGCTGTGTGGTTGTTGTGTGGTATTGGTGATGTTTGGACTGTTTTTGGTATCTTGGGTGGTTGCTTACTAGATGAACTCATACGCTGCTCAGTTTATCTTGGGTGATGTTTGGACTGTTTTTGGTATCAAGGAATAAGTGTTTCTTTTCGGTGGGTTTAAGACAAAGAGAAAGATGTTGATGATATCCAAAAGCAAAAGCAAAAGTGGGTTGGCTTGCTTTGGTTTGTCATAGACTATGATACGTTCTTTTCGTCTTTGAATAAGTGGGTTTTGAGGGAAAAAAAATATATATATATACATATATATATATATATATATATATATATATATATATATATATATATATATATATATATATATATATATATTAGTTATTTAATTGTTTGCTTTTGTTTTTTTTTTATGTCGAATCCAGGGTATAAATTCCCGAGACGACTTTCGTTGGTGTCGAATCCAGGGTATAAATTCCCGAGACGACTTTTGTTTGTGTCGAATCCAGGGTATCAATTCCCGAGACGACTTTTGTTGGTGTCGAATCCAGGGTATCAATTCCCGAGACGACTGTTGTTGGTTTCATATTTGCTTTCTTAGTTTATTTTGGTTTATTGTTTTAATTTGCTTTCTTAGTTTACTACTCCAGTTCGAGCTTTCGCGATTTCGCCGCTCGAACTGCGGGAGAGTGTTAGTGGATAATTAGGCCCAAGCCCGGACTGTGGGTTTTGGGTATTAGGGTTTCACTATTATATATAGTGGTTATTAATAAAATTATACCTACGGGTTTCTATCATTATCTTACAATATTCAGCTGTACCAGGTACAATTTTTTCTCCATTAATCTTATCATTATCTGAACTTATTTCTTATAGGAATATAGGGGCTGTTTGGGATTGTCATATCTCTTAAATACGTTTTCGCAATTGTGGATTTTTATGAAACTTCGTATATTGGTTATATGGGATTCCTTATTTGAATATTACATGTGAGTATCTCTAAGAGGCAGTGGCAAACCATGGTTTTTTATTGGTTCAATTCGATTTTGAACTGTCTTGAAAGAATGATTCTGTTTTAAACCATTTTGACCCGGTATATATCAAACATAACCCAAAATGACCATATCATGTTGGTCATAAGAACTAGTCTTTATTCCTTATATATATGCACATATCATTTATGGTGCAGCGGGGACCCAATATTCATGAAGCTATTTTGGAAGCAAAATGCAGCAGATAGTGCAGTCTTCATATAAGGGTGGCATCGCATGAGTAACTGTAGGCTTATTAAACTACTATCTCAATAGGCAATCCCAAATACATTTGTAATATTCATTCCATTGTAGGAAATGCAGTAACCAAAGGAATAAAATTAAACAATCTTCATGGGTATGTATATTTTATTAACTCATACTGGTCATGTATACATGTAGATTAAACTACTATCCCATACTGGTCATGCCGGAACACATTTTAGGTATGTATATTTTATTATCTTGGTTATAGATTATGGTTCTTACCATATTTACTGTTCTAACATTTTTTTGACTTTTCATAGGTTATATATGGGCGGTGATAAAGGATAAAGATATATATCAGAAGGTCTTAAACTATATTTCAGCTGCCGATTTGGGAGTTTCAAAGGACACACAATTAAGAGTTTTGAAGCTTTTAAAGAAAGTCGTTGAAGGTGATGGTATACCGATTTTTTATTTTTCTTATAACAAAATGAGGGATTGTTGGGAGAAATTAACTTTTGTCTTCTCAAAGTCAACAAGATTTCCATTCAGCTGAGACATCATTTGCATTGCAATTTTTTTCAATGAAACTAGGCTACCATCTCCAGGTACTTTTATTTAATTAGTCTACCATCTCCTGGTACTTCTATTTAATTAGTCTATATATAGTTGACATTTGTGGTCAAACAGTTATATCACGGGCTAATTAGAGTTCATAAATGATCATGTAGCAGAGATTTATCGGGTGAGGGTGTGCAGCATGCATTACTAAAGATGCTTGAAGGAACCGTAAGTTCTTACTTTTTACTATGTTAAAATAATTCAGCTGTATTTTAATCACGATGTCAATGTCGAAACTAAAAATTAAAATATGTTAGTTACCTGATTTTATTGACAGAGAGCTTGGTAACAAACAAGTAAACTAATAAATATTCTACGGTATTAACTGTGTTCGATTATTCATTATCACAGGATGGCACCCGACAGGATGTCAGGATTCATGTTACTTGTGTGTTAGTTTATGACCAAACGCTTGTGTTCAACCTGGATGAAGGTAATTTAACCTATCCAAAAAACGATCAAACTTGAAGAGTAGCCCTTTTTTTACCATTGACTAAAAAGTTTGACATGAAACAGGTTGGTATAGTAAAGGCTGACATTTAAGGTTAAAAAACGAGAAAGTTTTTTAACTTGAATAATTTAAAGCTTTAGTTAATTTTGATACTATTGATATGTTGACTAATCATTATGACATTTGATGATAAAAATAGAAAAAATGGTAAATTTTGCATAAATTTGGTATCGATTTTTGTTTGGAAAGTCAAGTGGTGTGACCTGAAAAGTCGATGTATGTGAATATATGCAAGCATTTTGATAGAGAGAGAAACGAAGAAGTTGTAATGGGAATAGTCTAAGCTGAGTTTACATCGACTGTTTCCAAATTTCAACATTGAAGGTGGCTACCAGTCACCTCTCCCTCATCGATGCGTTGGCATTTAGAAGCATGTAAATCTTTTAAAGGAATTCATTAATGGATACGAAATTCAGTATGAAGATATGGTTTAGAAATGGTGTTTTGGTACAATCAGGATTATACACAAATGGATCATATCATATCTAAAGTCATAATCGATACATAAACTATATTGTGTTTTTGGCCTTTTGTGTTTTGACCCACAATTAAAATTGAAGCATCTTCACAATGGCTTTTGATAAACATCTTATTTTATCCAAATAAGTGTTTTGGTGTTGTTTATGAATTGTAATAAGCCAATAAGCTGCTTGAATAAGCTTATCCATAGACCCATAGTGTCTAATGAATGATAGATTCTCACTGTATACATCACGTGTTGGTAAATGATTTTTCTTTAATGTTCTGCAGGGTTTTAGAGGCGGAGGAAGATCTTTTTCGAATTGCAGAGGCAAAGGAATTATGAGAAAAGACAAATCTTATCCAGGTAATGCACATATTAACTCTTTGAATAAATAATCTCGATAGGAAAATTTAGAGTGGAAAACATCAAAATTAGACAATGCTTGAATAACTTTATGAAGTATTTTGACAAACGAATATGGATTCAAGTTATAGCTTCAAATTAACAAGGCCCGCCAGAAGCTACATGGGTTATTATTCAAAACATTGTATAAATTTGTTTATCATGTCTTTAAATATACGCTCTGCAAATTAAAAGTATGGTGTTTATCAAAGAGTTTGAAACTAAAGTTGTCATATAATATTTAAGTTTTTATAACTTATAATCAAATATGTGTATGGTTTTTGTTTACATAAATGAAATCGTATTTCAAATAAAAGCTTCTGAGCCATAGCATGTCAGTGTATGAGTTAGGTTAATAACATTGCTCTCAGCTACAATGAGAATGGTTCTTTACATGCAGGTTCCAGAACTTCTATTCATTAGTCAAACCTAGAGAAGTGGTTACAAAATCACTTGAATCCCTTATTGATAAAGAAGGCGGTGAAAAGTGACATAGTAATAATCGGCTTACTCAATCACTTAATTGTCGAAGAAACTTCACCAGTGGTTATGTCTGGAGTGTGGCTAATGAAAGACCAATATGCCCATGTAAATACAAAATCTGAATGGCATTGTGAGCCATCATATGTCAACCTTTGTGATATACCTTTAGCAAGTTGCGACCCTGAAATGTCCATCATTATATTCCCATAACTGCACACCAGGAATATCCGTAGCCGCAGTAAGGTATGTTTTTAGTTATTGAAATCTTGATTTGCTGTGATGTGAATGATGTGAACTATTGAATACTTCATAAAAAGGATTGAGTGATTAATAATTTTAGATTATAAGCCTGAAAAATCATTTAAAAAAGCTATCAGTAGTGAATCAATATCAACAGTTGCATTGTTTTATATAATAATTTGGGTAAGTCGCTTCATTCTGAACTTCGATGAAAACAGGAAAAATAACATTATTAGGCAGGTTGGACCAAAGCTTTTCAATTTTTCATATATTGGTGTAACGATTATTGTCTTTTGATAGATATTAATGGTAGAAGAAAGGCTCCAGAAAAATTGGTTGGGTTTCACTCGGATATTGTACGAAAGGTCGCTGCGAAGTACCCCTTTGATCTTGGTGGGAAAAACCATGGGTTCAAGATAATAGTTAGATGTTAATTTCATTATGTAGAGTGGTCTCCTTTATAATTGTCACCAGAGATAAATAGTTGCAACAAATTACGGTGGTGTTGAAATAATAAAATAGACCTGATCCAGTGCGCTTACACTCAAACATTATTGTGTTTTAAATTCTTTATAACTATTTTTTTGTTCAAACATACTTACAAAAACTATATGATCTTGAAAACAATGTACTATTTTGTATAAAATCATTAAGTAGGTTTGTACATTGATAATAGACATGTTTGACGTATTTTGTTCACATGTAAACTTTGTTTAGTGAAGACAATTTTTTTTTAAGCTTTGGGTACTTGAGAAACGTAGAGAAACTTGCTCAGGTTCCCGTTTTGACACATTACCGAACCTACCCGTTTTTTAACCGTTACGAATTAGGCTAAGTAAATCTCCATATGAACATGAATAAGTATGCTTTTTGCCATTAAGTTTTGCAAGTAAGATTCCATACAACACAATGCCTCCAATTAGGAAATATGGAAAGGTTATGGATGAAAATATAGTATCTAAACTTGGAAAAGGAGTTCAATGTGGATGAAGTAAATTTAGTGAACACAAGTATGAGATTGTGAAGAAGCTACAAGAAAGAAAGCACATGTGGGATGACTGATGATGGTGTCAATGAGGCCCCCGCCTTGAAGAAGGTCGGCATTGGAATAGTTGTTAATGCTATAGATGCTGCAAGGAGTGCTTCTGAAATTCTACTTACTGAGCCTGGTCTCTATTTTTATTATCAGTGCGGTGCTTACCAGCCGAGCAATCTTTCAAAGATAAGAAAATTCTACCGCACAACAATACTTATGTTAGTCTTCTAATGATTTTTATTCTTTTCACAACTTTAAAAATCCAAACTTGATGTTTTATAAGACTCATAAACCACTTGAATACACAATATATGATCTTGAGCTTAGCTTAAAAGGGTGCCTTAGATGAGTCAATAAGCAAAACAGTTTTGATTGCCAGCCTTCTATACATTTGTCATTGTAAGGTTTTTACTTACATATTTTTTAAACTTATGAAGACAAATATACTAGAGATCACGAGGCAATGAACGTTTATTACACATATATTTACAAGCATTGTATTTTATACTATCAATCACTTATGACTTATTATTCCGTTACAAGAAAATTTCATAGCATTTACGTTCATTGTTCTTTCTTGTTTTATTCACGTACTTACTTTTTTTTTTAATCAAAAACCCTCTAAAATCCCGTGGATTCCACGGGTCTATAAGCCAGTACAATAATAAACTGTAATCTACGGGGTTTTAATGTTCTAATAAAAATGTTATCTGAAATCCCTACTAAGTTTACACTGAATATTTGAAATATTAAGTTCGCATCCATTTTCTCAGAGGCTAGTTCCTGTGTCAAAAGTTGTATGTTACGAAATAATTAGACTATTTGCAACAAAAAATTAAAACCGTGAAATAGATACTAGTATAAGATAAATTACTTTAGCTTCAGCATGAGATTTATTGCAACTTTTCAAAGGTTACTACAGAAAGCTAAAATGAATAAAAATTCTAGTATTTTTAGTTCCCTTAGCAAATTCTTGACAAAGTTCTAAATTGTGTGAAAAAAAGGAAGTAAATATCGCAAACTGTTTATCATGCCCTCTCTAATTAGTCACACTATTTAGCATGTCATAAAATGAAAATAGTAAGGCAAATGAAATATATTCTTAAGTGGGGAATCAACGACTGAGGCGTGAGCCGAGAGTGTTAATTGTAAAAAGAAAATAAGAAAAGCATGAGCACAAAGTATTTATATACTCTAAAACTGGAATTAAACCCTTTTTAAAAATACTGATAAAACCAATTATTAGTCACATGATAAATCAGTTCGTCAAATTTTTCCTTTTTTACAATGATCACGTCATTAAAATGGCAAAACATTGTGATGCATTTGAGATCAAGATAAAGAATCACAAATTGTTTGATTTTCTTTGATATTTATTTTCCATCTTTTAAGCATAAAAAGAAACACTCGTCTCGAAGTTTAATTGCAAAAATATTATATTTTAGAAAACCAAATTTAACTAGTAGGAAAGCTAATTATTAAAATAGAGTCCCTGATTAGCAAATTAAAGTTGGGCTGTACCATTGATTTAGGTGATCCGTTGTGAAACTATGAATGTAGTCTCGTAAACACGAAAAATTTAAGTATTGTAGGATCTTAAAAGATAATATACTTAGACATGTATAAAAACTAATGAGCATATACTAAATCGGATGCTCCTCAGATAATATTTAAAATAATCTATAAAAATTCAAATTAGATATGTATAGATACTAATGTAAACATATTAAATCAGAGGCCCCTCACAAATGGTGATTATGTGCAGCTACTCCACTTGCATATGCTAATCACCCCACTAAATTAAAGTTAAAATTAAATTAAAATTGGATCAAAATTGAATTAGATTAAAATGTGTTAAAAACAAAGTCTATGTCAAAATCTTCTACGCGCGCATAATTTCAAAAGTGATTTTCTAAGATATTAAAATTGTATCACATTGTTATCTTTGATGAGAATTAAATATCTCGTCTATTAAGCGATCAGAGCTAAAACTTGCTTATGATGATCGTCATCATCAAAGTGTGATAGGTTATAAATTAAACTTTTTTTTTGGTGCAACTTAATGTGATTCTGTCAACGTCTTTGCGAAAAAACACTAAGTGGTTTATGTCCGGGTGACGATGAATTTAAACACAACGAATTGATCATAGAAAAGTTGAAAAACATAAGTTAACCAAATACAAAATAAAATAATATAACAGTCACGAGTCACCTATGTCCATTCTCTTTTCACGGAATCATATCGCGCTTCTATAGTTCTATGAATGTAAGGTGACTTATTACACGAAGGCGACAACGTTGAAATGAAGGCCAGTCACAAAATTGGTTCCAATATGAATTAATATACGTATATCACACTAAACAAACTATCATCTACTTCATTTAAACTGTAAGAAAATTCTTAACTTCCAATAAAATAAAAATCTATCTTTTCAGATAAATATTTTTCCATAAAGCATAAATTTGCAATAACATTGGCATCTTAAGCATTAAAACTTAGCCAAAGATTCATAAACATAATACCAAAAATAGAAAACTAAAAATGACACGGTTCTAAACCGGAAGACTAGCCGATGAGGACGATTCAGCTTGATCACTTTCACCAACCGAATCATTTTTCGCATTCACCATCTTACACTTCCACAGCTCCGATTGTCCACAAAAGAAATCGGGACTCCACTTTCTTCCTTTACTCGAACCTCCATCAAGACTATAGCCACAACTCTTAGCTCGTTTCAACGTCACAATCTGCTTTTCGACCCCCTCAGGCAAGTGCAGCGTATACCTCTCACAACTCTCACCAGGAGCAACTAACGAGTGACCAGTCGAATGCGACCTTGGAAACTTTGGAGTAGCTCGCTCCTCTTCTAAATGACTTAGGTCATGGTCATTAGTTGATGATCTTGTTACATTTATAGTGTTCTCGATGTGAGACTGAGTCAGCTCGTGATTGAACGCTGGCTCAGTGTCAGAGTCGAGATTAGGCTTAGTGAGATCTGAGCGGCACACTGGACACGTAGTATGTGAAGCTAGCCATGCATCGATACAATCGGGATGAAACACGTGATGGCATTTTGGTAAAAACCGAAACCGCTCATCGTCCGCAAATTCTGATATGCAGACAGCACATTCCAAGGCATCTTCTCCTATCTTTAGATTTTTCACCTCAGAGTACGTAAAAACTGGAAATGAATCAATAACTGATCTAGCAAGCCCACGCTGAAATCCAATGAATCTCAGCATGTGATTGTGATGATTCGGAATCAAATTTCGATTCTGATTCGTAGAATCTTGTAAACACCTCCGAATGTAGAAGGAAATAAACGCGATTAATACCATTCCGAACATTATAAACGCGAGCATGATTTTAACAGGGGGACTTAAGTTTCCTCCTATATCATAAGGATACACTGAGGTAGCTGGGGGCAAAGACCCAGTAGTGGTGATGTGTGACAACATCACTACCACAAAGAATAGTACTGTTGGATAACATTTATCCATAGATAGATTGTAAATTTTTAAGAATGGAAAACTCGGATATAAAATATTAGCTATGTGTTTTAGTAAGGAAGAAGGAATTGATCATGAGGGTTACAAATGGCTGACGGCAGCCTTTTACGAGGCCGGGGAGGAGTGCAAGAGTTGGTGAAGTATGGGATTGAGATATGTCTATATATAGTATATGTACGGGTAGTGAGGGGACTGTTATAAGGTGTGAAATTTGGTTAAAAACAATGGGCTGCTTAATGCATGAATAATGTTTATTCGAATCATATGTGATAAATCATGAGGTTAGTTTGCTTTTTAATCATTTTTCTTGTGAATAGCTTTCGATTGAACATGATTCAATATTTTTCCATTTATGTCAAGGCAATTGAGAAATGATAGAAAGGTTGTTAGGACCAAAAGTAGGCACATCGTTGATTAAATTAGCAATTGTTATAAACATATATTTTTTTCATCGTTTCTATATATGGATTTGTTGTTCGAAATAAAATGAAATAGTTCAAAATGTCGATGAGAACATATACGTATAATTTGTAAAACATATAATACACACAATCACCCAAATCTGCCAAACCTACTTTCTTAGTTTTTTGCTTTCTCCCTACCATTTTTTAAAAAAAGTTGAAAAACCTTTGGAAGATCTATTTCGACCTCAAACTTTTCGAACATCCCTATAATCGTCTTGTTAACCACCTATTTTCGACTCCTTTAGCTTTTCACAGGGGATATTTTATTGGTACTCGTTAGTGTCATGTGTCATGCCCGAATCCAATTCATGTTGTATAAACTTTGTGATTTTGATGTTTATCCTACATCATCATTGTTAATGAGAACATGTGAGATACCATAGGTTAAGTAGTTTTCAGTCCGATAGATTTTAACCGACAAGATTGATATAATGTTATTGTTTAACATATGATGATTGAGTATGTGTTGGTGCAACAAGGTTTTATGCTAGGATGCTACACACAAGAGAAAGATGAATGTGATATACAATGTACATTTGAAAAATAATGTAAACAAGGGACTTGAATATGCCAAACAATCAGATCCGAGATAAAATTTAATGCTTTGAAAGAGAACAATATAAAGTATATGAGATAAACTCACAAAGATTTATGCATCACAATCGTCTACACGTCACTTCTTTCTAAATATGGATTTTTACTCGATAATGAAGGTACCATGTGTGATCAGAGGCGGAGCCAGTAGGGGGGCTGGCGGGTGCTCGGCCACCCCCAACCGGCCCAACTAGCCTTGCTTATACCTTGGTTTATTCCGGCCAACGTTTTATAAGTCTTCGATCAATTATTTGCTGCAATCGCTGCTTTAAACCACTGATAGCTTGTTTTATAAAGTCTTTGATCTATCGTTTTACGCAATTTAGGAAAATATTTAAGTGTTTCAAAGACAAAAAGGGTATGGTGGAAGAAGATAGATACTGGTTTAAAAGAAGGAAGAAGAAGGGTTGGTGGGGGTATGAATAAATATTGAAAAATTTAATACTCCATAGTCCGTAGTATAAAAGATCTCTTTGTGTGTAATAGTACCTTCACACTTTTGTCAGATTGCACTGGAAAATGAGATACTCATATATCATTGTTTTTTTATTACTATAATTGTTTGTTTTAGTTTACTTTTAGTTGGGTTGTTTTTATTTGTTTCCCTTTGTTCTATCAATATTGTGTAAAAAATTAAGAAAGTTGAATACAATAGTTTAGAGTGTTTACATAATACAGTGTCACTTAATTTGATGCATGTTAATATTTTGTTGATGATTTAACGTCATATACAATAACTAAAGACCTAATTGTCATTTCATTCAAGTTTAAGATCGGTCGGGATGATTGAACTATTGAACCGGTAGGGTAATCGATCTAAGAACGGCATATTATCCAAATTATGCACGGCCTCCGGCCCCCCTTAACACGAATTCCTGGCTCCGCCCCTGTGTGTGATGACATTCAGTTTGTTTATCACACATCTAATGTAGATGAGATAATGAAAGGTTAACAACCTTAGATTGTTGTTATTCTCTAATCAACATCCTTAATTTGAGTAGCCATTTGTTCATATTATTTTGACGCCTCAGAGTAAAGTAACTGATATTTGAAGATGCCTTGAGCCGTTGTAGGATATAATTAAAGAGTGACAATGAGTGAATGTTTCTCGAATAAGTAAATTTTATTACAGTATAAAGGTCATTGTGCCTAAACAACTCCCAACCATGTCCATTGAAAAGGAGGTTCAATGTTTTTAGTTTAAGGTATAATGACATAGATAATGATAGTGTAATTATTGTGAAAAGAATGGTCAAATGAAATTTTGCTGTCAACAATTCTGCGGGGATTTAAAAAGTTCACGAATCCGAATTAAGGGATAAAAGTTAATGATGGTTACACGAATGGGTGCGTGTTATACGTTGTATTAATCCAAAATTCTAAAGATCAAACTTATGTTTGACTCACTGTAGACAACGTGATGATATCAAAGAAGGAAACAAAGAGAAGATGAAATGTCGGATCAAAACAAATGCAGATCAAGGGATGTACGATCACAAGCAATATATATCCATTCATGTTAAGTACTCTCCTGCTGCGTATCACGTGTTAAGCTTTTAAATCGTTTTGCTGGTGCAAAACGTTAAATAGAACTAAATTTAGTTTGTTTCCATCCATGTCTCAAATCATTATGGTTTTAAGTCAATTCGCTCGTGAAAAAACTTTTCAATCATTTCCTCGTGCAAACATAGTTGGGTCGAGTTAAGGAAGACGTTAAAAGAATAGTGTGAGTGAGGCATGTCAAATGAAAACTTTTCATTCATTTTTTCTTGTGAAAACATGGTTGGGTTGAAATCTAAACAACTCCAAATCATGTCCATTTAATAGGAGGTTCGGTGTCTTGAGTTTAAGAAATAATTACATAGATAATGATAGTGTAATTATTGAGAAAAGAATGCTCAAAATGAAAATTTGCTATCAACAATTCTGCGAGGATTGAAATCATGAATTCGAATCAGGGGATAAAAGTGAATGATGGTTACACGAATTGGTGTGTGTTATATGTTGTATTAATCCATATTTGAAAAGATCAAACTATCTTTTGTAACACCCCCAATTCATGGTTGCAGCGGAATTCGAACTGGGTGTTACTCGACGGCACAATAGTCACAATAATAGAAAACGAACTATAATTGAGTCGTTTTAAAAGGTTTATCATTCAAATTATATAAATATCAGAGATTACAAAATGAGGTCCCAGATGGTTCCATGTTTACAAATCACATTAGATGAGTTTTTGAATGATAATAAAATTTATAGCCCTTTTGAACATTCGTGCCCTTCCGTGCCATCCTTGATCATCATGAACCTGAAATACATGCTTAAAAGGTCAACACAAAGGTTGAGTGATATTCATAGAGTTTGTTTAATGGTTGAACACAATATGTTGGTAGTGTGAGTTATAGGCTCACACCAATGGTTGAAAAACAAAACAGTTATTATCATTACTAAGCTTATGACACAAAAACGTTAACGTGTACCAATATCGATCGGCAGATTTATCCCGGTAGGTACTTTGCTGTCATACCCATGTCTCAAATATTAATGCATTTGTATGAACTTAGTCAATACAAATGGGATTCGTCAATCCCAATAGGCCTATTCACAATATTCGCGCTCACTATTGCTAGTGATTAAATGGCTCATAATAAGGGATCTCGGTTTAGCAAGGCTGGTACTTAGTGATAATAAAACAATCAGGCAAGCATACAATTTGAAAACATTGTGTTCGGTTAAAATAACATGTATTCCCCCCAAGGGTTTGTAAAAACAATTAAGTAATGGAAAGTGGGGCTATGAACTCACCTTGAGTTGGATGATGTATAATGAGAATGATGGATATGCCGTAAGAACTTCTACAAGTAACCTAGAATAATTGTTGCAACTTAGGTTTGGAATAATGTCTAAGGAAACATAAACGTGCCAATATATATGTCTTGCACTTAGTCCATGATGTGGTACAATGTATAGTGTAAGTCTTTGAAAGAAATGATTCATGAAACATGTATGTTTTATATATCTTTTACTACCGTTCGGGCCGACATAATTCAGAAGTCATGTTAGTGAACGTTCAAGGAGCCAGGACACTTTAATTCGTAAATCCACAACTCATCTCGACGGCTTACATAATGAACTCCTCACAAGAGGCTCCCTACTATTGTAGTAGTTGATAAAGTATATATATATATATATATATATATATAAGTTTTGATCCGAAAAATTACATGTCCAATATTTGAATAAACTTAGGAAAGTTTATTTTTACATGAAGATTGTTATTAGGGTAAGTTTCTTATAACTTGAATGACAAATACTTGTGATATCTCATGGTTCTTTTAGATGAAGTAGATCCAAATTGTTTGTTAAAGTTATCGCCAACTTTTAGTTCATGTTTTCGCCTAAGTAAGTTTATATGGTCATTTAGTCATGGCCTTGCCATGACCTTTGGTCATTGTTCCATGGTCTTGCGACTCAACCTTGGCTCTAGCCATGGTTTTGGTCTTGATTCTAGGTCATAAGACCTCTTTAATCTTTATAAACCATAACCTTTATATAGTGACTTATATATGTAAATAGCTGTTAAGAAACTGAGAAAAATCTCATTCGTTATTAGTTTTCTGGAGACGTGCTCCTGAGTTTTTGAAGAAAACGTGATTCCGGACAACTTTCGTGCTTTAACTTTTTCATGAAACGGACCAGAAAGGCCTCTTTTTGCGTGTTTTAGGTTCTGTCACAGAAACTATTTTGGCAGTTTTACCGCAAAGTTTTGGTAACTTCAAATCGTCATAACTTTTGACTCGTATACTCGTTTTAGGTGGTTCAAATTGCTATGGTTTCCTTGTTAAGTCCTCTACTACAATATGTAATGATTCAATATCATAATGTTTCCATTTTGATCAGATTACACCAATAAAGTCACTATTTTACTTGTTTCAATAACTTATCTTAACAATCATAAACAATAACTTGTTTTATTCATTTTTATACATCATGGACATGAATACAAGACATAATATAGCATAAATGATATGTAAATAACATGATTATGATATTTAACAAGAAGCATGTTAGGGTTTGGCTTACAACTTTTGGCTTTCAAGTAAGAAAGGTAAGTAGCATGTAAGGAAAAGGACTTTGATAGACTTTAGCTTCAACCCACTTCACTTCATGCAATCTTTCTACTCTTGTATTCTTGAAAGATAGATGATGAAAGTTGAGGTGACTTGAGTGGATTCAAACTCAAGAGAATCACCAAAGTTTCTAGGGTTTGGAAGTAGTTTGATGAATCAAAACCAAACTAGTGTTTCTATGTTGTTGTAGCACTTGAATCTTGTATGAAACTTGGAAGAAATTAGCTAATGAAAGGGTGTTGGTGTGTGTGTGATATGGGAAAGCCAAGGAGGGGAGAGGGGGGGCTTTTATAGGGTCTTAAGGAGGTTAGTTCATTGACTTGTCAAACCTTGGAGACCAAGTTGTACACATGCATGCAATCTAAGGCCTCCTAGCATGAGATCAAGCCACCTATGGGCTGAATCCCTCCCCCTAAGTCGGTTCATATACTTGGGGAGGAAGTGTTGACTTTTGATGATATTATCCAAGCTTATGTAGTTAGTTTCAACTCCGTAAAATGCTAACCGTAAACGATTAAGCCATAATACGTAAAACCGGGTATAGTAAAAATGCGAAACTTGAAAGAATGACTAAACTTGTCAAAATACTCCATAATAAAATCTAAAATGAGTGGTAAGTTCCATTAGGGTGGTAAAACCCTGCTAAAACTGGAAACACGGGTCTAAAACGTGTAATACGTAAAACGTACGAATATTGCGTAAAATTGAGAAAAGTAAAATGTTACTTTTCGAATAGGATAAAAATGATTTAAAATGCCTTATAATGTCTAGACTGGGCTCAGTCTAGTGTCGGTTGGTATTAAATGTCTTTTAGACATAAAACCGTAAGCCTAAAAATCAAAGAATGACTTATAAAATCAAGGAATGATTTTTGGTCAAAGGAGAAGGAAAAATATGTTGACTTTTTCCAAAAATGTGAAAACTCAAATTGTCTTAGAAACGTGGTTCAGGTATAGGCTAAGGTTACGGCTGAGTAAAAACGCTTAAAACTGAAAATTCCAGTTTTTCACGGCCGATGCTTATTTTGGTCATGTTTTTCTCAGTCATGATTTATTCTCAAATAAATCATGAGTGTGTCAAACATTTTTCTGATACGGGGAAAATTAACGCGGTCGAGTTTCGTTGTGCGTAGAATTTTTGAATGACGTTTTACCTTAAAACGTGTAATTCCTTATTAACTTTCACGAAAATGATCTGATGAGTATCAAACTTTTAATTTGCCATGGAAATGATTTATCACTGGAGGCCAAGAAACAAAAATCAAATTTCGGGAAAATTTTGGGAAAAATGAATAGTAAAAGTGAATAGTGAAATTTTCGGGAATAGTAGTTAACCTGAAAATGTGAATTGTTACATCTTTGACTCAGTGTAGACAAAGTGATGATACCAAAGAAGGAAACAAAGAGAAGATGAAATTTTGGATTAAAACAAGTGCAGATCAAGGGATGTACGATCACAACAATATATATCCATCCATGTTAAGCACTTTGTGTTACGTATCACGTGTTAAGATTTTAGACTGTTTTGCTCGTGCAAAACGTTAAAAATAACTAAATTAGTTTGTTTCCATCCATGTCTCAAATCATTATGGTTTTAAATCAATTGGCTCGTGCAAAAACTTTTCAATCGTTTTCTCGTAACTTTTCAATCATTTGCACGTGCAAACATAGTTGGGTCAAGTTAAGGAAGACGTAAAAAGAATGGTGTGAGTGAGGCATGTCAAAAGAAGACTTTTCCTTCATTTTTCACGTGAAAACCTGGTTGGGTCATGTTAAGGAAGACGCAAAAATGGGTAGTGTGAGAATGGCATCTTGAATGGAAAATTGTTTATATGAATTATGCAACTCTCTCTCTCTCTCTCTCTCTCTCTCTCTCTCTCTCTCTCTCTCTCTCTCTCTCTCTCTCTCTCTCTCTTTTTCCTCATAAAATTCACATGTAATTTGATACTATGTTTTTACTGATATAATACCCATAAACAGTAACTATGTAAATTGTTACTCACATTGTAGGTAGACAGCCTTGTGAGCTTGATACCACTTTGGTGAATATATGTACCGCATTATCTTATGTGGGAACTTTCACAGCTTCAACCTCTTTAGACACGATTACTTCTCTAATATGATGCTGGCTCATGCATTGATGTGTTTTGTCTGTTATAGTTAATCACTGCAGAGCTAGTAGGAACATCTCACCATTTTAATAAGTCTTTCAATAAATTTCTTCCTTAAGGATATAACGGATTATGTTAGTGCAACATATATACTCAGTTTTAGTGGTTGAGAAAGCAACTATGTGTTGCAGACTAGCATTCTAGCTTTAACACACATACACCAACCATGTCAAAATTAAAAAACCTTCCTAATTTGTTTTGAAGCCCCCCAGAATTATTGAACATAAAATAGTGTACAAGCCTATGCCAACTAGATTACAAGCGGTCCACACTTTCTTACTTATCTTTTGAGCAAAAAGGGTTCTAAATAATCAGCCATTTGAATTGAATCAACAAGGCTCTCCTGATAGAAAGATTAGCATTCCTCAATCTCTTCTTGAAATAGGAGCTCGAAACCTTGCAAGTGGGAAGTTTCTTTCTATTATAGAGACTTTGGCGACGAGGAAGGCTACCCCTGGGTAAAAGTACTAATCCGTCTATCTATTAACAACATAATGTTGGGTTTTGGAGATGTTGCTGCTTGCATATTTACAACTGCTCAGGAAATACAAGAAAAATGTTCTATGTCATTACAACTGCTAGAAGAAAAGTCACAACTGCTAGTTCAAAAGTTACCGCTGCTATCAAGTTACAACTGCTATAGTTGAAGATACAACTGCTAATGTACATAGATACAACCGCTTATAAGATAAACATGTATACTCGGTTAGATAATTATAGAAAAGATTTTAAATAGACTTATCTTGTGTAGAAAGTTATTGTAAGCCGACTAGGTCTCCTTAGCCTATAAAAGGAGGTCCTAGGGCATAGAGTTAGATACGTGTTCTTAGAAAGTTGATTAACTTCAAGATTGTAAATCCTAATACTCTTGAGTATTCGTATTAGTATGTTGAAGTGTTTTGTGATTACAACTACTTGTTATTTAAAGTTCTTCTTAAGATTAAATACAAGATTCCGCATTGTGTTTGATAGAGTCTCAAGTCAGTTTCTATACCTAGTTGTTTTAGATCTATCTAAGATACCTAAATCTTTACAAGCTAAAGAATTCGATTAAGTGCTTAAATGGGATCAACACATAATCAATAACATCATATGTATCTCTACTTAACAGCGACACACTAAACAAACATATGCACAACATCTTAAGTATCTTAACACCCACTTCACTTCTATCCAATGAAATTTTCCTAATTGAGACAGATACGTACTTGCAATGGTTACAAAATAAGCAATGTCAAGCCTAGGTACATGAGACTACCTAATAAGTTTGTATAAGGTACATTCTGCATTTTGAGTAGCACACCATCACTATTGGGATAACCTTTTAATCATAGCTTAAAGGACACGGTGTTATAATAGACTTACCGTTAGCCGTACTATATTTATACAAACTTTTGGTCGAGATTGTGACAAAACTTCTATCTTGAGACATTGATGACACTATAGTTTAAAAATAGCAAGTGTTGAAGCTTAGAACATTAAGACCTTTTATTTCGAAACTTTTCATATGCAATATAATCACTTATAGATATATATTGTATATAGATACGTTGTGTAAAGAAATAAGGGTAACATATAGGAGGAGCATGTTAATTTGTATTGCCTTGGCAAGCATGCCGTGTACATGTTGCTTGCTTGCCAAGCTATTATGCACTCAACATGTCGAGAGCACACTAACAATACACACTCTTTACACCTCACCCGGTAATATGAAACGATTATCTTGATGGCTGTGTAAGAATAAAAAATAAAATAAAAATAAATTTGACATATTTTAACAGAATGGAAAAGTAGTAGAAATAAATTAGAATACAAAGACTGGGTGCCATTGTGTTTGATGCGGTGGTTCGTAGCGTCATATAGCTATTGTTCTCATGTTGAAATGACAAGGTTTTCGACAGTTTAGATACTTTTCATGCTTCTCCATTCATTCTCTTTCGCAAGCTCCAAGTTGTAGTTTTTAATTGGGTTGTTAGTAGGCGTAAGAAACTTAGCCTTGTATGGTTAGATTGGTTGTTTAACCCCCAGATGGCTTGCACACGTTTGTTAGGTGATGCTCATTTATTGTGTAATTGCTCTTAGCCTCTTGCTGTGTAAACATTCTTATTTTTGTTTATATATAAATATATTTCTTCGCCGTCCAAAAAAAAGTAGCAATAAGTTAGACAGAATGAAGTAAGCCAACTTTGACTGGTTGCTTAAGTGTATGCTTATGAAACTCATTATGTTTTCCATTCTTGTAAATTTATTTTCTCCTATTTTTCATAGAAAATGGCTAGTGAGTTCTGAGTTTGTTTGCATGGTGTAATCATGAAGAATGGGTTTTTGGATTCGGGAGGGAGCGGAAGTAACCATAAGAAGAAAGGTGATGCTGGTGTGAACTCGAGTACTAGGTCAGTGTCTTCGTCGAATTCACCTTTGGATTTGGAACATGATTTGAAGCTTGTTGAAGAAGTGTCAAAGGATATGAAATCGAGTTTGAATTAATGTGGCTGATGGGGCGGCTAAGAATGGAGAAGTTGGACTTACAGCAAGTTCGAATGCCACTAGCTGTCCAAATCTTATTTCTTTAGGTGCAAAGATTCGTAATATCGAAAGTAAAACGCTAGAAGGATGTGAGCTAATAATCTTGACATTGCTCCGTATGAAGAAAATGAAACACGAAGGACCAAACTTGTTCGTTAGATAGTTTACAACTGCAAGTTAGTTATGGCGGTTAGTTAGTTAATTAGTTATTCGGTTAAGTTAGTTATTAGTTGGTAGTTATAGTCGGTTACAAACCAAATAGACACAATCTGGAAGGTCACACCCTTTCGTTTACTATATATACTCATGTACATGTAACGATGAAACAGTTAGACGAAATAAAAGTTATTTAGATATATTTGCAATTCATTTTCGACTCACACTTTGGGACAACAATTGGCATCAGAGCTTTGTTTCAGTTATACGCTGGTTAAGATACCAAAGAAAACTATAAATGAGAACAACCAAAGAAGGAACACACGCTGGAACTTTGTTTCAGTAGGAATACGCGACGTTTAAAGAGAAAAATGACGCCTGGATAACTAGAACGCAAGGAAAGTAGTGCACGACCGAACTTGTGTAGGAATTGCAAACGTTGGCATCAAACGAGATTGGTGGACTGATTTTTGTTGTGATCTTTGGAACACGACAACAAAAACAAGAAAGAGAACAATATTGTTACAACCCTTTGTTGGTGACTGAAATAACACGACAACAAAGAGAGGAAACCTTTGTTGCTGATTAACGCAACAAGGAAGAAGAGATACGACGTCAAGTGAAAGGAACTTTGTGTAGAAAACAAACCGGTTGACAAAGAAGCACAAAGAAAAGAAACGCGTGATACACGCAAGGAGTAAAATTGCTTGTGGATAAGGTTGAAAGACAGCGAGAAAAATAATCTAGGATTGTTTGTGAAGAAGGAAAAACGTTAGCAATACAAAAACAACAACAGCTAACAAAAACAAACCGATCATTTGTTTTGAGAAAAATACCGACGGGTATTTAAAGATTGTTGTGGACACGGTGTGGAATAAAGAACAAGAAGGAGTATTGTGGAACACGTTTTTGGAGAGGAACAAGCAACAGCAACGACAAAAAAACTAACGACACGTTTTTTTTTTTTTTTTTTTTGTCTTGGAAAATAATACCAAGTGGTATTAGTGAAGAAAAAAAACAAACCGACCGTTTGTTTGGGAAAATACCGAAAGGCATTTCAGAAGATTTGTGAAAGGAGGACTTTGGAATTTGAAAACAACAACAACTAAACAAGGATTTAGTTACCGAGAACAACAAGGTTGTTTGGAAGGGAAGCCGAGAACAAAAGAATCTCTAGGGCACGTTTTTTGATTTCAAGTCAACACAAAACAAGAGGCAACGTGGAACAAGTGTGGTATAACAAAGAAGGAATTCATTTGGTTTATTGAAGAAAAGAAAGCAATTCGACAACATCAAAAGGAGACCGAGAGTTTTCTTTACAAATTATTTTTGGTGACAAGAAATAAACAACGAGAAAGCAACAACAACACGTTGGTGAACGAGGGAAAGAAAAAGGCGTTGTTGTTATAATACTCAAGTACCGACACAAGTGGGAATACATTTGTGTTCAACACAACAACGAGGTCACAAATTCAAATTTCTAGATTTCAATCATATTAAGATAGTATAGAAGTTTATTTTGTACTATTAGGAAATCCCGAGAACTACTTATTGATCCCGTACTATTAGGATTCCCGAAAAAACTGTTTCTGTTCCCGTAGTAGTAGGAAATACCATACTAAGTTAGAAATTCCCATAAGATTAGAAGGTGAAAATCATAAGGACTTATAAGATGTCGGGTGACGATACATCTAAAACATCGACAAAACTAAAACCCATAACACCTATTGCACAATACCAATGCCCTAAGTTGAAAAACAAAAACTACACAGTTTGGGCTATACAAATTAAGGTTATATTAGAAGCACATGGTTTATGGGAAACGATAGAACCTAAGGAAAACACGCAAGTGGATGATAAGAATGATAAGGCAACGACGACCCTCCTATATCAAGCATTTACCGAAGATGTGATTTTACAAGTAACAAGTTGTAAGATGGCAAAGGAATTATGGGAATCGTTAAAAAGGAGACACGTTGGAGAAGAGAGAGTGCAGCAAGCACGATTATAATCATTAATGATTGGATTTCAAACACTTCAGATAAAGGAAGATGACACGGTGGATGCATTAACGGCTAAACTAAACGGTTATGCCACTAAGGCTAAAGAATTAGGGAAAACTTTGGATGAATCACTTTAGTACTAAAACTATTAGATTCCACACCAGATAAGTTCATTCATATAGTAGCATCCATAGAACAGACAAATGATCTCGACGATATTACCTTAGATGAGATCACAGGAAAACTTAAGGCATTCGAGGAAAGGATAAAACTCTGAAAGGGAGGACAAGTGGAGAGCCAGGAAAACTTATTATTTGCACATGGTGAACACTCGAAAAAAGGAAGATGGTTTACTAAACGTGGAGGTAGATCCAACTTCTCACCAAGAAACTGTCACAGTAATAGAAATAGAGATAACTCGAATGAAGAAAGCTCAACTCACAAAGAAAAATCAAATAGGAATAGACGTGAGTGAGATAAAAGTAAGGTAAAATGTTTCAATTGTGGAAAACTTGGACATCTTAGGAAAGATTGTAGAGGAACATCGATAACTCAGGAACAATCAAACCTTATCTTAGAAGATGATGAACCATCACTATTAATGACTACACACGAAACTGAACACGAAGAAGTTTTGTTGAACGAAGGACAAATTCAACCCGGAAAGTATGCTACAACAGATGCTAGCATATGGTATTTAGATAATGGTGCGAGTAACCATATGACGGGAACCAAGAGTCATTTTAGGGACATTGACGAAAGCATAACTGGACGTGTTCATTTTGGAGATGGATCATATGTGGAGATAAAGGGTAGAGGTTCTATACTGTTAAAATGTAGGAACCAAGAACAAAAGATAGTTTCAGATGTCTACTACATTCCAAACCTCAAGAGCAACATACTTAGTCTGGGACAACTTACAGAGATAGGTTGTAAGATCATCATGGACGGAAACAAACTGACTTTGTATGACAAGAATAAGAAGTTGCTGATGAAAGTAGAAAGATCTAAGAATCGACTTTACAGTATTAGACTACAAATAGAAGCACCTATATGTCTCTTCGCAAACGTAGAAAACTAAGCATGGTAATGGCACGCTAGATTAGGTCATTTGAACTTTGACGACATCAACAAGATGACAATAAAGGGTCTAGTGGAAGGAATACCAAGAATAAATCATGTAGGACAAATTTCTGATGCATGTTTATTAGGAAAACACAGTAGAACACCATTTCCAAATCAAGCTAAATTCAGATCAAAAAACCCATTGGGCTTAGTATATGGAGACCTCTGTGGCCCCATAAGTGCAGCTACACACTCTGGAAAGAAACTCATTTTCTTATTAGTAGATGACTGTACACGTGTCATGTGGGCCTACTTTCTATTGTCGAAAGATCAGGCATTTAGCACTTTCAAGGAATTTAGACAATAGCTTGAGATGCAAATGAGACTGAAGTTAAGGATGTTAAGAACACATAGAGGAGGTGAATTTACATCTAATGAATTCACCAAATTTTGTAAGGAGAATGGAATAGCAAGACAGTTGTGTAACACCCCCAAAAGTCGTTAATAACAGCGGAAGACTTAACATGTCAGCGGAAGACTTTCGGGGTATTACTTCAAGGATCTTTGTCACAATCATAGTAGACAACACAAAGTGAAGTATTAAAGTTTAATTTATTTCAAAATACCAAATATCTGAGATACAAGACATTATTAAGTTAAGAACGTGTTTTATTCTGAAGGAAAATAAGTAGTTTATTATGGTTCTTGTCATGCTTTTGCCCACTCCGTGCCATCCAGATCCGTCTTGTTTAGTTACCTGAGATAAACATGCTAAAGTCAACATAAAGTTGAGTGATATTCATAGGTTTGAATTTAAGAGTTTGAATCACAAGTTAAGAATGTATTGTAATCGCATACAATCAATATGTTAAAAATCAATGTTCCTGTTACTGCCTTAAGCTCATGATACTCAACGATTAACAGCCAATCATAAGTATGTATTATGATGGTAAGTAATAGGCCCCCAAAGATAGGTATTTGTCAATAACCTATTTATAAGAACAATAAAGTGCGCCTGGTGTTTTCTCCAACAACCAAACGAGGATTGTCAATCACTAATAGTACTATCCACAATTATTTACGTTCACCCTTCAGGTGATTAAGGTTCATGATCGAGGGACTTCTGACAATAGTAACTTAAGCAAATAACATTGGCCTGACGGTATTTCAATACCCGGTATAAAAGACTTGTGATCGGGTTTTAAGCATGTATCTCCCCACGGGAAAATAGTTAAAGAGTGGGCTATGAAATCACCTTAGTAGTACAGTGGTATCGTAGTCTCAACAAAGCAAGGAAACGGCTTCACACAACACAACCTAAAAGATAATGCAAGTTTCAGTTAATAGTCTAAATCTGGTTTTATCGCGATTACTTGTTATTTAGTTACGAATAAATCTCGTGTTTGTTTAAGTGCCTAAAGTTCAAAAACAATGTTATATAAACTCGTAAGTAAAATGATCGATGATTGATATAAAGTTAGTTTTTATAACGGAAATAAACGTATCATTTTACAAGAAATAAATAACGTATTGTTATATCGTTTAAATTTGTTTATCGTTATATAAGTTTTATTCGTATTATATATATATATATATATATATATATATATATATATATATATATATATATATATATATATATAATAAGTTACGTTTTATTTTTTTTATCGTTTTAATATATAATCAAATATATATATATATATATAATAAATATAGAATTATTACTAAAAGTAAATATTTCAATTCGATCCTTAATGTTTTCTCAATTTTACACTTTTTACCCTTAACGGAAAATATTTACGCCGTTAGTCCAAAAGTTATATATATTTACATTTTTTTAGTCCAAATATCAAATATATACATTTATTATCCTTAAGTTTCAATATTTACAGTTTATACTCCTTAGAAAACAGTTTTTATACTTTTCACTAAAGTTTACCAATTTGGCAATTTTAGTCCTTATCCCTCGTATATTTGCAAAAATGGTCCCAACTTTACCAAATTCAAAACTTAATAATTTTATTATTTTATTAAGCTCAAAACATTTAGAAAAGCTTATTTTCGCAGCTTATAAGCTTATTAGTAGCTTATTTCGTTTCTTGGGCTTAACGATCCAATATTAAGGGTCCGTTAATAATTTGAGATCCATTGGGCTTACGAGACCTTTGGGCCTGACCTTGGACTTATTTTTATAGTACAAAAATGTTATGAAACAGCTTAAAGCACCAGCTTATCGAATAAGCTTAGTGGACAGCTTATCGAGCTAATAAGCCCAAACATTAATTTTAAAGGTTTTTATAAAAACTGGTTTCGTACAAACACTTTGGCTTTCGAAAATAGCTCAAATGACCTTATAATGTCGAGTTATTTATGTTTCTTAATTGCTAGTCATGTGGTCAATGGGTTCGAGTAATAAAATGGACATGTCATGTGTCGAATTTTTAAATGGCGAGACCAAAGTAAACGTTCCAACTTATTTCATAAAACAGTTTCATAGCTAAAAATTATTCTAAGTCTCAAAATATTCTAAGTGTTGAAAATATTTCGAATGTGCCCAAATGACTTCTAAACGTGTCAAGTTTAATGCCAACTCGTTATTATCACTATTAAAACTTTATGGCTCTCAATTGTTAGCTTATTGAACATAAAGAATGTGAATTAAAATGCATATGTCACGTTTATATTTTACGAACTAAATGAGGCAAAGTGAACGTGCAAAATTTTATAATAACGAAAATAAAATATAACAAGGAACTCCAAGTGCTCACCTCGCCTCAAAATAGGTGGATAAAATGGTTCGTATGGTTCGAGTAGGTACGTAGGATCAATGGTACAATGGTTCACTCCTAGCAAGGTTCACAACGAGCTATTTGGTTCCCCTTGGATCGCTTGTGCACTTCGTTCTCCTCGCCAATCTTCTTGTCCCAAACTCGACAATATAACTTCACGTAAATTTTATTATGGTACGTTTGAGGGTGTGTGTTGAATTGGGATGCATGGTGAGGTTTTATAGGAGGTTTTGAGTGTTGTGATAAGTGAAAACATGCCAAGTAAGTTATGTGTTGGCTCGTTGGTGAAGTGTGGCACCTCATTTCCATCCAATCGAATGTAAACACAAAAGAAATGTGTAAGACTGTCTCATGTTATTCCTGACGTTGCATAGTTCAGGTTTGTTGTTATTGGGGAGGCATGGGTAGCTAATAGTAAAGTGTGACACGTTTTTGGTTTTATACACACAAGATTTTGGTAGTTTACTTTGGCTAAATTTGGAGCAGTAAACGAGTGAGACAAAGAGCAAACTTGGTCATTTTCGAAAGCTAGTTGGGTGGTTATTCGGAAGGTGTAATAATATGATAGTGTCGTGTGTCAAAAACGAAAGAAAATAGGGGTGTTCCTTGGCTCGCTCGCGACTGGAAACAAGGAAGAAAAAAAAATAATAAGAGTTCGTTTGGGCTTATAAGCCCTTTGGGCTTGTGTTTTCGTATGGCCCAGCAGAAAAGGAAAAACAAAAATATAAAAGGGTCCGTTTGGTTTGTTAGTTGGGTTTAAGGCCCAATGAGTCAATGGGGCCCACCTGGTATGTTTTGAGAGTCGGGTTACGATCAAATAATATTAGTGAGTGATCTCGGGAATTTTCATAGGCTCCGGGAATATATAAATATTGTACCTTAAATATACGAAACGTATATTATATAAAAATATAAATGTTTTTAATATATATATATTCGCGATAATTTAGACTATCTAGGTTTGTGTGCAAGCAATGTTTCTAAGCAAAAGATAATTCGAAGTTTTACCGTTGTGATTTATATATCAAGTCTAATAGAAAAAAAAAATTATACGTAAAAGTGGGTATTTAAGTAACGTAATAACTTGTAAGTATTTACTAACCGTTGGGAAAATTACGAGAGGCTACAGTACATACATCTTACAGTGAATTCCGTCCCGGAATTCGAGTTTAGGAGGGTTGCCAAGGGTGTCTAAGAGAAGAGGTGTGGGTACTTGGTGCGAATCTGGTCCTCGCGTTCCCAAGTATACTCTGGTCCTCGTTTAGAGTTCCAACGAACTTTTATGATAGGGATACGGTTTTGTTTCAGTTGTTTGACTTCTCTATCCATGATTTCTACTGGTTCCTTGGTAAAAACGAGTTTGTCATCAAGTTGTAATTCTTTCAATGGAATGACCAAAGATTCATCGGATAAACACTTCTTGAGGTTTGACACATGAAAAGTGTTGTGAATTCGGCTAAGTTCCTCGGGTAGTTCAAGTTTATATGCCATGGGTCCAATTCTTTCTAGGATTTTGAATGGACCGATGTATCTTGGGTTTAACTTTCCCCTCTTTCCGAATCGTATCATTCCTTTCCATGGTGATACTTTTAACATAACTTTATCTCCGATATGAAAATCCATGGGTTTTCTTTTTAGGTCGGCGTAACTTTTCTGTCTGTCTCTAGCGGTTTGTAAACGTTGTTTGATTTTAATGATTTTCTCGGTTGTCTCATGAACTAGATCCGGTCCTGTGAGTTGTATTTCTCCGACTTCTGCCTAGCAAACGGGTGATCTACACTTTCTACCGTAAAGTGCTTCGAATGGTGCTGCCTTGATACTGGTATGATAACTGTTGTTATATGAGAATTCTGCCAACGGTAAGTGTTTGTCCCAACCTTTTCCGAAGTCTATGACACAAGCGCGTAGCATATCCTCTAAGGTTTGTATAGTTCTTTCACTTTGACCATCGGTTTGTGGGTGATAAGCTGTGCTCATATCCAGCTTTGTTCCTAAAGCTTTTTGCAATGATTTCCAAAAATGAGACGTGAAACGACTGTCACGATCTGATATAATAGAAATTGGCACTCCATGTCGTGACACAATTTCTTTCAGATATATCTGAGCAAGTGTGTTCATTTCATCAGTTTCTTTGATTGGTAGGAAATGAGCTGACTTGGTGAGACGATCAATGATAACCCATATCGTATCGTAGCCAGTAGAGGTTTTGGGAAGTTTGGTGATGAAGTCCATTGTAATACGTTCCCATTTCCACATGGGGAGTTCGGGTTGGGTGAGTAATCCGGAGGGTTTCTGGTATTCTGCTTTTACTCTTGAACATGTTAGACATTTACTGACGTACTCAGCGATGTCGGCTTTCATGTTCGGCCACCAATATAGTTTCTTAAGATCTTGGTACATCTTGTCGGAACCTGGGTGAATGGAGTATTTTGATTTGTGAGACTCATGCATGATAAGGTCACGAATACCTCCGAAGAGAGGAATCCAGCTTCTTTCCTTGAAACAAAGCATTCCATTTGATCTTTTCACAAATCCGTTTTCGTTTTCCGGCATACCAAAAATCTTTTCAATTGGTCGATTTTCTTTCTTGAGAGCTTCGCTCTGGGCGATAATGATTTGTGTTGGAAGGGGTGAACAAATAGTCATGCCTAACGATCTAACCCTGAGAGGTTTTAGTCTTTCTTTTCGGCTTAGTGCATCTGCTACTACATTAGCCATTCCTGGGTGATAACGGATTTCACAATCATAATCACTAAGCAATTCTAACCAATGGCGTTGTCTCATGTTTAAATCCTTTTGATCTAGGATGTGTTGGAGACTTTTGTGATCTGTAAACACGATACACTTAGTGCCGTATAGATAGTGTCTCCATAACTTGAGAGCGAATACTATTGCTCCTAGTTCTAGATCATGGGTTGTGTAATTTTCCTCATGTTTCTTCAGTTGACGTGAGGCATAAGCTATTACCTTATCTCGTTGTATCAAAACTGCACCTAAACCATGGTACGAAGCGTCACAATATAGCACGAAATCTTTGCTTCCTTCTGGCAATGCTAGTATTGGAGCTTCACAAAGCTTTTGTTTTAATAGTTGGAAGGCTGATTCTGCTTCTTGTCCCCAGACGTACTTTTCGTTCTTTTGGGTCAACTTGGTCAATGGTTTTGAGATTTTAGAGAAACCTTCAATAAATCTCCGGTAGTAACCTGCAAGACCTAAAAATTGACGTACTTCTGTGGGAGTTGTAGGTGATGACCATTCTTTAACTGCCTCTATTTTTGCAGGATCCACGTGTATTCCTTGACTATTGATTACGTGTCCCAAAAATTGCACCGTGGGAATCCAAAAGTCGCATTTTGAGAATTTTGCGTACAACTTTTCCTTCCTAAGTAACTCTAGGATTGTTCTCAAATGATTGGCATGTTCCTCTTTGTTACGAGAGTAGATCAGAATGTCGTCAATGAATACTATCACGAATTTGTCCAAATATGGCTTGCATACTCGGTTCATTAGGTCCATAAACACAGCGGGTGCGTTCGTTAGACCAAATGGCATTACCTGAAATTCATAGTGTCCATAACGGGTTCTGAAGGCTGTCTTGGGAATATCTTCTTCCCGAACTCTCAATTGATGGTATCCCGACCTTAGATCAATCTTCGAGTATACACTCGATCCTTGTAATTGATCAAACAAATCGTCTATTCTAGGTAAAGGATATTGGTTCTTTATAGTGAGTTTATTTAACTCTCGGTAATCTATGCACATTCGGAATGATCCGTCTTTCTTTTTAACAAATAGAACTGGGGCTCCCCAAGGTGATGAACTTGGTCTAATGAAACCTTTATCGGATAATTCCTTTAGTTGTTCCGATAGTTCCTCCATTTCGGAAGGTGCCAACCTGTAAGGTGCTTTTGCTACTGGTGCCGCTCCAGGCACTAGTTCAATTTGGAACTCTACTTGACGAGTCGGTGGAAGACCGGGTAGATCTTCAGGAAATACTTCGGGGAATTCCTTAACGATAGGTACATCTTTAAGTTGTTTCTTGGTTAACTTACTTTCCGTCACCTGAACCATGAATACATGACATCCTTCGTTCATGTATTTTATCATTCTGAGGCATGAGATGATTCCGTATCGGTTTTTATTCTTGTCGCCATGGATAATGAGGGTTTCATTCTTAAAAGGAATGTGTATGGCTTTCTCGTCACAATGAATCTTAGCATGATGTTTGGATAACCAATCCATTCCGATGATAGCATCAAAACTACCGAGTTGGACAGGCATCAGGTCAATAGGAAAGGATTCTCCTACGAGGGTTAAGGTACAATCTTTTAAAACAGAGTTGGTGCTAATTAAGTTCCCATTGGCCATTTCTATCTCGTATGTGGTGTTTAGCTTAGAAGGGTTAGAGTTAATGAAAGGGGCAAACGTATCTGACACGAAGCTCTTATCTGCTCCAGAATCAAATAATACTCTAGCATTATGATGATTTAATAAGAACGTACCCGTGACAACGTCGGGGTTTTGTGGTTCATTTTCATTTCCCATCACGTATGCTCTTGCTCGTGCAGTGTTCTGACCATTTCCTTTTGGACAGCGGTTCTTGAAGTGTCCAGTTAAAGTGTAGTTATAGTCCAATGTTTAAAAACATCTGGTTCTCTATAACCGTGGCTCTGAATACCAATCTGTAACACCCCCAAAAGTCGTTAATAACAGCGGAAGACTTAACATGTCAGCGGAAGACTTTCGGGGTATTACTTCAAGGATCTTTGTCACAATCATAGTAGACAACACAAAGTGAAGTATTAAAGTTTAATTTATTTCAAAATACCAAATATCTGAGATACAAGACATTATTAAGTTAAGAACGTGTTTTATTCTGAAGGAAAATAAGTAGTTTATTATGGTTCTTGTCATGCTTTTGCCCACTCCGTGCCATCCAGATCCGTCTTGTTTAGTTACCTGAGATAAACATGCTAAAGTCAACATAAAGTTGAGTGATATTCATAGGTTTGAATTTAAGAGTTTGAATCACAAGTTAAGAATGTATTGTAATCGCATACAATCAATATGTTAAAAATCAATGTTCCTGTTATTGCCTTAAGCTCATGATACTCAACGATTAACAGCCAATCATAAGTATGTATTATGATGGTAAGTAATAGGCCCCCAAAGATAGGTATTTGTCAATAACCTATTTATAAGAACAATAAAGTGCGCCTGGTGTTTTCTCCAACAACCAAACGAGGATTGTCAATCACTAATAGTACTATCCACAATTATTTACGTTCACCCTTCAGGTGATTAAGGTTCATGATCGAGGGACTTCTGACAATAGTAACTTAAGCAAATAACATTGGCCTGACGGTATTTCAATACCCGGTATAAAAGACTTGTGATCGGGTTTTAAGCATGTATCTCCCCACGGGAAAATAGTTAAAGAGTGGGCTATGAAATCACCTTAGTAGTACAGTGGTATCGTAGTCTCAACAAAGCAAGGAAACGGCTTCACACAACACAACCTAAAAGATAATGCAAGTTTCAGTTAATAGTCTAAATCTGGTTTTATCGCGATTACTTGTTATTTAGTTACGAATAAATCTCGTGTTTGTTTAAGTGCCTAAAGTTCAAAAACAATGTTATATAAACTCGTAAGTAAAATGATCGATGATTGATATAAAGTTAGTTTTTATAACGGAAATAAACGTATCATTTTACAAGAAATAAATAACGTATTGTTATATCGTTTAAATTTGTTTATCGTTATATAAGTTTTATTCGTATTATATATATATATATATATATATAATAATAAGTTACGTTTTATTTTTTTTATCGTTTTAATATATAATCAAATATATATATATATATAATAAATATAGAATTATTACTAAAAGTAAATATTTCAATTCGATCCTTAATGTTTTCTCAATTTTACACATTTTACCCTTAACGGAAAATATTTACGCCGTTAGTCCAAAAGTTATATATATTTACATTTTTTTAGTCCAAATATCAAATATATACATTTATTATCCTTAAGTTTCAATATTTACAGTTTATACTCCTTAGAAAACAGTTTTTATACTTTTCACTAAAGTTTACCAATTTGGCAATTTTAGTCCTTATCCCTCGTATATTTGCAAAAATGGTCCCAACTTTACCAAATTCAAAACTTAATAATTTTATTATTTCATTAAGCTCAAAACATTTAGAAAAGCTTATTTTCGCAGCTTATAAGCTTATTAGTAGCTTATTTCGTTTCTTGGGCTTAACGATCCAATATTAAGGGTCCGTTAATAATTTGAGATCCATTGGGCTTACGAGACCTTTGGGCCTGACCTTGGACTCATTTTTATAGTACAAAAATGTTATGAAACAGCTTAAAGCACCAGCTTATCGAATAAGCTTAGTGGACAGCTTATCGGGCTAATAAGCCCAAACATTAATTTTAAAGGTTTTTATAAAAACTGGTTTCGTACAAACACTTTGGCTTTCGAAAATAGCTCAAATGACCTTATAATGTCGAGTTATTTATGTTTCTTAATTGCTAGTCATGTGGTCAATGGGTTCGAGTAATAAAATGGACATGTCATGTGTCGAATTTTTAAATGGCGAGACCAAAGTAAACGTTCCAACTTATTTCATAAAACAGTTTCATAGCTAAAAATTATTCTAAGTCTCAAAATATTCTAAGTGTTGAAAATATTTCGAATGTGCCCAAATGACTTCTAAACGTGTCAAGTTTAATGCCAACTCGTTATTATCACTATTAAAACTTTATGGCTCTCAATTGTTAGCTTATTGAACATAAAGAATGTGAATTAAAATGCATATGTCACGTTTATATTTTACGAACTAAATGAGGCAAAGTGAACGTGCAAAATTTTATAATAACGAAAATAAAATATAACAAGGAACTCCAAGTGCTCACCTCGCCTCAAAATAGGTGGATAAAATGGTTCGTATGGTTCGAGTAGGTACGTAGGATCAATGGTACAATGGTTCACTCCTAGCAAGGTTCACAACGAGCTATTTGGTTCCCCTTGGATCGCTTGTGCACTTCGTTCTCCTCGCCAATCTTCTTGTCCCAAACTCGACAATATAACTTCACGTAAATTTTATTATGGTACGTTTGAGGGTGTCTGTTGAACTGGGATGCATGGTGAGGTTTTATAGGAGGTTTTGAGTGTTGTGATAAGTGAAAACATGCCAAGTAAGTTATGTGTTGGCTCGTTGGTGAAGTGTGGCACCTCCTTTCCATCCAATCGAATGTAAACACAAAAGAAATGTGTAAGACTGTCTCATGTTATTCCTGACGTTGCATAGTTCAGGTTTGTTGTTATTGGGGAGGCATGGGTAGCTAATAGTAAAGTGTGACACGTTTTTGGTTTTATACACACAAGATTTTGGTAGTTTACTTTGGCTAAATTTGGAGCAGTAAACGAGTGAGACAAAGAGCAAACTTGGTCATTTTCGAAAGCTAGTTGGGTGGTTATTCGGAAGGTGTAATAATATGATAGTGTCGTGTGTCAAAAACGAAAGAAAATAGGGGTGTTCCTTGGCTCGCTCGCGACTGGAAACAAGGAAGAAAAAAAAATAATAAGAGTTCGTTTGGGCTTATAAGCCCTTTGGGCTTGTGTTTTCGTATGGCCCAGCAGAAAAGGAAAAACAAAAATATAAAAGGGTCCGTTTGGTTTGTTAGTTGGGTTTAAGGCCCAATGAGTCAATGGGGCCCACCTGGTATGTTTTGAGAGTCGGGTTACGATCAAATAATATTAGTGAGTGATCTCGGGAATTTTCGTAGGCTCCGGGAATATATAAATATTGTACCTTAAATATACGAAACGTATATTATATAAAAATATAAATGTTTTTAATATATATATATATATATATTCGCGATAATTTAGACTATCTAGGTTTGTGTGCAAGCAATGTTTCTAAGCAAAAGATAATTCGAAGTTTTACCGTTGTGATTTATATATCAAGTCTAATAGAAAAAAAAATTTTATACGTAAAAGTGGGTATTTAAGTAACGTAATAACTTGTAAGTATTTACTAACCGTTGGGAAAATTACGATTGGCTACAAGTTGACAACACCTTACTCACCACAACAGAATGGAGTAGTGGAGAGAAGAAATAGGATAGTGTTATCAACTACGAGGAGTATGATGAAAGCGATGAAGTTACCTTTAACTTTTTGGGCGGAAGCAGTCAAACATGCCATTTACATCCTCAACAGAGTACCTACAAGAGCCATGGTAGATAAAACCCCATATGAAGCACTCTAAACAGAAAACCAAACCTAGAAAACCTAAGAATATTCGGATGCACGACTTATGCCAAGATAAAAATACCTCACTTGAAGAAGCTGGATGACAGAAGCATAGCATTGATTTACTTAGGAGTAGAGGAAGGATCAAAAGCATTTAGGTTATATGATCCAATAGGAAAGAGGAAACACGTTAGTAGGGATGTAAAGTATGGAAACGAAACCGTGGGATTGGGATAACAATATAGAGGATACTAGTACACAAGACACATTTTGGGCTAGTTTTGTGGTAGAAGGAGTTGACAATGAAAATCCTATACCAGTCAACACATAAAACAATGATAACATGTATCAGGAACAGGATCCAATTCCAGACTTACCAATCACACCACCAGCATACACTTACAACCCACACTCTGAAGAAGAAGAGGAAGAAGAAGCTACTATTAGCTCATTAGGAAGCTCAGAAAAAGGATTTTATGATACACCAGTACGAGGTTTCAAAGAATTAACAGAAATATATAAGGACGCACGTGTAGTTGAGACTGAAAGTTTACTATTTACGGAAGAGGAACCACGTAACTGTAAGGAAGCATCGGTAGATAAGAGATGGATTGAGGCCATGGAGATGGAATTGGATTCAATCAACAAGAATAACACATGGACTCTTACAAATTTACCTATAAATCAGAAGGCAATAGGACTCAAATGGGTTTACAAGACCAAGAGGGATGCAAAAGGAAAGATCATCAAATACAAGGCACGGTTAGTAGCAAAAGGTTATGTACAAGAACAAGGAATAGACTTCAATGAAGTATTTGCACCAGTTGCTCGAATAGAGACAGTTCGTTTGATATTACCACTAGAAGCATATTATGGATGGCAAGTACACCATTTAGATGTGAAATCAACATTTTTACACGGAGAGTTGAAAGAAGAAGTCTATGTTACACAACCTCAAGGATTTATTCAACAAGGAAATTCAAGAAAAGTCTACAAGCTAACTAAAGCTTTGTACGGCTTAAGACAAGCACCACGAGCTTGGATTGTGAAACTTGATCAAACCTTGAAGTCATTAGACTTTAAGAAATGTAATCTCGAACAAGCAGTTTACACGAATAGAAGCAAGACTTCTACACTTATAGTTGGAGTATATGTAGATGACTTGATAATCACGAGCACTCCAAGAAAGGAAATAGAAGTATTTATATCCCAGATGGAAGACAAGTTTGATATGATCGACTTAGGATTGTTAGCCATTGTTTCAATACTAATGATATTTGTTTTAATTCCGCTGCGTATCATGTTTATTATCATTGTTATTGTTAACCCTAGTGCTCAAAACGATCTATGGAGTCTAATAAACTCCACAAGTGGCATCAGAGACCAGGGGGCTAGTGATCTAGGATCTACAAGGTTTTTCGACGAAAAGAAGCAAAAATTCGACTTTGGTACAATTTTCGTATCTTTCTGCAGGTCAGTTTTCAAACAATAATATCTCCTTCATTAACCATTGGATTGGGCTGAAATTTTTACTGGAGCTTCTCTACTTATCAAGGAAGAGTTCCACCGGAGGGATCTTCGATCTGAGCTCTAAATAAGAAGATAAAAATTCTCGAAAACTGCTGTAGAAGGAGGTATAATTTTTTGAATTTTTAGGGTTTTCTTGATATCAAACTTCTATTTTCGTTGTCTATTGAATATATTCATTATGGAAGTTAGGATATATGTTGTTTTGTGCCTAACATTCATGGAAGAAAGAAGTTTTGGTAAAGTGTACGATTGGTGATTTGTGATTTGTTAGAATTTACAAAACCCTAAATCAGTGAATATGCTCATTATTATATTCGGTCATATTAGGGTTTTTCAAACCCTAAATCGATATGCAGAAGTGTCGATGGTGGTAATGTATGAAGTGTAATGCTACTAGTTTTGGGGAATCGACTTTTCATGGGTCGATGATGAACCCTAGTAGCTAGGTTCTGATGATGAAAGTCGCATCTGGATTTTAGGGTTGTTATTATTGTTTGTTCGTGACTAGTAAACCCTATGTTGATGTCGACTGTGATTACTGATATGGGAGTAAGGATATGTCGAATAGGGTTACTGGTAACAATCTATGATTGAAGAAAGTCTATTTCTTGGTTTGATTGGTCAGTTTATCTTGCTGTTACCCTAACAGATACATGCTTCTTAAGTGATGCCTACTGGTGATATTCTTGTTACTAATGAGCATGGTGATTATTTGTCATTGGTTTGTTTATGATTAGATCAACATTACTGGTCGTCACAAACCCTAATGGAATCTGATGGTAACAAGGCTGCTTTGTGTACATTGTTGTTTTGATCTGATGATTACATGTCGATGCTGCTACTCCGAACAGAAAATTAGTACAACTAATTGTACAAATGGTCATTCAAAATTGAGAGTTATGGATCTGTGACGCATAAACTGATGTGGAGGTTACGAGAGGATGAAATTAGTGTTTGATCAATCGAGTGGAAAACGTGACTGATAAGGATGTAAGTTTGCACTGCTCGACTTCATAGTTCCCACTGCCAGTTATGTTTATTTCCACTGTTGAGATGATGGTTTCCACTGCTCACGTTATATGTTCCCACTGCTGCGCATGTTACCACTGCTCATGTATGCTTTTCAACTGCGCATGTTACCACTGTATGCTTTTATCACTGCTAGTTCTACGATTCCACTGCTACTCAGAATGTTACCACTGCTATGCTCGTTATGTCTATTGTTCGTTGCTTGGATTCGTATTGTTTGGGAATACTATGGTGCAAAGAATGACGCAACTGATTGTTGATTATGATGGTAACTAGTAAGGGCAGTGAAGCAAGTAAAGTTTTTGTTTTATTGTTGAGAGTAGACTTACTTGTGGAACGCATATGGTTACTGGTCTTTAGCATGGTTACTGAAACAGATAAGTAGGGCTACGCATTATTATTATTTTTTTTTAACAATTGCGCAACAGGCCAATTTTTCCTACTGGTGGTTCTCAAAACATGGTACTGGATTGCATGGTGGGATCAGCTTGTCACCGACTACATGGTATTACTTGGATCTTTGTGAAATCATATTTCATATAAAGACTTGACACCTGATTCGATCTTCAATTATTAAGTAATGCTTGTGGCCCTCACAACTTAGTATCGTTTTTGATAATGATCATACTAGTTACTACTACTGTCATGTTATTGGTAGTTTGTACAGCTGTTTGTGGGAAGACATATTTATTTTTTGATATGGGGATTATACACACAGAAGGTTGTTGGTTTATACACATACAGGAGTTTTGATTTTTGGTTTTCGGTTCTTAAAAGTTTCATGGATTGTTCTTATTTGATTTAATTGATTACGAAGAAAGGTTTTTATCACCTATTTGACGATGAAGTGGAGTTTCACAGGTTTGTGTTTTATCATACCTTTTCAGTTGGAGGTAACTTGTTCGTTCGTTCAGGTGACTACGAATTGACAAACACTTGAAGGAGTTACGTTATTGTGCTGAGTGTTTATTGTCAAGAGATTGCGATCTCCCTATACGTTAAGTATACGTTCGAAGTCAATTTTAGTACAAGATATAAGGCACAATTTTGGATTGTTCTACTTCAGCATCAAGTTCGTAATACTTAGTTTTCTTCATAAGTAATCATTACATAAGAGTCTACAGAATTGAAGATTCAACTAATGGTTAACATATGGGTTTCAGGGGAAGCTTATTGTTAAATTGATTAACCATTTATATGCTACATCGAGGTGAAGGTTTTTGCTACTTCTAGTTGTTATTACTACTGCTGGTTTTGATTTCTATTGTTTCAAGTCTATTTTTAGATGCGGAAAACTTAATGGTGGCGACTTTGAAACATTGGAAAGATGAATTGGATGTGTAATATTGATTCGTGGTTGTGAAGATCAAGGTTGCTTACATTTGTCCCCTATTTGATGATGACAAAAAGGGGAAGAATCTTTACATTGAAGCTGCAACTTGAAGATCCTTGGTGATATAGCATTGTTTAAGGGGAAGTTCGTTTATCTTTCTTATATATTAGCTTCAGGGGAAGTTTATGATTACTTGGTTTTGTCATATCAACTAGGAGAAGATTGTTGGGATTTATATTTGAGTTGATATTGACAAAATATGAAAGATGAAGGACTTATGATGACAAAGTGAAGAATGCAAAAGACAAGGGACTTGCTTTACAAAGAAGTTATTTCAATATAGTCCTTCGTAGTATTTTGTAACCCTAGTATCTTTATTATATAAAGAGATACACGGAATTGGTTTAATAGTACGTACAAGATGTAAAGTCCAGGAAAGGTGTGTGTGTAAACCTAGGCGTAGTCTTTGTGTTAGACGCCTAGAGTTTGTATAAGCCTCAAGGATCTTGGATCCCTGTTTGAGTGTAACCGTGCTATACTTGATCACATAGCATTGGGGCTTATTGTATTGTTAGAGTAGAGATGATGGCGTGAAACCTTTATACAATAACATTGTTCTTTGATTATTCCGCTGTGCATGTTAATGTTTGTTATTGTTCATTCTAGTCAAGCCTAAAACGATTTTTAACAAGCTTATTACCTTGGGATAGAAGTTACACAAACAAAAGGAGAGATTACAATCAAGCAAACATGATATATTAACAAGATCTTGAAAGAAACAAGTATGATGGACAGTAATGATACGAAGATACCAATGGATCCCGGCACTAAGTTGGTCAATGCGGAAGATGGAAACTCAGTTGAAGCAACTTATTACCGAAGTTTAATTGGAAGTCTCAGGTATTTACTACATACAAGACTAGATCTTAATTACTCAGTCGGACTACTCAGCAGATTTATGCAAGACCCGAAGGATCATCACCTGAAGGCAGTGAAACAAGTAATCCGATACATCAAAGGAACAAAGGAGCATGGCATAATATACAATAAAGAAGGCGGCTGCAAGATTACAGGTTACAGCGACAATAGTTATGAAATCAACACCGATCAAGGAAAAGGAACTACTGGGATAGTATTTTATTTTGGAGAATCACCTATTACCTGGTGTACTCAGAAGCAACCAACAGTGGCACTCTCATCATGTGAATCAGAATTCATGGCGGCTACTGGAGTAGCATGTCAAGCCTTATGGTTAAAACGACTACTTAGTGAATTAACTGGTTGGGATGAGAAAAGGATAACGCTGAAAGTCGACAACATTTCAGCAATAACACTCGTAAGGAACCCAGTTTTTCATGGAAGAAGCAAGCACATCGACATTCACTATCATTTCATTCGTGAATGCGTAGAGAATGGACACATCAATGTGGAATACGTCAGTGGAGAATTACAAACAGCAGATATTTTAACGAAAGCTTTACCAAGACTAAAGTTTGTGACTATGCGACAAATGCTCGGAGTTCAAGACTTAGGACGAAGCAACGATCAAGATTAAGGAGGAGAATGTGAGCTAATAATCTCGACATTGCTCCGTATGAAGATAATGAAACACGAAGGACCAAACTTGTTCGTTAGATAGTTTACAACCGCAAGTTAGTTATGGCAGTTAGTTAGTTAATTAGTTATTCGGTTAAGTTAGTTATTCGTTGGTAGTTATAGTCGATTACAAACTGAATAGACACACTCCGAAAGGTCACACCCTTACGCTTACTATATATACTCATGTACATGTAACGATGAAACAGTTAGACGAAATAAAAGTTATTCAGATATATTTGCAATTCATTTTCGACTCACACTTTGAGACAACAAAGGATAACTTGCGTTATTGGAAGCCGATTGGAAACAATTAAAACCTAGAAGGAAAACTCATGAAGATGCTCACATGACGGTTATGGGCGACACTCCTCAATTTGCTTAACTTGATAGTAATATGCATGGAGGTCAAAACCATGCAACGCATCATGTGTTAGGAGAGGAACTGATTAAAGAGGATAATCTGGTGGGTACTGGTGCAACACCCATACATTGAAAAGAACATGTTGAGGTAAACATTGTTGAACCAGTTAGTGCTAATGCTAGTAAAAATGCTTCTATCCCTTGCAACTTGTTGGTGACTTTTCGGTGCATATTGTCAACCATACTACATGAACAGGTTGTGAGAATACTAGTATTGAATTTTCTAAGCAACAAAAGGAACAAGAAAAAATGGCTAGTGCTTCTGAAAATGTCGAAGTCCATAATACTCAGGAATGGAAAGACGTAACCTATAGGTAGCACACCTCCTAGTCAACGTACGAAGCCGAGTTCATGTGCCAATATATACATCGCCTAATGTTAACTTTTGTGTACTTGAATCAAGTGTGCATGCCAATTCTGATTTTGATATGGGTATTCCTATTACTTCGATTCAAGAGGTTAATAATATATTTAAGCCTACATCGCCAAAACCCTATCGTTGAATTGTTTGTTCGAAATACTTGGGTAAGTATGGGATCCAAAAAGTGACTATGAATACAAAGGGATTTTTCTTTTTCAAATTTTCGACCCTCCAAGGTGCATAAAGTATTTTACAAGATGGTCCATGGATGATTCAGGGTACTCCTATATTTCTGAATAAGTGGACACCTTCTGAGAGCCTTACAAAAGAAGATACGACGAAGGTTCTAGTTTGGGTGAAAATGCATGACGTTCCTTTGGCTGCTTACACGTCGGATGGCCTAAGCATGATTGCTACTAAGATTGGTAAACCGTTGGACTCGTATACTAGTACCATGTGCTTGGATTCATGGAGGCCTAGTAGTTATGCTAGAGCTTTGATAGAAATTAATGCAGGTATAATAAGATGATAGATAGCTTGGTATAGTGGCAGTACCTAAGTTAGAAGAAAGTGGATACACAAAAGAGACCATTCTTATCGAGCACGAGTGGAAGCCTCCTAGATGTGGTACATGTTTGATTTATGGGCACTCATTTGACTCATGTCCTAAGGCTGTTAAAGAGGGCACTACTTCAGGTCAAAAAGTTTCTAATGATGGGGTTTGAGTAGTTACAAAAGGAACAAAAGTAGGGACAATAAACCTGTTATTCGGCCAAAATCAAGATTTAAATACCGTCATATCCTGAAGATGACATATAGAGCAAGCATGTTGAAGGAAGACCAAAATTCAAAGGGTGGGTCGAGTCCAAAAACTCTAAAAACAATATGGCTACAACTTCTAGCAATAAGGGACCAACAGTTTTCTGATGATATAAATTTGGTTAATCTTAGAAATTCATTTGCAGCTTTGAATGAAAGAGGATAAGGTACTCGAGAATGTGGATACTTCGAATGCTGGCAATGATGGTAAGGTTGTTAAGGATGCGACAATGGTTGGTGATGATAGCAATAGTGATGTTGAGGATGTATATGATGATACTGCTCATTTTATGGCCTCTTCTTCTAAACGGGCTAGTGGTAGTGGTGGTGCAAATGAAGCTAGTTTGTGTGAGGATGAGGACTACGATATGTATGATGGTTTTGAAGTTTATGCACATGAATTAACTGAAGAACAGAAGGCATTCTGTGAGGCGTGGACATTAATCTTCGTAGTCAATTTAGACGTTAGTTTATGTTTTGTGGCATCTATGAGTCAAATGTAATCTAGTGCTTAATTGTTTTCTTCTTATTTAAGAAGTAGATGTGTCTATTATGTTAGCTTTACCCCTATGTGACAGGGATGTGAGATTCACTCAAAGTACTTAAATATTTTTTGGAGTAATATATTCAACGGCTATAAAAACCTTTTAAAAAATCATTTCCATGCATATGATCCCTAACAACAGATTGGGCAAGACAAAGGATTTCAATCTTGAACACTTTTGGATGTATTTTGTATTTGTGTCCATGCTTTTATTTGTTTGACTCGTTTGTTTTTGTATATCTACTATGTTTATACATGTTGCCGATATTAGTCGGTCGGAACATATGGTGTGGGATATGCATACTGTATGATATTGTAATTAGAGTTAAAATACAAGCTATGTACCTGTGCTGCAAGTCTTTTATGTATAGTATAAATAGCTTATAGACCCGTGGCATCCACGGGATTTTAGAGGATTTTTTATTAAAAGAAGTAAGTACGTCAATAAAGCACGGCATAACAACAAACGTAATCGCTATGAAATTTTCTTGTAACGGAATAATAAGTTATAAGTAACTAATAGTATAAAATACAATGTTTGTAAATATTTGTGTAATAAACATTCATTGCCTCGTGATCTCCAATATGTTTGTCTTCACAAGCAAATGTATGTAGTGCCAAAGATATAGGATATGTTTGGCAAAAGTAGCTGTGAGCAGTAGTGGTGAACAGTAGCTGTGAGCTGTGAGCAGTAGCCACAACTTACTGCTCACCGCTTACAGCTTCATAAAGAAGCATTGGAAAAATGAGCTTTCCTAAAAAATAGCAAAGCTCACAGCTCTCATGCCAAACAAACACTAAAAATCAAAAAGCTCATTGCTTACCGCGATCGCCCAAAAAAGCTCTAAAAAGCTTTGCGACAAACATGGCCATAACTCGCTATTGTCTCTTTGAATTCATGTTACAAACACCGTCATTAAAGCCAACTTTGGAAACCATGTATGCTAAGTAGGTTGGCTTAGGCCTCATAAGGATTTTCAAATGGTAAACTTCAAAAAGGTTCCAACTTGTACACCCATGAATAACATGTATACTTCTTCCTCAGTAACATGTTAGATTGTAAATCCGCAACGAAGCTCGACCATCAAAGATCCTCGTTTACTACTATATACATATCATATTCCAAAGTTTCCATATTAGTTTACACAATAAAATTCCGTTCATAAATAAAATTGGACATTTAATTTTACACCACTTTTCATTTGTATAAAACCATGGAAAAGGATTCCAAAAATTAGGCATATAATTTTACAAAATTAAGATTAGTTAAAAGAAAGTGATTCAAATCTTTTGGGAAGTTGACAATGTTAATACACGACCAAAATTATAAAATTTTCTTATTTAATATCAAAAATTCGAAAAAACAGTAAAAGGTAATTACATTTTTTAAGACATTTCATTCTAAATACAGTCACATCTAATGCAAATTAGTAATCCTAAAACATGTGTAAGGTCATAAACAAAATTAGTTACGATAAGATGATAATATAACATTGAATTGATGGTGCTATATTAATAGAGAAGATCAGAAGATAGCTCAGTTAATCATGTCATCATCCTTTTACTATCTCATCATCATCCTTTTAGACCATACTAATGGAAAAGAGAAATCACGAGTTAAGATAAATCATATAATTACATTTTTATCAATAATGTAACCGCATGGAAACATTTAAAAAGCCATAGATGTTGTCATAATAATAATAATGATATTCAGTTATTCACTATTACTAAGTGGAGGGATTACTTGGTTATTGCTAATCTTTTTTTACTTGACACCAAGTTTGTAGTGTGTTTCAAGTGATCTATGCATTGTGTCACCTTCAAAAGCATTCAATCTCTTATCAACCTTATCAAGAAGTTTTTCTAAACCAAACACTTCTAAGAAAATTTCTGCAAAAAAAAAAAAAAAAAACGCACTTCGGAGAACCTAACAATTTAAGAGATTATACATACGCACAAAACTAAAACACACAATAAAAAAAGAGCATTGAACCATGTATTTTACATTCAGATTAAATTCTTAAAGTAGATGTAACAGGGCATTTAGTGAAAATCATTGAACTTTACCTCTGTTAAGTATAAGTGGCGATATCTTTAACAATATCCATGAAGAAGCTTTACCCATTAAATTTATAGATAAAACATGCATATCAACTGTATTCTTATTGTATTCAAATCTTTTTACATATACAATATAACATATATGTATAAATAACATTTTTCTTGTTCTTTTTCAACAAATGCCCAACTAATTTAAAGAGATGCAACAGATTCAGTAAAACGTTCCCTGTACTCTTTCCTTTTTACCTCGTTATTATCTACCTTGTATAAGGCTTAACATTACTGCATTAACTGATGGTGATGAAGGAATAGTTGAGGCGGAGCGGTTTTCACTTCCTTGAATAAAGAAATCAAGTTGTTTAGGAGAAGGCAGCGAGCTTTCACTGCCCAACATGGAAACCACAGAGAGTGTGTTTGGTCTATCTTCTGCTCGCTGTTGCACACATAAGAGACCAATGTGTATTGACCGCAACACTTCATAAACAGACTATAACTCACCTAATGTAGGATCAATAGTTTCAATAAATCATCCTTTTTGTAAAGTCTCCATGCCTAGATGAGTCCAGATAAATGGAAAACAGAAACTAAATTAAATAGTTCAATTTTATTAACTAAAAGATTATTATCAAAACACTTACATGTCCAAGAAGGTTATCATGATGATCATCAGCAACAAACCTCTGTTTTTCTTCTCCCGATCACAATCTCCAATACTAAAATACCAAAGCTGAAAATATCTGATTTTACTTGAAAATATCTGATTTTACTGAGAATATACCATTTACAACATACTCTGGAGATATGTAGCCCCTGAGTAGAAAATAGGAACATGCAATTAAATAGGCTAGACAAATGTAGAATATATTGTGAAGTACTGAACAATAAAAAGCTGAAGAGTTCTCAAAAAGTTCCCACAACTCTCTTTGTATTTACTTCACTTTCATGTTCTGAAAACATTCTAGCCAAGCCAAAATCTGATATATTCGGATTCATGTCATGATCGAGCAAAATGTTGTCTGCTTTTAAAACCCTATGTACAATTCTATGCTGCAAATCTTGATGCAGATTAAGAAGACCTCGAGGAATTCCATGGATAATGTGGAAGCGTAGTGGTCAATCAATGTGGAAGCTGCAATGCATGATCAGATTAGTAAATGATAAAGTTTTAGATGTTAAGACCGAAACTTTAATGAATATTCAGAAATCAATACACAATATGCATATAGCTTATCTGATGGGTGATTTTAGCAAAACTCTCCATTACAGTCTGCCCAACATGATTTATATGATATTATAGGATGTAACGAAATATAACGGACATGGCATTACAGGATTAGAATTAAATCCATTTTAAGTTAGCGAGGCATACGTCATGGAGGCACCAAACTCACAAGAACATTAACATTTTGAGCTATAAACAAATTTTGACACGTTTACTTTTATAAGCTTGTTTATTTACCCATTTCAAGAGTTAATAACCTTGTCAAATGGTCCATAACTACCTTTCCGCCAGTCTCACATATAAGCTCCACTTATATTATTTTTTTAGCGTATGCCTTTTTTTCGTAATCTGATTAACACTAAGAAGTAAATAAACAACTTATTGAAACATTAAAACTGATCACGAAATACTTATGTGTAAGCCTATAAATTAAGCTATTCCAAACACCCCTTAACCACCTAATGACTTATTGCCATTGCTAATTACTTCCAAGGCTAACATTTTTCAACAAATAATGGATCATTATTACTCGAGGTGCAACATTGATCCATTTATTCATCAATGGGATGGTTCAGTCAAATCTCATTTATGGCGTGTCAAACGATTTAAATCATAGACTTTATTAAAGAAAAATATGGGTTGAACAGTTAAAATTTGACCAAAATGTGTCCTTTTTATTAAATAGTTAACACAACTTTCCACCATCCGAAAATCGATTATGGTTACTAAACCCTTTAAAAGCCATGTACACAAAGGAAAGACGAATTACCTCTTGGTAACTCTTTTACGGCACTCTATTCGCATAAATGTTGTTGACATAAATAATGTATGAAAACGTTACTTATATTTTTCGATATCTCTATATTTTGACGATCACAAAATGTAAACTCATCAATCGTAAGATTACTACGTAAACAAGTATTAAGCTAGTTTATATCATTATATCCAACTTAATCACTTAAGGTATGGATAAACAAGTGCTTAATACATCTCATGATCAAAGGGGTATTTAATTAACTAATACAAAGTTTATTTAATTATATAAACATATTATATATTTTTGAAAAACACTTTTGGTAATAAATAAAAATGTTTTAATCATACCAAATATATGATTTCAAATTTTTAACCAAAATCAGTTAGTTTTTCACCAAATAAACTTTTCCCACTAAAAAACAAAAAATCTGACCGTTACAGCTGGGCGGCCCCCTTAATTATAAGGGACGGTCCCCTTAATTTTAAGGGGGCCGGCCTTGATTTAAGGGGACCGGCCACGCTCCTCTGTCAGAATTTGTTGCCTATAAATACCACCTTAATTCTAGAATTTTGCCTTACCTTTTGCATGAAATTTTCAGATCTCAAACTCTCTTAACGTCCTCCAAAACCCTTTGATCATTAGTATATTAATCCTTGTTTCAAGTTATTCAATCCCTTCTCATCCATCCTCATCCAAAGTGCAAAAGAAGAACACTCCTTCTACAACTAAGTTCAAGAAGTATTGAAGAGTAGTTGTGCATAGTGTATATATATTATTTGTGAAGTTGTGTTGTGTTTGTAATAAGTAGTTTAGAACAAATAGAAGTTGTGTAGGAAGTAGAAGTTGGTTAGTAGTGAAGTAGTGTAGTTGTGAAGAAGATAGGTGTGAAGTAGATTGTAGTGAAGAAGTGAGTTGTGAAGAAGAAAGGTGTGAAGAAGATAGTTGTGAAGAAGAAAGGTATGAAGAAGATAGGTGTGAAGTAAATAGGTGTGAAGAAGTTCTGTAGAAGCTGTGATCAAGTTGTGACGTAGTTGTGTTATGTAAATTGGTGTGTAAGGTTTTCTCCGCCATAAGGGAGTTTGTTGACATAGTGAAGAAAACTCTCGAGTAGGTGACTCGGGGAGTGGAGTAGGAACAACGAAGGTGACCTTGTAGCCGAACCACTATACTATGTTAGCTTAGTTAGTTAGTTATTATATAATTGTTCATATAGTGCAAGTATTGAGATCACATAAACTAGAATCGAAGTTTTTAAAACAAACTTGTTTTTATAAATTTTAAAAGGACCTAAAACTATTCAACCCCCCCCCCCCTTTCTAGTTTTCCACATTTGGTATCAGGAGCCACGTCTTGCAAGATCTTTAAAATATATTGTATTTTAAAACTTGTAACAATCTATGGAATCTGAAAAATATTTAGAAGGGCAATCTATGCAAAGACCACTACTATTTGAAAGTGATGGATTTTTATATTGGAAAAATCGATTCGAAACTTAAGTGAAATCAAAAGATCTAGATCTTTGGCATATTATTACCAATGGTGATTTTTTACCTATTCAAAATAACCCCGAAACAAAGAAAGATGAAATCGTACTTTTTGAAAAACAAAATGATGATTTAAAAAGAAAACTTGCTAAAAATAATGAAGCAAAAATGGTTATTTATAATGCGCTACCACGTAAAGAGTACGAAAGGATCTTTATGTGTGAAACCGCAAAAGAAATTTGGAACTCTTTATTAATAACTCACCAAGGTAATAATCAAGTCAAAGATAATAAAATAGATCTACTTGTTCAACAATATGAGCAATTCACGATTCCGGAAGAGGAATCAATTGATAATGCTTTTGCTAGATTTAACACTATCATCACAAGTTTAAAAGCACTTGATGAGAATTTTTCGAGTAAGAATTTTGTAAGGAAGTTTCTTAGGGCTCTTCACCCAAAATGGCGAGCTAAAGTGACGGATATTGAAGAATCAAAGAATTTGTGAACGTTACAACTTGATGAATTAATTGGAAATTTGAAAGTCTACGAAGCAATTATAAAGAAGGACTCCGAAATGGTTAAAGGAAAACGAGAGCAGAACAAGTCAATCACCTTGAAAGCTAGAAAGGAATCCAACAACGAAGATAGCTCATCTTCCGAAAGCGATGACGAAGAATATGCCATGGCCGTAAGAGATTTCAAGAAATTCTTCAAAAGGCGAGGAAAGTTCGTTAGACAACCACACGATGAAAGGAGAGCACCTCAAAAGAATTATAATGACAAGTATAGCAAGAATGAGAGAAAATGTTTCAAGTGTGGTGATTCGAATCACCTCATGGCTAAGACATCAAGTGAGGTACGTTCTGAAACCGAATACTTTAGTGATGAAAATTTATCATTAGATGAAAAAGATTTAGATAGTGAATACAATAGATTATGCAAACTAGGACAACAAGTAATGGCTAAAAACAAATCACTAAAATACATAAACAACCAACTAGAAAATGAAGTATTAGAACTAAAAATTAAAATACATCAACTTGAAAAAGGTAAAGAAATTGTTGAAGAATGTAAATCATGCCAAGAGCTTAAAAGTGAAAACAACAAACTTAGAGAAGAAATTTGCAAACTTGAAAAATTTGAAAATAGTAGTAACTCACTTAGTAAAATCATAAGTATTCAAAGAGTATCCGGAGATAAAACCGGTTTAGGATTTAACTCAACCGAAGCTTCAACAAGTGAAAATAAAAATGTTAAATTTGAAAGTGAACTCAAGAAACTAAAACCTTCAAAATCTAATCCTAAGTATATACTCATAAATGATAAGAAAATAGCTCTTGCTAGTGATGAAGATATAAAACCGTTTTATAAACCATTTTTAAAGACCGAAGTAGGAACATCTAAACCTAAAACAAGATCTAAAACTCCACCACCTAGGAAACCAAATAATTCTTATCCTAGACCTAAAACACCTCAACCAAGAGCAAACCAAAATAGACGAAACTTTAACAATAATCAACAAATGTGGAACTTCAATCCGTGGGGAATGTTCCCATCATATATGCACCCAAGTCAAATACAAAACATGTTCGGATCAAATTACTTTGGTCAAATGAGACAATGGGGACCAACGTAAAAATATTCGCCATTCAAACATGGAAACTTTTGATGTCACTTCCTGTTCGGACTATCTCTTGAAGACTTTCAAGATAAACGCATTGAAGACGAAAGGTACACATTTCCTTTTATTTTCCAGTCAAGATATGCATGCTTAGTTTAGTGTCTAGTATTTATGTGATTTTGTTTGCTTCATTGTTTCCTCTAGTTTTCACATCTTTACATATATATGTATATACTTATCTTATTATACTATATCTAAATATATATATATATATATATATATATATATATATATATATATATATATATATATATATATACTTAGTTATATCTAGGATCATATAACCTAGAAAACTCATTTGTTGATTTTCTAGAACTAGAAATTGTTCGTTTACGAACCTTTTCTTTTCCCATTTGCCTTATTGAACTTTAATGTTCAACAACACTCATGCTAATGTAGAGAGATGAGTCGAAAAATCTATGGATGAAACAAACTCCCGGCTTCTGTTGCATACGTCTCCTTCCTATATTCTCGTCGTATAAGCCCATACTATATATATATATATATATATATATATATATATATATATATATATATATATATATATATATATATATATATATATATATATATATATATATATACATACTTATGAACCTTCCACAACTCTCTCGTCCACTTGATGAATTTCATCCGAAATGATCAAGAAAATTTAATTGACGAAATGTCAAGTAAAAATGTCAAGCAATCCCTTTCGTGCGAATACTCTCCAACGTATTTTTGATTAAATATAAATCTAATATATATATATATATATATATATATATATATATATATATATATATATATATATATATATATATATATATATATATATATATATATATATATATATATATATATATATATATATATATATATATATATATATTTTCTTGTTCGTTCGAGAAACCAAAACACGAAAAATAAAAATTTTTGGAGGGCGGCCCCCTAATGTTTAAGGGGACCGGCAGCCAAATGAAGGGCGGCCCCCTTAATGTTTTAGCGGGCCGGCCATCTGATTGCTCCAACTCGTTTTTCCTCTTGTTCCTTTTGCCAAACATTCCTTCCTCTGCTACTGCTGTGACGAAAACCAAAACCCAAAAACACCTTAAACCACTTCCAAATCACATAATTCGGGTTAATTCGCAAAGGGCAAATTCATCTAACACAATCACCATTACATATTGTAAGTTTTTCATAACACATTTCAGCTAATTCCATCTAATTTGGTCAAACACATGATTATGCATGTTTTATAAATTTTTTTTTCAAATTCACAATTTCTTTCGAATTGAGTCTTAAATCTCCATAACTAAATGCTTCCTCTAGGATATGAATGATTAATCAACACTAGAAACTAGTAATTATAAACCCCCTTGTCGAAAATTTTTGAAAAATTTCATATACTTCTTTTCAAAATTTTTGGTAAACACATTGTTGAAGAATGCTTTGAAAACTTGTTAAAACTAATCACATTATACTTTTATAACTTGTAAAACATGAAACTATATTTTTTGACCCAGTAAAAAGATTTTTGTTCACAATAAGGGGGTGTTTGTATTATGTCCAAATAATATTGAAACTTAGTCACTATAATTTTTATAAAACGTTGTTATGATTATAAATCTAAAACTTGTAAATCGGACTTGTCAAGATATATAACTCATATATATATTGACATACTAGTAGTGTAAGTGGATAGTTAAGGAAGCGTTTGGTTTAATACTAAAGATGACATTTTTGAGTCAAAATACAAACCATCTTTTTCGAAAACAAATCACATGCATAAGAAACTCGTAAGAAATGGCTAGTTTTACAACCTAATGTAAATCTAGTAAATTTCATGATATATTAAGATGTTTAAAAAGGGCGTTTGGATTTGTCCATAACCACTTACTAAACATCGTAAAATATATCTAGAACGAGTTAAAAACAATATTGAGGAACATGGTAAATTACTTCCTAGGATTAGTGTCGAAGTATGTTTATGTTCCAACATAAGTCTTAACAATATATACACTTTTATTCTCCTTTATATTTATTTTAGTCTTTTGTATTGTTGTTGTGCTTAGGTGAAAATGCCAAAAGGAACTACCGAAGATATTTCCTTAACCAAAAACTACATTCCCAAAGTTTCTCAACTTCCCACTACCTCTCCCTCCATTGCACGTATCTATCGTCAAATAGAAGATAGAAACATTCATGAAGGTCGAGTCATAGATCAAGCTTACTATCGATCCGATTTCATCGAAAGCTCATTCACCAATATCCATTTTGAATGTCTCTTCCAAATTAATGAACCCATCATTCCTCGCTTCATTCTTGAATTCTATAGCCAAGTCACGGTTCAAACCGATGACTTTGGTTCCATCTTCATTTCATTCATGATCCAACATGAATTCATTACTCTCACTCTTGCACAATTTGGTCAAATCCTTCAAATTCCTTTTTCCGGTCAATCCGTATTCACAAATGAATTGGATCTCTGCGCTCTCCAACGTTCTCGTCCTACTCATCGTCTTTATATCTCCGAAATTCCATCTCCCGAAGATATTCGTCAAATGCTCGGGTTGGAATGTGAAACTTCCACCCAAACCATCATACCCAAACATGTCTCAAATCCTAAAAATCAAATTCTTCGTAAAGAATTAATGCCCGACATGGAGTATTGGGAAGAACTAGTTCGAGAGAATGCGTTTGGTTCCGAAGGACAATCAGACCATCTCCCGGCTTGTCTTGCTCATATGTTGTATTGTATTGTTGCCGAGCAACCTTACAATTTGTCTTACTTCTTTATCAAACGTATTGAATGTGCAAGAGCAAATCCTAAAGCTATCCTTCCGTATGGGATGTTTCTCACTCGTCTCCACAAGCATGTCATTGAAAACTATCCCGATCTCAATGATAGTATTTATCAATCTATCTATCCAACCCTCCGACCTCTCGTTCTCCCTCCAATTCGCAAAACCCGCAAGTTTAAACCTAATCGTCCTAGCATTCTTGTTTCGTTCTTGTTTCCAAGGGATGACGATGAGGAGGACTTATAGTCATTTACCACTGTTGCTGATGGGGTGCTAGGAATGAAATAGTAGCGATGTTGTCTATGACATTGGCTTTCTTTTTCTTCTTAAACAATTTGTAATATGTTTCTTATGTGCTATTGGTTGCTTTGCTTCTAGACATATTTGCACCTAATTGCTTTTTACTCCTTAATATTATTTGCTCTACATGTATGCATATTTTTATACTTGATTTTAATCTATGCTTGCATGACTTGTGTAGAATTATATATATATATATATATATATATATATATATATATATATATATATATATATATATATATATATATATATATATATATGCTTTCTAATAGACCAAAACAAATGTGAAATGTTCAAATAGAGCTTGCTGCAAAATCAAAACAGAACACAACATTTTTCCAGAAAAATTTTGAAATTTTTTGATTTCTGGGTCGTCAGATGGGCGGCCCCCTTAATTCATAAGGGGCGGCCCCCTTAAATTTAAGGGGACCGGCCTCCATTTAAGGGGACCGGCCATCTGGAACAGTTTTTATACTGTTTTCTTTTGCAACTTGTGCCCTCTTTTGCTAGCCCCAGCTACCATTTCCCTTAAAAATTAAACTGATTTTGGAATCTAACAATGCAATTTCAAATTAATACTATTTCTAATCATGATTTCATGCTATATAACCCATCATACCTTCATCCATACTTCCACATCATGATCAACCTCAACAAATCCATCATGTCATCACCAAAAACCACCACCTCCAACAATGTCAAGAAATAAAAACTTGTTATCATTCCACCAAAACAACTCTTTATTGATCTCACAAATGAAGACAATACCACTCCATCACCACCACCTCTATTCTCATCTCCTAGTGCTCCAAATGCACCATCCAAAACACCATCAACACATGGAACCTCCACCTCTTCCATACCATCATCATCATTCATCAATGACTACATCAACACTCACCTATCACCTCCACCAAGAATTCCATCACCATCACCTCTTGAAAATACAACCTTAGACATAACACTCTCATTATCACCCATCACACCTCTTGATGCACAATTCTCACCCTCACCACTCAATCCACCTACATACAATCCCATCCCATGGAGCTTACTTGAAGCTCATGGTGATACTTGTCTTTGTTGCATCCATAACAGCACCATCATCTTTGGACTAAGAGATGAGATCCGCTACATGTTTTCATATATTGAAAGCTTGATTCCTCAACCTCAACCAACAACATCCACTCCTCCACCACCAACATTGATGTGCTATTTGTTAGTGCATGTTTTAAATTTATAAGGATGAGTTACCAAATCTAGAAACAACACATACGAGCAAGTGTACTCGTCCGTTATAGCAAGATATGATGGTAAGTCGGGATCGTTCGCAGGGATTTGTTAGTGAATCGAAATATAAGTCTAAAAGTAAATCTCTAATGTACGCAAATAAGATAATAAGCAAATTTAATAAATTAAAAACTACACATGTTTAGACTAGTTTTTTACTTAATGACACACATGATTGTGATAACTTTTGATAACATGTTGGTTGAGATAATTAGATGGTGATCTAATCTATTATTTCTACAAATTAAACCTTTGTCAAGATTTTAGTTCATAAAAACAAGCTTTAGGTGTAAACCAATCAATTCAAGATCTATCCAAGGTTCATAAGGTATGGTGGATATCTTAAACACAAGACAAACTTTTATTACAAATCAAATACTCTTAGGAAATGGTCAATACAAAAGGTAACCTCTTCATAGACAAAAAGGTCACAATCGTTTATAAACATTTAAACTTTCGTCCTACTAAAGGTTTAAAAACAATCCGATTTGATGTTATAAAAGCATTCTCATTACAATCATACTTCTTGTTTCTTTGTTTAGTCAAGAATAATTATGGTGAAAAACAATCATTCATAGACAAATGATTATAACTAGTTGAGTATTAACAAATCTTTCGACCTTTGAAACTATTATCAATTAGTTAACCTTGGCTAAACAAATGTCACGATGAAACTTAAGGTACAATTGGTTCTTACGATTGACATGAAATTGAATTAAAACATGTTATCACAATCATCACTATCACTAAGTATAAAACATCATCAAAACAAGTGTAAAATGATTACTAGCCACTCATAACAAACATGCAAATAAACTCAGAATATTTAACATTAGAATCCATGGTTATAAGTCTTACAATGCTTTGAAATTGATAACAAATGACAAGGTATTGATAACCTAAGTGTTGGTGATGATTTCTTGAGATTTTCAGACTCCAAATGTTGCTTCCTTGGTCCTCCAAAGTTCCTGGTTCTTTCTGCACGAATTTTCCTCCTTTGAGAGCTAGAAGATGATAATAATTGTGTGTAGTAATGAGAGTAAATGGTATCTTTAATGGTGTGTTGAGTTATGCACTTTTGAAGTCCTTATAGGCTTGTCCAACACTCTTGGTAATAAATAGGGACTTAAATGCTTGAACTTGGACAATAAGACACTAAAAAGGGCCTAGAACCATGGGACAAAAGACCAAGATTCGTGCACAAAAGTTGGCAAAAACATGCAGAAGTGGCCATCCGATCGGTTACGAGTTGGTACCGATCGGATGGAGAAAGGTCATTATGGCAATCCGATCGGTTTCACTCCAACCGATCGGATGGTAATTCCTGGCTTCTTTGGACTTTGACTTTTCCTTGTGTAGTTCTTTATGTACTATCCAAACTTGATTAACTTCTGAACTTGGAACTTTGAGATGACAAAACTTAGGTTCTCATATGAATTTCTTCATAGATTAGACTTTTGAGCTCGGGAATCTTCGTGTAATCGCGTATACTTTATTTTCTTTACTTTTTCTCCATTTTTCCTGCATTTGGCTACATATGCTACAAAAACATACTTTGATATGATTTAGTGGCAAAAGCATATAAAAACAACCAAATAACATACACAAAAACACTAATAACGCTTATAAAAACATGTTAACTTTGAGCGTTATCAAATCCCCCACACTTAAACTTTGCTTGTCCTCAAGCAAATCTAGAAGAAAACTAAATATCCACATGGTAACCAAAAATGATTAGAAAAATGTGATGCAAATCCACCAAGTACAAGTACAAGATAAGATTCATCTTTTTTTAAGCTTAAATAGTGAAAAATCGAGATGTTTATGATTTTCTTGCTTGATTAACATTTCTAATGTCACACCCCCAAAATCGGGTCCAGCGGAAGCATACGTGTAGCTGGGGTGTAACTCAATCGGTATTACAACACTAGTTCAAAAATGGTTTTCACTTTAATTATTTAGAATAAAATCGTTTAATCAAAATGTTGAATTTACATCGTTAAAATTAGTGCGGAAGTAGGCCCTAAAAATAGTTTTAAAACGGTCCCCATATAAATAATCAGAGTCTTCTATGACCATGCCATGCCCTGCCAAACCTCCAGTAGTGTGCCATAGGTTAAAACCTGAAAATACATGCTAAAGTGTCAACACGAGGTTGGTGAGTTCATAGAGTTTGTTTAACAAATAAAGTTTATGCATATGTATAAAGGTTTCCCAGCAAAGGCATCGTAAATCCACTCAGTTACAAGTCCCGCCATAAGAGCCTTGTAACCTGTGTGTTTACAACCCACTGCTACAATATATAGTTTCTCAGGATTATATTCACCCAAGGTCAAGTATAGACACAAAGGCGGGGAACCACCATCCCAAATAGTACCTGTCACCCAACGTCGCCTCTGTTTTGGACTTGGGTGGGGGGTGTTTCCCCATAATAGTACTATCAATACCTCTCCTTTGACAGATTACTGGGTGTCGTTTCCCAAAGCATAAAAGTTTAAACGTTTCAAGTATCAAGTAAGTATAACACAGTTAAGTATAACACAATCACGTATGTATAAAATCAAGTATAAGTATAATCAAGTATAAGAGTAATCAAGTATAAATGTTTTAAATATTTGCACAAGTATAAACAAGTAGTTGAGCATGTATCTCCCCCAAAGAGTTAAAACAAGTATAAAGAGTAAAAGTGGGGCTATGACTCACCTGGTGCGATAGCTACGATGACAAAAGTGGATACACAGAAATGAGGTACGATCTCTAACCGCAACCTAATATGAATGATAGTGATCTACTTAGACATGTATATATAGTGTAACGATGTTTTAGGATAGTCGTTGGTGAAAACTTGTGAAAATATAACTTTTCGTCGTAAAATATAATACTTGTTAATTTCTGAAAACGGCCAAAAGTGGCCTCGGAAAACTAGTTGCAAAACAGTGTGTAATGAGAGTTAGGGGACAAACTCAGCATTTTTAGAAAGCTTGTTACAGTATCTAAATATGTTCCTTAGTGAAATTTTACCCATTGCGTCTAGATGTTAAGATAAATGGTCGAAAAGTATGGCATTTAGGCCAAAACTGTCTATTTCTGGGCAACTTTGGGTGGCTGTAGTTTATTTACTAAAAGTCCAAATGTTAAATGGCCAACTGATTTGGAAAGTATTACAGGAGTACTAACTTTTGTTCCTTGGTGTGCCGACTCCAGAAATGAGTCTATTGACGGGAAATTGGCTCCAAACATGGGCGTTTGTGAATATTCCGATTTTACTTGAAAATATTCCAAGTGTAAGTGCTGTCAAAATAATATATGTTTTGCCGTTATTGAAACGTGAATATCTTTGTCGTTATAAATCCGTTTTACTCGTTCTTTATATCCACGGAATCGTGGGACAAAATACTAACATATTTTTGATAAGTCGGGATGGCTAGATTTAGTTTACGCCTCGAAACTGTCGTGACCACTGTTCATCAGCAAGGTTTTTCAGAAAAATAGTTTTCGTCGTTAAACTTGTTAAAATCATATCTCCTTCGTTATAAGTCCGTTTTAGTCGATTCTTTCGCCTACGGCTTTGTTTTTGAAAGTATTTTCTAAAAATATTGACAAAAGTTACTGTGTAAGTTCGTATTTTTCTGGGTAAGCCAAAATGGAACAGCATGTATTTTTACTTGTTCAAAAACCATTTTCAAGGTTTAAATCTAGTTTCTAATATCACCAAACCCCTTTCAAACACCACAAAGCTAGTCTAATCCTACCATACACCTTCTTAGGGTGTCATGGGTTCCTAAACATCATCAATCAAGTGGATCTAGCAAGGATCTAACTCTAATCTATTTCTAGAGTTCAAAAGTAAAATATATATATATATATATATATATATATATATATATATAAATGAGTGGTATAACTAACATATGCATGTAGATCTTGAATGAAAATCATATGATCATCAAAATAACATAAAGAAATTATGAACAAGAGTTTGACAACTTACATAGAGAGATGATAGTGCTTAGATGAGCAAAACTTAAGAAACCTTGAGTTTTTATTACAAAACTCTAACAAGGACAACTAAAGGGACAAGATTAATCACTTGATCTTGGAAAAATGATGGGTTTTGCTTGTTCTTCATGTGTTGGCCGATCACCACTCCAAAGAGAGAAAAAGAAAGAGTTTTCTTGTTTTTTTGTTTTGGTAGATTGAGATGAAAAATGAGTTATTGGTATATATATATATATCATCACAAGGACAAGATCCATGATTTAAGGATGGAGGCATGGGTTGTGTAAGAAAGGAAGTGGTGAGTGTAAGAAAGTGTTGGGTATTTGGTGTAATATTTGTGTGTAGTTGTGGTTTTAAGGTGTACCGGGTACCGGGTTAACTAAAAATAAATTTTGACGGAGTTAACCGGGATAAAATAAAGTTGTAAAAATTACGAAAATATGATGGGTATAAATATTGGGTGTTCGGGTGATCATTGTTTAGTTTTTACGAAATACGTCGTAATATTATTAAATAAATTTCCAAAATACCGGGTAATTTAATAATATAATTTTTATATTATTATTATGAGTATAAAAATGTGTTAGGACCACAGTTGAGGTTGTCGGATGAGTTATTCAAAATAATAGCTCGTAAGAAAACGTTTATTTAAAAATAAACATACGTATACAGAATTGACGCGACTCACGCATGAATGACGAATTTTCTCCGGAGGTGAATAGTGTTTTATGAGTAGTAAAATTTTTGAACGTTTCTCAGAATCTCAAACTGACACCAAAAACGATGAATAGTAAAATGATGAATAGTGATCGGTGATTAGTAACGGATGAATAGTAAATGTGAAAGTTCGGGAAAGGACCAAAATTTACGAGTTGTGACATCTAAACACCTCACGAAAAAGGAACGAAGTATAATTCACTCAATCACTCATTTATTTAAAAAGTGGAGTATATATAAGAGAAATCACACTCATTGCTCAGTCATGATCTAATTATTACTATAGGCTTGTACAAGAAACAAAACTACACCGCAATGGCGTAAGCACCAAGTCTACATATCAAAGAGGTCTTTTATTCGGGTTGTAATGTAAGGCTTTGGGTTGTACCAAGCTTATGTTCAAAGATCTCATACAAAAACACAATAGATTACTGGCGCGAGTTCTTGATTACTCAAAAACCGGATGGTCACTACAATATTCTTGCACTTGATATTCTCACAAAGCCATTGAAATATCCGGATAGGTAGAGTAATTTGGTAAGGGTAGGGATAAGGCATGGGAATATTTATGAAATTGGCATTAAAAGAAAAATAAAATAAAATCTAAGTCTCATTGTTGCTAGTCACCGAACAGACCACTAACCCGTAAATGATTATAGTTACAATCTTCCTCTTCTTCAAATAACGATACATCGATTTGCCATAACAATATTCTTCATACGTAGCACATTGGCTAACAACATATCACAAAATTCTCTTTATTCACATATATAGCGCATTTGCTATAATTGTCACCTTATAGTCACGATGACTTTTTTTTTTTTTTTTTTTTTTTTTTTTTTTTTTTTTTTTTTTTTGCAAATACATTCCCCCACACTTCGCATAAGCATCACCACAACAATACAAATAAGAAGCTGCAGTCTCCGTCTTTGTCGGAATGGCACACGCATAATTGGTGAAGTGTGGCTAACTAATAATCATCAGAAACTTTCCAACAACCAAGCAACTAGCAACCCACCATTTGGACTTTGACAAGGGTCAGGCTAAGGTTTAAAGTGTAAAATATTTTTGTATTTTTCTGGATTTATCAAAAACGAAAAAGATGGCTCAAAGGGTGTAACTAAGGGTATCTAGCGCTAAAAATGAACGCTAACAAAAGGGTTAAAAATTGGAAATTAACTAATCAATGTGACTAGCTAAAGATCAATAATGAAGGCTATTTGGTTAAAATCCTAAGGTTGCCTCTTATCACGTATGTATACTTATATTACAAAAATGTAATCTCACAACGGTCTCGTAATGATTTACAAGTACAAGTTCTAGAATAAATAAAATCACCGGCACACTCATAACAAAAGATTCAAGCATAAAAGATGTATGCTAAATATGAAATAGGCTCAAATCCTCACAACTTAGTGGAAAGGGTTATAATATGCGCTAGCAAATGTTATCGATCCCAGAATATGGATTGCAATATTAATCGGGACACATCTCAAATTTTTCAAAAATTACTAATTTTCACCAGTGGATTATCAAGTTATTCTAATAAATTATTCCTAAAAGCGTGAAAACAACTACTCCCTCCGTCCCATTATATGTGTCCAGTTTGACTTTTCTTGGTCTTTCTTGTTTAACTTTGACCTTAAGTAATTTTATTTGTGTTATATAATACTTGATGAAAATTATATCAATGAAAATACGTTTAAAATCCAATCCATTCATATATTTTGCATCAAGTATTATATAACACAAATAAAATTATTTAAGATCAAAATTGAACAAGTTAGACCGTAAAAAGTCAAACTGGACACTTATAATAGGACGGAGGTAGTAGATCATAAGGACAAACAAAATTTAAAAATTAAATCGATATTAGACTTAATTTCTTATTTTACCGACTCACCCCCCCCCCCCCCCCAACGCTTAAGTTAAACATTGTCCTCAATGTGATAAACGAAAAAGCATGAAAGAGGGAAAATGAGAAAATAAACCATGATATCCGGTGTTATCCAATCTTCTTTTTCTTGCAATCAACACCTGCATTATTAGAAACAAAAACAAACAAACAAAGAAAAAGCATTGCAGTTTTATTTAAATTAGTGGCACACCCCCACACTTAAGTTCGACCAAGTAGTAAAACTTTGGGGTATAAACACTGAAAATTAAAATAAATCAAAAACAAAAAATAAAAATAAAACACACGGGTTGCCTCCCGAGAAGCGCTTGTTTTATTAACGAGTCCTCAGCCGGACTCAAACTTTGAAATAGATTATGAAGTTTTAGTGTTATGTTTCCTTTTAGGGATATACAACACATTTCCTATCACAATTCCCTCTCCTGTTTCATCTATGTTTTCCAATTTAACATTTTCCCATGCTCTAGGAAGAGCATCATAGATAAAACCATTACTGTGTGCCCAAGGAACCATTTCCTTGTGTGGAGCCATGAATGTGATAGCTTCATATTCAAATTCGGATGAAATTTCCTTATTAGAAATCATGTTTAATTGCTCCTCATCATAATAGAGTTTAATTCGGTGCCCATTTACAATGAAACTTCCACCATGTTTGTCATAAAGTTCAACATAACCTGATGGAAATCCATGTTTCACTACATATGGTCCAAACCATTTTTGCTTGAGTTTCAGAGCTTTAAACTTGTATTTCATATTGAAAAGCAGAACTTTATCTCTAGCTTTGAATTGTTTTCGAATTCTTAGCTTTCAATCGTGATATGCTTTGATTCTTGCTTTATATAGCTTGGAGTTTTCATAAGCTTGAAGTCTTAACTCATCAAGTTCATGTAATTGCAAAAATCTCATTTCTCCAGCTATTTTTAAATCAGGATTACAGCTTCTTAACGCCCAGTAAGCACGGTGTTCATGTTCGAACGGTAGATGACATGTTTTCCCATAGAAGAGTCTGTATGGTGTCGTACCAATTGGTGTCTTATATGCCGTACGAAATGCCCATAGAGCGTCGTCTAGTTTCCTTGACCAAACGGAAGGATTGTCTTTAACCGTTTTTTCAAGTATTCTTTTTATAGCTCTATTGGTATTTTCGACTTGACCACTGGTTTGTAGATGATAAGCTGTAGAAAAATGATGATGAACTCCATATCGTTTCATTACTTTCTCCATTTGTTTATTACAGAAATGGGATCCTCTATCACTTATTAAAGCTTTAGGAATTCCATAGCGAGCAAAAAGCTTTTTGAGAAAGTTAACAACAACTCGTGCATCGTTAGTAGGAAGAGCTTCAGCTTCAACCCATTTGGAAACATAATCGATTGCAACGAGGATATATTCGTATTTGTGTGATTTAGGGAAGGGTCCCATAAAATCAATTCCCCAAATGTCGAATATTTCGCAGACTTGAATGCTCTTTTGAGGCATTTCGTCTCTTCGAGAAAGGTTACCGGATTTTTGGCACGCATCACAGTTTTGAACAAGAGTATACGCTTCTTTGAAAATTGTAGGCCAATAGAATCTAGCATCAAAAACTTTTATATCTGTAGTGGAAGGACCATAGTGTCCCCCAGTTAGGCCATGATGACACTCATCAAGAATTTTTCTTGTTTCGGTACCCGAAACACATCTTCGTATCATTCCATCCTTGCACATCTTAAAAAGGTAAGGTTTCTCCCAATAATAGTGTTTTAGTTCTGAAAAGAACTTACTACGTTGGTAGTGACTCATCCCTTTTTTAAGAATATCTCCTGCAAGATAATTTGCGTAATTTGCAAACCATGGTATTTCCTCATCATCATCTTTAGCTATCGTCATGAGAGTTCCTTCTGGAAAATAATCATTAATTTCATTTTCTTTTAATTCTTCCAAATCGGATTCTCGAGACGTGATAAATGATCTGCTGCAAGATTTTCTGCTCCTTTCTTGTCTTTTATTTCGATATCAAATTCTTGCAGTAATAAAATCCATCTGATAAGACGTGGTTTTTCATCTTGTTTGTTAAACAAATATTTGAGTGCGGAATGATCGGTAAAAACTATCGTTTTTGAAAGCACAAGTAAATAGGACGAAAATATTTTCCTTCACGTTGTCCTAAAACAGCTCCAACAGCGAAATCGCTTGCATCACACATGATTTCAAATGGTAGTGACCAATTAGGTGCAACCATAATTGGGGCACTAGTCAATTGACTTTTCAATGTTTCGAAAGCTTTAATGCAGTCAGCATTGAAATCAAATACATAATCCTTTTCTAAAAGTTTAGTCATAGGACGTGATATTTTTGAAAAATCTTTGATAAATCGACGGTAAAAACCTGCATGTCCTAGAAAACTTCTAACATCTTTAACATTAGTTGGTGGTGATAATTTGGTGATAACATCTATTTTAGCTTTGTCTACTTCCATCCCTGAACTTGATATCTTGTGTCCTAACACAATTCCTTCAGTTACCATGAAATGACATTTTTCCCAATTAAGAACTAGATGTGCAGCTTCACATCTCTCAAGCATTTTATCGAGATTGGAAAGACAAGTTTCAAAAGAATCACCAAGAACTGAAAAGTCATCCATGAAAACTTCCATAGATGTTTCAAGCATGTCTTGAAATATTGCGATCATACACCTTTGAAAAGTTGCAGGTGCATTACATAGACCAAAAGGCATACGCCGGTAAGCGTAGGTTCCAAAAGGACATGAAAATGTGGTTTTCTCTTGATCGGCTGGATCGATAGGAATTTGGAAATATCCCGAAAAACCATCAAGGAAGCAAAAGTATTTGTTTCCTGCTAATCTTTTGAGCATTTGATCCATGAAGGGTAAAGGAAAATGATCTTTCCTGGTGGCTTTGTTAAGTTTTCTGTAATCAATACATACTCGCCATCCAGTGACAGTTCTAGTTGGAACTAACTCATTCCTTTCGTTTGTCACTACAGTCATTCCTCCTTTCTTTGGAACACAATGAACTGGACTCACCCATGGGCTATCCTCGATAGGATAAATAATTCCTGCGTCAAGAAGTTTAATGATTTCCTTCTTAACAACCTCTTTCATATTCGGGTTGAGTCGAAGTTGTCTTTCTACAACAGGTTTAGTACCTTCTTCACAATTGATTTTGTGTTTGCAAAAATCTGGACTAATTCCTGGAATATCAGATTTTTTTCCACGCAAAAGCGCGTTTATGCTTCCTAAGAACAGAAACGAGTCTTTCTTTTTGATTTGTTTCGAGCAACGACGATATGACTACTGGAAGAAGTGAATTTTCTTCTAAGTAAGCATATTCGAGATTATTGGGAAGGGTTTTGAGTTCCAAATCAGTGGGTGGTTCTTCTAGAGATGATTTGATTTTCAATTGATCTTCAATGATATCTTCAAATTTTTCTTCTTCCTCTTCTTCTAATTTTATTTCCATGAATTCCTCAAATTATTTATTAGAATCTGTTTCACTAATCATTTCTGAAGTAGTCATGAATGGTTTCGAATCGTCAAGTAATGCATCCAATTCTTCTTTAGTGACTTCATCAATTACATCGATGTTATAGCATGTGTCATCACTGGAATTTGGATATTTCATTGCTTTATCGATTAAGAATGTGATTCGATCTTCTCTTACTCCAAGATTGAGTTCTTTACCTTTAACTTTAATCATTGCATCAGCAGTGTTTAAGAAAGGTCTTCCTAAGATTAAGGGTACTCGACTATCTTCTTCCATTTCTAAGATAACAAAATCCACAGGAAAAACAAATTTACCAATTTGAACAAGCATATTTTCAGCAACCCCAACAGGATATTGGTATGTATGGTTGGCTAATCGTATACTCATCTTAGTAGGTTTCAATGTATTGATGGAAAGTTTAGTATACAACGAATAGGGCATCAAATTGATACTTGCACCTAGATCGGCTAAAGCATCACATGTGATGTTGTTTCCTAATGTATATGGTATAAGAAAACTTCCGGGATCTCCAAGTTTTGGTGGAATTTTGTTTTGAATTATAGCAGAGCATTCTTCATTAAGAACGGTAGCGGAAATTTGTTCTAACTTGTTTCGATTATTAAGAAGTTCTTTCAAAAATTTCCCATAATTGGGCATTCCAGCTAGAACATCAACGAGGGGTACATTAATTCTAACTTCTTTGATCATCTCTAAAAACTTCTTATTTCGCTCCTCTCTTTTCTCTTTTCTTAGGGCTTGTGGATATGGTATTTTTGGTGTATAAGGCTTTATTGGTGGAACTGTTGGTTTTTGGGTTGGTTCTTCTTCAACTGCTTCTTCTTCAGCTTCTTCCTCCTCATCTTGGATAAGAGTATTATCGATAGGAATGGGTGGTGGATCATATGAGAGACCACTTCGAGTGAATACAGCATTGATATGCTCATTTCTACTTTGTGGTGGACGATAATTCTTATCGTTTGATCCAGATGGTTTTGGATTGGATTGGGTGTTACTTGGTAATGTATCAGGAATTCGAGAAGAAAATTGATCAGAAAGTCTACCAAATTTTTGTTCAAGATCCTGAATAGAAGCTTGATGATTTTTCTGACCTTGCTCAACTTTGGTTTTGAGATTAAAAAATTGAGTTTTTACAAACTCATTTGTGGTTCTTTGAGCATTTACGAATTCTCGCATCATTTTTTCGAAATCAGATTCTTTCTTTTTATCTGAATTTGTTGGGTTTGGATTTTCTGTTCGAGGTTGAAAATCACGGTTGTTATCCCTTTGTTGGCGATCTTGCCAATTTCCAGAACTTCTTCCGTAATAATTACCACGAAAACCTCCTCCACGATATCCTCCTTGGACATAATTGGCTTCCCCTTCGTTGGGTCTATTCATAGGTTGGTCATCACACTCGGATAATGTATGATTTCCTCCACAATTATTACAGCCATCTCGCATTTCTTTCATTTCTCCTTTTATATCTTTGTATTGCGAGTCCATTTTAGAAGACAAGGCTTCTATTTTGTGCATGAGTTTTGAATTATCTGAACTTTCGGCAAAAGCAACGGTTTTCCGTAAGGGTTTGGTTTTGGAATCTTTTGACCAATCGAGTTTAAGAAGTACTCGATCTTCAAGAAGTTGATATGCCTCATTAGGTGTTTTGTAAAGGAAAATTCCTCCAGCATCAAGGATTGCTTGATATGCTTCATCAAGACCATGATAAAAGATTTGGATTATTGTTCCTCGTCCTAAATTATGACCATGACAACTTCGAAGCAAATCTTTCATGCGAAGCCAAGCTTCAACATGAGATTCATTAGGATTTTGTGAAAAAGCACGGATTTCTCCCATTAGTCTATCATACATGGCAGGTGGAAAGAATCGGCTTACAAAAGCTTGCCTCATCTCCTCCCATGTATTAATAGTTCCTGGGGTTAATTCGTTATACCATACTTTGGCATCTCCGGCGAGTGATGATGGAAAAAGTTTGAGCTTGATAGCATCGACATTAGTGTCTCCATAACGAAACATACCACAAATTTCAATGAATTCGGCAATGTGTTTATGCGGATCGGCCCGCGAACGGCCATCGAATTGGCGGTCTTTGATCATAGAAAGATGGTGACCTTTAACGGTAAAGTTTTCACCAAGGTCGGCGACAACAATAGCAGCTCCAGGAGTGGGTGCTACGGTTCTATTGGCGGCCCACATGGGTAAATCGTCAGCCATGGTATTGGTTCAAAAAATTAGAAATTGGGTGTTCTTCAGAAAGATTATCAAACCAATTAAGAATAGTTGAAGATCTCTTCTTACGAAACAAACTTTCGAGATCGGATAAGGGTGTACTAAGCTTTTTAGTAGTAGAACGAGTATTCATACAACTATCAAGAGAATCGAATTAATTACCTAAACAAAATAACAAGAAAAATAAAAAAATAAAAACAGAAAAATTCTAACCGAATCGGTTGGAAATCAAACCGATCGGTTGGACGCTACGGTAAAATTAAAATTTGAGAAACCGAATCGGTTGGAAATCAAACCGATCGGTTTGTCGCTACGGAAATTTTTTTTTTAGAAAACGAACACGAAAAGAAACGGACTTTTAAAACTTAAAGAAACACGATCAAAACCCCCGGCAGTGGCTCCAAAAACTTGATGTGCTATTTGTTAGTGCAAGTTTTAAATTTATAAGGATGAGTTACCAAATCTAGAAACAACACATACAAGCAAGTGTACTCGTCCGTTATAGCAAGATATGATGGTAAGTCGGGATCGTTCGCAGGCATTTGTGAGTGAATCGAAATATAAGTCTAAAAGTAAATCTCTAATGTACGCAAATAAGATAATAAGCAAATTCAATAAATTAAAAACTACACTTGTTTAGACTAGTTTTCTACTTAATGACACACATGATTGTGATAACTTTTGATAACATGTTGGTTGAGATAATTAGATGGTGATCTAATCTATTATTTCTACAAATTAAACCTTCGTCAAGATTTTAGTTCATAAAAACAAACTTTAGGTGTAAACCATTCAATTCAAGATCTATCTAAGGTTCATAAGGTATGGTGGATATCTTAAACACAAGACAAACTTTTATTACAAATCAAATACTCTTAGGAAATGGTCAATACAAAAGGTAACCTCTTCATAGACAAAAAGGTCACAATCGTTTATAAACATTTAAACTTTCGTCCTACTAAAGGTTTACAAACAATCCAATTTGATGTTATAAAAGCATTCTCATTACAATCATACTTCTTGTTTCTTTGTTTAGTCAAGAATAATTATGGTGAAAAACAATCATTCATAGACAAATGATTATAACTAGTTGAGTAATAACAAATTTTTCGACCTTTGAAACTGATGCGATGTTTGTTAGTGCAAGTTTTAAATTTATAAGAGTGAATTACCAAATCTAGAAACAACACATACGAGCAAGTGTACTCGTCCGTTATAGCAAGATATGATGGTAAATCGGGATTGTTCGCAGGGATTTGTGAGTGAATCGAAATATAAGTCTAAAAGTAAATCTCTAATGTACGCAAATATGATAATAGGCAAATTCAATAAATTAAAAACTACACTTGTTTAGACTAGTTTTCTACTTAATGACACACATGATTGTGATAACTTTTGATAACATGTTGGTTGAGATAATTAGATAGTGATCTAATCTATTGTTTCTACAAGTTAAACCTTCGTCAAGATTTTAGTTCATAAAAACAAGCTTTAGGTGTAAACCAATCAATTCAAGATCTATCCAAGGTTCATAAGGTATGGTGGATATCTTAAACACAAGACAAACTTTTATTACCAATCAAATACTCTTAAGAAATGGTCAATACAAAAGGTAACCTCTTCATAGACAAAAAGGTCACAATCGTTTATAAACATTTAAACTTTCGTCCTACTAAAGGTTTACAAACAATCCGATTTGATGTTATAAAAGAATTCTTATTACAATCATACTTCTTGTTTCTTTGTTTAGTCAAGAATAATTATGGTGAAAAACAATCATTCATAGACAAATGATTATAACTAGTTGAGTAATAACAAATCTTTCGACCTTTGAAACTATTATCAATTAGTTAACCTTGGCTAAACAAATGTCACGATGAAACTTAAGGTACAATTGGTTCTTAGGATTGACTTGAAATTGAATTAAGACATGTTATCACAATCATCACTATCACTAAGTATAAAACATCATCAAAACAAGTGTAAAAAGATTACTAGCCACTCATGGCAAACATGCAAATAAACTCATAATATTTAACATAAGAATCCATGGTTATAAGTCTTACAATGCTTTGAAATTGATAACAAATGACAAGGTATTGATAACCTAAGAGTTGGTGATGATTTCTTGAGATTTCCGGATTCCAAATGTTATTTCCTTGGTCCTCCAAAGTTCCTGGTTCTTTCTGCACGAATTTTCCTCCTTAGAGAGCTAGAAGATGACAATAATTATGTGTAGTAATGAGAGTAAATGGTATCTTCAATTGAGTGTTGAATGGTGTTGAGTTATGCAATTTTGAAGTCCCCCATAGGCTTGTCCAACACTCTTGGTCATAAATAAGAACTTAAATGCTTGAACTTGGACAATAAGACACTAAAAAGGGCCTAGAACCTTGAGACAAAAGACCAAGATTCATGCACAAAATTTGGCAAAAACATGCAGAACTGACCAATCGATCGGTTGCGGGTCGGCACCGATCGGTTGGTGAAGGGTACTTATGACCATCCGATCGGTTCACCAACCGATCGGATGGTAATTTCTGGCAGCTTTGGACTTTGACTTTGACTTGTGTAGCTCTTTATGTACTATCCAAACTTGATTAACTACTGAGCTTGGAACTTTGAGATGACAAAACTTAGGTTCTCATATGAATTACTTCATAGATTGGACTTTTGAGCTTGGTAATCTTCGTGTAATCGCGTATACTTCATTTCCTTCACTTTTTCTCCATTTTTTCTGCATTTGGCTATATATGCTACAAAACATACTTTGATACGATTTAGTGGCAAAAGCATATAAAAACAACCAAATAACATACACAAAAACACTAATAACGCTTATAAAAACATGTTTACTTTGAGCGTTATCAAATCCCCTACACTTAAACTTTGCTTGTCCTCAAGCAAATCTAGAAGAAAACTAATTATCCACATGGTATCTGAAACACCTCAACCCTATAAGGGTAGAAGTACTACATTATGGTGACATATCAAAGCAAACGCAAGCATACATCCTAAGTAATACAAAGGAATCCCAAAGGTTACAAGGAAACTGAAGTACAAAGTTACAATGAGAAAAACAATAAATACTAAGTCTGATACTGAACATCTCTTCTTATTCATCTCTACATCCAGAAAAGCTATCAATGTATAGTCTTCTAAGTCCAAGGTACTCTCCGCCCATAACCCAGCTTCCTACTAAAACCTGCCGCAGGAAAAGAAATGCGGCTGAGCTTAAAAAGCCCAGTGAACAGATACATATACAAAGCAATGATAATGAAACAAAACTGAAATATAGTGCATTGGGGAAATAGAATAAGGAATAGATAAAAGAGTAATAGAATAGAAAGAAGAAAGGATAGTCATCTACCACGAGCCCAGAAACATATCATATCATATAAGCCGTCAATACCATAATTCTTCATAATCATATAGAGGGGAGTCCTCTCAGATAATCACATAATATGAGGGGTGTCCTCATTCTTCAAATGGGTGGAGTAGCGAACTCCCAGAAATTGTGAAAGGCATGTAAAGCACACAGTACCAGTCACCAGACATATATCATAATCATAATCATAGTTAAATCCACTAAACAGAACAGATCTAGGATGCATCCATACGCCCCCGCAGAAATCATAGTGGCCATAACAAATCATATCATAAAGCGCGCATATCATATAACAGAAAGGGGACGGTGTAGCCAAATCACTAGGGCCACACACTAGTCATGCCAGTGGTGCATCACAGACACGCCTATGGTACCTCCATAGGTAGGGAAAAACAGAAATGGGTCGGGTATCAAACTAAGAGTCAGGTCTCATATCATACAAAAAGGTCATATAGCAAAGGTGTATCTCAGAATCATATCAAAGGTTCATAATAGCAGTTCATAACCAAGGGTTCATATCAGAAATAGTATTCAAGGTCCAATCAGAGTTTATCAGGTCAAGGTTCATATTCAAAAATCAATTCATTGTTCAGTTCAAAAGTCCGTTTCAAAAGTTTCTACTAAAAGTCCAATTTAAATAATCTTTTAAAACAGTTTTCATAAAATGGTCTTTCAAAATATAGTGTTCATGAAAGTTAAATAACCTTTCTTTTAAAAAGAAATTTAGCATCATTTATAAACATCTTTTCAAATCGGTTCTTCTCAAAACATTTCCATGGTATCATTAAGAAGGTTTTCATAGCATAGGTTCATAACGGAGGTCATATCAAGTGGGATCAACAGAGAAGGTTCACGTAAAGGGAATCATAGCAATGGCATCAATTCGGGAACTAACGGATCAGAATATGAAAGAGATCATGAGAAACCCTTTTGAGAAAGGTCAGAATATCTGTACCTTAAACCGCCAACGAAATAATAGCATAAGAATAGGAAGTCACATCCTTCTTCAGCGAATCTACACGAATTAATGATCGGTTTATTATTAATACTTATTTTAAATCATATTGCTCATTTTAGTCGGCTTTCCATTTTTAGTAACTTTTCACTTATAGCTGCTTTCAAATAAAAATAGTAACTTTCCAAAAATAGCAGATTTCCATATTGATAATTCATATCATTTAAGGTTAAAATGACCGATATAATATTTTAGGTCTTAAAATGTCAATATTATAAGTTTAGGGTGTAAAATGTAAATTATCAAAATTAAAAGTCAAGTTAAATTATTATAAACTTCATTTTAATAAATTAATATTAAAATAATAATTTTGGAACCCGTCATTATAATTTTATGAAATTTATTAACGTACCAACGATTGTAATATTTATGCCATAACGACCCAAGATTTTATTATTTCAAAAACAAACAAGTCCATGACGCCTTTTTGTTAAAAAAAAATATGCCGAGACAAACTCTTCTCTAAAATATGTCGAGACATCCGTTCCCTTTGTTATTTAAATGAGCCTAAACAATTTCCCTTCTGTGTATAAAAATAAGTCGAACCAAACACCTCTTTGTGACTCCATTTTATGATTTCATGTGAGGTTATTTATAAGTATACATGCATGCGTTAGTCTCTTCTTATTAGCTTAGTATAATTTGATCTAAAATAGATTTAGGTCACGCCACTTTAACTCAGACAAATAACGTGTCTAGACTTTGTTATTAGGTGCTTCATTCCATGAGTTTATGAGTACTTCTTTATTATTTCATGAGATTATAATATATGTATATTCATGCATTCATATATATGTATTTATGCATCTGATTCATGTAGCTTTCATGTTCAGGATTTTAAACATACTTTCGCCCCATATTCAGTTATAGATTATAGACAAGATTAAGTCAAGTAACAGAAAGTTAAAACTAACGTACAAAACAGATTCGAGCCACCCAAAATCAAGATCGACACATATGTTTTTCTTTTTTTTTTTTTTTTTTTTTTTTTTTTTTTTAAGTGCAACAGTTTTAACAATCATCCAGGTCGTTATTTTTACGTGAGTTGATTAAAATTTTATGTGTGCCTATATCGAAACACATGCTAGCCGATTCACAAAGAAAACAACAACATATAATCGCATGAAAGAAAAAGGAAATCGAACATAGCGGAGTTTGTTACCCTTGTAGCGTGATATCGAGAAGAGAAACAAGGAACAATGATTGAATACTAGCCTACACCACGTCGAACACGAGCCAAAACCAACCTCTTCGGACAGAATTGAACCCACGAAACCGACCCTTATCGAGCAGCAACGAACCACGATCACGCCTCCAAGAGACCACCTTCATATAGCCTATATACCCCACGAATTACACACCTACTTCAACCAACAAACACCACGTCCAAGCTACTCCTACCACGATCACAAACACCTCTTGTTTCCTTTGATTTTTGGATGAGAATGGACCAAAGAAAATGGCAGCAACTTTGTTTGTTTTAGAGAGTTTTTAGGGTTTGTGAAGTGTGAGAAAAGATAGGTTTAATGAGATAGAGAGGGAGCGTGTCAATTGATAAGAATAAATCAATTGGTGTCGTGTCTTATGGGAGTGATTGATATATTCCAAATTTAGTTCATGTGGGCTCGGGCTAGATTATTGTTTTAAGTTAACTCGTAGGAAATTTTCGGTCCATAATTTCTTAAAAACGTGTACATTGATTAGATTGTACAAATTTTATAGTCTTGAATAAGTTATATTGTATAAAGTTCAAATATTATCTTATACATACTTAGGTTAAGGTTAAATTTATGTTTGAGATTTTAGGGTGTTATAATTCTTCCCCTCTAAAAAGAAAATTTTGTCCGCGAAATTTGAAATGCAACTAAACGGAGACGTATCCAATTATGCAAAACATGAAAACTTGGTTTCTTATGACTCTATCTTGTCGATATAAGATGGCTTCTGTTTTACACAAAAGGAATACAAATGAATAGGATGTCGCATGCAAAGGATGATAGAGATATTCCCTCGGAAGAGATACACGGAAGGCGTTATGAACATGCGACAGCTGAGGAGGTAGAGTTAGGCGATAGGAAACCTCCTCCGAAAGGTACAAGAATCAAACAGTCAAAATTTGGTTCCATATAAATACGGTCCTTAATCAAACAATCCAAAAGTAACAGTCTCACAGACGCGAATCGTAGAAGTAGCAAAACACAGGTGTACCCCTCAAAATGAAAAAAAAAACATTCAAGTAAATAGAAGACAATTCAATTGATAACATCGGACGGTAGAAAGCTCTACAACGAAACCTAAGATCGTTATCATAATACAGAGATCAACAACATATCTCGAGAATCCAAACATATCAAATCGTACGACGATAAGGCAGATCAAACGTATAGGTCGAAAGAACCTAAAGTCTTACTATTCGCAGATAGTCGCCAACGGAAACAGAAATCTAAGGCTTCTCTAAGGCACTCCTCAAGATATCCTATGAACACAATAAGTGCACTTTATATGACATTAGTATTATCACGTTGATCAGGCGTCATAATACTAGCCTCACATAACATGCCCTCATTGTGGTCATCCTCTATCTCAAGATCGTGACACAAAATCTATAAACCACCTAATAGTCCAACTAAGACTTAGGGTTGGCCCTAGTCAAGATCAATAATGAAACAAAGTCGGCAAAACAAGTGAAACTCGCAATGACGTAACTAAATCAAGCCATATAACCAAGAGTAAAAGTGAAACTACTCGTAAGAGTAACAAAAATCATAGAATGTTCATCAAAAGCAAGGTACGCCGTTAAAAGAGTCAATCCACTCATCACATAAATTTCAAAGTTCCAAGCTATAGTAGTCAGTCCATGGTTGTCCATCAGCTCATAGGGTGAAAAGAAAAACAATAAACTCGAGTCTGGTTCCTAAAGCCTTCGGCAGTTCTTCATGGAATTGTGGTGTGGATTTGCGAATCTCTGTCTTGATCACCGAGCATCCTTCCATCCGCAAATTTGCTTCTACTCTCAATTCATCTTAGTACAACTCAAATGAATAGAGAAGCAAGACTGCGGGTCTTTGACAGGTCTTCTAGCACAGCCAGAAATTTACCAACTCGATTTCATTTTCCTTCTATGTTCGCCACCGTTGTTATTCTTGCAAGCAACGTCTTCCAGGTTGTAAGGTAAACGCTGACGTTGTCGACTCTGGGTTTGAAGCTCGTCTCCTCCGGTCTAGTTGTCTTGATGCTCAAACTGTAATCTCCACATGTCGTACGAGGTATAAACGAGTCCCATCTCAGTTTTTCTCTTCTTTTTATATGCTTCTTCCACGGTAACGCCTGTCGTGAACATCTTCTACCACTCTTTTTCAAAGTCCTAATTTCCGGTAACGGTCTTCAATATTAGTTTTTTTTTTTTTTTTTTTTTTTTTTTTTTTTTTCTGTGGGAAACTCTATCTTCCCATGATTTATGGTAGTGTCGTCTGTTACGATCTCTGAACGTCAATCAAAATTTCTCTTCCAGAATAAAGGGTCATTCTAACTTAATATGAGCATGGTCTTTATGTTTCTCGTTCGTCACTGAACATACATAATGTCATACTATGACCATTTGTCCAAACATTCGCGAAAACATAAATTCCATCAGACGCATAAGAATAGTTGACATATTAGCCAATACAATTGGCATCATTCAAGATCATAAAGATTATAATGAGTACAAAAGCTGCTTCAAAAGAAATCATCTTATGGAAAACTTTACATACACTTCGTGTCACCTTCCTTCTTCTTCATGAATACAACAGAAATAATTCACGGAGGTTACTCTCAGTTAGTTAACTCACTTCTTATAAGTTATTTTGGTTGCTTCATCAATATTTCAAATTTAATAGGGTCCTCAGATACGGAGTTTCAAAAGTAGACCAAATCAGTTATTTATACGCGGAAACGTATAATGATTCCTGATAGTGCTACGGTTAAGTTCACGATAGTCGATACGCCATCGCATACTTCTCTCTTTCTTCTTCATAAACCAACAGGAGCATTCCAAGAAAACCTTAGGGTAAACAAAATCATATTCCTTCAATTCCTTCAATCCCTCAGCTTCTATGGCACAAAGGTTTCGTCAACTGAGACCGGTTCAATGCCAACTCTTCTTCCCAAACAGGAGAGAAAACACCAGTGGTTCATTAGAGAACACTGGAAGTTTTTGTACAACAAAATGCTTCCAATGCCAGAAGTTTCCAATAGTGGATGCTAACAAGTGTCAGGAGTAACTTGACAATCAAATGATATCGGAGTTTGTACTTCCATAGAAGAATTAATGTTAACAGATTTAAGTGATTGAGAGCCATCATAACAAAAGCAGGATGAAGCAGAATGCTAACGGTTACAAATCAGATACGGTACTCTATGACAGCTTATGAGTCAGCAAATCCATAATCAAAGACCTCAAATTTCAGATATATCAAAAATAAATGGATTTGTAGAATGTATATGGTCGTCAAACATACAAATAGTTCACATATCAAAGTCCAGTACATGGTTCATCAAGAGTGTTGAGATAGATAAGTGAACAGTTCAAGGTGTGGCAATCTTGTTTAGCTCCATAGTACAGGTGACAGGTAGAGTGTGCATCATTGGTAATACGGACATCGTATGGTTGAATGACCTTCGGGATGGTCAGAAAGGTATCAAAGCGTTTACCAAACAAATTAGAATGAAGATCAAAATCAGAAAGCGAAACTTAAATGGTGTAAGGTATCCATGTAGATCTCGAGCTACTAAAACTTACTTGGTTACAAAACTTAGGTTGCAAAACTTCTAACTTCTGAAACAAATGTTCATATAAGGCTTAACTAAGAGCAAAGGCACGAATTAGAGTGATGCGGAAGCAATGCCACTTGCATAGATGCCCTAGTCTACCCATTCCTCACCGGCAATAACATAAGTTCCTATGGGGATATCCTAAAGCAAATTCACATAAGATTTTCTTATGAGCGCCTACAGTGGAAACTTAATGGTCCAAACTTCACAGGTCAAGGTTTAATGTACTACAAGTCGCAGCCTGGGCTCTGATACCATAATTGAAACACCCCAACCCTATAAGGGTAGAAGTACTACATTATGGTAACATATCAAAGCAAACGCAAGCATACATCCTAAGTAATACAAAGGAATCCCAAAGGTTACAAGGAAACTGAAGTACAAAGTTACAATAAGAAAAACAATAAATACTAAGTCTGATACTGAACATCTCTTCTTATTCATCTCTACATCCAGAAAAGCTATCAATGTATAGTCTTCTAAGTCCAAGGTACTCTCCGCCCATAACCCAGCTTCCTACTAAAACCTGCCGCAGGAAAAGAAATGCGGCTGAGCTTAAAAAGCCCAGTGAACAGATACATATACAAAGCAATGATAATGAAACAGAACTGAAATATAGTGCATTGGGGAAATAGAATAAGGAATAGATAAAAGAGTAATAGAATAGAAAGAAGAAAGGATAGTTATCTACCACGAGCCCAGAAACATATCATATCATATAAGCCGTCAATACCATAATTCTTCATAATCATATAGAGGGGAGTCCTCTCAGATAATCACATAATATGAGGGGTGTCCTCATTCTTCAAATGGGTGGAGTAGCGAACTCCCAGAAAATGTGAAAGGCATGTAAAGCACACAGTACCAGTCACCAGACATATATCATAATCATAATCATAGTTAAATCCACTAAACAGAACAGATCTAGGATGCATCCATACGCCCCCGCAGAAATCATAGTGGCCATAACAAATCATATCATAAAGCGCGCATATCATATAACAGAAAGGGGACGGTGTAGCCAAATCACTAGGGCCACACACTAGTCATGCCAGTGGTGCATCACAGACACGCCTATGGTACCTCCATAGGTAGGGAAAAACAGAAATGGCTCGGGTATCAAACTAAGAGTCAGGTCTCATATCATACAAAAAGGTCATATAGCAAAGGTGTATCTCAGAATCATATCAAAGGTTCATAATAGCAGTTCATAACCAAGGGTTCATATCAGAAATAGTATTCAAGGTCCAATCAGAGTTTATCAGGTCAAGGTTCATATTCAAAAATCAATTCATTGTTCAGTTCAAAAGTCCGTTTCAAAAGTTTCTACTAAAAGTCCAATTTAAATAATCTTTTAAAACAGTTTTCATAAAATGGTCTTTCAAAATATAGTGTTCATAAAAGTTAAATAACCTTTCTTTTAAAAAGAAATTTAGCATCATTTATAAACATCTTTTCAAATCGGTTCTTCTCAAAACATTTCCAAGGTATCATTAAGAAGGTTTTCATAGCATAGGTTCATAACGGAGGTCATATCAAGTGGGATCAACAGAGAAGGTTCACGTAAAGGGAATCATAGCAATGGCATCAATTCGGGAACTAACGGATCAGAATATGAAAGAGATCATGAGAAACCCTTTTGAGAAAGGTCAGAATATCTGTACCTTAAACCGCCAACGAAATAATAGCATAAGAATAGGAAGTCACATCCTTCTTCAGCGAATCTACACGAATTAATGATCGGTTTATTATTAATACTTATTTTAAATCATATTGCTCATTTTAGTCGGCTTTCCATTTTTAGTAACTTTTCACTTATAGCTGCTTTCAAATAAAAATAGTAACTTTCCAAAAATAGCAGATTTCCATATTGATAATTCATATCATTTAAGGTTAAAATGACCGATATAATATTTTAGGTCTTAAAATGTCAATATTATAAGTTTAGGGTGTAAAATGTAAATTATCAAAATTAAAAGTCAAGTTAAATTATTATAAACTTCATTTTAATAAATTAATATTAAAATAATAATTTTGGAACCCGTCATTATAATTTTATGAAATTTATTAACGTACCAACGATTGTAATATTTATGCCATAACGACCCAAGATTTTATTATTTCAAAAACAAACAAGTCCATGACGCCTTTTTGTTAAAAAAAAATATGCCGAGACAAACTCTTCTCTAAAATATGTCGAGACATCCGTTCCCTTTGTTATTTAAATGAGCCTAAACAATTTCCCTTCTGTGTATAAAAATAAGTCGAACCAAACACCTCTTTGTGACTCCATTTTATGATTTCATGTGAGGTTATTTATAAGTATACATGCATGCGTTAGTCTCTTCTTATTAGCTTAGTATAATTTGATCTAAAATAGATTTAGGTCACGCCACTTTAACTCAGACAAATAACATGTCTAGACTTTGTTATTAGGTGCTTCATTCCATGAGTTTATGAGTACTTCTTTATTATTTCATGAGATTATAATATATGTATATTCATGCATTCATATATATGTATTTATGCATCTGATTCATGTAGCTTTCATGTTCAGGATTTTAAACATACTTTCGCCCCATATTCAGTTATAGATTATAGACAAGATTAAGTCAAGTAACAGAAAGTTAAAACTAACGTACAAAACAGATTCGAGCCACCCAAAATCAAGATCGACACATATGTTTTTCTTTTCTTTTTTTTTTTTTTTTTTTTTTTTTTAAGTGCAACAGTTTTAACAATCATCCAGGTCGTTATTTTTACGTGAGTTGATTAAAATTTTATGTGTGCCTATATCGAAACACATGCTAGCCGATTCACAAAGAAAACAACAACATATAATCGCATGAAAGAAAAAGGAAATCGAACATAGCGGAGTTTGTTACCCTTGTAGCGTGATATCGAGAAGAGAAACAAGGAACAATGATTGAATACTAGCCTACACCACGTCGAACACGAGCCAAAACCAACCTCTTCGGACAGAATTGAACCCACGAAACCGACCCTTATCGAGCAGCAACGAACCACGATCACGCCTCCAAGAGACCACCTTCATATAGCCTATATACCCCACGAATTACACACCTACTTCAACCAGCAAACACCACGTCCAAGCTACTCCTACCACGATCACAAACACCTCTTGTTTCCTTTGATTTTTGGATGAGAATGGACCAAAGAAAATGGCAGCAACTTTGTTTGTTTTAGAGAGTTTTTAGGGTTTATGAAGTGTGAGAAAAGATAGGTTTAATGAGACAGAGAGGGAGCGTGTCAATTGATAAGAATAAATCAATTGGTGTCGTGTCTTATGGGAGTGATTGATATATTCCAAATTTAGTTCATGTGGGCTCGGGCTAGATTATTGTTTTAAGTTAACTCGTAGGAAATTTTCGGTCCATAATTTCTTAAAAACGTGTACATTGATTAGATTGTACAAATTTTATAGTCTTGAATAAGTTATATTGTATAAAGTTCAAATATTATCTTATACATACTTAGGTTAAGGTTAAATTTATGTTTGAGATTTTAGGGTGTTATAGTATCCAAAAATGATTAGAAAAATGTGATGCAAATCATTCAAGTACAAGTACAAGATACGATTCATCGTTTTAAGCTTTAATGACAAAAAATCCGAGATGTTTGACAATACCCAATGATTTTCTTGCTTGGTTAACACTTCTAAACACCTTACGAAATAGTAACGAAGTATAATTCACTCAATCACTCATTTTAGGTAGTGGAGTAAATAAGAGAAATCACACTTATTGCTCAGTCATGATCTAATTATTACCATAAGCTTGTACAAGAAACAAAACTACACCGCAATGGCGTAAGCACCAAGTCTACATATCAAAGAGGTCTTTTATTCGGGTTATGATGTAAGGCTTAGGGTTGTACCAGGATTATGTTTAAACATCTCATACAAAAACATAATAAATTACTGGCGTGAATTCTTGATAACTCGAAAACCGGATGGTCACTACAATATCCATGCACTTGATATTCTCACAAAGCCATTACAATATCTGGATAGATAAAGTAATTTGGTAAGGGTAGGGATAAGGCATGGGAATATTTATGAAATTGGTTTTAAAATAAAAATAAAATAAAGTCTAAGTCCCATTGTTGCTAGTCACCAAACAAACCACGAACCCATAAATGATTATAGTTACAATCTCCCTCTTCATCAAATAACGATACATCGATTCGCCATAACAATATTCTTCATTCTTAGCATATCGGCTAACAACATACCACAAGATTTCCTTTATTCACATATATAGCACATTTGCTATAATTGTCACCTTATAGTTACGATGACTTTATTTTTATTTATTTATTTTTTTTTTTATTTTTTTTTTTTTGTAAAACATCATCACACTTTGCATAAGCATCACCACAACAATACTAATAAGAAGCTGCAGTCTCCATCTTTGTCGGAATGGCACACACATGATTGGTGAAGTGTGGCTAACTAATAATCATCAAAACTATCCAACAACCAAGCAACTAGCAACCCACCATTTAGACTTCGACAAGGGTTAGACTAAGGTTTAAAGTGTAAAATATTTTTGTATTTTTCTGGATTTAACAAAAAGAAAAGGATGGCTCGAAGGGTGTAACTAAGGGTATCTAGCGTTAAAAATGAACGCTAACAAAAGGGTTAAAAATTGGAAATTAACTAATCAATGTGACTAGCTAAAAATCAATAATGAAGGCTATTTGGCTAAAATCCTAAGGTTGCCTCTTATCACTTACGTATACTTATATTACAAAATCGTAATCTCACAACGGTCTCGTAATGATTTACAAGCACAAGTTCTAGAATAAATAAAATCACCGGCACACTCATAACAAAAGATTCAAGCATAAAAGATGTATGCTAGATATGAAACAGGCTCAAATCCTCACAATTTAGTGGAAAGGGTTATAATATGTGCTAGCAAATGTTATCGGTCCCAGAATGGATTGCAATAATAATCAAGACACATCTCGAATTTTTCAAAAATTACTAATTTTACCAGTGGATAGATCCAGTTATTCTAATAAATTATTCCTAAAAGCATGTAAACAACTAGATTACAAGGACAAACAAAATTTAAAAATTAAATCAATATTAGACTTAATTTCTTATTTTACCTACTCATCCCCCCACACTTAAGTTAAACATTGTCCTCAATGTGATAAACGAGAAAGTATAAAAGTAGGGAAAATGAGAAAATAAATCGTGATATCCAGTGTTATGCAATCTTCTTTTTCTTGTAGTCAACACCTGTATTATTAGAAACAAAAACAAACAAACAAACAAAAAGCATTGCAGTTTTATTCAAATTAGTGGCACACCCCCACACTTAAGTTCGACCAAGTTATAAAACTTTGGGGTATAAACACTGAAAATCAAAAACAAAAAATAAAAATAAAACACATGGGTTGCCTCCCGAGAAGCGCTTGTTTTATTAATGAGTCCTCAGCCGGACTCAAACTTCAAAATAGATTATGAAGTTTTAGTGTTATGTTTCCTTTTAGGGATATACAACACATTTCCTATCACAATTCCCTCTCCTGTTTCATCTATGTTTTCCAATTTAACATTTTCCCATGCTCTAGGAAGAGCATCATAGATAAAACCATTACTGTGTGCCCAAGGAACCATTTCCTTGTGTGGAGCCATGAATGTGATAGCTTCATATTCAAATTCGGATGAAATTTCCTCATTAAAAATCATGTTTAATTGCTCCTTATCATAATAGAGTTTAATTCGGTGCCCATTTACAATGAAACTTTCACCATGTTTATCATAAAGTTCAACATAACCTGATGGAAATCCATGTTTCACTATATATGGTCCAAACCATTTTGGTTTGAGTTTTGGAGCTTTTAACTTGTATTTCATATTGAAAAGCAGAACTTTATCTCCAGCTTTGAATTGTTTTCGAATTCTTAGCTTCCTATCATGATAAGCTTTGGTTCTTGCTTTGTATAGCTTGGAGTTTTCATAAGCTTGAAGTCTTAACTCATCAAGTTCATGTAGTTGCAAAAATCTCTTTTCTCCAGCTATTTTTAAATCAGGATTACAGCTTCTCAACGCCCAGTAAGCACGATGTTCAAGTTCGAACGGTAGATGACATGTTTTTCCATACAAGAGTCTGTACGGAGTCGTACCAATTGGTGTCTTGTATGCTGTACGAAGTGCCCATAAAGCATCATCTAATTTCCTTGACCAAACGGAAGGATTGTCTTTAACCGTTTTTTCAAGTATTCTTTTTATAGCTTTATTGGTATATTCGACTTGACCACTAGTTTGTGGATGATAAGCTGTAGCAAAACGATGATGAACTCCATATCGTTTCATTACTTTCTCCATTTGTTTATTACAGAAATGGGATCCTCTATCACTTATTAAAGCTTTAGGAATTCCATAGCGAGCGAAAAGGTTTTTGAGAAAGTTGACAACAACTCGTGCATCGTTAGTAGGAAGAGCTTCAGCTTCAACCCATTTAGAAACATAATCGATTGCAACGAGGATATATTCGTATTTGTGTGATTTAGGGAAGGGTCCCACAAATATCGAATATTTCACAGACTTGAATGCTCTTTTGAGGCATTTCGTCTCTTCGAGAAAGGTTACCGGATATTTGGCACGCATCACAGTTTTGAACAAGAGTATACGCTTCTTTGAAAATTGTAGGCGAATAAAATCCAGCATCAAAAACTTTTCTAGCTGTAGTGGTAGGACCATAATGTCCCCCAGTTGGGCCATGATGACATTCATCAAGAATTTTTCTTGTTTCGGCACCCGAAACACATCTTCGTATCATTCCATCCTTGCACATCTTAAAAAGATAAGGTTTCTCCCAATAATAGTGTTTTAGTTCTGAAAAGAACTTACTACGTTGGTAGTAACTCATTCCTTTTTTAAGAATGTCTCCTGCAAGATAATTTGCGTAATTTGCAAACCATGGTATTTCCTCATCATCATCTTTATCTATCGTCATGAGAGTTTCTTCTGGAAAATAATCATTAATTTCATTTTCTTTTAATTCTTCCAAATTTGGATTCTCGAGACGTGATAAATGATCAGCTGCAAGATTTTCTGCTCCTTTCTTATCTTTTATTTCGATATCAAATTCTTGCAGTAATAACATCCATCTGATAAGACGTGGTTTTGCATCTTGTTTGTTAAACAAATATTTGAGTGCGGAATGATCGGTAAAAACTATTGTTTTTGAAAGCACAAGATAAGATCTGAATTTGTCGAATGCAAAAACTACGGCTAATAATTCTTTCTCCGTAACCGTATAGTTTTGTTGAGCATTGTTGAGTGTTTTACTAGCAAAGTAAATAGGACGAAAATGTTTTCCTTCACGTTGTCCTAAAACAGCTCCAACAGCGAAATCGCTTGCATCACACATGATTTCAAATGGTAGTGACCAATTAGGTGCAACCATAATTAGGGCACTAGTCAATTGACTCTTCAATGTTTCGAAAGATTTAATGCAGTCAGCATTGAAATCAAATACATAATCTTTTTCTAAAAGTTTAGTCATAGGATCTGATATTTTTGAAAAATCTTTGATAAATCGGCGGTAAAAACCGGCATGTCCTAGAAAACTTCTAACGGCTTTAACGTTAGTTGGTGGTGGTAATTTGATGATAACATCTATTTTAGCTTTGTCTACTTCCATCCCTGAACTTGATATTTTGTGTCCTAACACAATTCCTTCAGTAACCATGAAATGACATTTTTCCCAATTAAGAACTAGATGTGCAGCTTCACATCTTTCGGGCATTTTATCGAGATTGGAAAGACATGTTTCAAAAGAATCACCAAAAACTGAAAAGTCATCCATGAAAACTTCCATAGATGTTTCAAGCATGTCTTGAAATATTGCGATCATACACCTTTGAAAAGTTGCAAGTGCATTACATAGACCAAAAGGCATACGCCTGTAAGCGTAGGTTCCAAAAGGACATGTAAATGTGGTTTTCTCTTGATCGGCTGGATCGATAGGAATTTGGAAATATCCTGAAAAACCATCAAGGAAGCAAAAGTATTTGTTTCCTGCTAATCTTTCGAGCATCTGGTCCATGAACGGTAAAGGAAAATGATCTTTCCTGGTGGCTTTATTAAGTTTTCTGTAATCAATACATACTCGCCATCCAGTGACAGTTCTAGTAGGAACTAACTCATTCCTTTCGTTTGTCACTACAGTCATTCCTCCTTTCTTTGGAACACAATGAACTGGACTAACCCATGGACTATCCTCGATAGGATAAATAATTCATGCATCAAGAAGTTTAATGATTTCCTTCTTAACAACCTCTTACATATTTGGGTTGAGTCGACATTGTCTTTCTACAACGGGTTTAGAACCTTCTTCATAATTGATTTTGTGTTTGCAAAAATCAGGACTAATTGCTGGAATATCAGAAGTTTTCCATGCAAAAGCGCGTTTATGCTTCCTAAGGACAGAAACGAGTCTTTCTTTTTGATTTGTTTTGAGCAACGACGATATGACTATTGGAAGAAGTGAATTTTCTTCTAAGTAAGCATATTCGAGATTATTGGTAAGGGTTTTGAGTTCCAAATCAGTGGGTGGTTCTTCTAAAGATGATTTGATTTTCAATTGATCTTTCTCAATGATATCCTCAAATTTCTCTTCTTCCTCTTCTTCAACTTTTATTTCCATGAAATCCTCAAATTCTTTATCAGAATCTGTTTCACTAATCTTTTCTGAAGTAGTCATGAATGGTTTCGAATCGTCAAGTAATGCATCCAATTCTTCTTCAGTGACTTCATCAATTACATCGATGTTATAGCATGTGTCATCACTGGAATTCGGATATTTCATTGCTTTATCGATTAAGAACGTGATTCGATCTTCTCCTACTCCAAGATTTAGTTCTTTACCTTTAACTTTAATCATTGCATCAGCAGTGTTTAAGAAAGATCTTCCTAAGATTAAGGGTACTCGATTATCTTCCTCCATTTCTAAGATGACAAAATCCACAGGAAAAACAAATTTACCAACTTGAACAAGCATATTTTCAGCAACCCCAACAGGATATTGGTATGTATGGTTGGTTAACCGTATACTCATCTTAGTAGGTTTCAATGTATTGATGGAAAGTTTAGAATACAACGAATAGGGCATCAAATTGATACTTGCACCTAAATTGGCTAAAGCATCACATGTGATGTTGTTTCCTAATGTACATGGTATAAGAAAACTTCCGGGATCTCCAAGTTTTGGTGGAATTTTGGTTTGAATAATAGCAGAGCATTCTTCATTGAGAACGGTAGCAGAAATTTGTTCTAACTTGTTTCGATTATTAAGAAGTTCTTTCAAAAATTTCCCATAATTGGGCATTCCAGCTAGAACATCAACGAGGGGTACGTTAATTCTAACTTTTTTTATTATCTCTAAAAACTTCTTATTTCGCTCTTCTCTTTTCTCTTTTCTTAGGGCTTGTGGATATGGTATTTTTGGTGTAAAAGGCTTTATTGGTGGAATGGTTGGTTTTTGGGTCGGTTCTTTTTCAACTGTTTCTTCCTCTTCAGCTTCTTCCTCCTCTTCTTGAATAAGAGTTTTATCGGTAGGAATGGGTGGTGGATCATATGAGAGACCACTTCGAGTGAATACAGCATTGATATGCTCATTTCTGTTTTGTGGTGGACAATAATTCTTATCGTTTGATCCAGATGGTTTTGGATTGGATTGGGTGTTACTTGGTAATGTACCAGGAATTCGAGAAGAAAATTGATCAGAAAGTCTTCCAAATTTTTGTTCAAGATCTTGAATAGAAGCTTGATGATTTTTCTGACCTTGCTTAACTTTGGTTTTGAGATTGAAAAATTGAGTTTTTACGAACTCATTTGTGGTTCTTTGAGCATTTACGAATTCTCGCATCATTTTTTCGAAATCAGATTCTTCCTTTTTATCTGAATTTGTTGGGTTTGGATTTTCTGTTCGAGGTTGAAAATCACGGTTGTTATCCCTTTGTTGGCGATCTTGCCAATTTCCAGAACTTCTTCTGTAATAATTACTACGAAAACCTCCTCCACGATATCCTCCTTGGACATAATTGGCTTCCCCTTCGTTGGGTCCATTCATAGGTTGGTCATCACACTCGGATGATGTGTGATTTCCTCCATAATTATTACAGCCATCTCGCATTTCTTTCATTTCTCCTGTTATATCTTTGTATTGCGAGTCCATTTTAGAAGACAAGGCTTCTATTTTGTCCATGAGTTTTAAATTATCTGAACTTTCGGCGAAAGCAACGGTTTTCCGTAAGGGTTTGGTTTTGGAATCTTTTGACCAATCGAGTTTAAGAAGTACTCGATCTTCAAGAAGTTGATATGCCTCATTTGGTGTTTTGTAAAGGAAAATTCCTCCGTCATCAAGGATTGCTTGAGATGCTTCATCAAGACCATGATAAAAGATTTGGATTATTGTTCCTCGTCCTAAATTATGACCAAGACAACTTCGAAGCAAATCTTTCATGCGAAGCCAAGCTTCAACAAGAGATTCATTAGGATTTTGTGAAAAAGCACGGATTTCTCCCATTAACCAATCATACATGGCAGGTGGAAAGAATCGGCTTACAAAAGCTTGCCTCATCTCCTCCCAAGTATTAATAGTTCCTGGGGTTAATTCGTTATACCATAATTTGGCATCTTCGGCGAGTGATGATGGAAAAAGTTTGAGCTTGATAGCATCGACATTAGTGTCTCCATAACGAAACATGCCACAAATTTCAATGAATTCGGCAATGTGTTTATGCGGATCGGCCCGCGAACGGCCATCGAATTGACGGTCTTTGATCATAGAAAGATGGTGACCTTTAACGGTAAAGTTTTCACCAAGGTTGGCGACAACAATAGCAGCTCCAGGGGCGGGTGCTACGGTTCTATTGGCGGCCCACATGGGTAAATCGTCAGCCATGGGTAATGGTTCAAAAAGGTTAGAAATTGGGTGTTCTTCGAAAAGATTATCAAACCAATTAAGAATAGTTGAAGATCTCTTCTTACGAAACAAACTTTCGAGATCGGATAAGGGTGTACTAAGCTTTTTAGTAGTAGAACGAGTATTCATACAACTATCAAGAGAATCGAATTAATTACCTAAACAAAATAACAAGAAAAATAAAAAAATAAAAACAGAAAAATTCTAACCGAATCGGTTGGAAATCAAACCGATCGGTTGGACGCTACGGTAAAATTAAAATTTGAGAAACCGAATCGGTTGGAAATCAAACCGATCGGTTTGTCGCTACGGAAATTTATTTTTTTATTTATTTTTTTTAGAAAACGAACACGAAAAGAAACGGATTTTAAAACTTAAAGAAACACGATCAAAATCCCCGGCAACGGCGCCAAAAACTTGATGCGATGTTTGTTAGTGCAAGTTTTAAATTTATAAGAGTGAATTACCAAATCTAGAAACAACACATACGAGCAAGTGTACTCGTCCGTTATAGCAAGATATGATGGTAAGTCGGGATCGTTCGCAGGGATTTGTGAGTGAATCGAAATATAAGTCTAAAAGTAAATCTCTAATGTACGCAAATATGATAATAGGCAAATTCAATAAATTAAAAACTACACTTGTTTAGACTAGTTTTCTACTTAATGACACACATGATTGTGATAACTTTTGATAACATGTTGGTTGAGATAATTTGATAGTGATCTAATCTATTGTTTCTACAAGTTAAACCTTCGTCAAGATTTTAGTTCATAAAAACAAGCTTTAGTTGTAAACCAATCAATTCAAGATCTATCCAAGGTTCATAAGGTATGGTGGATATCTTAAACACAAGACAAACTTTTATTACCAATCAAATACTCTTAAGAAATGGTCAATACAAAAGGTAACCTCTTCATAGACAAAAAGGTCATAATCGTTTATAAACATTTAAACTTTCGTCCTACTAAAGGTTTACAAACAATCCGATTTGATGTTATAAAAGAATTCTTATTACAATCATACTTCTTGTTTCTTTGTTTAGTCAAGAATAATTATGGTGAAAAACAATCATTCATAGACAAATGATTATAACTAGTTGAGTAATAACAAATCTTTCGACCTTTGAAACTATTATCAATTAGTTAACCTTGGCTAAACAAATGTCACGATGAAACTTAAGGTACAATTGGTTCTTAGGATTGACTTGAAATTGAATTAAGACATGTTATCACAATCATCACTATCACTAAGTATAAAACATCATCAAAACAAGTGTAAAAAGATTACTAGCCACTCATGGCAAACATGCAAATAAACTCAGAATATTTAACATAAGAATCCATGGTTATAAGTCTTACAATGCTTTGAAATTGATAACAAATGACAAGGTATTGATAACCTAAGACTTGGTGATGATTTCTTGAGATTTCCGGATTCCAAATGTTATTTCCTTGGTCCTCCAAAGTTCCTGGTTCTTTCTGCACGAATTTTCCTCCTTAGAGAGCTAGAAGATGATAATAATTATGTGTAGTAATGAGAGTAAATGGTATCTTCAATTGTGTGTTGAATGGTGTTGAGTTATGCACTTTTGAAGTCCCCCATAGGCTTGTCCAACACTCTTGGTCATAAATAAGAACTTAAATGCTTGAACTTGGACAATAAGATACTAAAAAGGGCCAAGAACCTTGAGACAAAAGACCAAGATTCGTGCACAAAATTTGGCAAAAACATGCAGAACTGACCAATCGATTGGTTGCGGGTCGGCACCGATCGGTTGATGAAGGGTACTTATGACCATCCGACCGGTTCACCAACCGATCGGATGGTAATTTTTGGCAGCTTTGGACTTTGACTTTGACTTGTGTAGCTCTTTATGTACTATCCAAACTTGATTAACTTCTGAGCTTGGAACTTTGAGATGACAAAACTTAGGTTCTCATATGAATTACTTCATAGATTGGACTTTTGAGCTTGGGAATCTTCGTGTAATCGCGTATACTTCATTTCCTTCACTTTTTCTCCATTTTTCCTTCATTTGGCTATATATGCTACAAAATATACTTTGATACGATTTAGTGGCAAAAGCATATAAAAACAACCAAATAACATACACAAAAACACTAATAACGCTTATAAAAACATGTTAACTTTGAGCGTTATCAGAAACTATTATCAATTAGTTAACCTTGGCTAAACAAATGTCACGATGAAACTTAAGGTACAATTGGTTCTTAGGATTGACTTGAAATTGAATTAAAACATGTTATCACAATCATCACTATCACTAAGTATAAAACATCATCAAAACAAGTGTAAAAAGATTACTAGCCACTCATAGCAAACATGCAAATAAACTCAGAATATTTAACATTGGAATCCATGGTTATAAGTCTTACAATGCTTTAAAATTGATAACAAATGACAAGGTATTGATAACCTAAGTGTTGGTGACGATTTCTTGAGATTTTCGGACTCCAAATGTTGCTTCCTTGGTCCTCCAAAGTTCCTGGTTCTTTCTGCACGAATTTTCCTCCTTTGAGAGCTAGAAGATGATAATAATTGTGTGTAGTAATGAGAGTAAATGGTATCTTTAATGGTGTGTTGAGTTATGCACTTTTGAAGTCCTTATTGGCTTGTCCAACACTCTTGGTAATAAATAGGGACTTAAATGCTTGAACTTGGACAATAAGACACTAAAAAGGGCCTAGAACCATGGGACAAAAGACCAAGATTCGTGCACAAAAGTTGGAAAAAACATGCAGAAGTGGCCATCCGATCGGTTACGGGTTGGTACCGATCGGATGGAGAAAGGTCATTATGGCAATCCGATCGGTTTCACTCCAACCGATCGGATGGTAATTCCTGGCTTCTTTGGACTTTGACTTTTCCTTGTGTAGTTCTTTATGTACTATCCAAACTTGATTAACTTCTGAACTTGGAACTTTGAGATGACAAAACTTAGGTTCTCATATGAATTTCTTCATAGATTGGACTTTTGAGCTCGGGAATCTTCGTGTAATCGCGTATACTTCATTTTCTTCACTTTTTCTCCATTTTTCCCGCATTTGGCTACATATGCTACAAAAACATACTTTGATACGATTTAGTGGCAAAAGCATATAAAAACAACCCAATAACATACACAAAAACACTAATAACGCTTATAAAAACATGTTAACTTTGAGCGTTATCAAACATCCACCACAACCCCACCTCCATCAACTCCATCGTCTCCACCTACAACAATACTCCTCCCAAATTAAGCATGACTCATGGTTGAGAATAACTTTGCTTAAACCATTTTGGATGGCAAGCTCTAGAGAGGACCTTCATGTTTGAGCTTTGGTTTATTATTTAAGTGATGATTGTAAGCCTTCAAGGCTTTTGTTAGTTGCACTACTTGTTATGTTTGTTGATGCAATGCTTGTTGTATCTATTTAACTTTATCAATGTTATGGTTCTATTTAGTTTCTACTCTTGTATGCTATATACACATATATGTTGCTTGTTCACTAAATATTTTTGCAAGAATTCCATATCTCGATTTCTTTTTGACCTCAAAACGAGGGGGAGTTTACTTCAAGGGGGTGCTCAAATAAAATCGGGATAACCTTTTTTATGCTAACAAAAAGGGGGAGAATTGATATAAACTCACAATAATACTTGTATATAAACTAATCTTTAGCTTAATGAGTTTAGATTTTGTAATCATCAAAAAGGGGAAGATTATTGACATAAATAATGTATGAAAACGTTATTTATATTTTTCGATATCTCTATATTTTGACGATCAGAAAATGTAAACTCATCAATCGTAAGATTACTACGTAAACAAGTATTAAGCTAGTTAATATCATTATATCCAACTTAATCACTTAAGGTATGGATAAACAAGTGCTTAATACATCTCATGATCAAAGGGGTATTTAATTAACTAATACAAAGTTTATTTAATTATATAAACATATTATATATTTTTGAAAAACACTTTTGGTAATAAAGAAAAATGTTTTAATCATACCAAATATATGATTTCAAATTTTTAACCAAAATCAGTTAGTTTTTCACCAAATAAACTTTTCCCACTAAAAAACAAAAAATCTGGCCGTTACAACTGGGCGGCCCCCTTAATTATAAGGGGCGATCCCCTTAATTTTAAGGAGGCCGGCCTTGATTTAAGGGGACTGGCCACGCTCCTCTGTCAGAATTTGTTGCCTATAAATACCACCTTAATTCTGGAATTTTGCCTTACCTTTTGCACGAAATTTTCAGATCTCAAACTCTCTTAACATCCTCCAAAACCCTTTGATCATTAGTATATTAATCTTTGTTTCAAGTGATTCAATCCCTTCTCATCCATCCTCATCTAAAGTGCAAAAGAAGAACACTCCTTCTACAACTAAGTTCAAGAAGTATTGAAGAGTAGTTGTGCATAGTGTATATATATTATTTGTGAAGTTGTGTTGTGTTTGTAATAAGTAGTTTAGAACAAATGGAAGTTGTGCAGGAAGTAGAAGTTGGTTAGTAGTGAAGTAGTGTAGTTGTGAAGAAGATAGGTGTGAAGTAGATTGTAGTGAAGAAGTGAGTTGTGAAGAAGAAAGGTGTGAAGAAGATAGTTGTGAAGAAGAAAGGTGTGAAGAAGATAGGTGTGAAGTAAATAGGTGTGAAGAAGTTGTGTAGAAGTTGTGATCAAGTTGTGACGTAGTTGTGTTGTGTAAATTGATGTGTAAGGTTTTCTCCGCCATAAGGGAGTTTGTTGACATAGTGAAGAAAACTCTCGAGTAGGTGACTCGGGGAGTGGAGTAGGAACAAGGAAGGTGACCTTGTAGCCGAACCACTATCAATCCTTGTGTTGTGGTTTGATCTCTCCAACTCTTTTCATTACTTATTTATTTACCTATACTATATTAGCTTAGTTAGTTAGTTATTATATAATTGTTCATATAGTGCAAGTATTGAGATCACATAAACTAGAATCGCAGTTTTTAAAACAAACTTGTTTTTATAAATTTTAAAAGGACGTAAAACTATTCAAACCCCCCCCCCCCTTCTAGTTTTCCACAAATGTCATCAAATTTTCAGTTATTTGAGTAGAAAACTTTCTGAATTTTTTTCTCCTTTTATGATCATGTATAAGATCCTTTTCGGTAAAACCCGATTGCATTCATAAATGAGATATGAGATGAACCCTGTACACGCAAGTTATAGATTGTGTTAGCCGTTATTACATAATATAGAGGGTGGTATAAAATCAAAGTCACGCATATTTGGGCAAAGGGTTTAAAGTAAAAAATATTTCACTTAAGATAAACCGTTGTAGATATAATAAAACCCAAATCGACCCATTTGAAGTAAGAAGGTCAAAACAGATACATCTGCAATAACCACATTTATTTTTGTGTGAAAAAAGTACATACCTCATTAACACGAAGTGCGATTTAAATATCCTAGTTGGCATGTTGATCTTTAATCAACTGTCCGAAATGAGTAGCAGACATAAGCTCAGGGATAATGGTTGACCTGACTTGACTATCTAACATGGCTTAACATTTATCGCATAAATGTTAACTCTTGGTAACTCTTTTAAAGCACTCTATTCGCATAAATGTCATCAACTTTTCAGTTATTTGAGTAGAAAACTTTCTGATTTTTTTTCTCCTTTTATGATCATGTATAACATCCTTTTCGGTAAGACCCGATTGCATTGATAAATGAGATATGAGATGAACCCTGTACACGCAAGTTATAGATTGTGTTAGCCGTTATTACATAATATAGAGGGTGATATATAAAATCAAAGTCACACATATTTGGGCAAAGGGTTTAAAGTAAAATTTTTTTCACTTAAGATAAACCATTGTAGATATAATGAAACCCAAATCGACCCATTTAAAGTAAGAAGGTCAAAACAGATACATCTGCAATAACCACATTTACTTTTGGTGAAACAAGTACAGACCTCAGTAACACGAAGTGCGATTTAAATATCCTAGTTGGCATGTGGATCTTGAATCAACTGTTCGAAATGAGTAGCAGACATAAGCTCACGGATAATGGTTGACCTGACTTGACTATCTAACATGGCTTAACATTTATCGACCACGTGGCCCTGTCCTCGACCCACGGGCATATTTCCTACATATGGTTTTTGTCACAGGGTTCCGTGTTCGATTCCCCCTACACCTACAAATAGAACACAAAACATTAATTGTTCATGCAATAATATTTAAGAAGAGAAAATCTTTGATATATTCGTGTTCCTGACCTTATTGAAGTTCATCGCTCACTCAAAATGCAATAGTTTATTAAAACCTGCATTACCAATACAGAAAGAAGAAATTTAAAATTGCTCTAATGGAAGTAACTTTAGTTATAGAAATTATACTCCTTTCTAACTATTTCCTACTTGGTGACTTTTCCTTTACGAAGAAAACTATAAAATGATGTTCCACAGGCATGTATTATGACCCTACATAATCAAAGGAATTCCATTCAATTCTAACAAATACAACACTCTTTAACTCCTAGCATACAGGTGGCATAAGACTTATAGATCACATCTCAGTCAACCACAAATTTGTTCGCCTCAAGACGTACTATATTTCAAGAAATTAGTTCACATGCCAATCTTTAAATGTTCCGTTCATGTGCATGAATTCTCTCTGCGTGAAAAGCAACTGTTATGTACCCCATGCCACCAATAGCAAACCCATAAAAAGTACATAATTAAACATGCAAAAACTATATATCCATAACACATTTTGAGAATCAAAGAATAAACATTTGGATTGTTTACTTTTTTAATGAATATGCACAAACAAAAACTATCAACTACGACATAATCACTTTCAAAAAACAATGCCCAACACGGTTTAATCTAAACCCAAAATCAACAACAATCATATCAACTTTTTTTTTTGAAAATGTTTAAGATTGCTTCTATTTAAGTGCTTATTTTTTATTTGTTTGTTGAATACGCACTTATATGCCATTACAGGTATTAATTTCTAAAATTTTTGCAACAAAGAGATCAAAATACTTGTACAAACTGATACAACATGCATAATCACTTATATAATTATATGCCATTACAGGTATTAACAAAGAAGAAGCATCACTTACATATTAAGCATGTCTTTTTCTTTCAAGCATTTCATCAAACTGTTGGTGTGCGTCTAGTAACTGTGGTCAAAATCAAATGAAGAAACATATAGCCAACACAATAAAACTAAGTAACTAATTTGTATGAAAAAGAAAAAAAGGTACCTAAAATTTTAGGAGCAAAAACACAACTGTAATCCTCAACAACCATCATAGCCTACAAATATCCAAAATGGTCGATGTTTTAACCAAGATTTATTAATTATTTATTAATAATAAAGAGGGGAATTTAACAGGCAAAAATATATGACATGGTCTCACCTTGAGTCAAGGTTTCCAACATCAAAGGAGCGCCTGTAACATCATGTAAATGTTATTCAGTGTTTTTGATTTTGGAGTAGAAGGAAGGCAGTTACAAATGATTAATGAGGAGCGATGCAGTGAGTTGTACCTTAAAAAAATACAAAACAATGGGTTCCAAACACACCAATGGTTGAACCAAATCGAAAATACTAACCATTATTTTTTTTATTGTGGTTGAATCGTTTTGGCATAGGAGATTTGAGGAAAGGATTTGAATTGAAGGTGATATAATATGGGCGATTGATTTTTTTTGCTCCAAACACACCAATGGTTTAACCAATTTTGGGTTTTTTGAATCATTGTAACTGGCTATGTCATGAATTGAATTGATAAGCGGTGATTTTGAATAGGAAGAGAACAAACTGTTATGAGAATGAATTGAATGACTTACTCAAAGATATTCGATTACAATTGGTGAAGATATTCGGTTACAATCATATGAATTGATTTGATTGAATGTCAATTTGAAGGAGTTATTAGTTACTGAAAATAAGAACCGTGAATTATTGATAAAGAAAGAGTGATTGAATGAGGTTGTGTAGTTACCAAAATAAAGAGGTGAAAAAAAAACGCATTAGCAAGTTGTACGCATAAAAGTCACAGCTAATGAGAGCAAAGACACATCAGATAATTAAATGCAAAATGTGCTTTAGTGGGCTTATACAATATTCACGTTTATTAGAGAGAATAGATGTATATTCATTTCTAGGTTTAAGAAAGATAATATTTCCAACAAACAATTATCGACCTTCATTCAAACAGAAAGTATATAACCTTTTATGCAAGTAACTGAAATAGACATGGCATAATGGTATTGATCGAAACCAACTAACTTAGCTCAGTTGGCCACCTGAGTTCCTTCTGGAGCTTGGGGAGGGGTTTACCTAGTTTCGAGTCTCGCAAGTGACAAAGAAAATTCGGATTTTCCTCTTTGTGCGAAGACGTGAGTTCTAGGGAATTCCCTTCTCGGGTCTCTCCTAGTGGTTTGGGTCCCGAGGCCTGCCCGTTTGGATGGTTTAACTTAAGAGTCGGATTTCAAGTACTGTGCCGTTCTAAAAAATTTTTTAAAAAAATGATATTGATCGAGGGTCAACATGAAACAACAAAACAAAAAATAAAGTTGAGGGTCAATCATATCATACAGACATAAAGTCCATGACATCTTGAAGTTCTACGAAAAGATCGGGGTTTGATCCAAAATGGCTATAGATCTTGTGATGTTCGAAGAAAATATCAAAAAACAATAACAATAATATGAGTTAGATTGGGTATATTTAGGTGATATGGTTGATCTTTTCAAATAGCCTAACGATTATTCTTAGAGAGCTAGGTGCAGTGCAACCCAATAAAATATTATTGGGTTGTTACATTAGCACACACTCAACAACACAACTATAACTAAGGGTGCGTTTGGTACCCATTCCTGGGAATCAACTATCACTTTGAAAGTGATAGTTGGTGTTTGTTTAGGGTGCCTGGGCCCATAACTATGACTATGAAAGTTCATTATTTTCCATACTCCATACATGGCTAGAGAGTGGGGAATGGAACTTTCATAGTTGAGTACTATCAAACTCATACCCATTGTCATTCCTCCCAGCATACCAAACGCACCCTAAAACACATCCTTCCTTAGCTATAAATGTTATAGGCGATGGAATGGTGCAGTTTGGCGGCGCCATTGAAAGAAAAAAAAGTCCAATGAAGTGTGATACGCCACTGCACCGGGCACTGAGAAAAATCATGCAGCCTATGACGCCTACGATTTTTTTTCATGGATTACACACCTCCATTCAAATGTGCACTTAAATAGATTTTTCTTTTTTTCTTTTTCTTTTTTTCTTTTTTCTTTTTAATGAAATAACATGTATTTTGCAATGAAAATTATGCAAGTTCTAATGTATAATTTATTATGAATCGAAAACAAATTATGACATCATAGTAACAAATACTATGTGTAATGTAATCGAATAGAAGATCATGAGTAGGGGCGGAGTTAAAGACTTATGATTGAGAGAGCAAACCTTGATACAATTTAGAAACTTCACTACAAATTGGTTCGTTAAGGAAGGAGAAGCAAATTACGAAAATAATTAGATATTCTAAAAAATTAAAACTACAATTTTTTCGCTAGGGAGCCGGGTAGGTGGCCACCCGGTTTTCTTGTATGTATGTAACACCCCGATAATTTTTGATGAGCAGCGGAAGACTAATCGGGGTATTACTTCTTAAATCACAGTCATAATCATAGAAAACAATCCAAAAGAGGCGTTTTGAAAAGTTAATATCATTTATAGACATTTCAATGTTTAAAATTTCAAAATTATGTTTTCAAAAGCATTTATGTTTCTCAAAAAGTAGCGATGAGTTTTTGGAAATGGATGATATTATTTATTGGAAAGGTCGGCCCAAAGTTACCAATGCCAATTTTGTGCCTTCTATACTTCTTAATTACCTGAGATAAAACATGCTAAAAAGGTCAACACAAAGGTTGGTGAGTTTATAAGCAAAGCAATTTACTTAAAGAGTTCCAAGTTTAAAAGACAATTTTAGTAAGTAAATAATGGGCAATGTTATTATGTGTCCCTAGTTTGTTTATGTGCCACACTCGGGTAAATAGTTTAATGAATCCATAGTATTTGTATAAAATCATTTGCTGAGTAAATTCCATATTGTTTGTATAGAATCATTTAATTGGGTGATTCCCTGGTGTTTGTATAAAATCATTTGATTGGGTGATACTCCGGTGTTTGTATAAAATCATTTGGTTGGGTGATACCCTGGTGTTTGTATAAAATCATTTGAATAAATCCATAGTGTTGTTTGAAAATTTAGTTGAACACAAGTTTTCCAATTTGATAATACAATTGCAACGAAATACAATTATGGGTGAATATAATTATTTCCCTAAGCTCATGAATCTCAAACCTTAACATCGGGTGATATAATAAAAGATATAATCACCTACATCACAGTGTGATGTAGATGATGGGCCCACATGTTGGAGGTTGCTATCTTCCTAGTAAATTCGAATATAGTGCACTCAATTACCATCCCAGGTTAACTTAAATGTGTTGCCGTCTCCAATAGAACTATTTACTAAATACGCATTCACCCGCAAATGATTAATGGTTCATGATATGAGCGACTTTTAGCAATGTTGTTACTTAGGCAATAATAAATGGTGTAGTATACAGAAAGTGCTTGTGTTCTAATTTGTAATATGTAAAATGTTTTAGATAAACAATTTGAGTGGTTTGCATCAATTTGAGTAAAATGCTTAAGATAAACGAGTAAAAATATGTAAGCAAAAGAGCATGTATCTCCCTCAAAATAGTTCAAAATAGGTAAAAGAGGGGTTGTGATTTACAGTCGTAAGTAAAAGTTTTAGAGTATTTATGAAAATTAAAAACAAGTAGTTAAGCACGTATCTCTCACAAAGAGTTTAATAAATAGTTAAATGATAGAAAATGGGGCTATGACTCACTTTAATGGTACAATAGTTATGTAGTGATCGAGTGATGTAGGTGAATAGCTCCCGACTTGCAACCTAAATTAATGTAATAGGTTTAGATTTGTTGGTTTTAGGGTTGGATGAGAAATGATAAGTGTGGAAATCTCCAAGTGTTCTAGTGTTAGATTTGTGTGTTAAAGTATTATACATATTATTGATGTTTTGAGAAAATGTTATCGATTTATAGATAAATAGGGTGTTATTTATATTTATAAAAGTTGGTGAATAGCAAGTTAAAGTATTTATTTTAAATACAAGTGTGTTAGTGTTAGATTTGTGTGTTAAAGTATTATACATATTATTGATGTTTTGAGAAAATGTTATTGATTTAGAGATAAATTGGGAGTTATTTATATTTATTAAAAGTTGATGAATAGCAAGTTAAAATATTTATTTTAAATATTTTATGTTAATAAAGGTTAAGTTTGTTAAAAAAAAAAGGTTAAGTTATTATTCAAGTACTTTTGTTATTGTTTATTAAAAGTTATTAGTTGTTAAGAAAAATATACTTGTTATATTTATTGTAAAATCAAATGTTATTATTTGTTATAAAAACGTATATGTTATATTTTTGTTATCAGTGCTGTTATAAAAATGTAAATGTATCTAAGTTAAAAATATAAGTTTTTCAAAGATTATAATATAGTTACAATTCTTACCCTTAACTTTATAAAAGTTATACTTTTAGCTCGATAGTTAAAATGTTTGCAATTATAGTCCAAAATCCTTAATTTATACTTTTTGCCTCAAGTTTTTTATTTTAACAATTTATACCCTTAAGTTTTATATGAAAATTATATTTTCAGTTTTATCCTTTATTTTTTCTGTTTGACACTTTATACCTGAAAGTTAAAACATTTGCAAATTTAGTCCAATTTTAACATTTCGAAAAGTTTAGTTTTTACTTTTATAAAAGTTTCTTTTTAATAGCTTATAAAAATTAGCTTTTGTGAAATATGGATACGAAGAGTTTATCATCGAAAATGTTTTACGAAAAGAGTTTTGGGCTACTCAGCCCGTTTAAGGCCCAACTCGATTTAAAAGAAGAAATGAAATTGTTCGACTGAGCTGTGGATTTAGGTTCGAAAATAGAGTATTTTAGCTTATTAGATTTGCATGATAAGTCCACTTGTGTTATATACTTACAAAGAATCGAGTTGTGCTTAAAAATATATCAAGTGTACATCTAAATAAAAGGATATGTGCTCAAACCTTAGGTGCCGTATGCGTTTTAACATTTTTGAGTTTTTGTGTTTTAATTAGTTATTATGTGTTTGATTTTATGTGATGAGCATGACAGAAGTAAATAAACTATGAATAGAAAGAAAAGAGTGTGTGAGGACTTAAGATACCAAATTTGGTGGTGATGAAACATAAAGAAAATATGGTACGAACGAAATGGCAAGAACACGGGCTAGCCTTAAACCTTCTTCGAATAACACCCAACGATCAAAATGAAAACCCAAAAGGAACTTAGAAACTTGTAGTATGACTCAAAACTCTTGCTTCTTCTCTTCTTGATTCGACAGTAACCCAAAGGAAAAAGGAAAACTGATGAAGTATGTTCTTCGTTGTGAACTTAAGTAAGTGAAAGAGTGAGAGGGTTGGGCTTATATAGGCGAAGTAGGTATGGGCTTTAGGATTGTTTATTCTTGCTTTGCATGGTTCCAAGATGAGGTGAAAAGATGTTGAGGGTTGTCTCAATCGAGCAAGAAAAGTTAGTCAAGGGTGTTTTGCTTGGTCTTGTCGAATAGGGGTGTTAGGGTGGTGGCTATGATGATGGTTTTGAATAGTTTAAGTTTTGTACAAAGATGGGATGAGGGGTGGTATCATGTGACTATGTACTTAATCGAATAAGATAAGGAGAGAAAGAGCGGCATGTTGGGGGTTTATGAAACACTTTAACCATTGCTTAACAATGATTCAAAAAGGGTGGCATGGTGTTTATATTTGTTTAGTGCTTTAGGTTGTCTTGGTTGGTCTTGAAGCAAAAGAGAGAAAATTTGTAATATGTATAACTATATTTAAGAAAAATATGTAAATTGTTTTTTTGTTTTTTTTGGGCTTTGGGATTCTCGTCCCAAACGAAAAAAAGAAACCAAAATGAAAAGTATCAATGGGCATGCATGTGATAGTTCATATTACTATATACCCATGACCCTTTCATAAGAATGCATTTTGTGGCAATTTGAATTTATCGTTATCGATTCACAAATTCAACACCAAGATTATTAAAATATATGTTAGTCATGTTGGTCTCGACATCAACTTTCAGTTGCGCTAGAAGCAACTTCAACTTGGCCGTATAGTTTTTTGCTAATTGTTGTGTAATTGCAAAATACAACAGAGTTTATAAGCAGACATTATATTTATTTTCAATTTTTATTTAGAAATTGTTTGAAGATTGAGATAATATAAACCAAGCAATATCAACGTTTTATAACCATGTTTGCAAACATCAAATTTAAACAATATTTAACAGCATACAATTACTCACAGCCTAATGCCTTAATTACTTACAAAAACATTGACTTAGAAAAAGATTTTAAAGAAAAACAACATATATTGTACTACATATTATATAAACTTTGGGGCAGGAAGCTGCTTATCTTCATGATTGGTTACAAAAATCTTCTAATGATCAAAAATTGTCACACCAGCATGTTCTATGTCATGACTCATAAAACATTCAGTACTAATTCTTTCAACCGAGTATATTGATCCCTGAAACTCTGAAAGTAACCACAAATCTGAAACCACATTGATATCCTTGGGTCCCAAATCTATTTTAAAAGTATATAACCATTGAACAATTAAACATGCTTTATATTGTTTTAGAGGCTATTTGGTACTGCTTATTCTTTTCTGCTTTCCAACCTTTTTGATGTTATTTTTATCACTAACCCATTTGAGATAAGACACAACCCAAAATCCATCCATTCAGAGTGTAAAGTGGTTAAAACTGTCACCTCTAATAGCAGTACCTCCTTTGTTTGCCCATCCTTCAACTTCATATCCTTTTAACAGCTTGAATCATTTGATTATAAAGCAAAACAACATTATTAGTTCAGTTTATTTGAAGTAATAGTATGTTTTCATTTATAAGATCAAGCACATATATGGTCTCGGGTCATCATAAGCAAGTTCATTAGCATTTTTGGTCGACCAAGTATTGGTGTAAGACTGACAAACCCGTGCCTTTAAAAACATAAATGCGGCTCTAATTATTTGCCCACGTACATGTACAAAGAACGCATATCAAGAAGACGCATACGAAATACAAAAAATAAAGCCAATCTTTTATATAATAAAACAAAACCCCACTTAAAAGATTGGGTTTATGTTTTACCTCCATCAGATTATTAATTTATTTTTATTTTAGTTTAAAGATTTAGCATAGACGACTAAACTTAAATGACCCTGCATCCACACCTTTCATAATTGGTATCTTCTAGTGACATGCAAGTTTAGCAATTTACTATTTGGAAGACTCGTTTATTCTGTAAAGGATGTTTGCATACACTTTAGGTAGTTGTTCATCTTGTAAACCTCCATGATATGTGCAGCCCATATACTTCTAAATGAATCATTCATAAGTTTTCTACACTAACAACAGCACCAATCTAACCTTACTGTATGATATGTGGCTGAATATAATAGTAACACTAAAATTAGAAAATATTTGGTTCTAGCCATGGACATAAATAACCATAAGAAAATTTGATTCCCCGATAACACAGTGACAGAATTAGATAATTAATGAAATAAAAAACTGAATCGAGGATTGGCCTAACTAACTAAAAAAAAAAGAAAAGAAAAAAACCTTGGATTGACCCATTGAATTTAAAAGGGGTCAGGATGCACGCAACACTAAATCTATCTGTATCTATATAAAAAGATCAAAAAGAAATGAATTAATTTACCTCCTCGAATGTTGTTTGATTTAATAAGCTCCCCGAGGGTGTAATCCCAATCTAATAACTCCTAACATTCCTAAGTGGTGCCTCTCTTTCTCTTATTGCTTGACGATCTATTACCCTGCATAAGGTTTTGTTAGTCCCTTTTACTTGGTTAACAGTAACTACAAAGCTAAAGTAACCAAGTTGTATGACTTTAAACAAAGATGTATAAAATGATTAACAATAAAGTAACGTAAATATAAGAGACAATATTTTCCAACGTTTAATTCTTTATTAGAAGTTAATCAAAAAGAATCGTACCCAAGTGTTTGCGGAATAACACTTGGGATTGAAAACGACAAGTATGGTATAGACTCCTCACTAAACTCAATCTATGTTGAGTGACAACTTTCAGGACCCACTGAGCTATCTCAGGGGTTGTGTTGTTCTTTGGAGGAGTAAAAGTGGTTTGTGAATGCTTTGCATTAATTGCACAAACTTGTCAACTTTTACTCCTCTCTTATGCTACCTATTTATACACAAATGTGAACAACTCTATTATACAATGGACCTAAGTGTTCCTCAATAAAATCTTGATAGATTTTATTTTCTGGCAAGGGAAACTTCTTTGCGTTAAGTCCAAAAGGCACTTTCTGATGACAGCCTGGTTTTAGCCATTTGAGGAAAGTTTGACCTTAAAGTGATAAAGCACTTTAGTGAAACAGATCAAACTTTCCCGCCCAGTCCCGCCAAAACTTCAGTCTTCAAGTCATCAGTCTTTAGTACCATGAAGTTGTTGAGGAGTCATGGGGTTCAGTGAGTTATTGTCATCCTCACTGAACCCATCACCTTCTTCTTGGCTTAGATCACACTTCACTGAGTTCCGCCTCACTGAATGGAGAACCTTTCTTCTTCGGCTCGGTCTAAGCATCCTGAAGATGACTCACTGAGTTACTGTTCACTCAGTGACTTGTTTATACTTAGGTTATTTTACGTTCAAATCCTTGAAAGAAGAAGATTGGGGAATTCAGTGACCCAACAATCTCCCCCTATTTGAACATACAAATAGCCTAAGTGTTTCTTGATTCAATGTGAGTTGGCAGGGGTCTTCATCTCTTACTGAATGTTGTTGTAATTATAAGTAGGACACATAATTTTAAACAAAACATCAAAGTTTATTCATAGTTATTACAAGTCCTACAAATTACAAAAAAATAAAAGATAGTTGTTGCAGATCAGATGTTCAGGTGGTATCCAAGGTTTTCAAGCTTTGCTTTCTTTGATCTGAGTAGGTGTCTTTCAGGATGTTCATTGATCATTATTTCCTAGTCCTGACAGAATCTTTTGTTCTCATCACTCTGATTGGGGGACGCCAACATGAGGTACATGAGCATTGCTTTGATTCCTGCCTTATCCATATCAGACCACCTTTGGAAGGCCAGGCTTCCATATTCATCAGTGAAGCACAAGCCTCTTTCAGGAGCTTCAAGGACCGCATTGTTCACGAACCTGATCCCTTCAGGAAGCGACCTGTCACATTCTAACCCTGGTACCTTGATCTCAGGCTCCAACTCTATTTGCTTCATTTTCCTCTTGGAAGCCTTAGATGAAGCAGTCTCTTCTGCTGAGTCAGGAAAAAGTGAGGGAATGTTAAGAGCCTCAGGCATTGCTCTCAGTCTGTCATACCTATCCTTCAGTGATTCGAGAAGTTTAGGTACCACAACATTGTTCTTTTTAGCAATGATAGAACGAAGCTCATCAAGCTCAGTGATGCCAAAGTCTGCAAACTTGAAAGGATTATGGATGTCAAGTATTCTTTTATCACGTCCCCTGAAGACGGTGACCATTGCTGGATCAGTGTTCCTGTGGATTTGAATGTCAGTGATCTTTTCAGGTCTTAATCTCTCTTTCATCACCCAAGTATACTTCTCGATCCTGTGTTTTCTGATTTGAGCTTCCTTCCTGAGCTTGTTTTCCCCTTCCCTTTTTAGAGCATTAAGCTCTTCTTCCTGAGCCATTTTAAAGGCTGCACCAGCTTGTTCAGTTGCTAGTGCCTCAATATTCAACCCAATCTTTTTAGCTTCCTTATGAACAGCCTGAATGAGAAAAGGCTTGCTCATTCTCTCTTCCTCAGCCACCTTGAGTAGTGTCTCAGTCCTTTCCATGTGAGCTTGAATTTCGTCATGAGTGAGAAGATGTACTACTCCATTGATTTCAAACGGGACCTTGATAGGTGCATCAGGGTCAAATCTGACCATGGTTGAGGCTGGCTTGAGCACATTTTCAGGACTAGAGGTGGTAGCAATACTTTTGCCTCTATCCTGTCTGAGAGAAGAGGAGACTGGTTCCTCCTGTGGTGGAACTTCTGTGATTGGTGTTGCTTCAGTGACATGCTCCCCTTCAGTGTGAGAGGGCTGTCCAGCTTCTTGTTCAACAGTATCAGGGGCTTCAGTAGCAGTCTCCCCTCAACATTTGCCTGAGCGTCAGTGATGGCAAGTGTTGGTTGTACTGAAGAAGAAGTAGATGCACCCTTAAAGGCTTGAAAATTTTCAGTCATCATAGACTTGATCTCCTAAGTATCCTGCTGAATGATGGATACCCTGGAGTCAAGTGCAGCCTGTGCATTTTCAAGAGCTGTCATCCAGGATCCCAAGGTCCATGCCAGAGAAGTAGACCTTTGGGACTGAGCTGTCACTGATTCCTCCATTTTGATGAAGGAAGATTGGAGAGACTCCACCGTAGTGGTGAGACCTTGAAGATTAGAACCCTTCAGCAAGTCAAGTAACTCAGTGAGAGCCACTGAGTTTACCTGATACGTCTCGGATGCCTGAAGTAGCTTCCTGGTGAGTTCATGATCATCCTTGACTGATTCTTGAACCGACTGAACCCCTACATTCAGCTGGTTGAGGGTTATCAAAAACTAGTTCAGGCGAGTGATCATCTGTGTCAGGGAATGGTAGACTGAGGAATTTTGTTCCCTGACATCTTCATCGAAGTCTTCGACAGCATCTTTGAGATTGTGAAAGTGAACCGCCTGTTCAGTGTGCATGTCAAAGACCTCATCAGTGATCCCCCTATACAAAATGTTAGTGATATTTTTGATGAATTTGGTGAAGGTCTTCACAGTGAGAGGAGCCTGATCATCTCCTGAGGACTCTGGCTCGGACTGAGTGTCAACATCGTCATGGTCAGAAGATTGAGGAGACTGATGAATAGGTTCAGGGACTGTCTCCTCAACCTCCATATCATCTCCGACCTTGAAGACTTCCTCATCACTGTTGAATTCATCATCAAAGAACAAAACTGCCTGAGCTTCAGCTAGGGACTGAATCTGCAAAGAAAGGTTAGCCGGCTCCTCTTCATAAGAAGACTCGCCTTTGTTTTGGCCAGGTCCTGACCCCTCAAATCCGGTAGAGTGGGTTTTATCTACCTGGTCTTCAGGGTCAGTTCCCGAGTTATGCGCACCTTCGGGGTTGGTTGTGAGTTCCATATCAGCGGGTGGTATGTGTCCCTCTGAATCTTTGTCCCTCGTGACCCCTTCAGGCACTGATGGGTGTTTCTCAGTACCATCACTAGGAGCCGTGTGTGTTGTGTCCCTATCATCGGGTTGTATGTTTCCCTCTGAGTCTTTGGGATGAGTTTTTGTGCCCTCAGACAAAAGCTTTGATTGGCGAATGTCCTCATCAGGCACCTGAGTGGTTATGCCCCCTTTCCAACAGGCTTGTACTGGCCTGTCGAAGATTTAGGGGTGAGAACTCCCTGTTGCTTGGGTTGTGATTTACCCGAGCCTTTGGCAGGATGTGATTGTTTGTGGGTCCCCTTCTCAGTGGAGTAGTGCTGCCCCACCGAGGGTATAGGACCCCTTACTCCCTGATACTCTGGTAGTGATTTGTCAGAGTCTTTAGCAGTATGTGAAGGTTTAGTTGGTTCCGACCTCACTGACTTGTTTATGCCAGCAGGGCCTTTGGGAATGGGTTCGCCCGAGGACACTGAGTTTGATGTCTCAGTGCCCTCCGTTGGCCTTTGTTTTGGGGCCAAAGATTGGCTTATGATCCTGAGGGTGTCAGCAGTCAGGGTCTGTTGTTGTTGCCCCCTTTTGTCAGGCTTAGGGGCAGAGGTCTCAGTGGCGAATGGCTTGGGTTGAGCCACCTTCCTGGACCCCTGTCCCTTCTTCCTCTTCACCTTTTTGGTGGGAGAGGGAATTGGTGAAACAATGTTGTCACCCTGGATAGCAGTCAGCATATATGTGGTCAGGGCGACAGGTGTTACCTCATTAGGGTCACGTGAGTAATTAGCCTTATGTAAGACATCAGGTTCAAAGCCGACACTGTCAGGCTTGAAATACTCAGACCCTAGTAGGTCATTCAGGGCACAGGAAATGAATCTAAGGTAAGACATGTGTTTTTGCCTAGACTTCCCACCCAATTTGCCTATGAGGTCCCTGAAGATAATTTCTCCAAGGTCAATCTTTTTACCCTCAATGAGACAGTACACTATCATTGATTGAGTAGTGTTTAGTTGCTCAGTTGAGGACTTATTCCCCCCAAGGACCTGAATAACAAATGTCATCAAGATCCTCCAAGGGGCAGGGAACCATGTTTTGATGATGGGGGCTTTGTTCAGTAGGGCCCCTGGAGCAACATCAGGATGATTCTTATCATAGGGCCCTAGTTCTAAGAGGAGTTGTTTAACCTCCTCTTCAGTAGGTGGGGCAACAAAGGTCTCAGTGTAGTCAAGGCCTGTGGCTTTGACAAAGGTTTTGTAATCAAGAATAAGGGACTTTGTCCCATTCTTCACTGAGAACTTGATTTTCGCCTCCTTTGGTGCATCAGGCTTTTCAACCACCGCTGAGCACCAAAATTCCCTCAAGTAGTCATGATAGATGACTGAGGGGGTCTTTATAAATGTGGTGGTGAGAAAACAGTTTTGTAGGAACTTCACCACATCCCTGTAAGTAGGGAATCCTTCAGGGTAGGCAAAGTTCCCCACCACATTGTTTTTGGTGAGGTCTACGCTTTCCATTTGGAATTCCACATTGGGTGCGTATTTTATGACCTTAGAAGATGCCATTTTAGTTTTAAAAGGTCTGGTTTTGAATAAAGAAGAAGCACACACAGATTTTGAAAGCAAGAGTTCTCGAAATAATTTTGCAAGAGTTTTGTTAAGATTTTTAAAAGCGTGTGTGTGTTCTTCTTTGTGGGGGTATTTATAGGGTGCGAATTAGGGTAGTGATGTTGCGGATATCAAAGGTTTAATTTATTTAACCGAAACGGCATAATAATGTTGGTTTGATATCCGCATTAAATATCACGATTCCCATTACCCTATTTTCTCTCACATCGTGGGTGGACAGTTGTGCGGCTCTGCAAATAATGCACTTTTGCAGAGAAAAAATCATCACAACTTTTGTGTGTGAGGGAGCATTTAATGCTCAGTGGTGTTTGGTGAGAGAGATGTGGGGGCCCAAGGAGTGGATGCCAGTTGTGTAAGTGACATATATTCCTATATTTAATAGGATTCAGTTACCTACCTGGGACATTAACTAACTAAGTACTTAGAGCATTTAGTTAGGGTATTCAATGCCATTTTTCATCCTGAGCCCCCTGAATGAATTTTCATTCAAAAAAAAGTTTTCAGGAAGGGTGTGATCAGGGACCTAGAGAATTTACATCAGGTTGGAATACTTTTGATCAGTTTCCTGATTCTATGTCCAACATGCCCAATTCAGCTTTCAATCTTGTGAAAGTGGGTTCATCCAAAGGTTTTGTGAAGATATCAGCTAGCTGATATTCAGTGGGGATGAAATGTAGTTCAATTTCACCATTAGTGATGTGGTCCCTGATGAAGTGGTATCTGATGTCAATGTGTTTGGTTCTTCGATGAAGTACTGGATTGTTTGAGATGGCTATGGCACTTGTATTATCACAAAAGATAGGTACCATCTTATACTGAATGCCATAGTCACTCAGTTGACTCTTCATCCATAGTACATTTGCACAACATCCTGCAGCAGCCATATATTCAGCTTCAGCTGAGGACATGGCCACTGACTGTTGTTTCTTTGTACTCCAACACACAAGTTTACCACCAAGAAATTGGCAGGATCCTGAAGTACTTTTCCTATCCATATTACATCCTGCATAATCAGAGTCAGTGTACCCTTTGAGATCAAATCCTGAACATTTTGGGTAATACAAACCAAGGTTTGGAGTACCCTTCAGGTACCTGATGATTCTTTTGACAGTAGTGAGATGTGATTCTTTAGGGTCAGCCTGGTATCTGGCACACAGGCAGACTGAGAATTGGATATCAAGCCTTGAGGCAAGTAAGTACATCAGGGAGCCAATCATTCCTCTGTATTGGGTTTGATTCACTGATTTTCCAGTGAGATCAGGGCCAAGGTTGTTTGGAGGAACCATAGGAGTTTTTACTGAAGAGCTGTCAGTGAGCTCATACTTCTTCAGTAGGTTCCTGAGGTATTTTTCTTGGCAAATGGATATTCCTTTTTCAGTTTGTTTAATTTGGAGTCCAAGAAAGTATGTGAGTTCACCCATCATGCTTATTTCAAACTTTGTGGTCATCAGTTTCTCAAACTGTTTACAAAGTTTGTAACTTGTTGAGCCAAAGATGATGTCATCAACATATACTTGGACAAGAATGACATCATCCTTTGTTCTGTAGATGAACAGTGTGTTGTCAATTCTTCCTCTGACAAACTTGTTTTGAATCAGGAAGGCTAAAAGAGTTTCATACCATGCCCTGGGTGCTTGTTTCAGTCCATAAAGGGCTTTGTTAAGCTTGTAGACATGGTTAGGATATTCCCTACTTTCGAAACCAGGAGGCTGTTGCACATAAACATCTTCTTTGATGTTACCATTCAGGAATGCACTTTTAACATCCATTTGGTAAACTTTAAAGTTCATGTAAGTTGCATAAGCAAGGAAGATCCTGATGGCTTCCATTCTAGCAACAGGTGCAAAGGTTTCCTCATAGTCTATACCTTCCTGTTGATTATATCCTTTGGCAACCAGTCTTGCTTTGTTTTTGATGACTGTGCCATTCTCATCGGTCTTGTTTTTAAAGACCCATTTCATACCAATGATTAAAACACCCTGGGGGCATTCAACAAGGGTCATGACATCATTTCTGTCAAATTGTTCCAATTCATCTCTCATGGCCTGAACCCAACTTTCATAAGTCAGGGCTTCTTTGACATTTTAGGCTCAATCTCTGAGAGATAGTCAGCATAAAGACATATATTGGTAGTGGCAGCCTTGAGTTTAGCAGCCTTGCTTCTTGTGAGCATGCCTTCAGTGGTTTCACCAATGATGTTCACAAGCTCAATGATTTTGGATCTAGTCCAGCTATCCTGAGTTTGGGATAAAAATTTAAGCTTGAAGGAGCCTGATTAGGTTCAGACTCAGGAACATGAGGTAACTCATCATTATGTGCTTCAGTGACTACTGTAGGAACAATTTGTTCTGAGGGTTCCTGAACAATTTGTTCAGTGGTATCAGTCTCATTTGAGACAGGCTGAGTTTCAATGAACTCACTGATAGGTGGTTGGGGTAGGTTGTGAGGGATGATGTAATAGGAGACGTCAGCATCAGCTTGGTATTGGGTTGAGGGATTGTTCTCAGGATGATACTCATCAGGAGGATACCTTGATGAGTCATCAATACCAATTTCTTCTACTGAGGAATTTGAGAACCTGATGGATTCAGTGCTCTCATCAACAGTAATGTGATAAGTTTCCTCAGTTTGTTGTCTCCTTGTGTTGAACACCCTGAAGGCTTTAGAAATCAGGGAATATCCCAGGAAGTATCCATCATCAGCTTTGGCATCAAATTTACCCAAGTGATCCTTGTGATTATGTATAAACACAGGACACCCAAATACATGAAAGTAGCTGATGTCAGGAATCCTTCCTTTGAATATCTCATAAGGAGTCTTGTTATGCCTTTTCACAATGATTGACCTATTTTGAGTGTAGCAGGCTGTTTTAACTGCCCCAGTCCAAAAATGTTTTGAGAGGACTGAGCCATTTAACATTGTTCTTGCTGCCTCAATGAGTGTTCTATTTCTCCTTTCAGCTACTCCATTTTGTTCAGGAGTATAGGGAGAAGTGAAATTTTGAGAAATTACTTTCACATCACAAAAACACTCAAGGTCTTGGTTTTTGAATTCAGTGCCATTGTCAGTCCTAATCTGTTTAACTTTGACATCATTTTGATTTTCAATGTTCCTGACAAATGACATGATGGTTTCAGCTGCCTGACTCTTCTTGGTCAGGAAGTAAACCCAAGTATATCTTGAGTATTCATCCACAATGACCAGAGTATACTTCTCATGGTGAATGGACATTGGACTGACAGGTCCAAAAAGGTCCATATGAAGAAGATGTAGGCAGCTTTTGATGGAAAAGGTTTGTTTGGTTTTGAATGATGCCCTGTGGTGTTTTCCTTTTTCACAAGCAGAACAAGGCTTGTCTTTGGTACACACCAGGGATGGAAGGCCCAGAACTTTGTTCTGTTTGGCCAGGTTGTTGATGTTCTTGAAGTTGAGATGAGAGAGTCTCCTATGCCATAGCCAGTTGATTGTCTCACTTGCCTTTGAGAATAGACAAGTCCCATTCTGAGTCAGGGATGACATTTCAAGGACATATACATCATCCCTTCTAGGGGCAATCAACACAACTTCCTTATTGGCATTAAAGATGGTCCCTCTCTTGTCATCAAACTGAACTATGTATTTGGCATCACATAGTTGGGAAACACTTATCAGGTTGTACTTGAGACCATTAACATAAGCTATTCTTTTAAAAACTATACCATTGCAGTTTACTGAACCATAACCTTCAGTGGGAGCTGATGAGTTATCACCAAATACTACTTTGGGTCCTGGTTCTTCCACATATTTGTGCAGAAAACTTTTCACACCAGTCATGCTTCTGGAGCATCCACTGTCTAGATGCCAAGTAGGATCCTTGATGTGTTTCTGCACAAACAGTAAACTGGGTTAGTTTTTCTTGTTGACACACTTTCTAGTGGGCTTGTGTAACACCCCCAAAATACCGCAGCGGAAGACTGTGTCATTGGGGTGCTACTTCATAATACAAAGTACAAGTTATAGAAAACGAACTCTAAATGAGACGTTTTGAAAAGTTACCATTCGATTAATGAATTCAAAGTTACAAACATGAGATTCCAAAGTACGATACAAAAATGTATACAAAATGTTTTGAATGGTAAATGATAAAAGCGTAAGTCTTCAGAATATGCAGCTTGACTCTAAGTTCCTCGCACTAGCTATCGCCTTACTAACCTGAGATAAACATGCTAAAGTGTCAACACAATGGTTGGTGAGTTCATAGAGTTTGTCTTAAAACAGTTGAAAAGCCTTAAAAGAATGTTCACACAGCAAAGGCATCGTGAATCAACTCAGTTACAAGTCCCGCCATAAGAGACTTGTAACCTGTGTGTTCACAACCCACTGCTAACATATAGTATAATAAAGACATGTATAAGTTCATCAAGACAATTAAGCAATTAGTAGTGAGTCTCTACTTCATCTCCGAAGACCTCACTTTGGGAGCCAATTCCCAAGGACAACTGGGAGCCACTTCCCAAAGAAAACTGGGAGCCACTTCCCAAAGATATAAGTTTACTGGGAGCCACTTCCCAAAGATAAAAGACAGTCATGTATGTATGAAATCAAGTATAATGCCATCAAGTATAAGACAATCAAGTATGAAACAATCAAGTATAAATGTTTTGAGTATTTGTACAAGTAAGCAAGTAGTTGAGCATGTATCCCCCCCAAGAGTTAAAACAAGTACGAAAAGAGTAGGGGCTATGACTCACCTTAAGTCTATGTAATGAGAAATGAAAGTGGTAGTCGAATCGCGAAAGTCTCTAAGAGCAGCCTATAATAGAACGTTGCGACTTAGGTTTGGAGTAACGTCTAAGAATACGAAGAATTGCCCATATATGTCTTGCATAATGTTCATGATGTAGTACTTTAGTATAATGTGTAAGTCTTTGAATATAAGTGGTCTATGAAACATGTATAGGTTGTATATCTCTTACTACCGTTCGGGCCGACATAATTCAGAAGTCATGGAGTAAACGTTCGAGGAGCCAGGACACTTTAATTCGTAAATCCACAACTCGTCTCGACGGCTTACTTAATGAACTCCTCACATGAGGCTCCCTACTATTGTAGTATTTGATAACATATATAAGTTTTGATCTTTAAAAGTTATATGGTCTTTAGCCGTGGCTTTGCCGTGATCTTGGTCATTGTTACCATGGTCTTGAGACTCAACCTTGGCTTTAGCCATGGTTGTGATCTTAGCTTTAGGTCATTAGACCTCTTGGTCTCATCTAATTATAACCATTATATAGTTACTTTGGTCTAAAAATGGGCTGTTAAGAATTTGAAGAAAATTATCACTCAGAAAGTGTTTTCATGGCTCGAGCTTCTTTGTACCTGAACGAAAACGTCGTTCCGGACAACTTTCGTGTTTTAACTTTTTGATGAATCGGACCAGAAGTGGGAATTTCAAATTCATAATTTGATCAGAATGCTATTTAGGCAGTTTTGCCGTTTTGGTTTCGCTAACTTCAAACGGTCATAACTTTTGACTCGTATACTCGTTTTGGGTGATTCAAATTGCTATGTTTTCCTTGTTAAGTCCTCTTTAGCAATAAGTAAGTGTCAAATATCAAAGTTATACTATTGTGGTCGTGGTTTTCCATAAAAATCACTAGTTTGCTTGTTTACTTGTCATAAGTTAACATATGTATACCAATACTTGTTTTATCCATTTTTAAACATCATGAACAGAATACAAAAACCATATATAGCATGAAAGAAACATAATAAGCATGAAAATGATATTGAGCAAGAAAGTGTATAAGGGTTTCTTACAACTTTTGGCTTTCTAAAGAAAGGAAGTCAAGTATGGAACTAGGACACTAAACCTAAGCTTGTAAACCCTTCACCATAACTCTTGTAACCCTTGTTAGCCTTGATATAACCCTTGTAAACACCATTTAACTTCAGCCCTAGTAACCTTGTGTAGCTCCTAAATCAACCATGGAATCACCAAACAAACTTGAGAACTAGGTAGTGAATACTAAGACATTGAACTTTGTAGTGTAACTTGTATATTGAAGATCAAAGGATCATGGTGCTAGGTACATATGTTGTGGCGTTTTTGGTGATGAAGAAAGGAAGCAAATGAGCTTGTATTTATACTATGAATGAGGAGGTTAGGAAGCTTGCTAGGAAAGTGCTATAACTTGGTGACAAAGTTGTAATTAAGTAAGATCTAATGGCTAAAGTCAAGATTTAACCACACATGGTGACTCCCCCCCCCCCTCCTAAGTCGTTTTTCCAAGGATAAGGGTGACTAGATGAGTAGTCATGGTCTTTGGATGATAATATCCTAAGTATGTAGCTAGTTTTGACTCCGTAAATCGCTAACCGTAAGTTTTTAAGTCACGAAATGTAAAACCGGGTATCCTAAAAATATGAAACTTGAAAGTATGGTCAAACATGTCAATATACTCCATAATAAAATATAAAATGAGTGGTAGGTTCTATCGGGTGCTAAAACCCTGCTAAAAACTGGAAACACGGGTCTAAAACGCGTAATTCGCGTAAAACGCTGAACTGAAAAACGTAAAATTCTGAAACTTTTGGAATTGTCCTAAAATGAGAGAAAATCATATTTCTATTGTTTATAATGTTTTATGGACATATCGGGATGCTGGAAGGACGTTTAAACCTAAAAGTAAATCTCGGACACGGCTTTGTGATTTTTGCAGAAATGATCCGACGAGTGTGAAATTCTCGGATTATCATTAAAATAGTTTAACTTACGAGAATATGAAATAAAAATTTTGGATGTGAATAGTAAAAGTGAATAGTAAAAAGTGAATAGTAAAATTTTCGGGAATAAAAGTTAACCTGAAATTGCGAATTGTTATAGCTTGGTCCTCAGGGACTTTTTGAACTCAGTTAGTGAATCATGGTCTGAAGTTGTGTGACCTGAGCTTCCACATGTTTTACATTTTGTGGAGGTTGATGCCTCAGGTGACTGAGAAGTGTTGGTCTGGTTTTTCCTTCTGGACTGAATAACTTTGTCATGTCCCCTGGTTTCATGGGAGGGATCTCCACAGATGTCACAGCAATCTTTCATCATACAATCATCAGGAAGATGTTCATTGAAACCACAGTGAGGACATGGTGAGAAGGGCTTAGCCTTCAGGCTTTGTTTGGAAGGTGTGGCATATTGATAGCCTTGGTTTTTGTATAGACCCCTTGCTTTTAAAGAAGCAGTGTGGGGGATGTGATCACAAGTTCTGTGGTCCTCTTGTTTGCATATCATACAAAACAGGACTCTGTAGCATTTATCAGTGCTGTGATTTGGATAATTGCACAGTTCACATCTCCCTGAGGGTCTGGGTGTGGTTTTTGGCTGTGGATACTGAGGGCTTTGTTGATTTTGAGTCAGAGTTTTTCTCAATGGACTCAATTTTCTCACTCAGCATCCTAACAAGTTCAGTAAGCTGATCAACCTTTGAATCAGTGCTTTCATGCTTCACTTCAGTGGGTACTGAAGGTTTTTGGTGTTCAGTGGGTGCAGGAGTAGGTTTTTTCAGAATAGTCTTTCCTAACCCTGATTTCTCTTTGTGAGAATGTGGTTGATAGACTAATGGTGCAAGGTCAGAATTGGGTTCCGCTCCCTGAAGTTGTTTCAGTGGAGGGAGTGGTGAATCAGACTTAGACTCAGTGATGGACTCAGTAGGACTAAGTGCATCAGTGACTCCTAGCAGCTCCTTGATAGCCTGACTTTCAGGCTCCAGGATTCTTCCAGTATTAAAATTTGGCATTTTACTATCAGGATTGTTTCTTTCAATCCAATCACTGGGTTTGGGAGCAAGTTCTTTGCTAGAGAGTATGTTGGTTAATAGAAAAGTTGTAGAATGGCTACTCTCCCCAGAAACTTCAGTGAGTTGATCATCACCCAGACCTGCCTTTTTGGGGCTGGGTGTGAGACTCAGTGTTTCATAAAGTTTGGGGTTTTTCTGAGTCCATTTCCAAATAATTTCCTTTTCTTTCTTAAGTTCTTCCTGAAGAGCTTGATTTTGTTTTACAAGTTCAGAGTTTTGAATTTGAAGTGTAACACTTTCAAGCTTGGCTTGTTTTAAAGCAAGTAATTCATCTCTACAATGATTTAATTCAAAACTCAGTTTGTTAAATTTTGAAAACAAATTAAGTCTTTGCTCTTCAACATACTTAAGATCAACATTAATATAATCTAAGTAAGATTTCCAATCATCATTATCATCCATAGAAAGTAAAAGATTTACCTTCCTCATAATGATGTTAACCCATTCACCATTCCTTGCATGACTCTTCCCCACAGCAAGTTTGTTGTCATCTGACAGAGCCATCAGGGCACTGATGTGAACTTCATCATCATCAGAGGACACTTCAACCTCATCCCAGTCATATGTTTCAGCAACAAGCCCTTTGTTCTTGGCTTGAGAAGGCTTTGGAGCCTGAGGAGGCTGAGAGACTGTTGAGGATGATTCAAGAAGGGCAAGTTTAGCTTTTGCCTTTCTGTACTTGGCTTCAAAGTCAATTTGAGGAACTTTTTCAAATCTTTGACTAGACTGAAGCATTTTTTGTTGAAATTTGCTGGGGCCCGAAAAAGAGTTATTTCCTGAAAATTTGAAGGATGGTTCTGAGGTTGTTTTTGAAAAACAATCTTTAGAAAAATGGCCCATTTTGCCACATTTAAAGCATTCAGTGTTGTCATTTGCTTTTGAAGGAAATTTGTTTTTCTTAAAAAACCTTTTTGAATTAGCAAGGAGTGCTCTTTCATGAAATTCAATTTGAAGATCATTTAGGTACTCCTCACTGGTTCTTTGGTCAACCTCATCATCAGATCCATCCTGAAAATCCTGCACAACACCTTTTGAATAGAAAGCAGTTGATATGGGTGAAATTGTCAAGGCCTTTTTGGTCTCCTGAGCTTTACCAGGGTATCTCCTGGTGATAAGATTGTCTTCATAGACAAACTTCCCATAGATGGCAGGGAGCTCAAGGTTCTGAATGTGGTTTGCATTTCTCAATCCCTGAGAGAAGTTTAACCACTTCTCAGGGAGACTGTTGACAAAACCAACATTGATCTCATGTTTTGACAGTATAACACCATCATTGGTCAGCTCATTCAGGAGGGTCTTATACCGAGTATAAGTCTCAGAGAGACTTTCAGAATCCTTGGCCCTGAAGGTATTGAATTCAAGCTTCAGGTCCATGATTCTATTCTCTTTGGTATCAGAAGGCCCTTCATAGCTATGAACCAGGTCAGTCCATGTCTGCTGGGCAGGGGGACAATTGATCACTGATTCCATTATATCATCAGGGAGGCATGATATAATGATGCTTTTCAGGCGCTGGTCTTGATTGACCACCCTCCTTTCATCTTGGGTCCACTGAGCTTCAGGTTTAATTAAACCTTGGGCAGTTGTTGGGACATATGGACCATCATTAATCAACTTAATGTAATATGGTTCCATCCCAGTTAAGTAGCAAAGCATTCGCTTTTTCCACTTATTAAATTTGCCAACTTCTAGTCGAGGGGCAGTTGCTGAATAACTTCCACCCTTTTTGTCGACAAGTTGGGGAACATCTATGTCAGTCATAGTGGGATCTTGATTTTAAAACCTTGAGCACTCTTAAGTTTTGAAAACAGGTTTAAGTTTTACAAATCAGAGGCTCTGATACCACTTGTTGGTCCCTTTTACTTGGTTAACAGTAACTACAAAGCTAAAGTAACCAAGTTGTATGACTTTAAACAAAGATGTATAAAATGATTAACATTAAAGTAACGTAAATATAAGAGACAATATTTTCCAACGTTTAATTCTTTATTAGAAGTTAATCAAAAAGAATCGTACCCAAGTATTTGCGGAATAACACTTGGGATTGAAAATGACAAGTATGGTATAGACTCTTCACTAAACTCAATATATGTTGAGTGACAACTTTCAGGACCCACTGAGCTATCTCAGGGGTTGTGTTGTTCTTTGGAGGAGTAAAAGTGGTTTGTGAATGCTTTGCATTAATTGCACAAACTTGTCAACTTTTACTCCTCTCTTATGCTACCTATTTATACACAAATGTGAACAACTCTATTATACAATGGACCTAAGTGTTCCTCAATAAAATCTTAATAGATTTTATTCTCTGGCAAGGGAAACTTCTTTGGGTTAAGTCCAAAAGGCACGTTCTGATGACAGCCTGGTTTTAGCCATTTGAGGAAAGTTTGACCTTAAAGTGATAAAGCACTTTAGTGAAACAGATCAAACTTTCCCGCCCAGTCCCGCCAAAACTTCAGTCTTCAAGTCATCAGTCTTCAGTACCATGAAGTTGTTGAGGAGTCATGGGGTTCAGTGAGTTATTGTCATCCTCACTGAACCCATCACCTTCTTCTTGGCTTAGATCACACTTCACTGAGTTCCGCCTCACTGAATGGAGAACCTTTCTTCTTAGGCTTGGTCTAAGCATCCTGAAGATGACTCACTGAGTTACTGTTCACTCAGTGACTTGTTTATACTTAGGTTATTTTACGTTCAAATCCTTGAAAGAAGAAGATTGGGGAATTCAGTGACCCAACAGGTTTTGGTATTGAACCATATATTGATTGATTGCTCTCTGTATGAAGTTATTTGGATCCTCAATAGACAAACTGATTCAAGTAAAAATAATATTATACATTACTCGAATTGCTAATATCACATTCTGGTAATTGTAATCACCATTATATATAGTTAGAACTGTAATTCCATTATAGTTTAGTCCAGTTTTATTTGTGCAAATAGGCCAACTCTAAGAGAATATGGGTGGAAATTTTCTAGCTGATCTAATCGTAAGATGTTTGGAAGTTTTAAATTTTGTGAAACTTTTATATCTTAAAACAAACAAAAAACATGTCTGATTAAACTAACGAAATTTAAGATTCATATATTCATTCGCCCACCTATATCGATTATATATCGAGACAAATGTTAATCATGATTATGATCAAACAATATGTATTACAGTTATATGCGGTTTTATTCACATACACGCACATTGACATTAAAAGCGCAATAAGCCAAAAATATAACTTCGTGAAGTATGTATATTTAATTCCAATATTACTATTTTACATGTGAAAAAAAAAGTAAAAAAAGAAAAAAAAGTATGAGAAACTTAAAGTATATGTATGCTCATAAAACTACTAAGAAGCCTTTTAAAAAAAGTAAAACTACTAAGAAACATTCTTAACATAACTCACAAGCACACTCTCGCTCCAAGATCATAATTGCTTATTAAAATGATGGTATACGCACATACAAAAACAGCAATAGACGCATACGATTCCAGTAAACGATGAATGGTTTATGTACTCACCTTGCCCATGAAAGCCAGAAACGCAGTCTTCAACCCCATAACATCCACAAACCGTTCACAAGCAGGCAGATAATTGGTCAAAGCAAAATCTAATGCCCTAATCGCCAAACCATAACACAACTTCTTCTGACTCATAATAATAATCATCAACTCAACCCCTTCCGCTTTCAAAACCTCCCCTTATTCTCCAACGGCATCAACAAACAACACAAACAATCAAACAAATTCTCAACTATCTCCTCCTCATCTAAACTCTTCAGATCCCTACTCTTATTCAACCCAACCGCCTGCAACACAACGTCAACCCCATTCATCCCACCTAACCTCTTCTGATTCGCTACACTACTCTGCAACAATATCGCCAATATCTCACTCGCATACTAACTATTCTCCATATATGTTGCCCATGTTGATCATCGAATTAAGCTTTCTAGTGATGATGATCGATATATGAATTAATGGTGTTTGCGATGATAATATATATGTAGAGTTAGGAGACGGTTTTGTAGATATTTGCTTGTGATAGCATTCATAATTAGATAAGAAAATTATATTTAGGGATATCAATTCACGATCGTTGAATTGAGTTTCTATTTTTTTAACTTTTACTTTTACTAATAATATAATAATTAATATATTTCTTAATAAGGTATGATTTGATTTTTATTAAATACGAAAGTCTCTATTTAAGGTTTTGTTTTATAATATAAATAAATTGAGAAAAGTCCAAAATACATCCCTGTGGTTTGGCCTTTGCTCGCTACATCCTTTTTCTTTTTTTGGCACAAAAATCATCCCTGTGGTAGTAAAGTTGGCACAAAACCATCCCTCCGTTAGTAATATCAGTTAATGAGGACTAACGATACAAATTATTTTCCGTTATCACCTAACAAGAGTTAAAATATTTGCATCGTTAGTCCTCATTGAGTTAAAATATTTGCATTGTTAGTCCTCATTGACTATAGAGTTAAAATATTTGCATCGTTAGTCCTTATTGAGTTAAAATATTTGCATCGTTAGTCCTCATTGAGTTAAAATATTTGCATCGTTAGTCCTCTTACGTTTTCGTCCGTTTTTATTCGTTTTCGTCCGTTTTTCTCATGTTTTTATCAAGTTTCGTCCGTCTTTATACGTTTTCATCCATTTTTCTCATGTTTTTATCCGTTTCTTCCGTTTTTCTCACGTTTTTATCCGTGCTCATACACTGTAGAACCGTAGAGGGGGTGAATACGGTCTTTTCGGCTTCTTCGAAGTTTAATGACTTCAAGACTCAAAGATCAACAAGTGGTTGTACAACAAATCTAACAACCACAATCACAACCAATGAATATAAATCATGTAAAGATACACCACGATATATACTGGTTCGGGATGGGGGTTTATACAATTCGTACGTCCAGTTGCGAATCCACGACACCAATACTATTACACTAGTATAATCCTTTCGGTGGACTACAAACCATTACAATTCAATCCACCGATATTCGCCAATATCGATGCTCACAAAGAAGGAGTTACTCCCACGGTATTCCGCCCTCGGAAACCACCCAAAAGAATCTCGTGATTCGACTTAACCTAAGAGTCACCAAGACCACTACCAAGACTTCCCACTGGAAGTATCAAACCCCAACTAGATCCCCAATGATCTAGGCTTGGTCACCAAGACACAGGACTTCCCTTACAAACAATTGAATGAATGAATGAATGTTTGTTCAATCAAGCCCTAACCTAACCTAGAGACTCGATTGTAGTAGAAAGGGTAAAGATAAGAAGACCCTCGACACAATCATAAGAGTGGATTAGGTTCTTGTGATTCTTCCCTTGCAGGGAGATGTGTTCTTTCAAAGATGTTAGTGTGTTAACTAAGAACACAAGAGATAGAATTAGAGGATTAGAGAGAAAAAATGTAGAGAGAAAGAGTAATGGCAAGGGGTGAGGAATACAAGAGGCAATGTATGTATTAATAGGCCAAGAACCCAAACTTGGGAAAATTTACCGAGGCCCGCGCGTCAACGCGCGGGCGGCGCGCCAGGCTTCTGTAACAAGTTTTCCCAAGACTTGGGTGTTGGTCCTTGTAAATACCTATCCTTGCTAAACCCCCAATTGTACTTCATACTAAATCTTAACATTAATCAATCTAAGGTTTACCAACTCAAATAGCCAATTTGGAAAATGTTTTGTGAAGTGTTTATAAGAAAACCAAATACCAAGGGTAGAAGAGTAGAAAGGGTAATTTGGTAGGGGTAGAAATGGTATTCCTCACATGGAATAATAGAGAAGAGAATATGCCATGGGATATTCCAAAGGTATATTCCTTTGCTGTCACAACTCACCATTTCAGGTTATTTCCCAAACTTTGGAAAAACACTATTCATCAATCACTATTCATCAAAACACTATTCATCGTTTTACTATTCATCATTTTCGAGGTCAATTTGATATTCTGAGAAACATTTGAGAATTTTAGTATTCACTGAACACTATTCATTGCCAGAAAAGTTTTCACTATTCACTTGCATTACTCATTTCATCGTAAATTTAGTTTACGGGTATTAAAAATTCGCATAACCGTATGGGTTTAGGTGCGAATTCATTTCATTATCAGTAAGGACACTGCATACGGACTAGAGACAGTCTGCATATCATCATAACAGCATTTTCATGTTATACCACTCTTAGGATTTTCAAATTTATATATTTGATACATTTATCGTTTTCCTTATAATTATTGATAAATAAACGTTAACACCCGGTTTATAAACACGACGAATATATTTAAATATTCCCACAATGGTCCTGACATATTTTTATATCCATTTTATCATCATAAAAGTTATTATATTCATTTAACCGGTATTTTGGAAATTTATTTTATTTATAACGTAAGTTTATAAATATTACGACGGTTTTCGTGAAAACTAAACAATAATCACCCGAACACTCAGTAATTGTACCCAACATATTTTTATCATTTTTATGACTTTATTAAGTCCCGGTTAACTTCGTTAAAATCTATTTCTAGCAAACCCGGTACCCGATTATAACTAAACTACAACTAAATCTACACTTACACTACAACTAGTTTTTCTAAGTTATCAAAACACTTTTGCCCTCTTTCTCCTTTGTATGACCGGCCACATGCCCCCCCCCCCTCTTGTCCCCTTTGACCAACTTTGACCATTTAATTATAAACTAGCTATTACTAATAGATATTTGTCCTAACTCTTCACGCATACTCTTCATGATTTCAAGTAATCAAAAAGGCATTTCTCTTCTTCCTCATCTCAAAACCCATGACCCATCTTCAATCCAAGACCAAAATCCATTGTTTTTCAAAGATCAAAGCATAAAAGTTGTTCATTTCATCATTCTAATCAAGAGTTTTGCAATACAAACTCAAGAAACACAAGATTTCTCATCATCTAATCACCTATTATTTCAAAGTGAGTTATCAAATTTATTTTCATGATTTCATCCAATTAATACTTGTATCTTATGGTTTTCATGCTTAATTTCATGTACAAGTTAGCTATACCACATTATTTTTGTTAACTTTTTGAACATACAAACCCTAGATTTTGATTTAAGTGTTCCCTTGTTAAATTAACATGATTAGTAGTGATTAGGAACCCATGGCACCCTAAGAAGGTGTATGGTAGGATTAGTATAGCTTTGTGGTGTTTGCAAGAGATTTGGTTGAAGTAGAAACTAGTTTTGGACATGAAAAATGGATTTGTAACAAGTATATAAACATTCTGTCCCATTTTTGTAAATCCAGGAAAATCAGTAAACATAAAGGAAACTTTTGCAAAATTTTTAGAAAATACTTTCAAAAACGAATCCGTAGGCGAAAGAACGGATTAAAAAGAGTTTATAACGAAGAAGTTATGATTTTTGCAAGTTTATTGACGAAAAGTATATTTTCTGAAAATACATGCTGTTGGACGTTTTTCGTCGGACAAAAAGAGGCTTTAGATGTAACCCGGAGGAGCCAAGCTTTCCAAAATATATTACTACATACTAAGACGTAACCGTGGATATAAAGAACAAGTAAAACGGACTTATAACGACAAAGATATTCACGTTTCAATATCGGCAAAACATATATTATTTTTGACAGCTTTTGGAAAAATAATATTAACACTACGTAGTAACTCTAGATTTCTAGAACTAATACCAAGTACCCAAATTCATAACTAATGAAGTATTAGTGATTTCAAGTATATTTTTATCACTACAAGGCATTATTTCAAGGATTTCAAACCGAGGATTTCAACGCTAACATTGATACAAACCATATATATATATATATATATATATATATATATATATATATATATATATATATATATATATATATATATATATATATATATATATATATATATATATATATATATATACATTCCAACTAGTTTTATTTTTCTAGTTGCCTTATTTTCCTAAGTCTTGGAAAATGTATATTTTTGATAACAACAAGTATTTTCCAAAGAGTAGAGTGGTATAGGAACATGTGCATGGGCATTCATAACATCATTTGGTGATCTAAATTAGATCGTTCATCATTCATATTAGGTTGAAGCAGCTAACCGTTCATTGTTGTTGTTCATTTCACTTCATCACAGTATCATCAGTTTAAGGTGAGTTTTCATAGCCCCGTTTTCAATACAATATTTTGATTTCAAATCCCACAGGGGAATACATTGCATCAATTATTTTAGTACGAGCCCAAGTACCAAAACATATGTACATTGCTTAAGTTGCCTTACCAACCTGTTAAAGTCCCCTATTTATTATCATGGACCGTTAATTTTCTGATTAAGCGAGAGTGAGTGGATAGATCTATCGAGGGTGACGCCTCCATCCGTGGTAGATATTACCAACAGTAAGCGGATGCATTTCATGTCTGATATTTTGGGAGTGTTCTGGTAAAACATTCAGGAGGGGCATATAATTTCATCAGTCTAGCTTCGGGGTCACGAGCTTAAGGTCTATTGTACTATTTTACGTGACTTTTGTCATGCACTTTTACTTGTGGTGGCCGTACAACAATACATTTTATAAACCTATGGAATTCACCAACATTCGTGTTGACATTTTAGCAATGTATTTCAGGTTATTAAGGTAGCACATGTGACATGCATTTGGACCTTTATGGAGTCGCGGAGTCGACGCGTCTCACCATTATTTCATGCACTTATGTAAACGTTTGATCTAGTATGACTTGTTTTTCATAAACTTGCAACACCTTTTGGGGACCTCATTTTGTAAACTCCGAATAATTTCAATGATCAAACGAAGTATTTTCCAAACGACACTTTAGGTCGTTCAATGTAACCGTAACTGTGATGCTATGACAGACACCACCAGGTATTCCATTCCGCTGCAAGTCAGGTAAATTGGGGGTGTGACAGATTGGCATCAGAGCTAAGGTTATAGCGAACTAGGATGTATCTTGGACCCTAGACTATAACCGCATCATCATAGCATCTCATCATTTCATCATAAGTGCGTAATCATGATACATGTTGTTTCATGCATATCCTGTGCGAGTTATTTATACTCATAGTTGTATATATATATCATTTTATTGACCTGGTTCACAAGTGACATGTCTTCAGATACTCACCCTGACATCCTTTTACCGGATTCCGACATTGAAGATGCCTTGTCATCTTCCACTACCATTATACCACCAGTTGCACTTACACCACCATTAGCACTATTGATTTGCCATAGGAACAGGGTTTTCCTATCATTCAGCCCATACATAGAATGCCTTTTGGTAGAGTATTCAGACTTAATCTTAATGGACTTATTAGGATGTTTATTGCAAGGAAGATAGTGTGTTTTCTTCCCTTCACTAGTAGAGCACCCACTACTCAGGTACTATCACCACCATCAGTTACTTATTACACTATTGGTCGTCCCACAGTGCGTACTTTAGTTTTACCTCTTAGATGTCGCGAGGTAGCGCGAAAGAGGATAGTATTCCATTCACTAGTACCACCATTGTCATTTTCCTTTTCCATTCCCACTTGCCATGAACTAGATAACATCTAGTAGATAATACCAATATCACGGACTCAACAGGAACATCCGCAGATTCTTCAGGAATGGTTCAGAACCTACATTATCTAAGATTTGATAGAGGCACAACTTCAGACACCACTTCAGGACTATCTCGACCTCATGATGCCACAAACCTGATTTCACACAGAGGGACACCAGGAAGTCCCTAGACCAGACTTATATCCTCACTAGCTTTTACTATTATCCTAGCCACAGAAAGTGTGGGACATAGTCTAAAGAACTTGTTGTCTTTTGATTGTTGTACAAACAAATATATCAAGTGTGACTCTACTATGTAAGAAATGGTTGTGCTATTTGTGATATCGGTTCACGTAGACCGAAATTTCATGTATTATATTCATGTGTTGTGAATACGATGACTTAGATTAACTATATACTCTCATGGTCTCTTATGATTTGATGAAGAGAGATTTAAGCAAACCACTCCAAGCATGACGCAAGCTGCTGTTGGACAAGTCATTGCCAAGAACATAGCCACCGCCCTCACTAAGGAACTTACTCACGTGGAATTTATGGGGTGCAATACTCCCTCCTTTAGCAGAACTAGAGACACAAAGGAATTTCTAAAATGGTTCGAAGAAATAGAAACAATATTTCAATGTGGCGACTGTCATAAGGAAGACAAGGTTAAGTTCGCCACATGCACTTTTCAGGATCATGCCCAGGAATGGTGGACCAAACATATTAAGATGGTGGGAGTTGATGCTGCCTACTCTCACTCTTGGGAGAAACTAAGAAGGATGATGAGTATAACATTTTGTGTAGGAAATGAATTACGAGCAAAGGAACAGGAAACACTAAACTTTACCATGGTAGGAAATGATGTTGACGAGTACACTACTCATTTTTATGAATTAACACGACTAGGTTCTGCAATGGATGAACCGGAAAGCAAGAAACTTGAAAGGTACATCGGGGGACTCTCAAATGAAATTCGTATGTTGGTCATCGCATGGGAACCCGATACTATGTTTGAAGCTATCAAAATGGCGATCGAAGCAAAGGAACTCATAGTTCACGCCGAGACATCAGGAAACAATAGTGACAATAAAAGGAAGTGGAACAACAATCTAGGTTGCAATGCTGCTCAACAATCACCCAAGGGACAAGAAGTAAATAGAGCCTTTGCTGCAGAACCGTACACAAAGAGAAGGTATATTGGAAAGTTACCTTACTGCAACCTGTGTAATCAACATCACCGAGATCATTGCAATAAAACGTGTGGAGTGTGCAAGAAGCAGGGTCATCGGAATGAAGACTGTAGGAAACTCACCAATCAGAAGACCCCAGGGAGTTGCTTCAAATGTGGAAACTTAGGGCATTTCAAGAATGACTGCCCGGAACTAAGGAACAAGGAAAATCAGGAACTTGGAATCAAGACTGAATCGCTCGAGGAATAGCGTGAGCTGTTGAAAGAGAACCGCCAGGATATTAGCAACATCAAGGATAACAACAATGCTTCAGCAGGAGGAGCCTTGTTTCAATATATAAACCGTAGTTCGAGCCTTTAGGGTTGTATCTTTCCTTTTGTACTTACCGTTGGTACGATGACATAACCTAGTTGTATTAAGCACTTTTCTATCCAATGTAATACCTATCCTTTGTTACCTCTGTGATAATCATAATCTTCGTTTACTCCATTTTCTATCCCAATTGCTCAGACTTCAATCGTTTCGCAACATTTTAGCTTTGTCTTATCAGGGATTAGGCTGATTTCGTTTTCAATTAATTAGTAGACTATTACCATTCGACAAGATTCACCCACGTATCCAATACACCATTCGAGCTATTTTACTATCATATGGGGAAATTGTTTTACAGAAAAATTTCTGAAGTAAGCTATTTTATTACCATCCTATAAATTGATTTTTCTGTCATTACACTAAGTATTTACTATTATTACGCGAGGCAATTTTCATGTTACTTGAAAGAAAACATCAGGATACCATTTTTAATAACAATGCGTTGAACACCATCTAAAACTTTTGAGAAAAGTTATGATATTTTGACAAAATCTAACATCGCATCATTAGTCCTCAATTGTACATAGCCTGATCACCTATGTAAAATTCAGGAAGGATTATGCCATGAAGGAAATAATTACTTTTTCAAAGGATTGTTGATAACAATCTTCATTTAAAAGTTTTGTAAACAAAGGAACTCTTCCATAAACATCCCTTTTGCCGAACTATCCCTGGATACTTACCTCACCTGTCACCCACTTAGCCATTAAGTTGGATTTTCCCATTGACTTCCCTAGGAGAGACTTTCCATATCAATTACGAGTAGGATTCCTCGATACAAGAAAAGCAATGAAAGGATTATAGAACTACTAAACAGAACTAGAAGTATATAGTGAGAGAATTCATAACTCAACAACAAATTCTAAGATACCGCGAGACCATCCGAATCACCATCTCTGACTTAGTTGTCAAATTCTATCATTTGAAGGTACTAGCTAGACTGAGCTACAGGATTGAACTCAATATAGATGTCCGCAGGACAACACAATAGAAATAAACCAAGCTTCTAATTGAGACTGTAGAGCATTTCATTTAAACATGGTCTCATCCATACATAAACTTTCCTGCAGTAAGTTTTCACAAAGGATAATTGTTTGAAACAAGAATATCGATGTAGATTCCTCTAAGGAATTATGTCTCTAGAAATTTCCGATAACCTCACCTTCATACCAAGCAAGGGATCAAACCAGAACATATCTCCTCATCTACATGGGAAAACAGAATAGACATTCATCGACACAACATCAAGTGATACCTTCGTCTTGCCAATTACAACGATAAAATATTTCAGGACTTAAGTTAGTCTAAATACCTATGCTTGTAGTTATACCTGATAACCACCAATAGGCATTATTCAACCTCAAGAACTAAATGTTAGACATCTATGCGTTTAAGCGAACATTTCCTATTCTACCATTTTATCCTTGTTAGTGTTTTCACTTTTAAATAAAGTTGATGCGTTTACATAAATCACATACCTTGTGGAAAAATGATTTCTGAAATTCCTATTTTGAACAAGTACGATCCTTTTTGGTCAATCTTTAGCAACACTATTGTACAATGAGAAATATACATAGACATCAAACTTTGGTAAGCAGTCTTAATCACAACATGTTTGAAAACATTTTTCTACTTCATAACTACTGAAATTTTGAATCATCAGGAAAAATATTACTCAGTAAATCATTTGCTCCATTTTCTAAATTCGTTTATTCAGAAAAAGATTTCAACCAAAACTCACAATCGCGAGACAAATTTCCAGAACCAATTTCCCTACAACATCGCTTATGCATTTAGGATTTGTGACTTGACAATAAAGAATATTTGGAATATGTGATGAAGGAATTAGGAGGAACATTACAAATTAATCATGAACTTCAATAGTGAAGACCAAACCCAATAGACAAAGAAGGACATATGTCTTATCATTCGTTAGAACAAAACACAAGGAATCAAATTGTTACCTATATTCTATCCCTTTCAGATAACGCCAAGTTCGAAGGACCGAACGTTGTGGAATTAGTCACAAAGGTTTATTGTACCCATTTTAGTTATTCCTGTTAAGGAAACCGATTCACCTTGGACTTCAGGTAATCATTTCAAAATTTCCTTCAGAAACCCATTTAGATGTGAACATCACCTATCATCCTCAGACCGATGGATAAGGCGAGAGAACAATTCAAACATAGGAAAGTATGCTCAGAGCATGAGTGATTGACCCTAGAAATGGTTGGACTAATCACTCAACATAAATCAAATTCATCTACAACAATAGTTATCACACCAACAGCGAGAAACTGGCAGAAGTTAGGTTGGTACATAACACACATCATTTGGATTGGGTATCCTGAACAACAAACCATCCAGATTCAAGTGGGAGAACAAATTAAGTTAAAAACATTGCCTTGGATTGGCATGATATAAATTGGATAACAAGAGAGGTTGAACCTTTAGCATATTGGACCATTTAAGATTCATTTTAGAATCGACCAACTAGCATACAAACTTGAGTTCTGGCAGAATTCAACAGTATATATTACCAGTATCACATTTAAAACATTAAGAAGCGCAGACCATCTATTGATGGGCCAAACTCGGAAAAAGCTCAACTCACTAGTCCAGTAGGCATTCATGAAATAACCAGAAATTTTCTACAAGTCAAGAATCAGTTACAAGTTCAATAAGTTGTAAACCATTAAAACTTCAAGTTGGTAGGCAGAGTTATGTTGAAAGTTCTGCCTAGGAAAGGCATGATATCATTCAGAAAACTTGGAAAGTTAAACCCGATATACACAGGACCATGTAATATTTCAGACAGAGTAGGCCTAGTGGCCGTTAGACTTGAGCCTTGTTGGAGAACAACAGGACTACACAACCATGTATTATCATCTTTTCAGATTAGTCACTCATAATCCCATTTGAAAAGGAATCCAACCCAAAGTCAAACATAAACCTTGCAGGAGAACAAGTAGAAATCATGGATAGTTAGGTCGAACAGTTGAAGCATAGTCGAATTACTATCGTGAGAGTTCGCTGGAATTCTCGAATATCATCAGGTTTTCACCAATACGTCTTCAGAGACCAACATAAACTGAACTTCGGGACGAAGTTCCTTTTAGAGGGGAAGACTGTCACAACTCACCATTTCAGGTCATTTCCCAAACATTGATACAAACGATATATATATATATATATATATATATATATATATATATATATATATATATATATATATATATATATATATATATGTATATATATATATATATATATATATATATATATATATATATATATACATTCCAACTAGTTTTATTTTTCTAGTTGCCTTATTTTCCTAAGTCTTGGAAAATGTATATTTTTTATAACAACAAGTATTTTCCAAAGAGTAGAGTGGTATAGGAACATGTGCATGGGCATTCATAACATCATTTGGTGATCTAAATTAGATCGTTCATCATTCATATTAGGTTGAAGCAGCTAACCGTTCATTGTTGTTGTTCATTTCACTTCATCACAGTATCATCAGTTTAAGGTGAGTTTTCATAGCCCCGTTTTCAATACAATATTTTGATTTCAAATCCCACAGGGGAATACATTGCATCAATTATTTTAGTACGAGCCCAAGTACCAAAACATATGTACATTGCTTAAGTTGCCTTACCAACCTGTTAAAGTCCCCTATTTATTATCATGGACCGTTAATTTGCCGATTAAGCGAGAGTGAGTGGATAGATCTATCGAGGGTGACGCCTCCATCCGTGGTAGATATTACCAACAGTAAGCGGATGCATTTCATGTCTGATATTTTGGGAGTGTTCTGGTAAAACATTCAGGAGGGGCATATTATTTCATCAGTCTAGCTTCGGGGTCATGAGCTTAAGGTCTATTGTACTATTTTACGTGACTTTTGTCATGCACTTTTACTTGTGGTGGCCGTACAACAATACATTTTATAAACCTATGGAATTCACCAACATTCGTGTTGACGTTTTAGCAATGTATTTCAGGTTATTAAGGTAGCTCATGTGACATGCATTTGGACCTTTATGGAGTCGCGGAGTCGTCGCGTCTCACCATTATTTCATGCACTTATGTAAACGTTTGATCTAGTATGACTTGTTTTTCATAAACTTGCAACACCTTTTGGGGACCTCATTTTGTAAACTCTGATTAATTTCAATGATCAAACGAAGTATTTTCCAATCGACACTTTAGGTCGTTCAATGTAACCGTAACTGTGATGCTATGACAGACACCCCCAGGTATTCCATTCCGCTGTAAGTCAGGTAAATTGGGGGTGTGACATTTGCTTGGGGGGAAAGAATGAGATGAAGGGTTTAGATGAGATGGTTTGAATTGGATGGTGGAGATCAAAGGGAGCCTCATTTGGTTTTCAAATTATTTGGCATGTGGGAAATATGGAGGGTTGAGATGTGTTTATTTGAAATGGATGGCTAGGATTAAAGGGAGCCTATGTTTGGATTTCAAATTTATTCCCATGTGATGAAATAGAGGGTTGAGATGTGTTGTAAGGGAATGGATGGTTGAGATGTAGAGTGTGTAAGAGTGTAAGAGATTGTGTAAGAGAATATATGATTTTGATATGATTGGATATGGAAATCTTGGTGAGTTGACAAGTGTGTGTAGAGAAGATATGGTTGTGAGTAGTGTGTGTAAATTTGAAATCTAGTGCGTGTAGAGAAGTGTGTGTACAAATGTACAAGTTATGTATATGTATGTATGTACAAAAGGTGTATAAGTGTGTGTATAAAGATTGTATATGGAGAGGGAATATTGTGTGTGGGAGTGTAGGGGACAAGAGGTACAAATTGTAAGAGAGTGTAAGGGAATATTGTAAGAGAATGTTGGATAGGGATATTTGGGAAGGATTGTGGGAGATTTGGTGTATTTGTCTTTTTGTAAAAATGAGATTAAGAGAAAGATTAAGACATAATCCAATTGTCATTTAAGAAGAGAAAGTTTAGACAATTTAGATTATGAGTTGAGAAAATTCATAGGTTACTTATTAGTTCAAGTAACACAACGTCGAGAATCCATAGGTTCATATCTTGTGACTTTCCATGACTCGACGTTCTCAACTAATACCTTGGTTCAAACAAGTTAAGTGATTTACCTTGATGTAAAGCATAACCCAAGTGGGAAAGGATGCGTTTACGCAAAGTGACCTTTGACTTAGTTTGACCAATAAGGGAGTAAACTCGTTATGTAATTAGAGAAGACGTAAGCACGGGATATGAGCATATGGATGCTTTCACATGATGTAACGTGAAATATATAAGCTCCCTAAGTTTAGAAAAACCTTGGCTAGAGGCGATAGTTAGAAAACATGAGTTGGCGTTTTCCCGTAAATGGGTGCTTTAAAAGTTGGATCTCTCTAATCCCAAAACTCGTTTCGAGTGTTCTCAATTAAGCACATAACATATTCATACCTGTATTGAAAGATCCACATTTATCGGGTAAGGGGAAAGCCGACTTTGAAAATTCGCCCGGAGCAATACAGACTCCTGGTGCGTCACCCGCGCGTTGACGCGCGGGCAGCGCGCCAGCAGCAGTTATTGGCTCCGGTGATTTTAGGCTACCGTTTGTTATTTTATGTGTTTCAAAGGTTTATTTGTCATTATCAAAACACTAGGAGATCTTGATCATGTTGCCTCAACAATCTCCCCTTTTTTGATGATGAAAAATAAAATCCGAAAGCAAATAAAATTACCAAACGTAGCGAAGACAAAGCTTGCGTCTTGACCTTTGCCGTGTAATTTGGTGAAGCCTTTGTTCTTTAACTTGGTCTTCACGCTCTTGCTTTCTTTCTCCCCCTTTTGTCAAATCAAAAAGGTGGGACTTCCATTTGAATGGGTAAGTAACTTGTACCAATAGCACCCGAACGTGCTCCCCCTTGAACATAGCTCCCCCTAGATCGTTGCTCCCCCTTGTTTCAAGGCGGGGATCCATGGGTCAAGAGCCTCACCTTTGTGGTGGCCTAGCTACACAACATGACAAGCAACAAACAAGAGATTCTCACATATAGAAGTCCAAGATGGGTTAGGTAACCATTTGGATACTTGCAACATGGGTTAGTCAAAGGATAGCATCATATACATTTATGCACAATTCATCATAGCCTATGCATACAATACATATTCAACGCATTGTATCCCAAATGTTGATAAACACATACATAGCACCATCACATAGATGTTCATAGAATGGATCTATCAATCAAGCATAAACATATCACATACACAATTGAGCATAACATATATTCAAATTAGGACACATAGCTTTACATATAAACACTTTAAGAGTGTAAAACAAGACCGAAATCTTCAAGGTGAGATGTGATAGATATCCAATTACCTTTAAGTGCGTGTGTGACTAGACTTAATTTGTGGCATCTAAACAAGTTGCTACCTAGTAACAAGTCATTGCATAAAGAGATTCCTAAGTGAATGAATAACACCGTGTAGTACCCTCTCCCTATATTAATTCAATCATGCAAAGAAAATATCCATATGATGAAAAAGTGACCTCAAAGACTACAACATTTCCTACTTCTAAGGGTTTCATAGAACATTAAGGTGAAGTATTTTCCTAGAGAAAAGTGTAACACATGGTTTCTAAGGCATGACACCAACACTTTTGTGAAATGGATTGCTCGGCTAAATACACGACACATCTCTTGTAACTTTTTGTCCTTCCTTTGGGCGACCTCATTGGTTTGAGGAGAACTAATGTCTGAGAAGTTAAGTGAGATTCCATGTTGTTCGAAAAAATCCCTAAATTTCACTCTATGTTTAGATTTATTACCATGATTAACTTGAATCAAAGCTTAAGTAGGTTTACCAAATCTTCTTCCTAAGATCCAAAACTAGCCTCATGGCAAGTGGGCACATAAACAAATAATATTAAAACATATTACTCATGGAAATACAATTAATCACACCGACAAGTAATCATATAACCACATAGCATCCATCTTATAATCAATTGATCATTAAGACAAGTAAACATAATGTCCATGTATTTCCAATTTATCATTATGACATGTAGGCATATAAGCGAATAACATTAAAACATGTTCCACATGTAAACATATGTTTTATATTACCATTTAGTCATTACAGCATGTAAGCACATAACATCAAACTCAAAGAACAATTAATCATGGCAAGTAGACATGTAAGCAAATAGCATCAAAACATATTTCTCATATAAGCACATTTATCATAAAACTACTAAGCATATAGCATGTAGAAACTATCTTTGTAGGTAAGCACATAAGCAAGAAGTATTTAAAACATGTTTTTCATGCATCTATACTTTTCATATCATTGCTTAATAACACTAATAAGTAAGCATGCAACCGCATAAAATCAACCCTATCATCAATTAATCATTACGACAATTGAGTATAACATATTACTAAGCATACCATCATAAGTAGCAAATGTTACATAATCACATACAAACAATCACTAGTAGTCATATAATCATCTATCACAAAAAGCACTCAAGTAAGACATGCAACTATCAATATGAAGGCTAGGATGATGTTCTTAATAGTTGGTGAGATAAAGCTTGAGACATTTCCTTTTAGATGTTTGATGGTGTTATTGTTGGTTTGATATTTCTCTTGATTTGAAACAACTTGCTTTTGTTTTAAGTTCCAAAAATCTCAATTCTTTGTTGGTGGTTTTGGTTGAAATTGGATGATCAAGTAACCCAAGTTAGTTCTTAGAATTATGCATGCATAATAGTTCCCATTATACTCGATTGTGTATAGATCCTTTATCATCGTTTTGGAATTTAAATGATTCTATTTTCACTCAATATAGATCCTACATCTTATCATGCATGTACCCGGTGCAAGTATTTTCATGCAAGACATCCCAAGAGTGTAGTTGTTTGTGCATAGAAATCAAGTGTATATTTTATTATTAGATACACAAACTAGATCCTATAAATCATCAAAACATGTATAGAAAGTCAATATACAATGCATGATATCTTCGATTTATAGTTTGTTGTGTAGTATGTCGACCTTGATGATCCTTATTTGTCACTTGCATTAACAAAATAAGTTTCTAAGACTTCGGATGAAATACTTAGTTTATCAAGTCTATTCATTGGGTATTTTAGTTTGTAATGCAATACCATACCGAATTCAATCCACGGGAATTCTCTTCAACTATGTGAATAGTTTGTATGTTTGCATAGATGTTTATCTTTTATTTTCTACCCTAAAAACACATAGCATGCAATTTTCAAATAAATTGAACAAGTAGAAATAGATATAAACTCTTAAACACAAGTATGAGTTGTGATCCAAAATTTTATCCAGTCTTGATAATTTGACACAAATGACTTCAAAACCTAACAAGTGTAGTAGGATCTTTTGCGTCAAACTTTCTTGTTCATAGCACATAGTATGGACATGTAGAATCTAAAATAGTATCAATCATTGTTTGAATAATGCATTCATAGAAATATTTCTTCTCGGAAAACATTTATTTGTATTTCCTTCCATGCCTTCACATAAGTCCTAGTCACATAAGCACAAATGTTCTAAGAACATACAAAAGGACCTTATAAATGACCAACTAGACATCTCACCTCAATTTGAAAGATTGTTTTCTATTTCTAACTATTTCTCAGCTTGTTTTATGTTTAGAAATACTTAATATGGTTCTAATGGAGTGTGTAAAGCAAGTTTTAAGACTCATGGACTCAAAATAAAAGTTTTTCAAAAATTTTGCAAAACTTTACCGCGGCTGGCGCGTTACTCACGCGTCAATGCGCCCCAACGCGCCAGGGACAGACCCCAACTTACTCTCATCATGTAGATCTCCTTTTTCTCTTTCCGTGGCCTTTTGAATCAACTAAATCAGAGTTCGGATGAAGAAATTATGATCAAAATACTAAAGCAACTTTTAAAACTTAATTTCTTCTTTTGGGTTTAGTTGTTGATTGTTTTTAGATGTTCTTAAAGATCTAAGACTTAGATTATGATGTGTTCAAGTTATGCAAGTTTTAGGCACATAACTATATTTCCTAAACACATAGCATTTTTAACAACTTGACATTTAAGGCATATAAAGATTCATAAGCATAAGAGAAAACTTAGCTCAACTTTAATGGATGATTTTTGTTTCATGACCATGAGATAAAGATTCACCATTGATGTTTAGACTACCGACGACCTTCCTCAAAGTTTACTTATGTACACCATCGTGCTCCTTATGAAGTAAACAATCTTCTACTACGTCATGTGCTTGGAACAACCACTTAAAAATAAAAATAAAAATAAAGAGAACCTAAAAATAAAAATAAAATCTTACTAGAAAGGAATCTAGCAAGTAGACCTAATAAAAAGAGATTCTAACCTAGACAATAACTATTCCCCGGGCTGCGGTACCAAAAACTTGATACGTGGGGATTGCACCAGGCTTTACCTCTCGAGGGATCTCGAGAAGCTTACAACCCCCACCAGGCAGTGTACCTGATCGTTGTAGTATAGTATAGTGACAAGTACCGGGGGATTGATCGTTCAACTTGGGAATAGTGTCGCTAGGATTAGAAAACCTAAAGACTAGGTCTAGAGATGAAGGGTGATTCTTTTTATATTTTTTGATTTTATGCAAAGAAAATAAAATTCTCGGTTTTTAGAGGAGTGTGCGAAATTAGTTGCTATTCAACTAACCCAATAACTAAAGATGCAATCAAAATAAAATACTAAAAATGAAAATAAACTAAATTATACTAGTGGTGTGAGCAATATATGGGAGAATTGTGTTTACTTAGATTTCACTACTCCCTAGATATCTTTTACAGGTTAATTACTTGTTACAGTTGCGTGGATGACGGATTGTATTCCTTAATACCATTCATGGGGTGGCGTACTTACTTCCCCAATCCTATAAGCTCCTATTTCACTCCTATGTCGAGCCGGCTAAGAAGCTCCTAACATGGGATCACTAGAATTCGGTCATGCATTAAATACAATCATAAAAACCTAGTACACATCGGTTCATGTTTCTTAAGACGTTCAAGCAAGTTACACAACGGAGATCTGCCAGTTTTCTTAAGCCTAACATTGAAATCATTCATCCATTACAACTATAAACAAGCAATCAACCTATAATTAACATCTAGGTTTCATTACATCTAAGCAAACACATGAAAGATCTATCCTAGCATGTTGAAATCAAGACAAGCATAAGATATATTCAAACAACACATAGACATATTGAATGAATTGAAAGAGAACTTATCTTAATTGAACATGAAAGGTTTCAAGGGGTGAAAACCCTTGAAAATACTGTTACAAACGACCTAGGGTTTATTAGGTTCGACCCTAGTATTCTCCACACAAGTTCCTCCCTTTATGAATGAAAAATAGAAAAGTATATATATATTTTGTGAGGTGACGGCGTCAAGAGTAAATGTCTGACGCCGTCATCTCGCCGCCAAATAAATTCTTGGACTGCCTAGATCTGGGTTTGACGCCATCACGTGTATTCCATTTGCAGGCCGTCACCAAAATTACTCTTGACGCCCTTCATCTGACGCCTTCAGGTTTTCTCTGGGTCGTCATGGATTTTACTCCTGACGCCGTCACAATTTCCTTCTTGACGCCGTCAGGTACTGTTCTCAGCATGGAAAATTAAGTCTTTGCCGTTTTCTTCACTTTTATGCTCCAAAAACGTCCAAAATGCTTCCTTTTCCAGAATTCACTCCCAAAGTACCTAAAATCACAAAAGGAACTATTTAGGGCAATATTTGATCAAATAAATTCAATTCCGGGCTTAAATGACCCCCTAAAAAGGGTTCATTTTTCGCCTCATCATATACCCTTACACTTGAGATTTGCTTGTCCTCAAGCAAATGCGCTTTTATTCTAGTCAAAATATAAGTTAGGGGTCATTTAACACTAATATAAAAGTAATTACAACAAATAATCGTTCTACTAAAGACCAAAGACAAGCACGGAGGTCATACACTAGCACCTCACAAATAGTGTTTAGATACTCACATCTCTCGGGTGTAATAAAGTATATATCACAATATGGAAATGGAAAACATCTCTCACTACCTGTCATAGCAAAATAGATTACCATAGGCTTGGGAAAAGATCAAACCTCCACCACATGGCGTAAGCACCTAGGATAAACTATCAAAGAGGTCTTTTAAAGGGTTGTAACGTTAGGTGTAGGGATATGGAATACACAGTTTTGTTGGATATAGGCAGTCTTTACTGGTGGCGAGTTAATAATCTTGGTTAATTACATGTACAATATGGCGTTGCTAAGCCAAGACTAGACTCGACTTAAGCTAATAAATGAAAAATAACACAAACATAAAATGAACATAGAATGAAAAGGGATGGTAGTCCGTATGTTTTTCTCTTTTTTTTTTTTTTTCTTTTCCTACCTTTTTTTTTTTTTTTTTTTTTTGCATATACTCTTACCCTACCATCCAAAATAATACATCATAGGGAATGAACATTCCCCTTACACTTGAATTTTTACATACTTTACAATAAACTAATCTAATGACTCGAATTAAGAAAATCAATACACTTGGAGTACTTTTAAGATTAACGTACATACGGGGGTAATAAATGAAGTTCTTCCCCATTACTCCATAAAATAAGTACTTTACCCATGAGTCCCAATCGTCCCAAAACAATATGTAGAAGGATATGACTTGACTTAGCAACCATGTAATCAATTAGATAATTAACTAAGGGTTTAACAAATAACAATAATGCACTAAAGATGAGTGCATACACGGAAGGCAAAGGCAATTTGGGTGTACATTTAAGTGGGGTGTAACAAATTCTTCCTTTAAGTAAGATGCTTAAAGTTAGAAACGAAAAGATAGGCTCGGAGGGTTGTACTAGGGGTTTCGTGTACTAAAAATGAGTACAACGCTAAGGTGTGGGAAAAATTAATTGACTTAACTAGTCAAGTAATATGACTTAAATGGTCAAGTAATTATGATACGGGTTTAACACAAGGGTGATCCTAATGCCACTTATCATGTAGTAAATCCTACTACACGAATGTAGTCTCACTAGCGGTCTTGGGATGCATCACTAACGCAAGTTCTAGAATCTAAATGCTACCGGTACACTCATAAGCACTAATAGTAAATGTTTTTCCTATCAAATCTAAAGGCGAACCTCACATATTTGGGTGGAAAATTTTTCTGAATGGTACGGTTTTGTGCTAGTCATACAACTCCTATCCATGAGACGCTTGCTATGGCTAAAGTTTCACTCCTAAATGTTGTAAAAAATTTTAAATTTGGCACTAAAATTACACTAACAAGTATTTCTCATAGTTTTATTACATATCTACTATCAAACAAACAAACTCAAGCGAAAGTGTATCTGCAAGGTATCATCATTTTACCCTCCCCTTACACTTAGGATGAACATTGTCCCCAATGTTCAAGTAAAGAATGTAAAAGTGAAATAAGTAAAAAGAATGAAATCAAATACTGAGTATATACTCACTTAGTAAAATTATAAGTATTCAAAGAATGAGAAATTTGAAAATAGTAGTAACTCACTTAGTAAAATTATAAGTATTCAAAGAATATCCGGAGATAAAACCGGTCTAGGTTTTAACTCAACCGAAGCCTCAACAAGTGAAGTTAAAAATGTTAAATTTGAAAGCGAACTCAAGGAACTAAAACCTTCAAAATCTAATCCTGAGTATATACTCATAAATGATAAGAAAATACATCTAGCTAGTAATGAAGAAATAAAACCGTTTTATAAACCATCTTTAAAAACCGAAGTAGGATCGTCCAAAACTAAAACAAGATCTAAAGCTCCACCACCTAGGAAACAGAATAATTCTTACCCTAGACCTAAAACACCTCAACCAAGAGTAAACCAAAGTAGATAAAACTTTAACAATAATCAACAAATGTGGAACTTCAATCCATGGGGAATGTTTCCACCATATATGCACCCAAGTCAAATACAAAACATGTTCGGGACAAACAACTTTGGTCAAATGAGACCATGGGGACCAACGTGAAAACTTTCGCCATTCATACATGGAAATCTTTGATGTCACCCCGTGTTCGGACTTTCCTTTGAAGATTTTGAAGTTTAACGCATTGAAGACGAAAGGTACACATTTCCTTTTATTTCCTTGTAAACAAATGCATGCTTAGTTTAGGATCTAGCTTTTATGTGATTTTGATTGGTTCATTATTCTCTCTAGTCTTTACTTCTATACATATATATACTTATTTACTTATACTATATCTATATATATATATATATATATATATATATATACACTTAGCTATATCTAGGATCTTATAACCTAGAAAACTCATTTGTTGATTTTCTAGAACTAGAAATTGTTCATTTACGAACCTTTTCTTTTCCCTATTTGCCTTATTGAACTTTAATGTCCAACAACACTCATGTTGATGAAGAGAGATGAGTCAAAAAATCTATGGATGAAACAAACTTCCGGCTTCCGTTGTATTCGTCTCCTTCCTTTATTCTCGTCTTATAAGCCCATACTATATATATATATATATATATATATATATATATATATATATATATATATATATATATATATATATATATATATATATATATATATATATATATATATATATATACACACATATACTTATGAACCTTCCACAACGTTCTCGTGTACTTGACAACTTGATAAATTTCATCCGAAATGATCAAGAAAATTTAATTGGCAAACTGTCGATTAAAAGTGTTAAGTAATTCCTTTCGTGCGAATACCCTCCAACGTATTTTTGATTAAATATAAAACTAATACATACATATGAATATTTTTTTTTTGCTCTTTCCAGAAACCAAAATCACAAAAATCGAATTTTGGAGGGCGGCCCCCTTAATGTTTAAGGGGACCGGCAGCCAAATGTAGGGCGGCCCCCTTAACGTTTAAGGGGACCGGCCATCTGATAGTTCAAACCCGTTTTTCTCCTTTTTCCTTTTGCCAAACACTCCACTTTTTCATACTTCCCTTCCCTTGCTTCTGCTGTGACGAAAACCAAAACCCAAAAACACCTCAAATCACTTATAAATCACATATTTCGGGTTAATTCGCAAAGGGCAAATTCATCTAACACAATCACCATTACTTATTGTAAGTTTTTCATAACACATTTCATCTAATTTCATCTTATTTGATCATACTCATAATTATGCATGTTTTATAAAATTCGTCAAATTTCACAATTTCTTTCGAATTAAGCCTTAAAACTCCATAACCAAATGCTTCCCCTAGGATTAGGATGATTGATCAACACTAGAAACTAGTTATTATAAACTATCATGTCGAAAATTTTTGAAAAATTTCATACACTCCTTTTCAAAAAATTTAGTAAACTCATTGTTGAATAATGATTTGAAAACGTGTTAAAACTAATCACATTATATTTTTGTAACTTGTAAAACTTGAAATTACATTTTTCGACTAAGAAAAATTATATTGGTTCACAATATAGGGGTGTTTAGATTATGTCCAAATATTATCGAAACATAGTCATTATAATTTTTATAAAACTTTGTTATAATTATAAACCTAAAAATTGCTAATCGGACTCGTCAAGATATATAATTCATATATATATATTGACATACTAGGGGTATAAGTCAATAGTTAAGGAAGCGTTTGGTTTATTACTAAAAATGACATTTTTAAGTAAAAATACAAACCATCTTTTTCAAAAATAAATCACATGCATAAGAAACTCGCAAGAAATAGCTAGTTTTACAATCTAATGTAAATCTAGTAAATTTCATGATATATTAAGATGTTTAAAGGGGCGTTTGGATTTGTCCATAACTACTCATTAAACATCGTAAACTATATCAAGAACGAGTTAAAAACAATATTGAGGAAAATGGTAATCTACTTTTTAGGATTAGTAACGAAGTATGTTTACATTCCAACATAAGCCTTAACAAAAAAAAAACATATACTTTTATCTTTCTTTATATTTATTTTGGTCTTTCTGTATTGTTGATGTGTTTAGGTGAAAATGCCCAAAGCAACTACCGAAGATCTTTCTCACACTAAAAACTACATTCCTAAAGTTTCCCAACTCCCTACTACATCTCCTTCCATTGGACTTATATATCGTCAAATTGAAGATAGAAATGTTCATGAAGGACGTGTAGTAGATCTTGCTTTTGCTCAATCCGACTACATAAATCGCGTGTTTACAAGCATCAACTTCAATTGTCTTTATGAAATAAATGAACCTATCATTCCTCGTTTCATAATGGATTTCTATAGCCAAGTCACCGTCCAAACCAATGATCTTGGTTTCATCACCATCTCTTTCATGATTAAAATGAATTTATCACCCTCACTCTCGAACAATTTGGTCATATCCTCTAAATTCCTTTTAGAGGTCAAGCCGTTTTCACAAACGAGTGGGACCTCGAATCTCTTAATCGCTATCGACCAACCTTCGGTCCCTATTTTGACTAAATTCCTCATCCCGACGAAATTCGTCAAATCCTTGGTGTGGACCGTGCCACCACAAGCCGAAAAATAAAATCCAAAAACGGTCAAATCTCTCCATACCATCTTCTCCTCAAAGAATTAAGCCCCCACATGAAGTGTTGGGAAGAACTCATTCGTGAGAATGCGTTTGGTACCGGAGGTCACCGGGACCATCTTCCGGCGTGCCTTGCTCACATGTTGTATTGTATAGCTGTCGAAAAGCCGTACAATTTGGCCTACTTCTTCATCAAACGGATTGAGTGTGCTAGAAAAACTCCCAAAGCCAATCTTCCATATGGAATGTTCCTCACTCGTATCTATCGTCATGTTATCGAGTACTACCCCGATCTTGACAATAATATCTATGAGTCCATGTACCCCACTCTACGTTCTCTCGCTCTAAAACAAGCTCGACGAACTCGAAGTGACAAGGGTAAACCTCGTCGTCATAGCTTTCATGGATCATCCTCAAGGCAAGACGATGACGATGAGGAGGAAAACATCCATGATGCTAGTACCCCTTCGTTTTCTGAGTTCGTTGACAATTTAGAGGATCTTGACTATCCCGAGTATTCTACCCCATCTCCTAGTGATCAAAATGAAGAAGTGCTTCATGAACGAACTACCGAGATGCTTAGAAGAGAAAAGAGCTTGCACGAAGAAGTTAGAGGTGGCTTCAATTCTATTGGAAAGACTTTGAAGGGTATCTTCGGGAAGAAAAAGAAATGATATGCTTGGACTATATTTGTTAAACAATATTTAATTTTTATGTCTTGTATGCTATATGTCCGAAGTATGATCGGAAGTACTTGTTATTTGGATATTTGTTTAGGATGCTAACTTGATTGCTTTTAATATATGCTTTTTAATGCATGCTTCTCTTAATCTATATATATATATATATATATATATATATATATATATATATATATATATATATATATATATATATATATATATATATATATATATATATATATATATATATATATATATATATATATATATATGTTTGCATGATTAGTTAATGTTTATATAAATATATGACATGTATGCTTTCTAAAAAAATAGACCAAAACAAATGTGAAATGTCCAAATAGAGCTTGCTGCAAATACAAAACAGAACATAACATTTTTCCAGAAAATTTTTGAAAATTTTGGTTTCTGGGTCGTCAGATGGGCGGCCCCCTTAAATCATAGAGGGCGCCCCCCTTAAAATTAAGGGGACCGGCCTCCATTTAAGGGGACCGGCCATCTGGAACAGTTTTTACACTGTTTTCTTTTGCATCTTGTGATCCCTTTTGCTAGTCCCAACTACCATTTCCCTTAAAAACTAAACTGATTTTGGAATATAACATTACAATTTCAAATTAATTCCACTTCTAAACATGTTTTCCCACTATATAATCTCCATGCATGTTTGATTCACATTCCATCATCCTCAAACATTCATCAAACATCATCATGTCATCACCAAGAACCACCTATTCAAACAATGTCAAGAAACAAAAACTTGTCATCATTCCACCCAAACAACTCTTCATTGATCTTACAAATGAAGACAACACCACTCCATCTCCACCACCTCAATGTTCATCTCCTAGTGCACCAAATGCACCCTCCAAAACACCTTCAACAAATGGAAACTCCACTTCCTCCATACCATCCACTTTATCCATAAATGACTACATCAACACCCACTTATCTCCTCCAACAATTGATCAACCATCACAACCTACCAATGAGAACACATCTCTTGCACTCACTCTCTCATTATCACCATTAACACCTCTTGATGCACATTTCTCATCATCTCCTATCAACCCACCAACCTATAACCCCGTCCCATGGAGCTTACTTGAAGCTCATGGAGACACTTGCCTTTGTTGCATTCACAACCGAACAATTGTGTTCAGATTAAGAGATGAGATCCAATACATGTTTTCTCATATTGAAAAACATGTTGCATCAACCACCAACAACAAACACAACACCTCCACCACCATCAACAAACACACCTCCACCATCACCATCTCCATGTTCACCATCCATTCCTCCCAATTAAACATGCTTGGTGTTTTACAAATAAAATTATGTTAAACCTTTTTGGATGGCAAGCTCTAGAGAAGGACTCTCATGTTTGAGCCTTGGTTTTCTTTTTATCTTAGTGATGATTCTAATCCTTTAAGGCTTTTGTTAGTTGCATTACTTGTTATGGTGGTTAATGTAATGCTTGATGTATTTTTTTTTAATGTTATGGTTATGTTTAGTCTTTACTCTTGCATGCTATATACATATATATGTTGCTTGCCACTAAATATTTTTGCAAGATATCCATATCTCGATTCCTTTTGGCCTCAAAACGAGGGGGTATACTTCGAGGGGGAGCTTACATTAACATGGGATAACCTTTTTGATGCTAACAAAAAGGGGGAGAAGTGATATAAACTCACAATAATACTTGAATATATACTAATTTTCGATTAATGAGTTTAAATTTTGTAATCATCCAAAAGGGGGAGATTGTTGACATAAATAATGTATGAAAACGTTATTTATATTTTTCGATATCTCTATATTTTGACGATCATAAAATGTAAACTCGTCAATCGTAAGATTACTACGTAAACAAGTATTAAGCTAGTTTATACAACTATATCCAACTTAATCACTTAAGGTATGGATAAACAAGTGCTTAATACATCTTATGATCAAAGGGATATTTAATTAACTAATACAAAGTTTATTTAAATATATAAACATATTATATATATTTTTTTTGAAAAACACTTTTGGTAATAAAGAAAAATGTTTTAATCATACTAAATATATGATTTCAAATATTTAACCAAAATCAGTTAGTTTTTCACCAAATAAACTTTCCCCACTAAAAGACAAGTTTTCTGGCCGTTACAGTTGGGCGGCCCCCTTAATTATAAGAGGCGGTCCCCTTAATTTTAAGGGGGCCGGCCATGATTTAAGGGGACCGGCCAGGCTCCCCTGTCTGAAAATGTCAGAATTCTTCTCCTATAAATACCACCTTAATTCTGGAATTTTTCCCCACCTTTTGCACGAAATTTTCAGATCTATAACTCTCTAAACATCCTCTAAAACCCTTTGATCATTTGTATATTAATCCTTGTTTCAAGTGATTCAATCCCTCTTCATCCATTCTCATCCAAAGTGCAAAAAAAGAACACTCTTTCTACAACCAAGTTCAAGAAGTGTTGAAGAGTAGTTGTGCATAGTGTATATATATATTCATTTGTGAATATTGTGTTGTGCTTGTGATTAATTGTGTAGAAGATATAGAAGTTGTGTAGATAATAGAAGTTGATAAGTAGTGAAGTAGGTTAGTTGTGAAGATAGGTGTGAAGTAGAAGATTGGTGTGTAGAAGATAGTTGTGAAGAAGATTGGTGTGTAGTATATTGGTGTGAAGAAGTTGTGTAGAAGTTGTGATCAAGTTGTGAAGTTGTGTGGTGTGTAAATTGGTGTGTAAGGTTTTCTCCGCCAAAAGGGAGTTTGTTGACATAGTGAAGAAAACTCTCGAGTAGGTGACTCGGGGAGTGGAGTAGGAACAAGGAAGGTGTCCTTGTAGCCGAACCACTATAAATCCTTGTGTTGTGGTTTGATCTTTCTAACTCTTCTCATTACATATTTATTTACCTTTACTATATTAGCTTTGTTAGTTAGTTACCATACAATTGTTCATATAGTGCAAGTATTGAGTTCACATAAACTAGAATCGAAGTTTTTAAAACAAACTTGTGTTTATAAATTTAAAAGGACATAAAACTATTCAACCCCCCCTTCTAGATTTCCACAATTGGTATCAGAGCCACGTCTAGCAAGATTTTTTAAATATATTGTATTTTAAAACTTGTAACGATCTATGGAATCTGAAAAATATTTAGAAGGGCAATCTATGCAAAGACCACCACTATTTGAAAGTGATGGATTTTTATATTGGAAAAATCGATTCGAAACTTATGTGAAATCAAAAGATCTAGATCTTTGGCATATTATTACCAATGGTGATTTTTTTACCTATTCAAAATAACCCCGAAACTAAGAAAGATGAAATCGTACCTTTTGAAAAACAAAATGATGATTTAAAAAGAAAACTTGCTAAGAATAATGAAGCAAAAATGGTTATTTACAATGTGCTACCACGTAAAGAGTACGAAAGGATCTTTATGTGTGAAACCACAAAAGAAATTTGGAACTCTTTGTTAATAACCCACCAAGGTAATAATCAAGTCAAAGATAACAAAATAGATCTACTTGTTCAACGATATGAGCAATTCACGATTCCGGAAGAGGAATCAATTGATAATGCTTTTGCTAGATTTAACACTATAATCACAAGTTTAAAAGCACTTGATGAGAATTTCTCTAGTAATAATTTTGTTAGGAAGTTTCTTAGAGCTCTTCACCCAAAATGGCGAGCTAAAGTGACGGCTATTGAAGAATCGAAGAATTTGTCAACGCTACAACTTGATGAATTAATTGGTAATTTAAAAGTCTACGAAGCAATAATAAAGAAGGACTCCGAAATGGTTAAAGGGGAACGAGAGCAAAGCAAGTCAATCGCCTTGAAAGCTAGAAAGGAATCCAACAACGAAGATAGCTCATCTTCCGAAAGCGAAGACGAAGAATATGCCATGGCCGTAAGAGATTTCAAGAAATTCTTCAAAAGGCGAGGAAGATTCGTTAGACAACCACACGATGAAAGAAGAACATCTCAAAAGAATAATGATGACAAGTATATCAAGAATGAGAGAAAATGTTTCAAGTGTGGTGATCCGAATCACCTTATTGGAAAATGTCCAATGATGACAAGAGATCAAAATCAAAGAGCGTTTATTGGAGGTGCTTGGAGTGATAGCGATGAAGATGAGAAAGAAACAACAAAGGAAGAAAAATGTCTCATGGCTAAAACATCAAGTGAGGTACGTTCCGAAACCGAATATTTTAGTGATGAAAATTTATCATTAGATGAAAAAGACCTAGATAGTGAATACAATAGATTATGCAAACTAGGACAACAAGTTATGGCTAAAAACAAATCACTAAAATACATAAATAACAAATTAGAAAATGAAGTACTTGAACTAAAAATTAAAATACATCAACTTGAGAAAGGTAAAGAAACTTTTGAAGAATGTAAATCATGTCAAGAGCTTAGAAATGAAAACAACAAACTTAAGGAAGAAATTTATAAACTTGAGAAATTTGAAAATAGTAGTAACTCACTTAGTAAAATTATAAGTATTCAAAGAATATCCGGAGATAAAACCGGTCTAGGTTTTAACTCAACCGAAGCCTCAACAAGTGAAGTTAAAAATGTTAAATTTGAAAGCGAACTCAAGGAACTAAAACCTTCAAAATCTAATCCTGAGTATATACTCATAAATGATAAGAAAATACATCTAGCTAGTAATGAAGAAATAAAACCGTTTTATAAACCATCTTTAAAAACCGAAGTAGGATCGTCCAAAACTAAAACAAGATCTAAAACTCCACCACCTAGGAAACCGAATAATTCTTACCCTAGACCTAAAACACCTCAACCAAGAGTAAACCAAAGTAGACAAAACTTTAACAATAATCAACAAATGTGGAACTTCAATCCATGGGGAATGTTTCCACCATATATGCACCCAAGTCAAAGACAAAACATGTTCGGGACAAACAACTTTGGTCAAATGAGACCATGGGGACCAACGTGAAAACTTTCGCCATTCATACATGGAAATCTTTGATGTCACCCCATGTTCGGACTTTCCTTTGAAGATTTTGAAGTTTAACGCATTGAAGACGAAAGGTACACATTTCCTTTTATTTCCTTGTAAACAAATGCATGCTTAGTTTAGGATCTAGCTTTTATGTGATTTTGATTGATTCATTATTCTCTCTAGTCTTTACTTCTATACATATATATACTTATTTACTTATACTATATCTATATATATATATATATATATATATATATATATATATATATATATATATATATATATATATATATATATATATACACTTAGCTATATCTAGGATCTTATAACCTAGAAAACTCATTTGTTGATTTTCTAGAACTAGAAATTGTTCATTTACGAACCTTTTCTTTTCCCTATTTGCCTTTTTGAACTTTAATGTTCAACAACACTCATGCTGATGAAGAGAGATGAGTCAAAAAATCTATGGATGAAACAAACTCCCGGCTTCCGTTGTATTTGTCTCCTTCCTTTATTCTCGTCTTATAAGCCCATACTACATATATATATATATATATATATATATATATATATATATATATATATATATATATATATATATATATATATATATATATATATATATATATATATATATATATACTTATGAACCTTCCAGAACGTTCTCGTGTACTTGACAACTTGATAAATTTCATCCGAAATGATCAAGAAAATTTAATTGGCAAATTGTCGATTAAAAGTGTCAAGTAATTCCTTTCGTGCGAATACCCTCCAACATATTTTTGATTAAATATAAATCTAATACATACATATGAATAATTTTTTTTTGCTCTTTCCAGAAACCAAAATCACAAAAATCGAATTTTGGAGGGCGGCCCCCTTAATGTTTAAGGGGACCGGCAGCCAAATGTAGGGCGGCCCCCTTAATGTTTAAGGGGACCGGCCATCTGATAGTTCAAACCCGTTTTTCTCCTTTTTCCTTTTGCCAAACACTCCACTTTTTCATACTTCCCTTCCCTTGCTTTTGCTGTGACGAAAACTAAAACCCAAAAACACCTCAAATCACTTCCAAATCACATATTTCGGGTTAATTCGCAAAGGGCAAATTCATCTAACACAATCACCATTACTTATTGTAAGTTTTTCATAACACATTTCATCTAATTTCATCTTATTTGATCATACTCATAATTATGCATGTTTTATAAAATTCATCAAATTTCACAATTTCTTTCGAATTAAGCCTTAAAACTCCATAACCAAATGCTTCCCCTAGGATTAGGATGATTGATCAACACTAGAAACTAGTTATTATAAACTATCATGTCGAAAATTTTTGAAAAATTTCATACACTCCTTTTCAAAAATTTTAGTAAACTCATTGTTGAATAATGATTTGAAAACGTGTTAAAACTAATCACATTATATTTTGTAACTTGTAAAACTTGAAATTACATTTTTCGACTAAGAAAAATTATATTGGTTCATAATATAGGGGTGTTTGGATTATGTCCAAATATTATCGAAACATAGTCATTATAATTTTTATAAATCTTTGTTATAACTATAAACCTAAAAATTGCTAATCGGACTCGTCAAGATATATAATTCATATATATATTGACATACTAGGGGTATAAGTCAATAGTTAAGGAAGCGTTTGGTTTATTACTAAAAATGACATTTTTAAGTAAAAATACAAACCATCTTTTTCAAAAACAAATCACATGCATAAGAAACTCGCAAGAAATAGCTAGTTTTACAATCTAATGTAAATCTAGTAAATTTCATGATATATTAAGATGTTTAAAGGGGCGTTTGGATTTGTCCATAACTACTCATTAAACATCGTAAAGTATATCTAGAACGAGTTAAAAACAATATTGAGGAACATGGTAATCTACTTCTTAGGATTAGTAACGAAGTATGTTTACATTCCAACATAAGCCTTAACAAAAAAAAAACATATACTTTTATCTTTCTTTATATTTATTTTGGTCTTTTTGTATTGTTGATGTGTTTAGGTGAAAATGCCCAAAGCAACTACCGAAGATCTTTCTCACACTAAAAACTACATTCCTAAAGTTTCCCAACTCCTTACTACATCTCCTTCCATTGGACTTATATATCGTCAAATTGAAGATAGAAATGTTCATGAAGGACGTGTAGTAGATCTTGCTTTTGCTCAATCCGACTACATAAATCGCGTGTTTACAAGCATCAACTTCAATTGTCTTTATGAAATAAATGAACCTATCATTCCTCATTTCATAATGGATTTCTATAGCCAATTCACCGTCCAAACCAATGATCTTGGTTTCATCACCATCTCTTTCATGATTCAAAATGAATTTATCACCCTCACTCTCGAACAATTTGGTCATATCCTCCAAATTCCTTTTAGAGGTTAAGCCGTTTTCACAAACGAGTGGGACCTCGAATCTCTTAATTGCTATCGACCAACCTTCGGTCCCTATTTTGACGAAATTCCTCATTCCGACGAAATTCGTCAAATCCTTGGTGTGGACCGTGCCACCACAAGCCGAAAAATAAAATCCAAAAACATTCAAATCTCTCGATACCAACTTCTCCTCAAAGAATTAAGCCCCCACATGAAGCGTTGGGAAGAACTCATTCGTGAGAATGCGTTTGGTACCGGAGGTCACCGGGACCATCTTCCGGCGTGCCTTGCTCACATGTTGTATTGTATAGCTGTCGAAAAGCCGTACAATTTGGCCTACTTCTTCATCAAACGGATTGAGTGTGCTAGAAAAACTCCCAAAGCCAATCTTTCATATGGAATGTTCCTCACTCGTATCTATCGTCATGTTATCGAGTACTACCCCGATCTTGACAATAGTATCTATGAGTCCATGTACCCCACTCTACGTCCTCTCGCTCTAAAACAAGCTCGACGAACTTGAAGTGACAAGGGTAAACCTCGTCGTCATAGCTTTCATGGATCATCCTCAAGGCAAGACGATGACGATGAGGAGGAAAACATCCATGATGCTAGTACCCCTTCGTTTTCTGAGTTCGTTGACAATTTAGAGGATCTTGACTATCCCGAGTATTCTACCCCATCTCCTAGTGATCAAAACGAAGAAGTGCTTCATGAACGAACTACCGAGATGCTTAGAAGACAAAAGAGCTTGCACGAAGAAGTTAGAGGTGGCTTCAAATCTATTGGAAAGACTTTGAAGGGTATCTTCGGGAAGAAAAAGAAATGATATGCTTGGACTATATTTGTTAAACAATATTTAATTTTTATGTCTTGTATGCTATATGTCCGAAGTATGATCGGAAGTACTTGTTATTTGGATATTTGTTTAGGATGCTAACTTGATTGCTTTTAATATATGCTTTTTAATGCATGCTTCTCTTAATCTATATATATATATATATATATATATATATATATATATATGTTTGCATGATTAGTTAATGTTTATATAAATATATGACATGTATGCTTTCTAAAAAAATAGACCAAAACAAATTTGAAATGTCCAAATAGAGCTTGCTGCAAATACAAAACAGAACATAACATTTTTCCAGAAAATTTTTGAAAATTTTGGTTTCTAGGTCGTCAGATGGGCGGCCCCCTTAAATCATGATGGGTGGCCCCTTAAAATTAAGGGGACCGGCCTCCATTTAAGGGGACCGGCCATCTGGAACAGTTTTTACACTGTTTTCTTTTGCATCTTGTGATCCCTTTTGCTAGTCCCAGCTACCATTTCCCTTAAAAACTAAACTGATTTTGGAATATAACATTACAATTTCAAATTAATTCCACTTCTAAACATGTTTTCCCACTATATAATCTCCATGCATGTTTGATTCACATTCCATCATCCTCAAACATTCATCAAACATCATCATGTCATCACCAAGAACCACCTATTCAAACAATGCCAAGAAACAAAAATTTGTCATCATTCCACCCAAACAACTCTTCATTGATCTTACAAATGAAGACAACACCACTCCATCTCCACCACCTCAATGTTCATCTCCTAGTGCACCAAATGCACCCTCCAAAACACCTTCAACAAATGGAAACTCCACTTCCTCCATACCATCCACTTCATCCATAAATGATTACATCAACACCCACTTATCTCCTCCAACAATTGATCAACCATCACAACCTACCAATGAGAACACATCTCTTGCACTCACTCTCTCATTATCACCATTAACACCTCTTGATGCACATTTCTCATCATCTCCTATCAACCCACCAACCTATAACCCCGTCCCATGGTGCTTACTTGAAGCTCATGGAGACACTTGCCTTTGTTGCATTCACAACCGAACAATTGTGTTCGGATTAACAGATGAGATCCAATACATGTTTTCTCATATTGAAACATGTTGCATCAACCACCAACAACAAACACAACACCTCCACCACCATCAACAAACACACCTCCACCATCTCCATGTTCACCATCCATTCCTCCCAATTAAACATGCTTGGTGTTTTACAAATAAAATTGTGTTAAACCTTTTTGGATGGCAAGCTCTAGAGAAGGACTCTCATGTGTGAGCCTTGGTTTTCTTTTTATCTTAGTGATGATTCTAAGCCTTTAAGGCTTTTGTTAGTTGCATTACTTGTTATGGTGGTTAATGTAATGCTTGATGTATTTTTTTTTAATGTTATGGTTATGTTTAGTCTTTACTCTTGCATGCTATATACATATATATGTTGCTTGCCACTAAATATTTTTGCAAGATATCCACATCTCGATTCCTTTTGGCCTCAAAATGAGGGAGAGTATACTTCGAGGGGGAGCTTACATTAACATGGAATAACCTTTTTGATGCTAACAAAAAGGGGGAGAAGTGATATAAACTCACAATAATACTTGAATATATACTAATTTTCGGTTAATGAGTTTAAATTTTGTAATCATCAAAAAGGGGGAGATTGTTGACATAAATAATGTATGAAAACGTTATTTATATTTTTCGATATCTCTATATTTTGACGATCACAAAATGTAAACTCGTCAATCGTAAGATTACTACGTAAACAAGTATTAAGCTAGTTTATACAACTATATCCAACTTAATCACTTAAGGTATGGATAAACAAGTGCTTAATACATCTTATGATCAAAGGGATATTTAATTAACTAATACAAAGTTTATTTAAATATATAAACATATTATATATTTTTTTTTTGAAAAACACTTTTGGTAATAAAGGAAAAATGTTTTAATCATACTAAATATATGATTTCAAATATTTAACCAAAATCAGTTAGTTTTTCACCAAATAAACTTTCCCCACTAAAAGACAAGTTTTCTGGCCGTTACAGTTGGGCGGCCCCCTTAATTATAAGGGGCGGTCCCCTTAATTTTAAGGGGGCCGGCCACGATTTAAGGGGACCGGCCAGGCTCCCCTGTCAGAAAATGTTAGAATTCTTCTCCTATAAATACCACCTTAATTCTAGAATTTTTCCCCACCTTTTGCATGAAATTTTCAGATCTATAACTCTCTAAACATCCTCTAAAACCCTTTGATCATTTGTATATTAATCCTTGTTTCAAGTGATTCAATCCCTCTTCATCCATTCTCATCCAAAGTGCAAAAGAAGAACACTCTTTCTACAACCAAGTTCAAGAAGTGTTGAAGAGTAGTTGTGCATAGTGTATATATATATATTCATTTGTGAATATTGTGTTGTGCTTGTGATTAATTGTGTAGAAGATATAGAAGTTGTGTAGATAATAGAAGTTGATAAGTAGTGAAGTAGGTTAGTTGTGAAGATAGGTGTGAAGTAGAAGATTGGTGTGTAGAAGATAGTTGTGAAGAAGATTGGTGTGTAGTATATTGGTGTGATGAAGTTGTGTAGAAGTTGTGATCAAGTTGTGAAGTTGTGTGGTGTGTAAATTGGTGTGTAAGGTTTTCTCCGCCAAAAGGGAGTTTGTCGACATAGTGAAGAAAACTCTCGAGTAGGTGACTCGGGGAGTGGAGTAGGAACAAGGAAGGTGTCCTTGTAGCCGAACCACTATAAATCCTTGTGTTGTGGTTTGATCTTTCAAACTCTTCTCATTACTTATTTATTTACCTTTACTATATTAGCTTTGTTAGTTAGTTACCATACAATTGTTCATATAGTGCAAGTATTGAGTTCACATAAACTAGAATCGAAGTTTTTAAAACAAACTTGTGTTTATAAATTTAAAAGGACGTAAAACTATTCAACCCCCCTTCTAGTTTTCCACAGAATCATCCCTCATCTCTAGACTTAATCTTTAGGTTTTCTAATCCTAGCGACCCTATTCCTAGCTGAACGATCAATCCCCCGGTACTTGTCATTATACTATACTATATCGATCAAGTACACTGCCTGGTGGGGGTTGTAAGCTTCTCGAGATCCCTCGAGAGGTAAAGCCTGGTGCAATCCCCACGTATCAAGTTTTTGGCGCCGCAGCCCGGGGAATAGTTATTGTCTAGGTTAGAATCTCTTTTTATTAGGTCTACTAGCTAGATTCCTTTCTAGTAAGATTTTATTTTTATTTTTAGGTTCTCTTTAGTCTATCTTTTTCTTCGTGCATTTGTTAGTAAATTAAATTCATTGACTATTCTGTTAGCCATTATGGAGAACGCGAATCCACCATACTACCAACCACGAAATTCACCCACTCCAAATGACATCTTGATGTTTAAACAACATGAGGATGAACCTATCTATGATGCATGGGCTCGTTTTAAATATTTACTCCGAAAAGTCCCTCATCATAATTTCGATATGTGGTCCCAAATTGAAATATTTTACCATCGTGTCGACCACTATACAAAAATGGTCATTGACCATACCGCAGATGGGGACCTTTGGGGATTAAGTGCTGATGAAGCATGGGAAGCCATAGAGAATTGTGCCAAACTTGCCAAAAAAATGGACAAACCAACAAACGTTGTTACGGATCAATTGATAGCAAGTTTAAGGGAACAAGCAAGAAGATTGTTTGGGGATAAACCTATAGATGAGATAACTGGGCACACGGGGTCGTTTGATTTCACCACAATACAAGCTGAGCACATTGGTAATCCTGATAAGATGGAGGATAGAGTTGAAAATTTAAACCCACCAAGTACCCCACAAGTCCTACCATCATTTGAGGCATATACACCGCCCGTGACTTATTCGGATGAAGTAAAAGAGACTTTAGGAACCCCAATAGAGGCAGAACCTTTGAACCAAACACAACTAGAGGATATAGGTTTGAATACTTATAATGATAACCTTACTCTTAGTTTTAGGGAAGTTCCTAGTTTTGATGAATCGGAGCCTCAACCAAAACCGTTACCTAATCTTCCATCCTTGGATGAAAATTTAGGAATTGAAATAGGTTCCGATCCACCTATCAAACCATATAGTCCGGGTAGTCTTAGGACAAAGGTAGTGGACTCTAAGCCTTGTAGAGAGGAAGCCAATATAGGAGTGGAAAATGACCTTACATGCTTACATCACCCATTTATGATTGATCACAAGAAACATTATGGGTTTAAACCGGGTTTATTAGGTCAAGATGGATTCCCAACTAGGAGTCTCTTGAAGTTGATTGAAAATGATCCCTTTCTAGGAGAAAATCTTAATCCACCCATTAACCCGATTGAATTAGGTAAGGTTATGATGACAGGAGCACACCCCTTTGAGCATATAATTCATCCATCACTCTTTCCTCACGAGGCATATTTCCACCCTAAGGGTGTGTATCATTACTTCCACCCGCACTTAATCCTAAGTGTAGGGAAAAGCTCCTTTTTTTCCGTTAAATAAGGGTAGAGTCAGGCTCGTGACTCGAACAAAAACAAGCGCTTCTTGGGAGGCAACCCAAGCCCGTTTTATTTGTTTGATTTTTAATTGTTTGATTGTTATTTGTTTCCATATGCATGCTTTATTTTTATTGTTGGTAGATCATGTTTCAAAACTAAAATAGTGAAAATATTTTACTTTGTTGTTTGGCCTAGTCTTAACTTCATCCAAAGGTATTTTTTGCAAAAGATAAGTGTAAGGGGAAACCCCAAATATGTTTTTAAGAAACAAACCGATCATGATTCTCCACAATATTAAGTGAACATGTATATTCGTACTTGTTAGAGTCAAATGCTTGTATCGAGTCATAGTGATGTTTTGCAGGATTTTCCAGGAAGTAAGACCAAGTTTTTCCAGAAATTTTCCGGAAACTTAACATAAGAATTTCTGCAGGTCACTTCTTACGGCGTCATGAGCTTGCTCTTGACGGTGTCACGTGTAAAAATCTGGAAATTTTACCGGTTTTGTTTTTTCTAACGGAGTCTTAAAGTTTTTGTTGAATTATTAAGTTTTATAATCTCCAGGAAATCTGTAAACTTCATTCCACAAGCATTATATCTTATTTTGTTTTCTAGGATTTAGTAACTTATGTAGATTGCCGCGGATTTTATGCGAGGTTGCCTTGTCTGTTTTCTCAGGATTTACAGGTTATGTATGACAAGAAGATGATTTATTTTTCTGGAAGGGAAGCTTTGATTGTTCATTTTCTTGGAGGAAGATTTAACCTGGCCACCCTATTATCCATACCAAGCGAATCAGGGGAGTATTTGATTTCATTTGTTTTACTTATTTCACTTTTACATTCTTTACTTGAACATTGGGGATAATGTTCATCCTAAGTGTAAGGGGAGGGTAAAATGATGATACCTTACAAATACACTTTCGCTTGAGTTTGTTTGTTTGATAGTAGATGTGTAATAAAACTATGAGAAATTCTTGTTAGTGCAATTTTAGCGCCAAATTTAAATTTTTTTACAACATTTAGGAGTGAAACTTTACCCATAGAAAGCGTCTCATGGATAGGAGATTGTATGACTAGCACATAACCGTACTATTCAGAAAAATTTTCCACCCAAATATGTGAGGTTCGCCTTTAGATTTGATAGGAAAAGCATTTACTATTAGTGCTTATGAGTGTACCGGTAGCATTTAGATTCTAGAACTTGCGTTAGTAATGCATCCCGAGACCGCTAGTGAGACTACATTCGTGTAGTAGGATTTACTATATGATAAGAGGCATTAGGATCACCCTTGTGTTTAAACCCGTATTATAATTACTTGACCATTTAAGTCATATTACTTGGCTAGTTAAGTCAACTAATTTTCCCACACCCTTAGCGTTGTACTCATTTTTAGTACACGAAACCCCTAGTACACCCCTCCGAGCCTATCTTTTCGTTTCTAACTTTAAGCATTTTACTTAAAGGAAGAATTTGTTACACCCCACTTAAATGTACACCCAAATCGCCTTAGCCTTCCGTGTATGCGCTCATTTTTAGTGCATTATTGTTATTTGTTAAACCTTAAGTTAATTATCTAATTGATTACATGGTTGCTAAGTCGAGTCATATCCTTGTACATATTGTTTTGGGACGATTGAGACTCATGGGTAAAGTACTTATTTTATGGAGTAATGGGGAAGAACATCATATTATTACCCTCATATGTACGTTAATCTTAAAAGTACTCCAAGTGTTTTGATTTTCTAAATTCGAGACATTAGATTAGTTTATTGTAAAGTATGTAAAGATTCAAGTGTAAGGGGAATTTACATTCCCTATGATGTATTATTTTGGATGGTAGGGTAAGAGTGTATGCAAAAAAAAAAAAAAAAAAAAAAAAAACGGACTGCCATCCCTTTTTATTCTATGTTCATTTTATGTTTTTGTTATTTTTCGTTTATTAGCTTAAGTCGAGTCTAGTCTTGGCTTAGCAACGCCATATTGTACATGTAATTAACCAAGATTGTTAACTCGCCACCAATAAAGACTGCCTATATCCAACAAAACCGTGTATTTCATATCCCTACACCTAACGTTACAACCCTTTAAAAGACCTCTTTGATAGTTTATCCTAGGTGCTTACTGTCACACCCTGCTTGAAGCGGAAACACGAGGTGCAACGAAATGTAACCATCGCATAAGATAGTAGAACTACACCATATATTAATTTAAGAAATAACCGACAATGTTACATAAAGGATTTATTACAATAATGAATAATGAAAACAATAGTCTTAATCTTGTCAAATTATAAGTCTTTAGAAAACGTCTTGGCCAGGTCAACTCGGTCTTTGAAATGATAATACAGTGTAACTTCAAAATGTAAACGCCTTCAATAAATCACTATCGATCACCTGAAAATGATACTCTAAAATGTCAACATAAAGTTGGTGAGTTCGTGGGTTTAAGGTAAACATAAGCCAGTTTGCCATGCATAAATGTTTAGGACAAGTGTGCATATAAATAAAGTATAGGACAATTAGTACAGCATAACCAACCAATAAATGGGACGGAACGTGCCCACGATCCAAATTCACATTCTTCATCTCCGAAAGTATATAGTGTACAACATGCATGCCTACCAGCTGGAGCTAACACATGAGTACTCCTATGTCAATCATGACATGAGACCACACAGCATAAGATCACACAGATATATGTCAAGTGGAAATGAATCCATGACATGAGATCACACAGATAAGATCACACAGATAACACTAATGCACCTAGCACAATCATAAGCACAATAACTTGTCCAAGTAACGTAAAAGTTTGAGCACAGAAGGAAAACAACTCTTGAGTATCATTCTCTCCCAAGTAAAACATAAGTAAAAAGGGGCCACGAAAACTCACCTTGAAACGAATGATGATAAGTGCACAAGTCCAAGCAAATATTCTTAAGAAATCAACGCACACTCGATAATAGTGATCAATTTATTACTCCTTCGACCAATCTATAAGAATTGGGAAACCAATTATTAATTAGTGATAGACTCACTACTTCTCTCATGATGGATTATTATATATTTATTAGCACTTATTTACTTGCGTCATTAATTCATTTGTATAAGTGTATTTGAGTAATTTCCATGCATATGACCATTCATTAGCTTACTGATTACACATGTGTATTTAGGAAAAATGGCTACATGTCTATAATAAAGTTTATAAACAGATATTCCTAAAGGTCTTAATTTGAGTGTTCCCTATTATCCAAAGCCTCTTCAATATTCCTAGCTACTTAAAGTCGTAGTACTTATGTTGACAATCTGCAATTGAGTTATTTGTAATATATAAGTAACTTGATTTAGAATATAAAAGATTAAAGTAAAACTTAACTTTGAAAAGGATTAGTGTTAAAAACACTTTTATTAACGAAACCAGTAATGGACGAAGTATAAGATTTTCATGTGTAAAATGCATTAGATGCTATTTGTGTAAAATCATAAGATCATTTAGAAGGTATAAATCATTTAGAAGGTATAACATACCTTTCTTACTAGAAATATTTTCCGAGAAGCCAACTACGTCTCTATCTTTATTTCATATGATTTTATTAGACACAATTTAAATCTATAAGTACTCGATAAGTTCAGGTTCGAAACGAATAACTAATTGGTATATATATAAGTATATATCATATATGCATCAATGACCAATTATATATGTTTGAAAAAATGCATGTAAAGTTTCTTCTTTATTAGCCTTATAGTATATATAGTTAGAAGTAAATTCGCAATACCAATTCCAGGTGTGTGCATGAACACATGGCATTCGGTTCTAGTTCTACGCCAAAATAACATGCATATTAGTTTATACTTTAACTAAATCTCATAGCCAAATTAGTACAAGGTTTATTCTTTTTTTTTTAACTTGACTTTTAGTTTGTTCATCTGCTAATGCTTTAATATAACATCCATGCATGATTATAGTTTTATGCTGTTAAATATATATACCATATATTAACATAAATAGTTATAAGTGACGCATGGTTATGTATTGACAGATGGTTTGAGGATTACCTCAAGACTGAAAGTGAATAGATCGAAACCGAAACACGAACACGGAACAATCACCAGGAATCAATGAGACACGACCGTACCTAAACCTGAACGTACATAATCAGCTACACGTACGTACCAGTCTTGAAACTATGACCAGCAACCAAAAATGTTAACCCAAATCCAACCACGAGCCACAACCCGAAACGCACTCGAACTAGAAAACCGTAACTCAGTTATGTTTGATGTGTTTTGATCTAGGAACCAACTGCCACACTTAATTTCAGAGTTGTTTAGGTTTAGGGTGTGAGTTGAATTTATGTGTGTGAGGAGCGTCGTGCTTATAGAGGTAGTAGGAAACGAACTCACCGAAATGAAAGGGATAGCTAGGTGTGAGTATGTTTGGCTAAGTACAAAGAACGTGGGACTAAAGTTTGAATCAGGTTATTGTGATTTAGTTTATTAGTCCCTTTTTATATTACTTAATATGATATGTTAAGTTAACTTTGTTTTAGATATTTATGAAAGGAGTGTATAATGAGCATGTAGTTATATCAAAGTATCTTAAACCAAATAGTCATACAAAATGGAATTTGATGGGGAGTTAAGGACCGAGTATATATGAATTTAACATGCGAGTCATTTGAACTTTTGAGGTCATATAATTATTTGAATATAATACATATTCATGACTAAATACTTATTCTCAACGTTAGAATTTCTCTTGTTTTATCCCTCATGAATCACGTGTGCACATAAGTCTAACTCAATTTCGAAATGTCGGGTCAATAGCCAAAGTTGACTAACTAGATCAGGTGACGGTTCTCACACTTACGCCATGTGGTGGAGGTTTGATCCTTTCCCAAGCCTATGGTAATCTATTTTGCTATGATAGGTAGTGAGAGATATCTTCCGTTTCCATATTGTAATTTATACTTTATTACACCCGAGAGATGTGAGTATCTAAACACTATTTGTGAGGTGCTTGTGTATGACCTCCGTGCTTGTCTTTGGTCATTAGTGGAACGATTATTTGTTGTAATTACTTTTATATTAGTGTTAAATGACCCCTAACTTGTATTTTGATTAGAATAAAAGTGCATTTGCTTGAGGACAAGCAAATCTCAAGTGTAAGGGTATATGATGAGGCGAAAAATGAACCACTTTTAGGGGGTCATTTAAGCCCGGAATTGAATTTATTTGATCAAATATTACCCTAAATCGTTCCTTTTGTGATTTTAGGTACTTTGGGAGTGAAATCTGGAAAATGAAGCAATTCGGACATTTTTGGAGCATAAAAGTGAAGAAAATGCCAAAGACTTAATTTTCCATGCTGGGAATAGTGTTTGACGGCGTCAAGAGGAAGTATTTGACGGCGTCAAGAGTAAAGTCCATGACGACCCAGAAGAAACATGAAGGCGTCACAAGTAGAGAGTCAAGAGTTAAAGTCATGACGGCCTGCATAAGGTGTATACATGACGGCGTCAGACCCAGATCTAGGCAGTCTGAGGAACTATTTGGCGGCGAGATGACGGCGTCACCCATTTGTTCTTGACGCCGTCACCCTCTAAAATCTATATATAGTTTTCTAATTTTCATTCATTAAAGTGGAAGAAGTTTGGAGAAACCCTAAGGCCGAACCTTATACGAATTTTACAGCTTTTTCAAGTTTCATGTGTAATTGAGATAAGTCTTCTCTTAATTCAATCAATTTGTCTATGTGCTGGTTGTCTATATCTTGTGCTTGTCTTAATTCCACCATGTTAGGCTAGATCTATCTTGTGTTTTCCTGGATCTAATGAAACCTAGATGTTAATTATGTGTTGATTACTTGTTTATGGTTGTAGTGGATGAATGATTTCAATGTTAGGCTTAAGAAAACTGGCAGATCTCCAATTGGTAACATGCTTGAACGTCTTAGGAAACATGAACCGATGTGTACTAGGTTTTATTGGTTGTATTTAATGCATGAGTAAATTCTAATGATCCCATGTTCGGAGCTTCTTAGCCGGCTCGACATAGGAGTAAAGTTGGCACTCATAGGATTGGGCAGTTAAGTACGCCACCCCATGAATGGTATTAAGGAATACAATCCGTCATCCACGCAACTATAACAAGTAATTAACATGTAAAAGATATCTAGGGAGTAGTGAAATCTAAGTAAACACATTTCTCCCACTTATTGCTCACAACCTTAGTATAATTACTTTAATTTTATTTTTAGTATTTTATTTTGATTGCATCTTAGTTTTGGGTTAGTTGACTAGCAACTAATTCCGCCCAAATCCTTCAAACACGAGATTTTAATTTGCTTTCTAAAAAATATAAAAATACAAAAAGAATCATCCCTCATCTCTAGACTTAATCTTTAGGTTTTCTAATCCTAGCGACACTATTCCTAGCTGAACGATCAATCCTCCGGTACTTGTCATTATACTATACTACATCGATCAGGTACACTGCCTTGTGGGGGTTGTAAGCTTCTCGAGATCCCTCGAGAGGTAAAGCCTGGTGCAATCCCCACGTACCAACAATCAAAGCTTCCCTTCCAGAATATAAATCATCTTCTTGTCATACATAACCTGTAGAATCTGAGAAAACAGACAAGGCAACCTCGCGTAAAATCAGCGGCAATCTATATATGCTAACAAATCCTAGAAAACAAAATAAGATATAATGCTTGTGGAATGATGTTTGCAGATTTCCTGGAGATTATAAAACTAAAGATTCGACATAAACTTTAAGACTCCGTTAGAAAAACAAAACTGGTAAAATTTCCAGATTTTTACACGTGACGCCGTCAAGAGTAAACTCGTGACGCCGTCAGAAGTGACCTGCAAAAATTCTTATGTTAAGTTTCGTAAAAATTTCTGGAAAAACTTCGTCCTACTTCCTGGAAAATCCTGCAAAACATCATTATGACTCGATACAAGCATTTTACTCTAACAAATACGAATATACATTTTCACTTAATATTGTGGAGAATCATGATTGAGTTTGTTTCTTAAAAACATATTTGGGGTTTCCCCTTACACTTATCTTTTGCGAAATACCTTTGGATGAAGTTAAGACCAAGCCAAACAACAAAGTAAAGTATTTTCACTATTTTAGTTTTGAAACATGATCTACCAATAATAAAAATAAAGCATGCATACGGAAGCAAATAACAATCAAACAAAAATAAAAATCACACAAAACATGGGTTGCCTCCCAAGAAGCGCTTTTCTTTATTTACGAGTCTTGTAGCTAGACTCAAGGTCATGGGTTACTACGTGATATGGGTGAGTTCCTCATTGAGGACATCTTTGGGATCGAACTTAGGTTTTAACTTCCTATCGGTTTTCTTAGTACGGTATGACCTTTCAAACTTTTCTCCATCCGGATCATACAAAATCATCTTCATATGCCATGATCCGTCACCTTCCTTAGGTGGCTTGTCCTACCTCCATTTACACTTATCCCCCTCTCTTTTCCACTTGTTCATCTATATATTAATAGGCATTGCACTTAAGAACTCAATCATTTTTCTAAAGACTAAGGGGTCCTCAAAAGGGTCTAGCTCTTCATCTCTAGCTATGAGTTGTTCCACCGAATGTGTCTTATCGATGAAATCCTTTTCTAGATAGAATGGGCGTTGAGGTCCTATAAAGTTCCTTTCTATCCAAGGTCCATATCTAGATGGTCTCCTATTCATCTCTACCCAATGTGGTGTCGGTTCATCCTCACAATCATAGCTATGTTTCTTAACATCATATACCGACCAAGTATCGCCCTCACCTACCGCTATCTTAGACTCCTTACAATCTATCATGGCGCTAGCGGTAGCTAAAAATCCTCTTCCAACTAACAATGGGCATGTAGTGTCACTAACCATGTCAAGGACGTGAAAATCCGCTAAGATAGTTAACTTCCCTACGTGAACAACTACATCCTTAATCATCCCAACCGGGTGGGCAATACTCCCATCCGCTAGACCAATTAATACCTCCGTCTCCTCTAACTTTCCTAGCTTGAGAGCGGTGAAAAGGGATAAGGGAATCAAAGTTGAGGCTTGACCCTAAATCGGCTAGTGTGTCGAAAGCATCGGATCTTCCTATCTTACAAGGCAAAACAAATATACCCGGATCATCAAGCTTTTTAGGCAACTTGTTTTGAACGAAGGCGGTCCCATTTTTACCTAGTTTAAACTTCTCATACTTTTCTAGGAGGGCACTATAGTAGGGAGCACGGGCTAAGACATCAATGACGGGGCGTTCAAGGTGAAGCTCCTTGAATTCACCTTCAAGGTCTTGCGTAGGAGGTGTTTCAACTATGCTTTTGACCGGTTTTACATCGGGTGTTTTATTTGATTGGTCCTTTTGAAGAATTTGGTTTTGTTTGAAACACGTGCTCGTTGATTTTACCGAGTAGTATTGCGGACAAGAAGTGGGTGACGAAACTGATGATATGGAATTAACGTTTAGTTTCGGGTTCTTGACTGTGTCGCTTGGGAGTGCTCCCATTTCTCGGTCATTGAGAACTTTCAACAATGTGTCAATTTTGGTGGTCATCTCGCTTTGCTTTTGTTTGAAATCGGCTTCAAACTTAGATATGCGAGCTTCTTGAGATGCCATAAACTTGGACATCAATCCTTCAAGATTGTTGGTACTACCATAGTTGTTAGAAGGATTGTTGTTGAAAATACGGTTGGAGGGTGGACCGTTTGGTTGGTAACGATTAGGCGGATTGGAAGAATTGGCTTGATTTTGTTTCCGCCTAAGGTTTGGGTGATTTTTCCAAGAAGGGTTGTAGGAATCACCATACGGGTTTGGATCGGGTTTGAAAGTGTACCACTTATCTCCCGCTTCGTCGGTACGCGAGGATGCGTAGTCCGCAAAAGCTGTTCCGGGGAGTTCCACACAATCACGAGTGTCATGGGGACCACTACATAATTCGCATGAAGAAGTGATTTTATTCACTTGGCTTGAAGGCTTAGAAGCTTCGTAAGATTTCATGAGAAACTTGACTTGGTCCTCAAGTTCCATGATCCTACGGTCGGGAGTGCTAGAATTGTTCGAAGGCAAAGATATTGCCTTGACCGTTTTGTTCAAATCACGGGGATCATTCCAACTTTCGTTGTCATAGAGAGCAAGATCTTCTATGAGTTCCCATGATTGTTCCGCACTTAGATCACGTAGCTTGCCACCGGCCGATTGGTCAATGGCTCGCCTTGTAGAGAGATCGATATGGTCATAGAAGATTTGGACGTGGAGCCAAAGATCTATGCCATGATGAGGGACTTTTTGGAGTAAGTCCTTGAATCGAGTCCATGCTTCATATAGAGTTTCACCTTGATGTTGTTAGAACATCAAGATATCATTTCTAAGCTTGGTAGTTCTCCCCGGTGGGAAAAATTGAGCAAGGAAACGAGTGGTGAGATCATCCCATGAGGTGATGGATCCTGCTGGTAAACGCTCAAGCCATTGACTAGCTTGATCACGTAGAGAGAATTGGAATAGGCGTAATCGGGTTGACTCTCTAGTTGTAGCATCAAGGTCTATAGAATCTACGATTTTAAGGAAGTCCTTGAGATGTTGATTTGGATCTTCGGAACGAAGTCCATGGAATGAACATCCGCTTTGCACCAACCGGATGGTGTCGGATCGCAAGGGAGACAAATTGGCTCCTTGGGTGAGCTCAATGGTGTTTCGATAGCCATGGTGGCCAGGTCGGAAATACTCTCCTATGATTCGGGGCCCAAGAGGTTGGTTAGTGATTGAAGCAAAAGCAGTCAACTAAAGTCAACCACGGATGTGGTCAATATAGTCAAACTCCTTAGGCTCAATGCTTCGCGGAATATAGTGTTTCCCCGGGTCGTTATGTCCCGACGAGGTGTGGATTGTATTCAAACGGCTTGAGATCGGGTGAATCTGGACGGGAAAGGGGTTGTGAATTATTTGAACTAAGGAATATACGAAGAAATAGCTTAAACAAGCTATATGGTTGATTACGTGAAAACTAGATACCTAAAAACGTTTAAAAACCCAAAACGCGTACGATTAATTAAAACTATGTTTAACGTACAAAATAAAACGTGAATTCCGTCCAATATAAAATCCCACGGATGTGAAAATTATATTTTTAGAATCCAAATGATAAAAGAAAATTATTGGAAATAGAAAATTATTTGTTTGACTATTTATGTAATTATTATTAATTAAAAACTAATTATTAATTATTTTAAACTAATTTAAATTATACTAAAATACACTTAAATATTATTTTAAGCTAGAAAAATAAAAATTTAATCTTGAAAATTCTAAAATAACTTAAAACTAATTTTAAAACTGAAATTAATTTTTTTTTGGGTTTTTATTTAATTTTTATGAATTTAAAATGATTTAAAAATACTTAAAAACTAATATTAATTAAGAAAAGTACTAAATATGCTTAGAAAAATCTGAAAATTTTATGGAAATTCTAAATATACTAAACCTAAAAAAAATATAAAAAGTTAGATAAGCCCACTAATAAGCTGAAATGGGCAAATAAGCACTTTAAATAAGCACTTAGAATAAGCAGTTGATACGCAGATTGCACAAAAAGCTCAGGTATAGTGAAATATACTAAAACAAACTCAACTCAACTGAAAAAACTTAGATAAGCCCTGGCCGCAAGCCAAAACGAATGCTCAGGCACAATGAACTATTTAGAAAGAAACAATGCTAAATGGCATACTTTGCAGGCCTGTGGGGCCCACAAGGATGGTTGGAAGCCCAAACAAAAAGTGTATCCAATTAGCTGAGCTTATTGGCTTTTCAAAAAGCTAAAGCTCAACCTCTGGGACCCACTATTGAAGTCAGGGGGGCTTGGAACTTTGGCTTTTCAAGCTGAGCACTTAGCTTATGTGTGAAATGGACCAAATACAAGGGACTTGCAGCCCTACCTAATAAGCTCTAAACCTAAAGATAAGCCATGGGCCTTTAAGACCAGCTTATTGGCTTTCTAAAAAGCTAATAAGCAGGGGGTGGGGTCCACTAATGAAGCCAGAAAAAGCTATGGAAAATGGGCGAAAAACTGATGCAGGGGAGTGCTTAGGCCTGCAGGCCACTTTGAGCAATCAAATAAGCTAATAGTGGGACTCTAAAGTCTAGGTGGGACACTACAACATGTGAAAAGCACAAGTTCTGAATCGCAACAAAAAAATCAAAACAATTCCCACAAAAAGTGGATTTTCTGCACAAAGGCAAAATTTGACTTTTTATGTAAACTTGAAACTTTGACTATTTTGAGTTTTGATCTTAACCTAACGATTGAGATTGGTATATTAAGTGACAATGAAGTTAAATTAACCTATCCTAATTACTTATGAATGGAAATAAGGGGATTACCACCCCTGAAGCTTAACAGTTAATAGGTTAAGGGGATCAAATGGTGATTTTTGACTTTTGTTAAAAGGAACTTGAATTTTATGGCTTGACTAATCTAAATAAACCTAATGTAACATGTCTTAACTAAAAAAAACAACAAAAACACCTCAAAGTAATTTGAAACAGCTTTTGCCAAACACCCCTTTAAATGTGCTAATTCTTGATTTTTGAAGCAAATGGATGAATTGAGCTATGAAACTGAATTATTACAATCACAGAAACACTGGTTCAAACAACAAACACCTAAAATTCTATATTAAGCTATTTTGGCAGTAAAACTAAGGATTTAAGCTCAAATGGAGATTAATGAACTAAGACTTGATTTTAGGCTATAATATTACTAATCTACACCTAATAAGCACAAAGCAACATGAAGAAGCATAGAATAAGCAGTTATACAGTAATAAGCAAAAAAGTAGATTTTGCTTACAATTGCACCCAAGCTGCAAACCAATGAATCAGAACAAGATAACACTCCTATAAGCTTACCACTAAGCTACTAAACCCATGGCCTTCCAATTTCCACCATGCTCCTTGCATTAATCTTCCTCAACACTAATTTTTGAATTATTTGCTATTTATTTGGAACTTTTACTAATTTTTGTAAATATAAGCTAAACTGATTGACACACCATAGAAACTTAAGAAAGCTTTTAAATGAACATAATTGAGCTTAAGGAAATACTGATAACAACTTTTAACAATATTAAGCGAAATTGTCAATTTCACTCAAAATTGCCAAAACTGAAATTTGTAAAGATCACTTGAAATTAAGGTGAAATATGATTCATGTTACACTAGAAAGATTGATTACAACTTTATTTACCTAAAGATTACAACTGAAAAAGTGATTACTCTAAAAATGACACTACTCCTAATCTAATTAACTAATTACTTCTCTCTGCTCCTTTCTTTTCTTCTTATAGAAGACTTTTTAGGCTTCCACTTGTGTCTTGAGCAAATCCCACTTGATCCTAGCCCTTGGATTGGTCCAATGAATCCTGACCATCAAATTGGTTTTTTGGCGGGAAGTTTGGTTTTGGCAGGTTTTGCAACTGGGAGGGTTTCTAGGAGATATTTGTGAGCATTAAATGCATTTTGGACTAAGTAGGAGGTGGAGGGGACATAGGATGGGAGAGGTGAGTTGGAGGGATGGGGAAGGTGGAGTGTGCAGGGCTTGTTGCAGGCAAGTGGGAGGGAGGTGGCTTGGTTTGACTAAAGTTGACCGCAGGGGGAGTTGTAAAAACGGGGTGTAGTTTTTATTGTTTGTGTTTTGTGGTGGATTGGGCTGTAGGTAAGGGTAATGGGCCAAAGACATGGGTGGGCTAGTATTGGACTTGGATTGGTTTAGATTTGGACTATTAGTTTTAGGTTTAGGAATAAATGACAAGGACTACTTTGTAATTCATGAAACCTGAGGGCTAATTTTGTCAATTTTCCATAGTTATCGCAAGGGTGTAATTTGCCAATTATGAATAGTACAAGGACCACAATTGATATTTTCCATGTTTTGAAATTCTAGGGACCACTTTTGCCAAATTTGAAACTGTAGGGACCAATTTTGTAAATTCCTCAAACTTTTTATCAAAGGGCCATTTGTGATAACTTTTGAATTCCCAAGGACCAATATTGCCTTTTCTTCCAAAAATATTTCACCAGGGACCAATCTTGCCAAAATCTAAAACTCCAGGGACCAAACCTGTAAATTCTTAAAACTTTTGAAAATTTTCACCAAAGGACTAAATATGACAACTGATGATCTTAAAAGGACCTTTGGTGATTTTTCTTTTAAAATAAGTGCTCAGAGACTATTTTTGCCAATTTTTGAAAGTTGAGGGACTGAAACTGCCAATTATGCAAACTTTGTTCATTTTTTATCTGTTTTTACTCATTTTGCATCTGAAACATATAAAAAACAATCTTTAGAATATTTTTAGTATTTTGATGCATTATTGAGTGTTTTTAAACGTTTTGACAGCTCAGAATAGGTAAAAATGATGAGTATTTAGACACTCATCAATCCCTCACACTAAAACATTGCTAGTCCCTAGCAATCTTTTAAGAAAAACTTAATGGATTTGAAAACTCTTTACCAAAAGCCATCACTTCTGAAGTAGCCAGATGTATCGATTCAAGTAAGAACTATGGTCCACCTGATAACCATGTGATTTTGAGCAAACCACCAGCTGTCAACGGATTTAATTTGTATTTACCAAAAGCCGTTTGCTTCTGGACTAGCCAACTCTTGATGGACAAAGTCAACATCTTGGTGAGCTGATTACCAATTATGGTTTTTTCACTGCCTTTACCACAAGCCATAATCTTGCGGGCTAGCCAACTCATTCACTTTTTTGGATATGGCGAGTTGAGGTACCATACAATTTTGGGCAAATTGAAAGCCATAAACGGATTTGATATATCTTTACCAAGAGCCGTTTGCTCCTGGATTAGCCAATCCTTTTGTCATTTAGACAAGGCGGACTGATAACCACAAAAATTTTGAAGCACCAGTGAAAATTTTTTTAAATTTTTTAGATTTTGGCCAAAAACGGGGGTATTAGATGGTAAAATGTGATAAAATTCGCTAGAATACCCCCCCCACACACACACACTTAGAATGAATATTGTCCTCAATATTCAAAGTCCCGGCTATTATGCCGTCTCTTTGAACGTAAAAGGGCAACATTACAAGCTAAATGTGGAAACACCATTTTTTTTTTCACTTTATAAGTAACCACAGTAGGGGTAACTCCCCCACACTTAGGGTGAAAACCCTAAGTACATGCTACTGTTTTTGTTTACCGAGTCGCTAGCTTGACTCGACCCCGAATTCATTTGTCCTTGGGGAAGCATGATGTGGAAGAAACAATCTCAATCGGACTTTCATTCAAGATGTTTGGATAAACATTTGAAGCACGTGAAAGTTCCACACCGATGAGATAAGTACCCGGCTCAAGATAATGGTAAATGAAAATGCCGGGATCAAAGATGGTATCTTCATTCCCGAAGGAGTGAAGAAGAGAAGAAGTCACCTTATAGGTGAAGAAAAGGAAGAAAACCATGATGAAAATCATGATTTGATCTTCTTCCTCGAGAGCAGGCTCATTAGCCTGAGTTTGGATTTCAAGGGTTAAGCTCAAAAACATCCCGGGAGGGTGGGTGGGAATTTGCAAATCCTCATGATTGAGTGCATCTCCCCCCGGGCTATCATACTCCGAGGGAGTAATGATATGATGAGTGAGTTCACCGGAAAACTCCTCATGAAGAGAATCTTTCACAAGATGTAAATCTGTGAACTCCTGTTCCATTTGGGACTCATCACAATCCTCATTCTGAATATCAAAGAGTGGATTATCGGAAATCAAAGTGAATTCAGAGTCAAATTCAAATAGAGGATTGGTGAGAGTAGTTTTGAATGCTTCGGGAACAAAATTATTATCATTCTCTATTGGACTGCTGGGATAAGAACTGAGTGACAGATCATGATTTAAGAGATTTTCAATTTCGGTTTCGGAGTTAAGGAGACCATCATCACTTCCTGTTGGAAGTGAATCGATATTGGTGAACTCCTCAAGAAGATGATCAGCATCAGAATGTGGAATTGAAGCCTCAACATACTCGATGTCTCCATAAGATGCACAATCTTCGCTACAATCGGAGAAAATCTCAAATTGAGCTTTTGGACACTCAAGAGAGGAAGGTAAATCACACATATGAACAGAAGTTCCCTGTGACTCTCTTGGGATTGGGATAAGGTTCTCAGCACTAGACTTTATGAATTCGTCCGATTCCTTTTTAGGAACAGTGCTAAGATGCTCATCCCCCATGTTTAGAGTGTGAGTGTGAACTTCGGGTGTGATAGCAGCTGTTTGAGATGAAATCTCAACTGCAGGGATATCAACTGATGATCTTGATGAATCTTTGTGAATAATAACAATGTTATCTTCATCATCATCACTGTCATCATAGTCATCAAATAGAGCAGTATTGCGAATATTGGCATGTAATTTAGCTGCTCGTTGCTCAGCCAATAATTCTTCCATGCTTTTTCCATATTCTCGTTCTTCAGCAAGTAATTCTGCCATAGTTTTCCCACGAGAATTTGGAATGAGGGGAAATTGTGGGGGTGTGGATGTGTCAAAACCGGAAGGTTGACATTGAAAATCATCATGAGGTCCCCCACAATATGCACAAGAAGAACTTGGAGTATGGCGGAGTGAAATATTAGCTAACTCCTCCTTAAGTTCTTTAAGTTTTTCAAGAACTTCTAAAAAGTCTTGCTGGATTTGAGGAGTTGCTTGGATCATTTGGTACTGTGGAGGTGGGTCTTGATACGAAGAGTCAAAATTGTTACAAGGAAATGGATTCCTTGTTTGACAATCAAAGCTAAAGTGTGGACCTCCACAGTACTCACAATAGTTGAACTGATGTGGCTGTGAGTCATAGGTGCTGGAGTCATAATTATTATCAGGAAACTGCTCATAGACAAGCGTGTTTCCTGATTGACAATCAGAATTGTAGTGTGAACCACCACAGTACTCACAATAGTAAAACTGCTGAGTCTCATGGTGTGGTAGCTGATGGAATAAATCAGTCGTGTCATGGTAGGAATAGGGATTCTGGTTATAGACAGACCCGTTTCTTGACTCTACAATGCTACAACTAGGACAATTACCACCATTATAAGGACCACCACACCATTGAGAATCAAGAAGGTGTGGATGAGACATAGAAAGAATCAAATGGTTTTGGAGGGTAAGAAATGTAGAATCAAAAAGGTTGGAGGGTAAAGATGGATATTTTTGGAATTTTTGATAAACATTTTATAAGAAAGAAAATCTTTTTGTGTTTTTGTGTTCGTTGAAAACTGATTTTAAAATGTTTTCGGAAATAGTTTTGTTTTTATAATAAGAAAATATGAACAAATGATGGTAAATATACAATGAGTGTATATCCAGATTCACTAATCTGCAAAACCGTTTAGAATACGCGCACGACCTCCCCGGCAGCGGCGCCAAATTTTGATTGAAGCAAAAGCAGTCAACTAAAGTCAACCACGGATGTGGTCAATATAGTCAAACTCCTTAGGCTCAATGCTCCGCGGAATATAGTGTTTCCCTGGGTCGTTATGTCCCGACGAGCTGTGGATTGTATTCAAACGGCTTGAGATCGGGTGAATCTGGACGGGAAAGGGGTTGTGAATTATTTTAACTAAGGAATATACGAAGAAATAGCTTAAACAAGCTATATGGATGATTACGTGAAAACTAGATACCTAAAAACGTTTAAAAACCCAAAACGCGTACGATTAATTAAAACTATGTTTAACGTACAAAATAAAACGTGAATTCTGTCCAATATAAATCCCACGGATGTGAAAATTATATTTTTAGAATCCAAATGATAAAAGAAAATTATTGGAAATAGAAAATTATTTGTTTGACTATTTATGTAATTATTATTAATTAAAAATGTTGATACAAAAGTTGGGCGTACCTGGTTATTAGCTCTTGCTCTCGTACCAATTCGCTTCTTAGCACTTGTTACCTGCGTACTAAGAAAATAAAACAACACCGTTAGGCTTATCGAGGGATTGTCTCCCCCGATTAGACTCCGGCGTGAGAGTAAGTAATCGATATAGGGTTCTCGTAAAGAGTTAGGGTTTGTATATCGTACCTTTGAATGAGAATATATCATTCCTTTTATAGGGGCTGAAACCACGTGGGTTTCTTGCTCCTTACTCTTCGCACTCGTGGTGCTTATCCAAGGAAAGGATATCTATTCTATGAATAGATAATCCTTATCGTGTACCCGGTGGGTTTAGTTGGGCTTTGGGCCTCGTGGGCCCAAGCTAATGATACTGCGGCCCAAACCATTGTCATGGCAGCCCACTTGTGGTGGACTTAGGCGCTAGTAGTATATATTATTTGGACTCGTGGCCCAAATATAGACTATACGTCATCATGTTGGGATTCTTGATTTGATGTGACAAAATAGATAAAAGAATGAAACAAGAAGGGCTAAAGATGACAAAGAGAGAAAGCTACAAAGAATCAAGATACAGGAAATATTCTATTATGAAGAAACGATTTTTATAATATTCTGTATTTAGTTTTATACTTATCTCTTTGTAAACCCTAATATCTCTCTATATAAAGAGACGTAGGGTATAGGTTTTATTATGTCTTTCACAATGTAGTCGACTAGTAAAAGTGTGTGTGTGTGTCTAGGGCGTGGTTCATTGTAAACGCCTAGACTAGAGTTAGTTTGTGTTCGTATCCTTCAAGGTCTGAGAGTTCTTAGATCCCTATTACACTTAGGTAATACGTTGTATTCTGATCAAATACATATTGGAGGTGATTGAGGAAAAACCTTGTGTCAATAACTTTGATTCATTCTATTCCGCTGCATATTGTTATTATCATTGTTATTGTTTGCCCTAGATCCTATGAGGTCTAAACAACCTCGAGCTTCAACGATCCATCAAGTGGTATCAGAGCGGGTTGCTCGTGATATCTAGGGTTTATCAAGGTTTTCATGGTTGAATTTGTTGAAGGAAGCTGTTTCAGAAAGAGTACGATTGACTGTTTAAGGTTTATGAGGTAATCGTAAATTTTTTTTGGTATCGACCTGCATATTTTGTTTCTGTACGACGACTGAAAAAGATAAATTTTGATCTTTGATCATGGGTTGTCGTCTTACTGATTGTTTGTCGATGCAATAAAAGGAAAAAGATAGATGAATTAACCTAGTACTATGCATTTATGGGAGATGGAATTTGCTATTAATATTGCTTGGCATATAGTACATGGTTCCTACAATTGATTGGCTAATATTCGATTTAATGATATTCGCTCATCATGGATCTGTCATTATTTTTGAATCATTGGCTGCTTTGTCGTCTACTGTTAATGATATATTGCATACTGATTGGACAAAATTAATTCTTCATTAATTGTGGGACAAGGTTATTAATTGGTTTGTAGGTTTGATTATTTAAACCAAGTGCTGATGATTATTTTAATCACTAAATCGGTCAGTGAGAAAAAGAATTGTAGATGCGTACAATTAAAGATCATGGGTCGGTGTAAAGTATTTACTTCGTACTGATTTTGTGATTGGAGATATGGGATTCACTGTTTGGTCATTATTATTATTATTCGATTTGCTTCCAACACATGGGACGGTGATTATTGAATTTACATATGTGTGGGATGATTGTAAGCAGCTGAATTAATATTGTTTTGGTATTGTGTTGCTGCTTTATTGGTTCTATTGGTTACTGAATTGGTCAATGATTATCTAATATTGCTGCTTAACACTACTGCTACGCTTATTGTTCACTCTGCTGCTACAAGTACGACTCTACTGCTACTTCTATTTGACTTTGCTGCTCTCGTAATACTCTGCTGCTGGGAATTTTCAATCTGCTGCTAGCTTTAGTACTCTGCTGCTAGCACACTGCTGCTCAATATATATTGTTCCTACTGCTGTGTTTTGATGTTTTAAAAGTAGTGAGGGGAAGTACGTATGTTTGATTGGTTTTGGTTTACACACACAAGAAGATGGTTGTTTGTTCTTAAAGGTTTCAAAGGCTCGTTCTTATTACTTAATTGATTACGAAGAAAGGTGAATATCATTTATTTGATGTTGTAGTTGAGTTTCACAGGTTTGTGTTCTTATTATATCTCAAAGTGGGTGTAGCACTTTGAAGATAACTTGTTTGTTTTATACGGTGGTGACGAAGACTTGTCAAATCTAGTTTTCATAGGTCAAGGGGAGGATGGACGAAGACCTAGTTAACTATCACTTAAAGGAGTTACATTGTAGTGCTCAGTGTCTCATTAAATATGAGGATTTGTCATGGGATCGCGGTCTACTTATATATTCAGTTTTGGGTATAAGTTTGGAGTCACATGGTTAGTACAAGACATAAGACACAAGTTTGGAAAATTCAACTTCTTCATCAAATTCGTCATACTCAGTTTTCTTCATCAGTGATCATTATATAAAGCCTACAGATTTGAAGAATCATTTTATGTACATGCATCACTCGAGGGGAAGTTTCTACGGTTTATTCATTCTCTATTTGTTGATAACAAAAAGGGGAAGAAATATTGTGGTGGCATGGCATGGATTAAGGGGAAGACATACTTGTTTCATTCAGGGAGATGTCTACATCTCAACTTCTCTACTTCGTCTAGGGAAGTTCGTACACGACTTTGTTTGTTTTGTCATCATCAAATAGGGGAAGATTGTTGGGATTCTTGATTTGATGTGACAAAATAGATAAAAGAATGAAACAAGAAGGGCTAAAGATGACAAAGAGAGAAAGCTACAAAGAATCAAGATACAGGAAATATTCTATTATGAAGAAACGATTTTTATAATATTCTGTATTTAGTTTTATACTTATCTCTTTGTAAACCCTAATATCTCTCTATATAAAGAGACGTAGGGTATAGGTTTTATTATGTCTTTCACAATGTAGTCGACTAGTAAAAGTGTGTGTGTGTGTCTAGGGCGTGGTTCATTGTAAACGCCTAGACTAGAGTTAGTTTGTGTTCGTATCCTTCAAGGTCTGAGAGTTCTTAGATCCCTATTACACTTAGGTAATACGTTGTATTCTGATCAAATACATATTGGAGGTGATTGAGGAAAAACCTTGTGTCAATAACTTTGATTCATTCTATTCCGCTGCATATTGTTATTATCATTGTTATTGTTTGCCCTAGATCCTATGAGGTCTAAACAACCTCGAGCTTCAACGATCCATCACATCATGTCCCCCCAGTCTAGTGTGCGCAGAGCGTAGCTGCGGATACTAGACTAATGAATCAAGCAGCAAGCGTGGCGGGAAAGATAAAATGCTTCCCGCCCTTTTGCTCGGGACTACATATCTAGTCCGAAATATCTTTAAAAAGTACCTCGAAAAGTGGAGATGGTATCCACGTGTGCTTAGAGATTCGGGAAAAAGTGTTGTACCTTTTCATTTCCTAGCCACACGTTTCATAAGTGGGATCCACGTGTCGATCATCTTTGGTGCGTTAAAGACTATTTAAGCCCTCGTCATTTTCACTTGGTACGGTACAGTGAAAAATCTTCCAAAATTCTTCATTTCTTTCTTTCCGATCGAAAAAAATACTTATTTTCAAAGGTATTAGGCGCGTACGCAAATAGTTTTTAAGTATGATTAGACAACTTTCAGATTTTTCTTCCAATATGGAATATGATGAACTTCGTCAGTTCGAATCTGATTACTATATCCCATACGGTGTGCATCCGGTTGTTCCGGATGAAGACGTATCAATAGCCGACTTCCCCGAAGGGAAGGTAGGTGTATATACGCGTTTTTTTGAATGGGCGAACCAGCGTGTGCCCCTTTCGATGTTCCTGTGCGAGGTATTGTGCTACTACAGTATACACATCTCGCAGTTGCACTGTATAGGTGCGGGTAAGATAACCAACTTCGAGGTTAACTGTCGCTTGTTAGCGATTAATCCCACTGTAAATTTGTTCCACGCGTTTTATCATACGACGTGGTCAAATGGGTGGGTTTCCTTTGCGAAGCGTCATGGGAAGTTGCAATGTTATACTATGGGTGTAGACTTGTTCAGGGGCTGGAGGGAAAAATTCTTTTGGGTAGACCAAAAGGTTTTTCCATGGGATTTCGATTTTTACACCCATGGCAGTTTGCCAAAGGATGAGTGCCCACCACCTGAGATGTATAATACGGGCGATGCGTATACCATAGACGCCAACCGTATTCCCATAAATTCGTATCCCGAAGCTTTGTTAATATGCATCGGCATTAGCCGCAATTATTTCGGGTTTGACGACGAGATGCCCATGTTTTTGGATGTGAATAATCAGGGTGGGTGCTCATCTGTCTTCCTCTCTTACTTCGTAAGTATTCCCTTTTTGTTCTTCGTGTTTTAACTAACCGTTATTTTTTCTTTTGATGCCACTGTTGCGCAGAGATGGATCTATTCGGAGTGGTGCGTCTAGCCGAGCCAAAAGTGGTGAAGGTTGGGCAACGTCCACTGAGGGCCCGTGAAGCGCCCATTCTCCAGGACACTGCCGGACGTGTGATGGAGCTTAATTTGGAGGAGGGTTCAGGCGAGACTCCTCCTCTTGTTCTAGATGTGGCTCCCATCAATGTCGCGGGACATGCCGTACAGGCCCAGGATGCGCAGCCTGATGCTGAGAAGTCTATACCTGAGTCTTCCGATGGCGTAGAGATCACAAAGGTTGTAGATGCTCCCGAGGGTGGTAGTAAAGGTGAGAAGCGCAAGGAACGCATATCTGGGGATGGTGGCGCGTCCTTTTCTGGGAGGAAGCGTCATGTGAGCGGTACAACGACGTCACTTTCGAAGGAAGAGGGTGTATTACATTCAAATGCTGGAAAAAATGCGACTGAGTCTCCTCTGCATTTGTAAGTGTCTTCTGTAACCTTCTGTGTATAAGTTATTCCATCTAGTTTTATATAACCGCCGAACTTGTTGTTCTTATAGTGTTGATGCTTCTGAAGATGCTACTGTCTTTGTCGAGAAGTCGCCTTCAGAGCATGTTGTTGCGCCCTCTGGTGAGCAAAGGTGTGAGGGGGTGAGTTTAGGGACCATTGGAGATGCTTCTATGGATACTCTTGTGGATGAGCTGAGGCGTGCCGCTAACTATCAAGTTGCCTTAGCGGCGCGTGTGAAGGCTAGCTACTCTGGAGAAAGTAGCCGCGCTATCCAGAAAGATGAAGAGATTGCCTGTCTTAGGGCAAAGCTGGCGAGTGCTCGGGCGGATCTCAAGGCTTCAGAAGTTAGCAGCCAGAGGGTGCGTGATGAGAAGCTGTCCTTGTGGGCTGATTTGCAAACTGAGCGCACAGCTCATAATGAGCGTAAAGCCACTTGCGAGTGGGCTGTTGGCCTCATGGACCGATACAAGGCAGAGCATCTTGCCCAGGTTGAGGCGCTGCGTCAACGGTTCATGACTGCGCACCAACTGCAAGAGGAGAAACTGCGCAGGATGAATATAGAGTTTGACGAGGAGCTATATCCTCACTTAGTCTCTTCTGTTGCGGAGCGTAGGTAATGCTTCTTTCCACTTTTGTTAATTTTGTTTTATCTTTGTGGTTGTCGTATGAAGGTTTTATGCTGTCTCTTCAGGTGGCTAATTAGTCATGGGCTGCGTCTGGCTGTTATGACCACACTGGAATCCCAAGAAGTCACTGAGGCTTTTTTGGGAGGGTTGTCCAGTGCGCTTGTGAGCGCGGTAGGGCACAGGCCACAGAGGAGCTTTGTGAGAAGAAGGTAATACCTGTTCCTGCTACGGAGGTACCTGGTTATAACCCCAATGCATATGGTGACCTGGTTGCAGCCCTGGAAGATCTGAAGCATTTGGAGTTTTCTCATGTTGCCCAAGTGGAGCGTAACCAGGACCACCCAATTTCTGTGGTAATGCAAGGGTTGACTCTGGCGCGGCATACGGCGGAGGGTGCAGAGTCGTTACCAGATTTCTATTTGAAACCTGATGTTTCGCAGTTGCAGGTTCCTATCTTTGCGCAGCCGCGTGATGCTCTAAACCCCTACTTACTTGAGAAGGAGGTCCCACTTCAAGAAGCGTTGGAAAAGCATGCGGAGAGGGCTGCGGTGAAGAAAGGGGTCAAAGATAAGGCCATATTATGCGGCGTAGGAACAGGGAGTTCTGCTGCTCATGAAGATGACCCTGAGCATTGCCCTAGCGTGTAGGCTTTTTGTATGTTATGTATCTTTTCCTTGTAATTTGTATAAATGAATGTGGAATAAGATACTTTTTTGTTTAAGTTCGTGACTTAAATATACCTGCATTGTTTGCCAATTTATTTAACCAAGTGTTTTAAGTGCGTGACTTTAAAAATTATACTTGCATTGTTTGCGAAGTTTTGACCAAGTGTCTTGGTTCGTTAAGTGCGTGACTTTAAAAATTATACTTGCATCGTTTGCGAAGTTTTGACCAAGTGTCTTGGCTCGTTATGTTGCTAAGCTTTGTACAGTGTACTTAGTATGTGCGCATCCGTCGTGGGGTGCGAACGCAAAACTTACCTCGACGTCTCAAGAGTAAGGCGCTTAGCAAGGATACGTGATCCGATGTTGATGGGTTTGCAACCCTCTTACTCAACGAGTAAATTAGTAGGTTAACTCATCCTTTATGCCGTCATGGGTCTTTAAGTGGTGCATGCACGCCATGTAGGCAAAAATATAAGATAGACAATATTGACATATATGCAATAAAGTAAAATACGCTATGGAGTTAGCTAGAAACCATAACATTTTATTGATACTTGCAAGTTTTTGAAAAAATACAATTCCTAGGAAAGAAAAAACAAACACTTATTGGGCATCACGCAGGATGCCAGGGTGTCTGTGTAAGGGCCGTAGCCTAGAAGTAACATTTTTTAAGATTGCAGATGTTCCAGGTGCGCGCTAGGTCTTGACCTTCCATATCGCGCAGTCTGTATGCGCCATTTCCAAGCGTGTCTGTGACCTCGTAAGGTCCTTCCCATTTGGGTCCGAGCTTGCCTGTGTCTTCTGCGTGGCTCGCGTCGTTGGCGCGGTAAACAAAGTCTCCTGGTCTGAATGAAGTGTGTCTGACTTTTGCATCATAATACTTCTTCATTTTTGCCTTAGCCTTTGCTTCGCGTATAGCTGCGCGTTCGTGTCTTTCTTCCAGTATGTCTAAGTCTATGCGTCGTTCCTCGTCGTTTGTTGTGACGTTGACATCTGCTGTGCGTATAGTTGGCATTCCTATCTCAGCTGGTATGACGGCTTCTGTTCCATAGACTAAGGAAAATGGCGTGTCGCCAGTACTGGTTTTGATTGTTGTGCGATGCGCCCACAAGACATGCGAGAGCTCGTCTACCCACCTTCCTTTGTGCCTTCAAGACGCGCTTTTATTCCTTCGCCTAGACTGCGGTTTGCGCGCTCGACTAGGCCATTGGTTTGTGGGTGTTTGACTGAAGCAAAGTGTTGTGTGATGTTCAATTGTGCGCACCAATCTTTGAATGGGTTATCACAGAATTGTTTTCCGTTGTCTGATATGATCGCACCCGGTAGTCCGAAGCGACAGACAATGTTGTCCCAGACAAAGCGTTTGACTTGGTTTCCCGTGATGTTCACCACCGCTTTTGCTTCTATCCACTTCGTAAAGTAGTCTATGGCTACGATGAGGAACTTTACTCCTCCTGCTGCGACAGGGAAAGGTCCTGCGATGTCAATACCCCATTTGTAAAATGGCCATGGTGAGGTAATTGGTGTTAGCTCTTGTTGTGGTCGGCGCGGAATTGGCCTATGTACTTGGCAATTGCTGCATTTTCTTATCAGATCGCGTGCATCGCGATGCATTGTTGGCCAATAGTATCCTGACCTTAGAGCGCTTGCCACCACGGATCGTGGCCCTGAGTGCATACTACATGATCCAGCGTGAATTTCGCGGAGTACGTAGTCTGCTTGAAGGGGTCCAACACATCTGAGCCATGGCTGTAAGAAAGAGCGTCGATAGAGTACGTTGTCTCGTAATTCAAATCGTTGCGCTGTGCGCCGTATTCTTCGAGCATCCTTATGATCTTGGGGTAGGATTCCCTTGCTAATGAATTCAATGATAGGTGTCATCCATGTAGGATCTTGTTCTTCTATCACTGTGGATATCTCCATTTCCAAGATTGACTTGTTTTTTAGGGTTTCTACCAATACCTGTTTTGAGAGGTGTGCGAAGCTTGTGGATGCGATCTTGCTGAGTGTGTCCGCCTTCCTGTTATCTCCTCTAGGCACCTGTTTTATTGTAAACCTATCAAAGTTTTCAATCAAGGATTTTGTCTTTTCCAGGTATTGGATCATGTGTTCATCCTTGGCTTCGTATTCACCTAGCACGTGGTTAGCGACTAGTCGCGAATCTACGTTTGCTTCTAGGTTGCGTACACCCATTTGGATTGCGATACGTAGTCCGGCTAGTAGGGCTTTGTATTCTGCCTCATTGTTTGTGGCTGTGAACTCAAAGCGTAGCGCATAGGTGAATTCCATACCTTCTGGATTTGTAAGAATAAGGCCTGCGCCTGATCCATCTACACATGAGGACCCATCTATGAACAGAATCCAGGGTTCCTGTAGATCTGTTTTAGTTGCTGACGTTGGGCTGTCGCTGTCTGGCTTCTCCACGATAAAATCGGCTAAGATTTGTCCTTTGATTGCAGTGTGCGGTCTGTAAGAGATGTTATACTCACTTAGCAGTACACTCCACTTTTGTAAGCGTCCTGATGCGTCAGGCTTAGAGATAACTTGTTTGATTGGTTGATCAGTGATTACAGCTATTGGGTGCGCTTGAAAGTATCTACGCAGCCTTTTGGCTGCGAACACTAGAGCTAAGACCAGCTTTTCCATAGCGCTGTAGTTAGTCTCTGTTTTCTTTAGGGCTTTGCTTACAAAGTATATGGGTGTCTGGACGGAGTTCCTATCTGTCAATAGTACTGCGCTGACTGCTCCATGGGTTGCCGATAAGTACATGATTAGTTCTTCCCCTGGTCGCGGTGCGACAAGTTTGGGAAGGGATGCCAGATGGTTTTTAAGTTGTTGGAAAGCTTCCTCCGCTTCTTTAGTCCAGCGGAAGTCTCCCTTTTTAGTACACTTCGTGAGTGTTTTAAAGAGAGGAAGAGATTTGTCAGCTGACTTAGATAAGAAACGGTTTAGCCCTGCTAGCTTTCCATTCAATGATTGGACTTCTTTGAGTGTGCGCGGTGAGGGAAGATCAATAACAGCCTTTGTCTTTTCTGGGCAAGGCTTGATTCCATCGGGTTCTATCAAGTATCCAAGGAACATGCCTTCGGTTGCGCCAAAGGTGCACTTCTTGGGATTTAACTTCATGTTTATTCGCCCTAATGTTCTGAATGTTTCCTCAATGTCGCGCACCAACTCGTCCTCTGTGTGGCTTTTTATGACAAGGTCGTCAACGTAGACTTCCAAGTTGCGGCCTACTTGTTTTTCGAAAGCTGTGTCCACTAGTCGTTGGTATGTCGCGCCTGCGTTCTTCAAGCCAAAAGGCATTTTTGTGTAGCAGTACACTCCTTGACTGGTGTGGAAAGCTGTTTTTTCTTCATCTTCCACTGCCATCTGTATCTGATGATACCCTTTATATGCATCTAGGAAGCATTTGAAAGGGTATCCGCATAAGGACTCGACCTTCCAGTTTATCTCTGGCAGTAGATAGCAGTCCTGTGGACATGCTTTGTTGAGGTCCGTGAAGTCCACGCACATCCTCCAACTGCCATCGCTCTTCTTTACCATAACTGGGTTAGAAAGCCAGTCGTGATAGTATACTTCGCGCATGATGCCTGCATCTACGAGCTTGTGTACTTCTTCCAGAATAACTTTTGCACGATCTGGGGCCTGGCCGCGTTTCTTTTGTCATATTGGAGGGTATCCTTGTCGGATTTGTAGCTTATGCTCTGTGATAGAGCGCGGTACTCCCGTCATATGCTTTGGTTCCCATGCAAAGATGTCTAGGTTCTTTTGCAAGAGTGCGCATATAGCTGCTTTACCTTTGTCAGATAAAGATCCTCCAATCGAAACTTGTTGTTCCGGATAATCTGGATGAATAGCGACTTTTAAATTTGGCGTTTTTTCCGCACGCTGTTCTGGAATAGTCTCTGCTTCAATTGTTACTGCGATGCATTCTTTTGGTGGTACTGTTGTGTTATAGAGAGTGACAACTCCTCCTTCCACTGGAAATTTGAGCATTCCGTGCGCTGTGGATGGTACTGCGCGCATGGATGATATTCCCGGTCTTCCAATGATACCATTGTATGGCGAAGGAGACTTTATTACCATAAAGTTTATCCATGTTGCTGTTGAGTGTTCTTCATCTCCTACGACCACCAACAAGCGTAACTGCCCTATGGGCCAAATCTTTTCTCCTGTGAATCCTGTTAATGACGTTGTAGCTGGTATCAATTGACTTTGGATTTCAGGTCGCAGTCTTTTGAAACAGTGATCGTACAGGATATCTGCGGATGCTCCTCCATCAATGTACATGCGGTGGATGTCATGTCCCCCTGTATGTATTTCAATGGTTAGAGGCTCCACGACTGCGTTGTCCGCAGCTATAGTAGGGAAAGATATCTCTTTTTCTGGAGAGAATTTTTGGCTGACTTTTTGCTTTATCTTGCGTTGCCATGATTGTATCATGTATATAGTATCAGCTTTTTCCTTGGGGGGCTCTTTTTTACCTCCGCCCCTTTGTTTGTCTTTCCCTTCTTTGATATTTTTTACAAGGTGGTCCATTCTGCCTTCTCTTACTAACTTTTCAATTAGTTGTTTTAGCTGGACGCACTCATTAGTGGTGTGGCCTTTTTGACCATGGTACTCGCAGTATCCACTCCCTATGCGCTTTTCTTCTGCGGTGCGCATTGGTGGTGGTTTTGGGAAGTTTGCGCCTTCTGTTACAAATATTTCCCTCGGAGTTTTTGTAAGGGGGGTATATTTTTCATTGTCTCTTCCACTGCGGTAATTCCTGCTGCGATTGTTATTCTGATCATTGGATTGTCTCCGAGGCTGCTCTTGCTGCCTATAGTTCGAATAACCCTTTTTACTATCCGCAGCGGCTGCTTCTCCTTGTATGAAGGATCTAGTGCGCTTTGTTAGCTCATCAAAGGTTTGTGGAACTTTGTCGTTTAGCTTTCGGATGAGTTCTGGGTTATTAATCCCATTCATGAACCCTGAAATTTTTAGGATTTCAGGACATGTCTTGACTTGTATGCACTCATCTTTGAAACGTTCCATAAAAGCGCTGGTTGATTCACCTTGACGCTGTTTCACTCTTGCTAGTTCCACAGGGTTTTTAGCGCACTTCTTTCGTTGGGTGAAGTTGAGGCGGAATGCTTTCCTTAATTCCTCAAATCCACCAATGCTCCTACGTGGGAGTATGTTAAAGCATGTGCGCGCGTTTCCTACTAACGTGGAATTAAACATGTGGCACCACACAGGCTGTGGCCAATTGTCGATAGTTGCGGCTGATTCGAAAATTTTTAGGTGATCGTCTGGGTCACCTGTTCCATCATATGTTTTCACGTTAGCGGGCATGCACCTGCGTTTGCGCTCTGAGTAATCGCTGATGCGCCGTGTAAACGCATCAATTTTCTGGCGTCGCCATAGGAGGGACATATCTTCATTCTCTTCCTCGCGACGTCTTCCTCTTGACTTCCAGTGTCCTGTTTCTTTATCCTCGTTGTCCGAGGAGTCGCTGGAAGAAGGGTAGTCTCTTTTTCGGCGCTTGCGCCGGCTTCTTTCAGAAGAAGAGCTTGAGGGATCTCTGCTTGGGGATCTTCTTCTCCCCAATCTGTCTTGAATCCTCCTACTCCCAAGTTTGGAAGATCCTTGGCTTGGCGAATGTTGAGGCCCTAATCGATCTTGTATTCCCCGACTGCCAAGTCTGGAGTGGACATTGATGCGCCTCTCGCTGTCTCCTGAGTATTGTGAATCAGATATCGTACCCAACCTATCATGGATAGTGGTACGTTTTGCGCGTCTTCCTCGTGGGTGACGCAATGGTGATGGTTCGCGTTCAGGACCAAAATTGAGTCGGGCTTGTAGACCCGCGCTTGCTCTTCTTGTTGCTTCTTCTTGCATGAGGGCGGTTAGGGTTTCATAATTTTGGGATACAAAGTTTCCCAAAGTTAGATCAGGTGCGTCCTCAGTTGTTGCAAGAATTTCTGCCTCAGCGTTAGGCGCCCTGTTTCGTTCAGGCGCGCCTGGCGGCGCAGTGTTGTTCACTGCGGGTGTAGCTTGATGAGGAGTGGTGAAGAGGGTGCGTTGGAGTTCCTCAACGCTTGGGACCACTGGTATGACTTGGGTAGTTCTTATAGGTAGTTCTACTGCTAGACGAGGTGGGGTTGTTCCTGCCTCGTGGTGACCAGGTGTGCTGATTGTCCCAGCGACTTGTCTGGAGGTCGGATCTTGTTGATTTTTCCTCTGATGGTCACGTTTTTCTGACTGCGGAGTCCGCTGGCTTGAATTCTTATGTTTCGTCATTCTAGTTCTTAGTAGGGTCCCACGGATGGCGCCACTTGTTGATACAAAAGTTGGGCGTACCTGGTTATTAGCTCTTGCTCTCGTACCAATTCGCTTCTTAGCACTTGTTACCTGCGTACTAAGAAAATAAAACAACACCGTTAGGCTTATCAAGGGATTGTCTCCCCCGATTAGACTCCGGCGTGAGAGTAAGTAATCGATTTAGGGTTCTCGTAAAGAGTTAGGGTTTGTATATCGTACCTTTGAATGAGAATATATCATTCCTTTTATAGGGGCTGAAACCGCGTGGGTTTCTTGCTTCTTACTCTTCGCACTCGTGGTGCTTATCCAAGGAAAGGATATCTATTCTATGAATAGATAATCCTTATCGTGTACCCGGTGGGTTTAGTTGGGCTTTGGGCCTCGTGGGCCCAAGCTAGTTATACTGCGGCCCAAACCATTGTCATGGCAGCCCACTTGTGGTGGACTTAGGCGCTAGTAGTATATATTATTTGGACTCGTGGCCCAAATATAGACTATACGTCATCAAAAAACTAATTATTAATTATTTTAAACTAATTTAAATTATACTAAAATACACTTAAATATTATTTTAAGCTAGAAAAATAAAAATTTAATCTTGAAAATTCTAAAATAACTTAAAACTAATTTTAAAACTGAAATAAATTTTTTTTTGGGTTTTTATTTAATTTTTATGAATTTAAAATGATTTAAAAATACTTAAAAACGAATATTAATTAAGAAAAGTACTAAATAAGCTTAGAAAAATCTAAAAATTTTATGGAAATTCTAAAATAATATACTAAACCTAAAAAAAATATAAAAAGTTAGATAAGCCCACTAATAAGCTGAATTGGGCAAATAAGCACTTTAAATAAGCACTTAGAATAAGCAGTTGATACGCAGATTGCACAAAAAGCTCAGGTATAGTGTAATATACTAAAAAAAACTCAACTCAACTGAAAAAACTTAGATAAGCCCTGGCCGCAAGCCAAAACGAGTGCTCAGGCACAATGAACTATTTAGAAAGAAACAATGCTAAATGGCATACTTTGCAGGCCTGTGGGGCCCACAAGGATGGTTGGAAGCCCAAACAAAAAGTGGATCCAATTAGCTGAGCTTATTGGCTTTTCAAAAAGCTAAAGCTCAACCTCTTGGACCCACTATTGAAGTCAGGGGGCTTGGAACTTTGGCTTTTCAAGCTGAGCACTCAGCTTATGTGTGAAATGGACCAAATACAAGGGACTTGCAGCCCTACCTAATAAGCTCTAAACCTAAAGATAAGCCATGGGCCTTTAAGACCAGCTTATTGGCTTTCTAAAAAGCTAGTAAGCAGGCGGTGGGGTCCACTAATGAAGCCAGAAAAAGCTATGGAAATTGGGCGAAAAACTTATGTAGGGGAGTGCTTAGGCCTGCAGGCCACTTTGAGCAATCAAATAAGCTATAAGAAAAAAATCACAAAAATAAGCTAATAGTGGGACTCTAAAGTCCAGGTGGGACACTACGACATGTGAAAAGCACAAGTTCTGAATCGCAACAAAAAAATCAAAACAATTCCCACAAAAAGTGGATTTTCTGCACAAAGGCAAAATTTGACTTTTTATGTAAACTTGAAACTTTGACTATTTTGAGTTTTGATCTTAACCTAACGACTGAGATTGATATGTTAAGTGACAATGAAGTTAAATTAACCTATCCTAATTACTTATGAATGGAAATAAGGGGATTACCACCCCTGAACCTTAACAGTTAACAGGTTAAGGGGATCAAATGGTGATTTTTGACTTTTGTTAAAAAGAACTTGAATTTTATGGCTTGACTAATCTAAATAAACCTAATGTAACATGTCTTAACTAAATAAAACAACAAAAACACCTCAAAGTATTTTGAAACAGCTTTTGCCAAACACCCCTTTAAATGTGCTAATTCTTGATTTTTGAAGCAAATGGATGAATTGAGCTATGAAACTGAATTATAACAATCTAATATGATACAATGAGATGAAATAAGCACAGAAACACTGGTTCAAACAACAAACACCTAAAATTCTATATTAAGCTATTTTGGCAGTAAAACTAAGGATTTAAGCTCAAATGGAGATTAATGAACTAAGACTTGATTTTAGGCTATAATATTACTAATCTACACCTAATAAGCACAAAGCAACATGAAGAAGCATAGAATAAGCAGTTATACAGTAATAAGCAAAAAATTAGATTTTGCTTACAATTGCACCCAAGCTGCAAACCAATGAATCAGAACAAGATAACACTCCTATAAGCTTACCACTAAGCTACTAAACCCATGGCCTTCCAATTTCCACCGTGATCCTTGCATTAATCTTCCTCAACACTAATTTTTGAATTATTTGCTATTTATTTGGAAATTTTACTAATTTTTGTAAATATAAGCTAAACTGATTGACACACCATAGAAACTTAAGAAAGCTTTTAAATGAACATAAATGAGCTTAAGGAAATACTGATAACAACTTTTAACAATATTAAGCGAAATTGTCAATTTCACTCAAAATTGCCAAAACTGAAATTTGTAAAGATCACTTGAAATTAAGGTGAAATATGATTCATGTTACACTAGAAAGATTGATTACAACTTTATTTACCTAAAGATTACAACTGAAAAAATGATTACTCTAAAAACGACACTACTCCTAATCTAATTAACTAATTACTTCTCTCTGTCGCCAAATAAATTCTCGGACTGCCTAGATCTGAGTTTGACGCCGTCACGTGTATTCCATTTGCAGGTCGTCACCAAAATTACTCTTGACGCCCTTCATCTGACGCCTTCAGGTTTTCTCTGGGTCGTCATGGATTTTACTCCTGATGCCGTCACAATTTCCTTCTTGACGCCGTCAGGTACTGTTCTCAGCATGGAAAATTAAGTCTTTGCCGTTTTCTTCACTTTTATGCTCCAAAAACGTCCAAAATGCTTCCTTTTCCAGAATTCACTCCCAAAGTACCTAAAATCACAAAAGGAACGATTTAGGGCAATATTTGATCAAATAAATTCAATTCCGGGGTTAAATGACCCCCTATAAACGGTTCATTTTTCGCCTCATCATGTTTCTAGACCATACCTTGAGAACATAGACCAATGTTTATTTTGAAAATTACTTTGGTGTTGAAAACTTGATCTAATATTTTGATAAATGTTTGGTCTAAAATATCTTTGGTTTGGGTAGGAGTTGTCTCTCCTTTGAGATGAATTATATGGTTGATGATGTGAAGACCTCCGGTTGTTGAATGAACTTTTTCTATTTTGAAATGAAGGTTGTTTGGGTTTGTTTTGAAATGGACATCTGATAAGGCAAAAAGTGTACCGCTTTTAAGGGGTCATTTAAGCCTGAATTCATGATTATTTGATCAATTATTGCCCTAAATAGTTCATTTTGTCATTTTAGGTACTTTTGAGAAGAAATATGGAAAAGGAAGCATTTTGCACGTTTTTGGAGCATAAAAGTGAAGAAAACGGCAAAGTCTCAAAATCCTTGCTGGGAACAATACCTTACGACGTCAAGACTTCACACATGACGGTGTCAAGCTTGGCAAAAGAGGTGGAAGTGGAAAATACACGTGACGGCCCTGAACATTTTTAGTGCAATTGACCTGATGGCGTCACCAAGGCCGTCAGGGTCAAAATGTATGTGACGGCCCAGAGCATAATTCCTTCTTGACGGCATCAAGATTGGATCTAGGCAATACGATCCGTAATTTGGCGGCGAGTTGACGGCGTCAGAAACTACAACGTGACGCCATCAGGATGGTTTATCAATATATATTTTTCCAATTTTTCATTGTAAAAGGGTGGAACATTAGGAGAACTTTGAAGAGCTTAAACCCTAGACGAATTTTCTGTAAAAATAAGGGTTTCAACCCTTGTTCCATCCATGCTTAATTGAAGATAAGTTTTCCAATAATCATACGATATGTCTATGTGTTGTGTGATTCTATCTTATGCTTATTTTTCTTTTAACATGCTAGGGTAGGTATTTATTGTGTTTGCTTAGATGTAGTGAAACCTAGATGTTGATTATTGGTTGATGGTTTGTTTATAATTGTTGTGGATGATTGTATTCGATGTTAGACTTAAGAAAACTGGCAGACTTCCATTGGTAACTTGCTTGAACGTCTTAAGAAACATGATCGGAGGTGTACTACGATTTTTGGTTGTATTTAATGCATAAGTGAATTCTAGTGATCCCATGTTAGGAGCTTTTAGTCGGCTCGACATAGGAGTGAAGTAGGAGCTTATAGAGTTAGGGAATATTGTACACGGCCCTACAACTAGTATTAAGGAATATAACCCGTCATCCATGCAATTGTAACAAGCTAATCAACCGGTAAAAGATATCTAGGGAGTAATGAAATCTAAGTAAACACATCTTCTCTTATTATTGTTTCCACCACATAATCACATTAGTTTATTTTCATTTCTTTTTTTTTTTTTTTTTTTTTTATTGCATCTTTAGTTATTTGGGTTAGTTGACTAGCAACTAATTCCGCCCACTCCTTCAAAACCCGAGATTTTATTTGCTTTCATAAAATATAAAAAATACAAAAAGAATCATCCCTCACCTCTAGATCTAGTTTAGTATACTTTCTAATCCTAGCGAACACTATTCCTGAGTTGAACGATCAATCCCCCGGTACTTGTCACTATACTATACTACAACGATCAGGTACACTGCCTGGCAGGGATTGCAAGCTTCTCAAGATCCCTTGAGAGGTAAAACCTGTTGCGAGGGCGCAATCCCGCGCATCAACATCTTTGGTTGTATGAAATTGAAGGTCTCAAATTGGGTGTTGGTAGAAGTGGTCTTTGGTCGACTCTTGTTTTAGTGTTCCCAAGTCCATTACTTGAAACCAGTTTGTTAAATTGTTTCGTGGTTTCATGTTTTGTAATAGGTGCTTGAGTATCACGAGTGTTTAAAGAATGACCTTGAAGAATTACGGATTTAGACTTTACATGTTTAATTTCTTTTACAAGCATGATTGGTTTGCTTTGACCCGTTGGAGTAGTTTCATGAATTTTTGAAATTCCAAGACCTTCCTTATCTTTGGACAATATTTGTTGACTTAACATATTATCTAAGGTGACACTACTCTTTTTGAATTTTGAAAAACTTAGAGCTTCATCTTGAAGGTTAGACAAGTTGTTTTCCAAAGAGTCAACCTCATGTGTAAGTTTTTCACAACTTAAGCAAGATTCAACCACCTCTTTGGTTTTTGCAACTTTTATTGTCTCAACTTTAAGTTCAAGTTCCTTTGCTCTATTAGCAAGTGTATTTGTTTCTTGTTGCAAAATATGTTTTTCTCTAAGTAAAGCTTTTATCTCTTTAATCCAATTATTATTCATTTCTAAGAGTTTAAAATTATCATTTTGTAAATCATGAATATTTAAATCTTTATTTGAGTAAGAAGGGTTTAGATGTACCTCTTGAAATCCGAATGCCATGAGACATGATTCGTTCCTTTCTTCATGATCACCTTCATCACTATCGCTCCATGTGACATCATAAAATTTATTCGGATCTTTCTTGTTGGAGTATCCATAACCACTTGTGTTACCCCTCAATGACATAAGGTTCTCTTGAGCCATGGGTCTAATACTCAGCTTTTTCAAAAATTGATTTTAGGGTTTCAAATTTTTAAAAAAGAAGTTTTCACTTTAAAACGCCTTCACGGGAAGGTTTTAACGCTTAAAAACTTGAGTATCCCGCTATGATACCAATTGTAGAACCGTAGGGGGTGAATACGGTCTTTTCGGCTTCTTCGAAGTTTAATGACTTCAAGCCTCAAAGATCAACAAGTGGTTGTACAACAAATCCAACAACCACAATCTCAACCAATGTATATAAATCATGTAAAGAGACACCACGATATATACTGGTTCGGGATGGGGGGTTTATACCATCCGTACGTCCAGTTGCGAATCCACGACACCGATACTATTACACTAGTATAATCCTTTCGGTGGACTACAAACCGTTACAATTCACTCCACCGATATTCGCCAATATCGATGCTCACAAAGAAGGAGTTACTCCCACGGTATTCCACCCTCGGAAACCACCCAAAAGAATCTCGTGATTCGACTTAACCTAAGAGTCACCAAGACCACTACCAAGACTTCCCACCGGAAGTATCAAACCCCAACTAGATCCCCAATGATCTAGGCTTGGTCACTAAGACACAAGACTTCCCTTACAAACAATTGAATGAATGAGTGAATGTTTGTTCAATCAAGCCCTAACCTAACCTAGAGACTCGGTTGTAGTAGAAAGGGTAAAGATAAGAAGACCCTCGACACAATCACAAGAGTGGATTAGGTTCTTGTGATTCTTCCCTTGCAAGGAGATGTGTTCTTTCAAAGATGTTAGTGTGTTTAACTAAGAACACAAGAGATAGAATTAGAGGATTAGAGAGAAAGAGTAATGGCAAGGGGTGAGGAATACAAGAGGCAAGGTATGTATTTATAGGCCAAGAACCCAAACTTGGGAAATTTTACCGAGGCCGACGCGTCACCCGCGCGTCAACGCGCGGGCAGCGCGCCAGGCTTCTGTAACAAGTTTTCCCAAGACTTGGGTGTTGGTCCTTGTAAATACATATCCTTGCTAAACCCCCAATTGTACTTCACACTAAACCTTAACATTAATCAATCTAAGGTTTACCAATTAAAATAGCCAATTTAGAAAATGTTTTGTGAAGTGTTTATAAGAAAACCAAATACCAAGGGTAGAAGAGTAGAAAAGGTCATTTGGTAGGGGTAGAAATGGTATTCCTCACATGGCAAAATAGAGAAGAGAATATGCCATGGGATATTCCAAAGGTATATTCTTTTGCTTGGGGGGAAAGAATGAGATGAAGGGTTGAGATGAGATGGTTTGAATTGGATGGTGGAGATCAAAGGGAGCCTCCTTTGGTTTTCAAATTATTTGGCATGTGGGAAATATGGAGGGTTGAGATGTGTTTATTTGAAATGGATGGCTAGGATCAAAGGGAGCCTATGTTTGGATTTCAAATTTATTCCCGTGTGATGAAATAGAGGGTTGAGATGTGTTGTAAGGGAATGCATGGTTGAGATATAGAGTGTGTAAGAGTGTAAGAGATTGTGTAAGAGAATATATGATTTGGATATGATTGGATATGGAAATCTTGGTGAGTTGGCAAGTGTATGTAGAGAAGATATGGTTGTGAGTAGTGTGTGTAAATTTGAAATCTAGTGTGTGTAGAGAAGTTTGTGTACAAAAGATGTATAAGTGTGTGTACAAAGATTGTATATGGAGAGGGAATATTGTGTGTGGGAGTATATGGGACAAGAGGTACACATTGTAAGAGGGTGTAAGGGAATGTTGTAAGAGAATGTTGGAGAGGGATATTTGGGAAGGATTGTGGAAGATTTGGTGTATTTGTCTTTTTGTAAAAATGAGATTAAGAGAGAGATTAAGACATAATCTAATTGTCATTTAAGAAGAGAAAGTTTAGACAATTAAGATTATGAGTTGAGAAAATTCATAGGTTACTTATTAGTTCAAGTAACACAACGTCGAGAATCCATAGGTTCATATCTTGTGACTTTCCACGACTCGATGTTCTCAACTAATACCTTGGTTCAAACAAGTTAAGTGCTTTGCCTTGATTTAAAGCATAACCCAAGTGGGAAAGGATGCGTTTACGCAAAGTGACCTTTGACTTAGTTTGACCAACAGGGGAGTAAACCCGTTACATAATTAGAGAAGACGTAAGCATGGGATATGAGCATATGGATGCTTACACATGATGTTACATGAAATATATAAGCTCCCTAAGTTTAGAAAATCCTTGGCTAGAGGCGATAGTTAGAAAACATGAGTTGGCATTTTCCCGTAAATGGGTGCTTTAAAAGTTGTATCTCTCTAATCCCAAAACTCGTTTCGAGTGTTCTCAATTAAGCACATAACATATTCATACATGTATTGAAAGATCCACATTTGTCGGTAAGGGGAAAGCCGACTTTGAAAATTCGCCCGGAGCAATACAGACTCCTGGCGCGTCACCCGTGTGTTGACGCGCGAGCAGCGCGCCAACAGCAGCTATTGGCTCCGGCGATTTTAGGCTACCGTTTGTTATTTTATGTGTTCCAAAGGTTTATTTGTCATTATCAAAACATTAGGAGATCTTGATCATGTTTCCTCAACATACACTTTTATTCGTTTTAGTCTATTATTTTACGTTTTCATCCGTTTTCCTTATAATTTATCTGGTTTCATCCATTCTTATATATATAAAAGCGTATGAAAACTTGATATTTGATAAAAATGTTTCTGAATCGATTTTGGCCCGTTTCTGATCCGAATCATCAAAAGTGTGAAACACAAAAGTTGTATGGAATAATGTTTTACATCAACACACGCGAAATTTTAACCTGAAATTGCACCTCCACCACCACCGCCCACCACCTCCACCCATCACCACCAACCACCGCCTCCCCCACCGCCGCTGCCGCCACCACTCATCGCCGCCGCTGCCACCACCACCACCGCCGCCGCCGCCGCCACCGCCACCACCACCATCACCACCACCACTTATAATATTCGTTCAATGTATGGTGGTGGTGGTGGCGGCGACGACGGGTGGTCGTGGGTGTTGGTAGCGGTGGTGGGTGGTTGTGGCGATGGGTGATGGCGGCGGCGGTGTTGGTGGCGACGGTGGGTAGTGGTGGGGGGAGGTGGTGGTGGCGGTGGTGGGTGGTGACGATGGTAACGATACAAATATTTTAAATCAATGAGGACTAACGATGCACATATTTTAACTCTATAGTCAATGAGGACTAACGATGCAAATATTTTTACTCAATGAGGACTAACGATGCAAATATTTTAACTCAATAAGGACTAACGATGCAAATATTTTAACTCTATAGTCAATGAGGACTAACGATGCAAATATTTTAACTCTTGTTAGGAGATAACGGAAAATAATTTGCATCGTTAGTCCTCATTAACTGATATTACTAACGGAGGGATGGTTTTGTGCCATCTTTATTACCACAAGGATGATTTTTGTGCCAAAAAAAGAAAAAGAATGTAAAGCGAGCAAAAACCAAACTACATGGACGTATTTTGGACTTTTCTCAAATAAATTAGTCCTAATCATAGGTTTAAAGCATAATGCAAGTGGAATACCTAAAACCACGCGTTTGACTTCTTCTAATTTCCAAAATCATTGATTTTGATGTATATCTTAAGCCCACTATCTATGATTATAAACCAAGGTCAATGATAAACCCTTGCAACCAACTTCATTTAATTTATTGTATGCATTCACTAGACCACCATCGTTGATTGTAAGTTGTATATCTGCAAGCTATTTAAATAATAAATCTGGCTACAAAAATAATAAACAATAGTATAAATTAAAGTAATAAACCATGATACAAGATACAAGATACAAGATACAAGGAATAAGAGATCGATCACGTATGAAAGCACAAGGAGTAAGATTTTCGTGACCTCGTCGAGCCTTAAGAGTACTAGTCAATTTCATTAACCGTTTTATGAATTTGATTATATATTATTTATGGATCCAAGGAATGACTAACGTACGATGACTGTAACTATGTGATAACTAACTAAGGGTGTGTTTGTTTCACTAAGATGTTTTATGTCTGAATCTGACTACCACATCTTACTAGTAAGAGGTGGCTATAATGTCTGAATCTGAATGAAAAAGTGTTGTTTGTGTTTTTTATAATTGTCTTAATGGTTTTAGTTGTCCATTTTTTTAAGAATATATTAAACAATAACAAACTAGCTCGGTTTCTAATCCAATGAACTCGAATAATTCTGCCCAAAAAATTGATATAACCATTTATGCTCACAAAACTAATTTATAAGAGACAAAATTTGACCCTTTATATTGTGTTTTAAACTTGGCCCAATGAACTACTCCAAATGTCAAGCCCAACTAAACATAAACCTAAAGTAACCCTTGTATAAATACTCCCTTTTACCCTATTTTCACTAGCACACCACACTTTTTATATATGCAGCCAACACAGCTTTTGCTGATCACTCTTACAAGTCACAATATCCAATAACTAAAATGGCATCCTGTTTGTTTCCTTGTACGAAAGTACAATTAAAATTTCAGTCAGTGTTGTTTTGTTTCATGGTGTTCTTCTCAAAACCGAATAACAGGACTACCTTTGAATCTTGAAGTGGGTTTGTTGTGATATTCGAAACTGGTCAGTGTTTCATTTATCAAAGATCGATGATGGGTTAGAGATCGATAGTCAGACATGTTCAACACCTCTAACTGAATCAGACGTAATAACTCTGACCGTGTCTGACTCGTCATGAAAAAACAAACAACAAAAACATCTGACCGCGTCTGACTGGTAAGACGTCAGAGGCAGTCAGACGTTTTTTTGTAAAAACAAACACACCCTAAAGCAATAAATAATGAAAGCAATAAAAATTTATCATGTTTAAAAGTTGATTTGTACCGCTGACAAAAATAGGACCCTGCAATGTTATATACTCCTTATGTCGTGTTTACATTTTTATTTTAGTTTCTTTATTATTTTTTTTAAACCTGTTCTATTGCAACAAATAAATTCAATAATTATCATTTTGCCTTATTTTATTTGTAAATACATTTCATATCATAAAAACTGCAGTTAATTCATACATCAAACGTATTGGCTAAAAATGTCATTTCATTAACTTAAATCTACATATATTACTATCATGAAACGCACAAAATTTGTTTGTGGAAATCTTTTTTAGGATGTAAGGATTAAGTTTATTTATATTAAAAGTATTTATCATGCTTTTAATTTTTATTGACAAAAAAATGATGTGCAGCTTCTTCTTTTTTTTTTTCCTTTTTTTTTTAATTATTATTATTATAACTGATTTATAATCGAATGCATATACGCACACAGTTTAAGTTTTAAAATGATTTAACTAAAGTTGATAAATTAGTAATGTTTTAAATTGAAAATTTGCATGTGGTATATAATAATACACCATCATATAAATACTTAAACTTGACAAGAAGATACTGTAAATAAATTAAAAAAAAAATACATTCCTAACAGTGCCACTAATCTTGTCATTAAAATAATTAGCCTATTCCATTATTTAACGTTAGTGGCAAAAGAAAAATTAACTTCAAACTTTGTTTGAAAGTTGTTAATAAAAAATAAGTACCCCTTTTATTAATAGAAACTTTCTTAACTTCCATATACATACACCAAACGATCAAACATCATCTCTCCCTAAAACCTCAAATTTTTATAAAGTTAGTCAAAGATCGATTCATAATTCTTGCAAAACGTTGATAACCGACAACAGATCGAGATGAAAGATTTCATTGGCATCGTTAAAGACAAAGTTTCATTATCAAAACTAGCTCTTATATCCAAACCAAACACTTTATCCCTCCATCTAGCCGTACTTCGAACCACCTCACACGCACCATCATCACCACCCAATGACCACCACCTCGCCACCTTACTATCCCTTGGTGATAGCTCACGCGCCACCGCATCCATTCTTATACACTCCTTAATGAACCGTCTACATCGTACAACAGACTCATGTGTTGCCCTAAAGTGTTTGTTTACGATCCATCATATTATTAAACGTGGCCCGTTTATTCTTAAGGATCAGTTGTCTGCTTTTCCAGTTGGTGGAGGTCGTAACAATCTTAATTTGTCGGGTTTTCGTGATGGCTCGTCGGCTACTACGTGGGTGTTGTCTGCTTGGGTTAGGTGGTATGCTAGGTACCTCGAAACGGTCATCTTCACATCGAAAAATTTAGGGTTTGTTATATGTTCCTCGCCTAGCCAATTGTAAGTTTTTCTTTTATTTACTTTTTTACACAAGCATATAACCGTAGCTTTCTTTTAATTTTGTGTAAATAAATTAGATAACCACTGAGGTGACTTGGTGTCTGAGAGGTATCGTTTAAACCTCTCTAAAGCGAGTATTTTGGTCATTGAAAGTGTCCGGAAACGGTCATGAAATACCCCGGTTATGAGTCAAAAGACGGGCTCTTACTGGATAATCTGAACCGGAAAAACAGTTTTTTAAATAAACTAAATATAGAAATAATATTTCTCACAAATTAGATTTTTTTCTTAGCTTATACACTCGAAAGTTAAATATAATGTGACAGTGTTCATATTTTTGTAAGTATTAACAATGTTTCAGAAGTTATCGGTTCTTGAAGCTTTGAGAAAATAATCATGTACAATTTTAATGTCTGTTGTAGTGAGGATTCGATCTCATCGTACATGAATCATGATTTGATCCGAGACTTTGAATCTTTGGTTTGTTTGATTGAAGAAATATGTAAAGCACCCGATAACTTACTAGTGGAACGAGACCGGTTGCTTCATGTTATCACGGATATGCTAATGAATGATTACTTATCAACCGTGAATGAGATCTTGCTTCGACTTAGTGAGTTCAAAGAACGAGTTAGCTTGCTGAGTTTCAGTGAAGCGGTCGAGTTGGGTTCTAGTTTGGACAGGCTATTAAGTTGCAGAGAGAAATTGTCTCATTTATTTTCTATACGAAAGACATCGGTTGAGACCCTTTGGGAATTGATTGAAGAGTTAAATAATAAAATTGGAATGGTGAATTTGCAAAAGCTAGGAAAGAGGCCGAGTGGGAGCGAGTCAGCTAGGTTTGATGACCGAGCTGTGAGAACGAGTGATTCGATGAAATTTTCGTCCGGTAGATTGAATTTGAACTGGTCTAATGTTTGATCGTTTGTGTTGTTTAATGTTATGTTTGTTTAGTGACGTGGCAAATATTGAAAATGGTCCACCAGGTAATAGTGTTTCAAGTGTCATAATGGTCATTCGAGTAGTTGAAGGATTTGTAGATATATGGATAGAAATAAGGTTGCTATGATGATATTTTTATTCAATTCAATTAGGTGATAAATTTTACAAGTGAAAATGACTAATGTTGTTGATCGACTTGTTTAAAGTTTTGTGTCATGTTCTTATTAAGACTGGTTCATGTAATATATTAGTTCCTGCAAGACGGCTTCTATTTCAACATACTTTTACGAATACTTCTCAGTTGAAATTATCATCACTTTAGCTTAATCAGGGAATGAATGACGAGTAAGAGTAAAAGTGATATGAATGGTTGAAATTTTGATGAAACTTTGTTTTTTGTTTGATTAATCTAATCCTCCTTTTCATAAGTCGTATGACTACCCTACAAGATATTTTTTGTTATATGATTGTCTCGACAATATATCAAAGGGACCTGATAAGGACATCAAAATGCTAGCGTGAGGGACTAGCAAAAAGGTCATGGATGGATCAATGAATACGATCATGTTGTCTTAGCAAACTTATCTGAAACGAGACTGGGTGTTTCATAAGGAATGAAAAAAGTGTGAGTGGGGTGTAATAATATTATTGGTTGGTTAGGAAGTATGAGAGATTTTGGGAGTGACTACTGCCACCACCCTTATTAGCGATGGTATTTGAATCATATTCTTAAAACTGTCGTTTATGGGGTTAGCCAAAATGGTTGAAATTAAGTTATACTATTTGTTACTTGGGTAAATTGCATGAAAATATAATTAACTTGTAATTTTTGCATTTGTTGTGCAGTATTTTTATTTTTTCTTATTATATACATCATATTTCTAAATTTCTTCTATTGTATTTATTTTGTAACCATCTTGCCATTCTCCTATTAATTATAAGAGTGGTGATAATGTTAGATGGCTAGGTTAATAAGACTCTATTTGGTTTAGGGTTATGATAACTTATTCACTAACGCTCAGTTCTCGAGTTAAAATTTAAGAGGAAAGGAAAAGAAATGGAATGTGTTTTGTGTTCTTGAGTTTTTTTTAAGAGGGGAAAGTGAAGATAAGAAGAAGGAGGGAGGAAGATTTCTTAATAAAATCTTCCGCCCATTTTTGGCCGGAAAGGGAAAGGAAGGGGAAAGGGAAGGGAACCACAACTCAAGAACACAGCGTAAGTTATGTATTTATTATAAATACATATGCTATCATTCTCATGTAATTATAAAAACACAATCAATAATATATATTTAATATACCTTACACATAAATAAAAGGGATGGTCACAATAGACTTAATTCAAAAATATGACGTATATAATAAGAACAAACAAAGATTACTACACCAACAAAGCAAAAAGTGAATAAGTTAGTTACATTTCTTTTGCCTTTTACCCTTATTACTTTATGGCGAGTTCTTTTTGACCTTGAAGGAATTTCGCCCCCACCATCTTTTTAAACAATCGTGTTTTGGATTATCGATTAATTACCTCATAAGATTCAGTGAATCAACCTATGTAACAATTATCAATACTACAAAAAGCAGCGATAATCTGAATGATAGATTCGCAAGGGTTGTGACCATTTACGTTTAAAGAAAAATAAAAACTCGGTAACAAACTTTGAGGTTAAAGATGGAGTGCAAAATGAACCAAATACTCTCACGTGATGGCATTTAATGAGAGCTTACTAACGGCCATTAGTCGACAGGACGAAACTTGCAAAAATAGACATTAGGGAGGACCAATGTACTTATTTTACGGAAGGATGAAAGATGTGATTGCGTGTAAACCATAAAAACAAACTTTGAAAACTTTATATATTACTTCAGCACCGGGTAATTTAAGGATGAGAACTCATCATCTAAATCTGATAATCCATATTTGTTATTCACTCAGTTAGTTCATCCATATTTACCAATAACAAATCAAATCGGTTGATGATTGCCATCTTAGATCAAACCACACTGAATCAAAACTAGAGCAAAACCATCATTCCAAAACAGTGGTATTGAGAAATAGAAACAGAAAATTATAACATGATATGCATTGGTTTAGGGGTGTGCAGAATTATGGTTTGACCCACAAAACTCGGACCGAACCGAATTTGTAACTGAACCAAATTTGTCAAAACCGAACCGAACCGAACCAAATTAAATGTTCGATTTATGTTTCTGTTATGATTTTGGTAAAATGAAAACCGAAACAAACCGCAAACCGAATATACATAGGTATTCAAACTTGAATTTTTAAAGCTTGAATTTTTTTTCTTTGCAAAGAATATAAATATAACATTGTTTAATCTTGAATTTTTTTTAACCGAATATATATAGGTATATGTATTCAAAAAAATATTAAAACTCTTTAATAGTATAAATAGAACATTGTTTAAGCTTGATTTTTTTTTTTTACAAAAAATATATATAATTAAATAAATAAATAATTAAAATTGTGTAATACGAGTTATTCGGTTATTCGGTCGGTTCGGTTTTTGGATATTCGGTTTGATTTAATCCGATTTGATTTCGGTTTGGCTTTCGATTTTACCTAAAAAAATAAAAATAAAAATAAAAATAAAAATCCAAACTAACCAAACCGAATAAACCGAATCCGAACAACACCCTTATATTGCTTGCATTAAAGTTCTCAAACTAAACCAAATAAATTTAAAAGATATTTTACAAACCAAAGCCCAAAGATCGAGAACATAATGGGCTCGATTTAGAATTCAGTACATATGTATGTTAACATCTCATTTCGTTTATGTATAACTTTTTATCATACTATACTAATGTCTACTACTATTTTTTAGTTGAAATTTTAAGACACGGTTTCTGATTTTCTTGGTGTTCAGTTAAACAACTATAGATAATTCCTTCTGTTATTGCCTTCTTGGTTTTGTGCTAAGTTTAGTTAGGCATTTCGTCTAGCTATCGTGGTATGTGAGTGGCTTATTAACTTAAAGGTTGTTGGTTCAAGTTTTGTTAGAGATATTGTAGATATTATGTGTGAGATAGGTGGTGTAAGAGTATAAAAGTTGTCATTCTAAAAAAGAGTTTTGTGCTAGTTTGCTAAGTAATTCTCGTTTATTTACTTAATTTACAAATTTTCATAACACAACAATGCAAGAAAACAAAATAGCCTAATATCCTTTCATTGCAAAATTTCCCATCTTGCCATGTTTACATCTGAATAATTGAATACGAAAATCAAAAATTTATAATGAAGAAAAGGAGACAGAAGTGGGGAATCAAGGACCAGAAAGAATTGAATCCATTGGTACCAACTTTGTGGTAAACCAATCGAGATAGGAACTTGTCATCTACTCATCTTCAATGCACAACTGCCCATTTCTTTACATGAGTACTTGCTCTTTGTGCCTGCCAAATATTTACCAAATGTATATGGTTATATCGTAGTTCTAGAGTCGTTTATTTAGCAGTACGTATTGAAAAAAAAAAAAAAAAAAAAAAAAAAAAAAAAAAAAAAAAAAAAAACCGCTTATAGATAAAGGGTTCGGCAAATTAGCTAATTACCTCCTTTTCCCAATCACAACGACTTGTGATGATAGCCAACACCACCGTTTGGATTGCGGTTCCTCCAAAGATCATCCCAGCCCAAATACCCTTATAGTTTTAAGCATAATACAAATGTCAACGAAAAGGAAAAATACAATCTGTTAGCGCTAATGATAATAGAAAAGGTAAGAACTATTAGTACCATGACGCCGAAGTGGAAAACCCATCCCATGATAAGTCCCATGGGGACTCCTATCAAATAGTAGCACCCTAAGTTGACGTAAGCTACGTAGGATTGCCATCCGGACCCGATAGCAACACCTAAACATTAATTTACATATTAGTAATGATATCGAAACATGGAAAATAAATTTGATGATTTAAGAATGGTGGGTTTACCTGAAAGAACGGGTTGAACACTATTCAAGAGAATGGTGAAGGCCAAAAGAAGCGCAAGTTTGCTTACGGCTGCCAAGACTTCTTCACTATTAGTGAATATTAATGCTAGCTCGTTGTGAAAAAGCAAGATCAAGAGCCAAAAGACAAGGCCTATCATCGAAGATGTTGCAACCGAAACTATGGTCGCGAATCTAGCACCTTTGCCATTTCCAGCTCCTAGCTCGTTTGCAACCCTAACTCTGATCGACATGATCACACGTAAATGTAAGTTATATTTTCATGCCTTGATCATTTATATTTACAACGTACTATACTCATTAAAAAAAAAAAAAAAAAAAAAAAAAAAAAAAAAAAGTTTATATATATATATATATATACATACCCGGTTCCAGCCAAGAATCCAAGAGGGATCATGAGTTCGAAGCCATTGATAGACATGCTACACAATAAAACGAACGATTATTTATCAGAATGAGTTTAAATGTCAAACTATAGTGTTTCCCTAAACATATTTTTTAGAATCCTTACCACAACATTTTACATTTACCATGTTCAGATTATTGAAACAAAGTCAATAATTGTATAATTTTATGAATTACAGAATGTTGCATGAATTGGTCCAATGATTTCAAAGTTAAAGCCATATCATTAGTCCATAAGCATGACGCAATGGATAACAAAGTACACAATAATTGAAATATATGTGGACAAAGAAGAGAGACAGTTTAGTAAAACACTCGTTCAAAAAGGCAAAATAAAATTTTGTATCGTTGTTTTTGTCTTTTTATTCCGAAAAAATAGAATTGTGGCAGAAGATATGTTTAGCATATTCTTAAAAGATAAATTATGAAACATAAAGTAATATTGGGAGTGGGCTGTGGCCTGTGTATACCATATAGACAGAGCATCGACTGCAATTTTTGCGTTCTCCAAGTTTCCTGTCATCACTATCAATATCCTGTAGTACCAATTCTCCAAACTGCATATTTTAAGGCCAAAAAACTATTAACCGTTTAAGGCAAATGTACGATAATGATATGATATACATAAAAAACAAGAAATAAAATAGTGGATATTGTATATTCTACACCTAAACAATAATTCGATTTACACTATCTGCAATTTAGTCGTAAAACACGTTTTTCGTTATGTTGGCAAAATGTGAACCAAAGGCTCTTTTTTTGCGATCTATGAAAAGAAAATATATTGCATGCATTTTTAGTAAATTGATGGTTAATTGACACAAAAATGTTATGAATGATGATTAAGTTATGTATTTGTATTTGTACATAGAGAAGAAAAAAAAAATCACTTCAGCACAAAGATAAAATAACATTAGCCTTTAAAGAAAAATAAACAGGGAATGCTAAATATATGTAACCAATCCTCTAAACAACGAAAATATACTTTTTGGTTCTTTATATTATTTCGATTTTGGAATATAAAACAGAATATAGTAAGAAAGTTTCTTATACTCATGACGAATGTATATGATGGAAACATTAACGGCTATTTGTTTTACATTACTATCTCCGTCCCACAATAAGTGTCCACTTTAAATTTTCAAAGTCTTTCTCATTCAACTTTGACCATAAATATTTTTATTTGTATTATGTAATACTTTATGAAAGATACATGAATGGATTGAGTTTTAAATGTATTTTCATTGATAAAATTTTCATCAAGTATTATATAACACAAATAATAATATTTATGGTCAAAGTTGAATGAGAAAGACTTTGAAAATTCAAAGTGGACACTTATTGTGGGACAGAGGGAGTAATAAATTTATCTTTTAAAAAATGTCACATTAGTTTTTCTTTTATGTGCATTTTGCAAGGCTCGAGAAATATTACCACAACATGACGCCCGAAGCAGCTGAGAGTTTAACAAACGACCACAAGCCTGAAAATGCTTCCATCGAAAACCCACTCCAAGTTTCGGGACAACCACCAAAAATCGTATAAATAAACAGCCCGATAACAATTAACCACCACGATATATTCAATGTTACAACAGTCCCGACTAGTCCCAACTGAAACCTCGACACAACCAACCAGCTCATTATCGAATGAGCCACTAACGCCCCAAACGACACCCAAGCAATCACTAATGTTTTAAGTTGGCTTTGAAGAAACCTTTGTAATGGGAACTGAAAACATAGGCTGAAATGAAGTGGTATTAAACTCATTGACACTTTGCCAGAGAGCTCGGCTATGTCTGCTGGCTGTCCTAGCAATTTTAGGACAGGTGAAGCAAAGATGTATAGTGGTAAAAGCAGTATACAACATACGAAAAGCACGATCCATGATCGTTGCAGATATACTCCCAACATACGATAGTTTTTTGCTCCGTATGCTTGTCCACATAAAGTCTCTAGAGCACTCGCCATTCCCAACTGCATCGATCATCCATCAATGATTTATAAGTGTAAACTATATCACGAAACTAAGCATAGCAAACATATGTGTAGAATTTGTCTACTTGTTATAGTTGTAACTATGCATTTATTTTACTATTTAAAGTAATTAACGTGCTTATAATTTGTTACTAGTATACATCTGTATTGCATCAAAATGACATGTTTCATTGTTTTATATCATGCACTTACTAAAAAATGGAACTGTTATATATTTTGTTGTAATAAACCTTCATGAACATCCACAAACTTAAAATTCGTAAAAGAGAAGATCGAAAAGTATACGTACCAAGAGTCCAAAGTCGAAGCCAACGATGACACTGGTAGCAATGGAGATCGAAGCAAGTTCAAGATCGCCAAGATGGCCAGCAAAAGCTTGGGTGATAACAAACATAGAATAAGAAGCTATGCGACTGAAGATGGCAGGACCGACTATGTACCATAGTTTCTTGGATTCGATTAAAAATCGCCTCTGAAATGAAATTTCAAGTTCTTGGTGTTTAGATTTTGATGCCAAGTCGATGTTTGAAGATGTATGATCCAACAAGGGTACTAGTGTTGGTTCATCAACTCGAACACCAGTGCCATTGATGGCCATTTTTTTAAACGATTATCGCGTACGTAATAGTTTATTTCTAATTCTTTTCTCACTTGCGTGTATTTGTTTGAGAGAGAGAGAGAGAGAGAGAGAGAGAGAGAGAGAGAGAGGATCTATGTTGGAGGAATAAATACTGGTGTATATAGACGAGATGTTGTGGTGGACAAGAGAATTTGATCTTAGATTCTTATTCTTTAATTAATTAAGGAAAAGTACTTAAATAAAGCGTCCTTGAACTATTCTCAACATTTAGTTTAAGCTATATGAATTTCAATGTCGCCATATTTTTATTCCAAGAAGGCACAAATGATCAATATTAATAGGAAATTTGTAGTAAAAAGGCCGAAGACTAGGGGGCGATTACTATTAGATGATTATGTCAGGTGGACCAAACTCAATTGTAGGCTCAGGGTTTATTGAATATTAAGGTGTAGATTATAATGAATATTTTGATTACGGTTACGTTGCTTGTTTACAAAGTATAAATTGACATGCAATTTTGCGTATGTAATCATGAAAAATAACATACACTACTACAAAAAGTACTTTGGAGACCCGTTCAGAACCAAATCAAGACTGGTCTTTTGTATGGTCTATATGAGGGGGCTCTCCATGTGAAAATCAAATAAGACCGGTTTCCAAACAGGTCTCGATTACGCTTTTTAAGACCGGTTTGATGATTAAAACACGGCTCTAAAACAAAATGAAGACAAGTTGTGGTCTTAAAAACAGGTCTCAAAAACCTAATATAGACCGGTTTCAAAACGTAAAACCTCTCTTTTCTTAGTTTAACAATTAAAAAAAAAAATAGCTGTTTCGGATTGCTTATCGAAAATGTTTGCACTTCCAACAAGCAATCCCAAACAGCCCTTATAAGTGTATTCAATGAGCAATCCGAAACACCCCTACGAATCATGCATTTTGAGCAACACAAGTAATATTGAGTTTAAGCCAACCGGAAACATCATTAATAAGTATACATGCCAGTAAAGCAACCAACTGTTGTAAAGTGTAAACATCAAATGTTCCAACCAACCAATGTGTAAGCTTTTAACTAGAACAACTAAAATAAGTTACAGTTGACAACCTACGCGAAACTTGTAAACTCTCAGTTAAGCAGTTGTAGCCATTGATGTAGATCTATAGCAGGCTCTTTTAGTTGCACAAACAATATCCTCAATCTGCAGAGATCATAAGTACAAGCTTAACCCAATCTGACCCGTTACCCCAACTGCCTACATCTTGTTTTATTAACATGTTACAATACATTAAGCCTTAAGTATTTATATGATAACTACCTCGTCGAGTTGATTAGTATCATTTCTCAAGTCGGCTTCAGTATCATCAATTTTTATTGACTTTCTCATCGAAAGTTTATCAGAAACTTTGGCTATAAGATCTCCGTTCAACTCCCTATCCTTTAAAAAGGTAAGCAGAACATCAACTTCTTCGATTGTAAAATCTGCAAACAAAAATCAGGAAAATTCTTTGGTTAATATCCTTCCTGACAACCTTGGACAAACCTAATACGTCCAAAGGGATATGTTGTACTAAGTAAATCATAATAAAATTTCATATTTTTGAATTGCTATATGATTCAGTGCCAACATCCAAGTACCGAACTTAATCACGTTATCTACCTAATAATCGCATACTAATAAATCTCAATATCTGATACAATACCATGTGAGGCTACATAAGGTTGGTGGATTCTATTTTACTGTATACATTTACAGTGACAAATATGTGCCAAGCTAACCATATTTCAAAGTTCAGACTCAAATATATGCCCCGGCGGGATTAGGCATCGTTGTTGTTGCTTTCTAATGCAAGGAATTTCACAATTATAAGCTGGATTTTAACTTTAGGCCAAGAAATAACTCTCATTTGTCCAAGGAATTAAGACAAACAGTTGACGTGCATAAACACATCGCAACTAAATCACTCACCAAACATAAAGATAATGCAAATTTATATAAAAAGAAAAGATAAATAAAAGAATTATTGTAATTTATACCTTGAGTAGAAACCACCCTTACCAGACTTGATTTATTAAAACCAAACCCACAACCACGCTGCTGCTAAAGTAAATGTAAACAAAAACAAACACAAAAAAGTGAGCTGAATGTTCTATTGTAGTAGTACCAGATTATATAAATTTAGTGCTAATACCTTGAAATTGGTAGAGGAGAAGCCATTGGAAGTGATAGATTTTTATCAACAAGGAATGATATAGAGAGAGAGATAGGGTGCTACTTACCAGTATGTATAGATACTCCATAGATGAAAATGACGAGATGATGGGGGTTAGGGTTTGGAGGTAGATGATGGGGATGGTTTGGAGGTAGATGAAGGGGGTTAGGTTTTTTTTTAGATGAAAATTTTAGTTTGGTTTTGTGGAGGTTGGAATGAAATTTTGAGATGAAATTTCAAGTTTTCAAGTCCCGCCATACACATATGATAGACCGGTGTTGGTCTAGAAAACGGTCTCGATTGTCAAACAAATAAAAACCGGGTTTAAAGCTGGAAACAGGTCTGGATAGCTCTTTTTCTAGACCGGTATTTAATCATATAACCCGGTCTTGATATATTTTACTAATACAGACCGGTTTGAATTATAAAAACCAGCCTTGATCCTATTTTTCTCGGTGGACAAGTTTTTCAAGACCGGTCTTTTGATAAAAGGGTCTCCATATAGGGGTCTCTATTCCTGTTTATGTAGTAGTGATAATACATTTACCATTTTACATGATATTAGAACATTAGAGCAAAGGGAGTAATAACACCAAATAACACCAACACCACTGCCACGTCAGCGCCACATCATTTTATCACCAACAAAAAACACAAGGAAATCATAACACTTAATAACATCACTTTTTGAGACCCACCGCAACTCACATATATAACCACAACGCACGTTGCTGCGGTAACGTAAAACAAAACGCAAACAAAAACGCAGGTGGGTGGAATCAGTATTAACGGCATAACGCCGTTGAAAAATGACCACATCGTACGAAACGCATGCCAACTAGATCAAAACGCCGTTAAGGCGTTATTACTCCTTCTTCTCTTAACATCCAAGAAACTTTTATCGTTTGATCATATGCTACTCGCTGATGATATGGAAAGATCTTGGTTTATATAGCTACACTTGATTGGTTTGTTTAAATAGTTTTTTTACATCCAAAGGATGAAACCCTATCACACAAAACCAATCCCTCATAATACACCAAAATTATGTTGGGTAGATATAAATTAGTTAAATTTGTCTTCCCTAACAAAACTTTTTTTTCTCTAGCTAGAGATCATTGTCGTGAAAGAAAAAATAGACCACCAAATTGTTGCCTCATCTAAAAGTAAAGCTAGTTATGATGTAAAATAAAAAAAAAATAATACATCAGATAAAAAGAGGAAACTCTCAAGTAACATACAACTACGTCACCAAATTCAGGTTTATCTTCGTGCAAACCAACAACAACGAATGAAGAATATAAGAAAGATGAAACGCTTTCAACATGCAAAGAAAACGATTATTGAAGATTTGAACATTAGTTCCAGTTTGTTTGTTCGGACGCCGCCCTTTCAAAGTCCATATGAGTATTAGATGATAATTAAGGTTAATTGGATTAAGCCAAATTACAGGCTTTAGGTTCATTAAATTTAGTTTTACTATTTATGTTGGTGTTTACAAAGCTATGTATCTTACTATAAAGCATTAAGACCTATTAAATATGTAAACTCTTAAAATTAAGCAATACTAGTTATAAAGCTAAAAGTACGAGTAATTAAAACACATTTTCTAATATTGAATACAATAACAAATTCTTAAGCTAACAACTAATTAAAATAGAAATACTAACATTAAAAACACAATTAATGTGGTCAAAATATTTAATGTAATCAATTAATTAACTGTTCAATAAATACAATTAATTCGGTTATTTAAACGCCCCTTACATAATAAATACTACAATACAACTTATCAAGCATATTATACAACAAACTCAAACATAATTATGAAATGTCACTAATACAAATAATAAAGCATATTATACAAATATTCAAGTCTGAATGGGCAACAGGCCAAAAGAGCTCGAGCCCGACGGGCACGGGCCAAACGGGCTTGAGCCCGTTATGGGATAAACGAAAATTTTGATATCCATAAATTTACATTGTCAAAAAGAATATAATAAACTAAAATACATGATTCACCAAAAAAACTTATTTCAGAGTACACGCTGCTGCAACGCCTAGGGATGGCAAAAGCACCCGAAACCGACAGGGAAAACCGAAACCCGAACCGGTTGGGTCGGGTTGGCGGGTTTGGATGCGGGTTTGGGTATTGATAATATTTTTTAGCCGGGTACGGGTTCGGTGACGGGTTCTAGTAATACCCGCCCGATTACCCGTACTCGTCTCCGTTTACCTGAATCTATACCCGCTTTATTAATATTATAATTAATTATAATATATATCTATTATACATAATTTCTTTATATTTTTTTATATAAATATCTCTATTATATAACACATTTTATTTTGTATATAAATTATTAAAATCGTTAAATCGTTTGATATAATATTCATTTTCTTTAACTTTTAAAAATTTTGAATATATTAAGGTGTTTTTCTTTGTTTTGTCGATGGATTTTAAAGTGACTTAATCTTAATACCTTCATTTTGTCCATATAATATTCAATTGGGATAACCGATACCCGTGAGGAAACCCGAAAAACCGATAGATAATATTAATCGGGTACTCGGCGGGTAATAGGGCGAGTACGGGTTTGGATATTATAAACGGGTACGGGTACGGGTACAGGTACACTAGCAACGCCCGAGTACCCTGCTAATCTTTAATAACCAGACATGCAATCTTATGTATATAATCACAATCAATAATAAAACTCATTTACTACTTTCCATTGAGATGGTGAAAAGTAGATCATTTTTTTAGGAAAGATTTCATAAAAAACCTGGAAATATTCGATAATTCGTTTAGTCACAAAAATTTCGGGAACCTTTTTCCCAAAAAGAAAAACGTCTACTTTTTCCATTTCAACTTGAGCTCTGAAAAGACACACCCACATTCTTTTTTCACATTTTCGATTGCACAATTTTGAGATAAAATAAAATTATAAACACATTTGAAATATTTATAACACTTTTTCAAAAAATTGAACACCATTTCCTTTTCTACAAGATGAAGATTTAAAAAAATAATGATAATAAAAAATAAATAAATAAATAAACACACTTAAAGACTCGTCGTAGTGGAGCATACGACCACGGCATTGAAAGGCCTTGAACCCACGTGATCGGCCTTACGCACCTCATTCTTTTTTCTTTTGAACACTCAGGCACCTCATTCACTTGTGGTGCTTTCACCTTTACATTGGTTATGTGGTGTAGACCACTGGATGGGCACGAGAGAATCACAAGCCTAACGGTCAAAAAAATTGAATGGTGGTGAAGAATGTAATCGCTACATGTAAGAGTAAAAGGTAAGTAGTGAAAAAATATGTTGATGTAGCGCTGGCATAGATATGGCTATACCAGGCCACCATTACATCAAGCTTAAGAGTTTAGTTATTCACATCACTCATTTTCCATCAAAGAATTATTACAATAGTAACTAGAACTTAAACGAAAAAATTAGAGGAGGCAATGCTCTTTTTAAATGTCAGCACCAACGCTAAATTGTAAACATCATTGAACTTTGAAGGACAACCACGTCCCAATATATTTAGAACGTTCATAAATTTTTTTGTTCAGAAGGAGATTTGTATTTGCCATTGGAAAAAATCAATACCTAAATAATCGTTTATTTCAATAATACTAGATTCGGTTGGAATGGATTCTCAAACGACGTTTAAAAAAAAGGTATCAATATTCCTTGCGGATGATTCGGGGATTAGAAAGTTCAATATTGTAACATGTTGGGTCACTGAATTCCTCAATCTTCTTCTAACAAGGATTTGAACGTAAAATAACCTAAGTGTAAACAAGTCACTGAGTGAACAGTAACTCAGTGAGTCATCTTCAGGATGCTTAGACCGAGCCGAAGAAGAAAGGTTCTCCATTCAGTGAGGCGGAACTCAGTGAGTGTGATCTAAGCCAAGAAGAAGGTGATGGGTTCAGTGAGGATGACAATAACTCACTTAACCCCAAGACTCCTCAACAACTATCATGGTACTGAAGACTGATGACTTGAAGACTGAAGTTTTGGCGGGACTGGGAAAGTTTGATTTGTTTCACTTAAGTGCTTTATCACTTTAAGGTCAAACTTTCCCCAAATGGTTAAAACCAGGCAGTCATCAGAAAGTGCCTTTTGGACTTAACCCAAAGAAGTTTCCCAAGTCAGAGAATAAAAACTATCAAGATTTTATTGAGGAACACTTAGGTCCATTGTATAATAGGGTTGTTCATATTTGTGTATAAATAGGTAGCATAAGTGAGGAGTAAAAGTTGTCAAGTTTGTGCAATTAATGCAAAGCATTCACAAACCACTTTTACTCCTCCAAAGAACAACATAACCCCTGAGATAGCTCGGTGGGTCCTGAAAGTTGTCACTCAACATTGTTTGAGTTTAGTGAAGAGTCAATACCACACTTGTCGTTTTCAATCCCAAGTGTTATTCCGCAAACACTTGGGTACAATTCTTTTTGATTAACTTCTAATAAAGAATTAAACGTTGAAAAATATTGTCTCTTATGTTTACGTTGTTTTATTGTTAATCATTTATGCATCTTTGTTAAAAGTCATATAACTTGGTTACTTTAGCTTTTTAGTTACTGTTAACCAAGTGTAAGGGACCAACAAGTGGTATCAGAGCCTCTGATTCGTAAAACTTAAACCTGTTTTCAAAACTTAAGAGTGCTCAAGTTTTTAAAATCAAGATCCCACTATGACTGACATAGATGTTCCCCAACTTGTCGACAAAAAAAGTGGAAGTTATTCAGCAACTGCCCCTCGACTAGAAGTTGGCAAATTTCGTAAGTGGAAAAAGCGAATGCTTTGCTACGTAACTGGGATGGAACCATATTACATTAAGTTGATTAATGATGGTCCATATGTCCCAACAACTGCCCAAGGTTTAATCAAACCTGAAGCTCAGTGGACCCCAGATGAAAGGAGGGTGGTCAATCAAGACCAGCGCCTGAAAAGCATCATTATATCATGCCTTCCTGATGATATAATGGAATCGGTGATCAACTGTCCCACTGCCCAGCAGACATGGACTGACCTGGTTCATAGCTATGAAGGGCCTTCTGATACCAAAGAGAATAGAATCATGGACCTGAAGCTTGAATTCAATACCTTCAGGGCCAAGGATTCTGAAAGTATCTCTGAGACTTATACTCGGTATAAGACCCTCCTGAATGAGCTGACCAATGATGGTGTTATACTGTCAAAACATGAGATCAATGTTGGTTTTGTCAATAGTCTTCCTGAGAAGTGGTTAAACTTCTCTCAGGGATTGAGAAATGCAAACCACATTCAGAACCTTGAGCTCCCTGCCATCTATGGGAAGTTTGTCTATGAAGACAATCTTTTCACCAGGAGATACCCTGGTAAAGCTCAGGAGACCAAAAAGGCCTTGATAATTTCACCCATATCAACTGCTTTCTATTCAAAAGGTGTTGTGCAGGATTTTCAGGATGGATCTGATGATGAGGTTGACCAAAGAACCAGTGAGGAGTACCTAAATGATCTTCAAATTGAATTTCATGAAAGGGCACTCCTTGTTAATTCAAAAAGGTTCTTTAAGAAAAACAAATTCCCTTCAAAAGCAAATGAAAACACTGAATGTTTTAAATGTGGCAAAATGGGCCATTTTGCTAAAGATTGTTTTTCAAAAACAACCTGAGAACCATCTTTCAAATTTTCAGGCCCCAGCAAATTTCAACCAAAAATGCTTCAGTCTAGTCAAAGATTTGAAAAAGTCCCTCAAATTGACTTTGAAGCCAAGTACAGAAAGGCAAAAGCTAAACTTGCCCTTCTTGAATCATCCTCAACAGTCTCTCAGCCTCCTCAGGCTCCAAAGCCTTCTCAAGCCAAGAAGAAAGGGCTTGTTGTTGAAACATATGACTAGGATGAGGTTGAAGTGTCCTTTGATGATGATGAAGTACACATCAGTGCCCTGATGGCTCTATCAGATGACAACATGCTTGCTGTGGGGAAGAGTCATGCAAGAAATGGTGAATGGGTTAACATCACTATAAGGAAGGTAAACCTTTTACTTTCTATGGATGATAATGATGATTGGAAATCTTACTTAGATTATATTAATGTTGATCTTAAGTATGTTGAAGAGCAAAGACTTAATTTGTTTTCAAAATTTAACAAACTGAGTTTTGAACTAAATCAGAGTAGAGATGAACTACTTGCTTTGAAACAAGCCAAGCTTGAAAGTGTTACACTTCAAATTCAAAACTCTGAACTGGTAAAACAAAATCAAGCTCTTCAGGAAGAACTTAAGAAAGAAAAGGAGGTTATTTGGAAATGGACTCAGAAAAACCCTAAACTTTATGAAACACTGAGTCTCACACCTAGCTCCAAAAAGGCTAGTTTGGGTGTGATCAACTCACTGAAGTTTCTGAGGAGAGTAGCCATTCAACAACTTTTCTGTCAGCCAACATACTTTCTAGCAAAGAACTTGCTCCTAAACCCAGTGATTGGATTGAAAGAAACAATCCTGACAGTAAAATGCCAAATTTTAATACTGGAAGAATCCTGGAGCCTGAAAGTCAGGCTATCAAGGAGCTGCTAGGAGTCACTGATGAACTCAGTCCTACTGAGTCCATCACTGAGTCTAACTCTGATTCACCACTCCCTCCACTGAAACAATTTTAGGGAGCTGAACCCAATTCTGACCTTGCACCATTAGTCTATCAACCACATTCTCCCAAAGAGAAATCAGGGTTAGGAAAGACAATTCTAAAAAGACCTACTCCTGCACCCACTGAACACCAAAAACCTTCAGTACCCACTGAAGTGAAGCATGAAAGCACTGATTCAAAGGTTGATCAGCTTGCTGAACTTGTTAGGATGCTGAGTGAGAAAATTGAGTCTACTGAAAAATTCTCAGACTCTAAATCTAATAGGCCCTCAGTATCCTCAAGTTCTTCAAAACCAAAAACCACACCCAGACCTTCAGGGAGATGTGAACTGTGCAATTATCCAAATCACAGCACTGATAAATGCTACAGAGTCCTATTTTGTATGATATGCAAACAAGAGGACCACAGAACTTGTGATCACATTCCCCACACTGCTTCTTTAAAAGCAAGAGGTCTATACAAAAACCAAGGCTATCAGTATGCCACACCTTCCAAACAAAGACTGAAGGCTAAGCCTTTCTTGCCATGTCCTCACTGTGGTTTCAATGATCATCTTCCTGATGATTGTATGATGAATAATTGCTGTGACATCTGTGGAGATCCCTCCCATGAAACCAAGGGACATGACAAAGTTATTCAGTCCAGAAGGAAAAACCAGACCAACACTTCTCAGTCACCTGAGGTATCAAGCTCCACAAAATGTAAAACATGTGGAAGCTCAGGTCACACAACTTCAGACCATGATTCATTAACTGAGTTCAAAAAGTCCCTGAGGACTAAGCCCACTAGAAAGTGGGTCAACAAGAAAAACTAACCCAGTTTACTGTTTGTGCAGAAACACATCAAGGATCCTACTTGGCATCTAGACAGTGGATGCTCCAGAAGTATGACTGGTGTGAAAAGTTTTCTGCACAAATATGTGGAAGAACCAGGACCCAAAGTAGTATTTGGTGATAACTCATCAGCTCCCACTGAAGGTTATGGTTCAGTAAACTGCAATGGTATAGTTTTTACAAGAATAGCTTATGTTAATGGTCTCAAGTACAACCTGATAAGTGTTTCCCAACTATGTGATGCCAAATACATAGTTCAGTTTAATGACAAGAGAGGGACCATCTTTAATGCCAATAGGGAAGTTGTGTTGATTGCCCCTAGGAGGGATGATGTATATGTCCTTGACATGTCATCCCTGACTCAAAATGGGACTTGTCTATTCTCAAAGGCAAGTGAGACAATCAACTGGCTATGGCATAGGAGACTCTCTCATCTCAACTTCAAGAGCATCAACAACCTGGCCAAACAGAACAAAGTTCTGGGCCTACCATCCTTGGTGTATACCAAAGACAAGCCTTGTTCGGCTTGTGAAAAAGGAAAACACTACAGGGCATGATTCAAAACCAAACAAACCTTTTCCATCAAAAGCTGCCTACATCTTCTTCATATGGACCTTTTTGGACCTGTCAGTCCAATGTCCATTCACCATGAGAAGTATACTCTGGTCATAGTGGATGAATACTCAAGATATACTTGGGTTTACTTCCTGACCAAAAAGAGTCAGGCAACTGAAACCATCATGTCATTTGTCAGGAACATTGAAAATCAAAATGATGTCAAAGTTAAATAGATCAGGACTGACAATGGCACTGAGTTCAAAAACCAAGACCTTGAGTGTTTCTGTGATGAGAAAGGAATTTCTCAAAATTTCACTTCTCCCTATACTCCTGAACAAAATGGAGTAGCTGAAAGGAGAAATAGAACACTCATTGAGGCAGCAAGAACAATGTTAAATGGCTCAGTCCTCTCAAAACATTTTTGGACTGAGGCAGTTAAAACAGCTTGCTACACTCAAAATAGGTCAATCATTGTGAAAAGGCACAATAAGACTCCTTATGAGATATTCAAAGGAAGAATCCCTGACATCTGCTACTTTCATGTATTTGGGTGTCCTGTGTTTATTCAAAATCACAAGGATCATTTGGGTAAATTTGATGCCAAAGCTGATGATGGATACTTCCTAGGATATTCTCTGGTTTCTAAAGCCTTCAGGGTGTTCAACACTAGGAGACAATAAACTGAGGAAACTTATTACATTACTGTTGATGAGAGCACTGAATCCATCAGGTTCTCAAATTCCTCAGTTGAAGAAATTGGTATTGATGACTCAACAAGGTATCCTCCTGATGAGTATCAACCTGAGAACAATCCCTCAACCCAATACCAAGCTGATGCTGACGTCTCCTCTTACATCATCCCTCACAACCTACCCCAACCACCTATCAGTGAGTTCATTGAAACTCAGCATGTCTCCAATGAGACTGCAAACACTGAACAAATTGTTTAGGAACTGATGAGGCGAAAAATGATCCGTTTTTAGGGGGTCATTTAAGCCCGAATCCGAATTTATTTGATCAAATATTGCCCTAAATCGCTCCTTTTGTGATTTTAGGTACTTGGAGAGTGAATTCTGGAAAAGAAGCCATTTTGGACGTTTTTGGAGCATAAAAGTGAAGAAAACGGCAAAGTCTCAATTTTCCATGCTGGGAACAGTACATGAAGGCGTCAAGAGTTGTTCTTGACGGCGTCAAAGTCCCAAGAATAAAATACCGTAGTTGATGACGGCGTCACATAGGGCGTCAGAAGTAGATCAAGGCCGTCCGAGGAAGTATTTGGCGGCGAGATGACGGCGTCACACCCTTGCTCTTGACGCCGTCACCCCTATTTTCCTATATATAGTTTTCTAGTTTTTCACATTAAGAGAGAAGTTTTGGTGAAACCCTAAAGACGATTTTGGTGCAACTTTTACAGGTTTTTCAAGGGTTCCAAACCCTTGATACCTTGCATTGTAATTGAGATAAGTGTTCTTCTAATTCAATCAATATGTCTATGTGTTGGTTGTCTATATCTTGTTCTTGTCTCAATTCCATTATGCTAGGCTAGATCTCTTTTGTGTTTGCTTAGATCTAATGAAACCTAGATATTGATTATGTGTTGATTACTTGTTTATTCTTGTCTTGGATGAATGATTTTATATGTTAGGCTTAAGAAAACTGGCAGATCTCCAAATGGTAACATGCTTGAACGTCTTAAGAAACATGAACCGAGGTGTACTAGGTCTTTATTGGTTGTATTTAATGCATGAGCCACTGTTTACAATCCCTATAGTTGTGATGGGTCATGGTGTAGGAGGAGATAAGAGCTCATAGAATTGGGGAGTTATGTATGCCACCCCATGAATGGTATTAAGGAATACAATCCGTCATCCATACAATTATAACAAGTAATTAACGTGTAAAAGATATCTAGGGAGTAGTGAAATCTAAGTAAACACATTTTCTCCAATTACTGCTCACAACCTTAGTATAATTAGTTTAATTTCATTTTTAGTATTTTATTTTGATTGCATCTTAGTTTTGGGTTAGTTGAATAGCAACTAATTCCGCCCACTCCTTCAAACCCCGAGATTTTAATTGCTTTCCATAAAAAATAAAAACACAAAAATAATCATCCATCACCTTTAGAACTAGTAATTAGGCTTTCTAATCCTAGCGACACTATTCCTAAGCTGAACGATCAATCCCCCGGTACTTGTCACTATACTATACTACAACGATCAGGTACACTGCCTGGTGGGGGTTGTAAGCTTCTCGAGATCCCTCGAGAGGTAAAGCCTGTTGCGATTCCCACGCATCAGGAACCCTTAGAACAAATTGTTCCTACAGAAGTCACTGAAGCACATAGTGATGAGTCACCTCATGTTCCTGAGTCTGAACCTAATCAGGCTCCTTCAAGCTCAAATTCCTATCCCAAACCTCAGGATAGCTGGACTAGATCCAAAATCATTGAGCTTGTGAACATCATTGGTGAACCCACTGAAGGCATGCTCACAAGAAGCAAGGCTGCTAAACTCAAGGCCGCCACTGCCAATATATGTCTTTATGCTGACTATCTCTCAGAGATTGAGCCTAAAAATGTCAAAGAAGCCCTGACTTATGAAAGTTGGGTTCAGGCCATGAGAGATGAATTGGAACAATTTGACAGAAATGATGTCATGACCCTTATTGAATGCCCCCAGGGTGTTTTAATCATTGGTATGAAATGGGTCTTTAAAAACAAGACCAATGAGAATGGCACAGTCATCAAAAACAAAGCAAGACTGGTTGCCAAAGGATATAATCAATAGGAAGGTATAGACTATGAGGAAACCTTTGCACCTGTTGCTAGAATGGAAGCCATCAGGATCTTCCTTGCCTATGCAACTTACATGAACTTTAAAGTTTACCAAACGGATGTTAAAAGCGCATTCCTGAATGGTAACATCAAAGAAGATGTTTATGTGCAACAGCCTCCTGGTTTTGAAAGTAGTGAATACCCCAACCATGTCTACAAGCTTAACAAAGCCCTTTATGGACTGAAACAAGCACCCAGGGCATGGTATGAAACTCTTTCAGCCTTCCTGATCCAAAACAAGTTTGTTAGAGGAAAGATTGACAACACACTGTTCATCTACAGAACAAAGAACGATGTCATTCTTGTCCAAGTATATGTTGATGACATCATCTTTGGCTCAACAAGTTACAAACTATGCAAACAGTTTGAGAAACTGATGACCACAAAGTTTGAAATGAGCATGATGGGTGAACTCACATACTTTCTTGGACTCCAAATTAAACAAACTGAAAAGGGAATATCCATTTGCCAAGAAAAATACCTCAGGAACCTACTGAAGAAGTATGAGCTCACTGACTGCTCCTCAGTTAAGACTCCTATGGTTCCTCCTAACAACCTTGGCCCTGATCTCACTGGAAAATCAGTGAATCAAACCCAATACAGAGGAATGATTGGCTCCCTGATGTACTTACTTACCTCAAGGCATGATATCCAATTCTCAGTCTGCCTGTGTGCAAGATACCAAGCTGACCCTAAAGAATCACATCTCACTACTGTCAAGAGAATCATCAGGTACCTGAAGGGTACTCCAAACCTTGGTTTGTATTATCCAAAATGTTCAGGATTTGATCTCAAATGGTACACTGACTCTGACTATGCAGGATGTAATATGGACAGGAAAAGTACTTCAGGATCCTGCCAATTTCTTGGTGGTAAACTTGTGTGTTGGAGTACAAAGAAATAACAGTCAGTGGCCATGTCCTCAGCTAAAGCTGAATATATGGCTGTTGCAGGATGTTGTGCAAATGTACTATGGATGAAGAGCCAACTGAGTGACTATGGCATTCAGTATAAGATGGTACCTATCTTTTGTGATAATACAAGTGCCATAGCCATCTCAAACAATCCAGTACTTCATCAAAGAACCAAACACATTGACATCAAATACCACTTCATCAGGGACCACATCACTAATGGAGAAATTAAACTACATTTCATCCCCACTAAGTATCAGCTAGCTGATATCTTCACAAAACCTTTGGATGAACCCACTTTCACAAGATTGAAAGCTGAATTGGGCATGTTGGACATAGAATCAGGAAACTGATCAAAAGTGTTCCAACCTGATGTAAATTCTCTAGGTCCCTGATCACACCCTTCCTGAAAACTCATTTTTATTGAATGAAAATTCATTCAGGGGGCTCAGGATGAAAAATGGCATTGAATACCCTAACTAAATGCTCTAAGTACTTAGTTAGTTAATGTCCCAGGTAGGTAACTGAATCCTATTAAATATAGGAATATATGTCACCTACACAACTAGCATCCACTCCTTGGGCCCCCACATCTCTCTCACCAAACACCACTGAGCATTAAATGCTGCCTCACACACAAAAGTTGTGATGATTTTTTCTCTGCAAAAGTGCATTATTTGCAGAGCCTCACAACTGTTCACCCATGATGTGAGAGAAAATAGGGGTAATGGGAATCGTGATATTTAATGCGGATATCAAACCAACATTATTATGCTGTTTCGGTTGAATAATATAAACCTTTGGTATCCGCAACATCACTACCCTAATTACCACCCTATAAATACCCCCACAAAGAAGAACACACACACGCTTTAAAAATCTTTACAAAACTCTTGCAAAATTATTTCAAGAATCCTTTTGCTTTCAAAATCTTTGTGTGCTTCTTCTTTGTTCAAAAAAAAAACCAGACCTTTTATCAAACTAAAATGGCATCTTCAAAGGTCATAAAATACTCACCCAATGTGGAATTCCAAATGGAAAGCGTAGACCTCACCAAAAATAATGTGGTGGGGAACTTTGCCTACCCTGAAGGGTTCCCTGAATACAGGGACGTGGTGAAGTTCCTACAAAACTGTTTTCTCACCACCACATTCACAAAGACCCCCTCAGTCATCTATCATGACTATTTGAGGGAATTTTGTGCACAGCAGTGGTTGAAAACCCTGATGCACCAAAGGAGGCCAAAATCAAGTTCTCAGTGAAGAATGGAACTAAGTTCCTAACTCTTGACTACAATACCTTTGTCAAAGCCACTGGCCTTGACTATACTGAGACCTTTGTAACCCCACCAACTGAAGAGGATGTTAAACAACTCCTCTTGGAACTTGGGCCCTATGATAAACATCATCCTGATGTTACTCCAGGGGCCCTACTGAACAAAGCCCCCATTATCAAAACATGGTTCCCAGCCCCCTGAAGGATCCTGATGACATTTATAATTCAGGTCCTTGGGGGAATAAATCCTTGATGTGCGTAGGGATTGAACCAGGCTTTACCTCTCGAGGGATCTCGAGAAGCTTACAACCCCCACCAGGCAGTGTACCTGATCGATGCAGTATAGTATAATGACAAGTACCGGGGGATTGATCGTTCAGCTAGGAATAATGTCGCTAGGATTAGAAAACCTAAAGACTAGGTCGAGAGATGAGGGATGATTCTTTTTGTATTTTTATATTTTTTAGAAAGCAAGTAAAATTCTCGGGTTTTAAGGAGTTTGGCGGAATTAGTTGCTAGTCAACTAACCCAATACTAAGATGCAATCAAAATAAAATACTAAAATGAAAATAAACTAAATTATACTAAAGTTGTGAGCAATATGTGGGAGAATTGTGTTTACTTAGATTTCACTACTCCCTAGATATCTTTTACACGTTAATTACTTGTTATAGTTGCGTAGATGACGGATTGTATTCTTTAATACCATTCATGGGGTGGCGTACTTACTTCTCCAATCCTATGAGCGCCTACTTCACTCCTATGTCGAGCCGGCTAAGAAGCTCCTAACATGGGATCACTAGAATTTGCTCATGCATTAAATACAACCAATAAAACCTAGTACACATCGGTTCATGTTTCCTAAGACGTTCAAGCATGTTACACAATGGAGATCTGCCAGTTTTCTTAAGCCTAACATTGAAATCATTCATCCATTACAACCATAAACAAGTAATCAACACATAATTAACATCTAGGTTTCATTAGATCTAAGCAAACACAAGATAGATCTAGCCTAGCATGTTAAAATCAAGACAAGCACAAGATATAATCAACCAACACATAGACATATTGATTGAATTAAGAGAAGACTTATCTCAATAGAACATGAAAGGATTCAAGGGGTGAAAACCCTTGAAAACACTGTAAAATATGACCTAGGATTTACAAAGTTCGGCCCTAGTTTTCTCCACGCAAGTTCCTCTTCTAATGAATGAAAAATAGAAAACTATATATAGAGTTTGATAGGTGACGGCGTCAAGAACAAATGTCTGACAACGTCATCTCGCCGCCAAATAGTTCCTTGGAATGCCTAGATCTGGGTCTGACGCCGTCATGTATTCACCTTATGCAGGCCGTCACCAAATTAACTCTTGACGCCCTTGTTGTGATGTCGTCAGGTTTGTACTGGGTCATCATGGTTTTTACTCTTGACGCCGTCAGGATCTTCCTCTTGACGACGTCAGGTACTGTTCTCAGCATGGAAAATTAAGTCTTTGGCGTTTTCTTCACTTTTATGCTCCAAAAACGTCCGAATTGCTTCCTTTTCCAGAATTCACTCCCAAAGTACCTAAAATCACAAAAGGAACGATTTAGGGCAATATTTGATCAAATAAATTCAATTCCGGGCTTAAATGACCCCCTAAAAATGGTTCATTTTTTGCCTCATCAATCCTCAACTAAGCAACTAAACACTACTCAATCAATGATAGTGTACTGTCTCATTGAGGGTAAAAAGATTGACCTTGGAGAAATTATCTTCAGGGACGTCATAGGCAAATTGGGTGGGAAGTCTAGGCAAAAACGCATGTCTTACCCTAGATTCATTTCATGTGCACTGAATGACCTATTAGGGTCTGAGTATATCAAGCCTGACAGTGTCGGCTTTGAACCTGATGTCTTACATAAGGCAAATTACTCACGTGACCCTAATGAGGTAACACTTGTCGCCCTGACCACATACATGCTGACTGCTATCCAGGGTGACAACATCATTTCACCAATTCCCTCACCCACCAAAAAGGTGAAGAGGAAGAAGGGACAGGGGTCCAGGAAGGTGGCTCAACCCAAGCCACTCGCCACTGAGACCTCTGCCCCTAAGCCTGACATTAGGAGGCAACAACAACAGACCCTGACTAAAGACACCCTCAGGATCATTAGTCAATCTTTGGCCCCAAAACAAAGGCCAACGGAGGGCACTGAGACATCACACTCAGTGTCCTCGGGCGAACCCTTTCCCAAAGGCCCTGCTGTCACAAACAAGTCAGTGGGGTTGGAACCAACCAAACCTTCACATCCTGCTAAAGACTCTGGTAAATCACAACCAGAGTATCAGGGAGTAAGGGATCCTATACCCTCGGTGGGGCAGCACTACTCCACTGAGAAGGGGATCCACAAACATTTACATCTTGCCAAAGGCTCGGGTAAATCACAACCCAAGCAACAGGGAGTTCTCGCCCCTAAATCTTTGACAGGCCAACACAAGCCTGTTGGAAAGGGTGGCAAAACCACTCAGGTGCCTGATGAGGACATTCGCAAGTCAAAGCTTTTGTCTGAGAGCACAAAAACTCATCCCAAAGACTCAGAGGGAAACATACAACCCGCTGATAGGGACACAACATTCACGGCTCCTCGTGATGGTACTGAGAAACACCCATCAATGCCTGAAGGGGCCACGGGGGGCAAAGATTCAGAGGGACAAATGCCACCCGCTGATATGGACACTGAACAGGCGGTTCATTATCATAATCTCAAAGATGCTGTCGAAGACTTCGATGATGATGTCAGGGAACATAATGCCTCAGTTAACCACTCCCTGACACAGATGATCACTCGCCTGAATCAGTTTTTGATAACCCTTAACCAGCTGAATGTAGGGGTTCAGTCGGTTCAAGAATCAGTCAAGGATGATCCTGAACTCACCAAGAAGCTTCTTCAGGCATCTGAGACGTATCACGTTAACTCAGTGGCCCTCACTGAGTTACTTGACTTGCTAAAGGGTTCGAATCTTCAGGGTCTCACCACAACTGTGGAGTCTCTCAAATCTTCCTTCACCAAAATGGAAGAATCAGTGACAGCTCAGTCCCAAAGGTCCACTTCTCTGGCATGGACCTTGGGATCCAGGATGACAGCTCTTGAAACTGCTCAGGCTACACTTGACTCCAAAGTATCCATCATTCAACAAGATACCCAGGAGATCAAGTCTATGATGACCAAAATTTTTCAAGCTTTCAAGGGATCATCTACTTCTTCTTCAGTACAACCAACACTTGCCATCACTGACGCTCAGGCAAAGTGCTACTGAAGCCCCTAATATTGTTGAACAAGATGCTGGACAGCCCTCTCACACAGAGGGGGAGCATGTCACTGAAGCCACACCAATCACTGAAGTTCCACCACAGGAGGAACCAGTCTCCTCCACTCTCAGGCAGGACAGAGGCAAAAGTATTGCTACCACCTCAGATCCTGAAATTGTGCTCAATCCAGCCTCAACCTTGGTCAGATATGACCCTGATGAACCTATCAGAGTCCCGTTTGAAATCAACGGAGTAGTACATCATCTCACCAATGCCGAAATTCAAGCTCACATGGAAAGGACTGAGATACTACTAAAGGTGGCTGAAGAAGAGAGAATGAGCAAGCCTGCTCTTATTCAGGTTGTTCATGAGGAAGCTGAAAAGATTGGTTTGGATACTGAGGCACTAGCAACTGAGCAAGCTGATGCAGGCTTTAAAAAGGCTCAGGAAGAAGAGCTAAATGCTCTCAAAAGGGAAAGGGAAAATAAGCTCAGGAAGGACGCTCAAATCAGAAAACACAGGGTCAAAAAGTATACTTGAGTGATGAAAGAAAGGTTAAGACCTGAAACCATCACTGACATTCAAATCCACAGAAACACCGATCCTGCAGTGGTCACCGTCTTCAGGGGACGTGATCAAAGAATATTTGACGTCCATAAGCCATTCAGGTTTGCTGATTTTGGCATCACCAAACTTGATGAGCTTCGTTCTATCATTGCCAAGAAGAACAATGTTGTAGTTCCCAGCCTTCTCAAGTCACTGAAGGAAAGGTACGACAGACTGAGAGCAATGCCTGAAGCTCTCAACATTCCCTCACTTTTTCCTGCTTCAGCAAAAGAGACTGCTCCATCTAAGGCTTCCAAGAGGAAAAGGAAACATATTGAGATGGAGCCTGAGATCAAAGTACCAGGGCTAGAGTGTGACAGGTCGCTTCCTGAAGGGATCACTTTCGTGAACAATGTGGTCCTTGAAGCTCCTGAAAGAGGTTTATGCTTCACTGATGAGTATGGAAGTTTTGCCTTCCAAAGATGGTCTGATATGGATAAGGCGGGAATCAAAGCAATGCTCATATACCTCATGTTGGCGTCCCCCATCAAGAGTGATGAGAACAAAAGATTCTGCCAGGACTTGGAAGCAATGATCAATGAACATCCTGAAAGACACCTACTCAGATCAAATAAAGCAAAGCTTGAAGCCCTTGGATACCACCTGAACCTCTGATCTGCAACAACTATCTTTTCATTTTTTTGTAATTTGTAGGACTTGTAATAGCTATTAATAAACTTTGATGTTTTTGTTAAATTATGTGTCCTACTTAAAATTACATCAACATTCAGTAAGAGATGAAGACCCCTACCAACCCACACTGAATCAAGAAACACTTAGGCTATTTGTATGTTCAAATAGGGGGAGATTGTTGGGTCACTGAATTCCCAATCTTCTTCTAACAAGGATTTGAACATAAAAGAACCTAAGTGTAAACAAGTCACTGAGTGAACAGTAACTCAGTGAGTCATCTTCAGGATGCTTAGACCGAGCCGAAGAAGAAAGGTTCTCCATTCAGTGAGGCGGAACTCAGTGAGTGTGATCTAAGCCAAGAAGAAGGTGATGGGTTCAATGAGGATGACAATAACTCACTGAACCCCAAGACTCCTCAACAACTATCATGGTACTGAATACTGATGACTTGAAGACTGAAGTTTTTGCGGGACTGGGCGGGAAAGTTTGATTTGTTTCACTAAAGTGCTTTATCACTTTAAGGTCAAACTTTCCCCAAATGGTTAAAACCAGGCTGTCATCAGAAAGTGCTTTTTGGACTTAACCCAAAGAAGTTTCCCAAGTCAGAGAATAAAATCTATCAAGATTTTATTGAGAAACACTTAGGTCCATTGTATAATAGGGTTGTTCATATTTGTGTATAAATAGGTAGCATAAGTGAGGAGTAAAAGTTGACAAGTTTGTGCAATTAATGCAAAACATTCACAAACCACTTTTACTCCTTCAAAGAACAACATAACCTCTGAGATAGCTCAGTGGGTCCTGAAAGTTGTCACTCAACATTGTTTGAGTTTAGTGAGGATGTCAATACCACACTTGTCGTTTTCAATTCCAAGTGTTATTCCGCAAACACTTGGGTACGATTCTTTTTGATTAACTTCTAATAAAGAATTAAACGTTAAAAAATATTGTCTCTTATGTTTACGTTGCTTTATTGTTAATCATTTATACATCTTTGTTAAAAGTTATATAACTTGGTTACTTTAGCTTTTTAGTTACTGTTAACCAAGTGAAAGGGACCAACATAACCTATCTGATTTAGAGATTCAGGTATTTTTTGGAAAATAGAGGAGAGGACAATCTAAGATAAAGTTGAAGATGTTCTACTTCTTTTGACAAAACGTAGTTGTTCATATTTTCTTTCCGAGTTATTAATTAATATGAAAGTTTGTTCAAGTTTATCATGTTATTTTTGCTTTAAATTATTATTAAGAAACTCAATGGAAATGTTAGTTAATTGGTCAAGTGAATATTATCATTTTGCAAAAAGAAATTAGTAGTTATTATATTTTCTTAAACCTCCTTTTTTTTTGTTTAGAGAGAGTTATTTTAGGATGAAAGAAATTTATAAGAGGAGATGACAAATGCCCTAGCTTGTCATATACAACCCTAGAGAGATAATCCTATTAAGGAATCATGTTATTTTTGTGAAAGTATTATAGTGGTCTTCAATGTATTTAGAGCAAGTATGATGAAATTTTGGGTAAAAACCATAAATACATAATGTACTTACAAAAATAGACTCATTCTACATGATGTACTATTTTTATTGTTAATATGGTTAATTAAGTTTGTCTTTTTTATCATTACACATAATTAAAGTGTTCTCTCTCATTTGAAATGACTTAAATGCCCTTAACGTACTTAATATACTTTTTTACTATACTTTTTTATCATTACACATAACATACTTACACAAATAACTCATTCTACATACTATACCTTTTATACGTTTTTATCCCTTTTTTTTATATGCTTTTAACCGTTTTTATACGTTTTCGTCCATTTTTATACGTTTTATTCTGTTTTAATATGCTTCATCCGTTTTTATATGTGTTTGTCTGTTTTAATATGTTTACGTCCGTTTTTATACGTTTTCATCCGTTTTTATATGTTTTCGTCCATTTTCGTCTATTTTTATATTTCTTTGTCCAATTTTACACGTTTTCATCCGTTTTACATGTTTTCATCCCCTTTATGTTTTTCTTACGTTTTTATCCATTCTTATATGTATAAAAACGTATAAAAACAAATAAAAATGTATAAAATGGACAAAAAAGTCTAATATAGACGAAAATATATAAAAACGGATGAAAACTTATAAAAACAGATTAAAACTGACGAAAACGTACGTACAAAAATGTATAAAAACGGAAAAAAAATGTATAAAATGGAGAAAAACATATACTATAGACGAAAACGTATAAAAATTGACGAAAGTGTATAAAAACGGATGCAAACATATAAAACAGATGAAAATGGACGAAAACATATGTGCAAAAACGTATAAAACGGACGACAACATATAAAAGCGGATGAAAACATACCTACAAAAACGTATAAAAATGAACAAAAACGTATAAAAACGTACGTGCGAAAACATATGAAAACTGGTTCCCAATGAAAAGTATAGTATATAGAACGAATCTTTTTTATAAGTATGTTGAGCGTTTATGGCTTTACCTTTTGTTTAACAGCGGTAGAAGATGAAGACGTGAGAAATGATGAAAATACTCTTATGTGTAATAATAAAAATCCAAAACTTAATTAGGCATATTGATAATAAAAATAGTTCATTATGTAAAATGAGTTTATTTTGTAAGTACGTGATGTATTTATGGCTTTTACCCGAAAAATTTCGGATAAATGTTAAGCATGTGTGAAAAATGACATTTTGGATATGAAATGTTCTGTATTGTGAATCCTACCAAAGCTTTACTAATCTAATTTCCATTTATTAGCATGCTAGAGTTATCAATTAATTAATGACTTGAGAAATGGTCGTATCAGCTCATTTAAATCTTTTTCATATCGTTATAACTTAATTTCTTATGTTGATGGTTTTGCTGGAAATATAAAATTGAAACGCCAAAGGGGCCGCATTGCTTATGGATATAGAGGCTTGTTATGAGCCTGGCCAAGCTTATTAAACGTAAGCCTATTTGAGCTTATTTTTAATAAACTTATATAAGCCGACAAGTCTCAAAATAAGTAACGAAATTATAGCTTATCAAAAATAAACCCAAATGGGCTTACGTTTAATAAGCCGAAACAAACATGTCTTGTAACTTATAGTTTTTGTCACTTTCGGAATCAGCTATAAACAAAAAGCCAAAAGACATTTTTAGTATTTATTTTAGGAGGAGTGCTACACCCACTTAAGATTTACAAAAATTTATCCAATCGCTGACGTGGCAAAGTGGTGATTGGTTGGTTTTCTGTGGCCCACAGAAAACCAACCAATCACTACTCTGCCACGTCAGCGAGTGGAAGAATTTTTGTAAACCTTATGTGGATGTAGTAATATTCTTATTTTAGGCACATTTAGAAATAAACTTCAAAATTATTAAAAGAACTCAATGATAACTTTTCTAGTTCTGTTTAATACTAGCAAATCATTAGAATGAACCCTAATGAGTGCATCAGATTGTTATCATATCCAATGAATATACTAAGCAAAAACCAAAACAAACTCGAAAATAGTTGTTAAATAAATGGAAGAGAGGCCCTGAATAAATAGTGGACATGTGTCGCCGTCTTTGGGAAAATATACGTAAATAACAAGTAGTTGATAGCGGCATAAGAATGATGTAAGCCATTACGACCGTCATTTGTCGCCATTCATTTGCTCTTTTTATATACTCCTACTAGGTATCTATTTACTGTCCACCTCATTCCAAAATGTCATTGTCTATTTAATTTCGTTTATTTGGGAAAATAAAAATAAAAAATAAACCTACCTAAATCTCTCTCGATGAATACTCGAACACCTGTTTTTCTTAGATTTTTTTTTAAACCAAAATCAGTTACTAGACAAATGACAATTTTGTATCGTTCTACGAAAACATAAACATCATTTGATCGATGTTTATTCAAGTTTTCTGCGCGCCAATCCTTAAACTTTTCTATACTACTATATAATGTATTTGGTACTATTCTATAATTAGAAAGGCTTAAAAATTCAGACTTTTACTTACTAATTATGGAAACAACCACCCCTAACAATCATCCCTACAATTTATAACCACCTCAACAACCACCCCCAACAATTTATAACCACCCCAACAACTACTTTCCACCACCCCACCTCCCTCCTATTCACCCCAATAATTCGCCCCCGCATCGCGCGGGCACCTTTCTAGTGTTTACCTAATACATATATCTAGACAAATGACATATTTCACCTTTTATAAAAATATTTACAATACATACAAATAGTTGAAAAGAAATGAACTGCCCACTCATTGATGATTGTCGTCTTCACATCTCATAAGTCGGCTTTCCCTTCCTCATTATTTTATCTAGCACATTGATACATGATAAAATATTAGACACCATTTGCATAATTAGCAAAGTGTCAAGTAACTGAGCATTATAAGAGAACACAGATATAAAACATATGTGACAAGTAAACGTTAGTTTAAACAGATGTGGACATACTTGAGGCACATTGTATGCATGTGCATACCTTTTAAAAAAACATTCGTAGTTTAAATAAATGTTATATGATCTTTTGCTAGTTTAACAATAAGTACATAGTATTTTCAGACCATTTTCTAAAATGCATACCCTTTAATCAATGTCTGTGTTCGCCACTGAGTTTAAAGATGTATTTTTCATATACTCCGTATAAAATATGTAAACACAGCTGCAAAAGCCATTTGCAAATGATAAACACTGACTTTAATTTTATTTAGTTTAATATAAAACACAACCACGGGGTTGTGGGGATTACGTATTTTTGAATATGCTATGGTTTATAAGACTAATGCTAGTGGGTGTTGCTTGGCAACCACAACCCCACAAAGCAACGCGCCCCTCCCTTAGCAATGTTTTAAGTGACGCGTTAGATTGCAACTTTTGCCAAAAAGTGGTTGCCTCACCAACCGAAAGAATTACACCAATTCTTAATAATTTTTTGAACATTGGGAGTAAATGGGTGGGGTTGCTTTGTGTTCACCCCTAGGTAATTGTGGTTGGGGTGGAGTTGTGAAGAGAGAAAACTGAGTTGGCTCTGATGTGGCGGGGTTGCTTTTGTGAAAATGTGGTTACCACTAGCATTAGTCTAACCATTTTAAAATGAGCACTTCCCTGTGTACTGTAAAAATAAATGATAGCTCTAGGTTTGCATGTGATTGAATGTTAATCATGTGCGAATTATTAGACATACAAAGATGTACAGCTCTTTATTTGATCCTTCACGTGCCGAATTAAAAAATATGCTTGAAAAGTTTCTTTGAACACGTCTGTAAACTAGGGCTGAGCGTGAAAGGTTCAAAATCGAACCGGATTTATAAAATCGACCGAATCAACAAAAACTGAGCCGACACAACAGCCCGTCGGTTCGGTTTCGGTTTAGTTTGTCATGGTTTTCGGTTTCAGGTCGGTTCGACCCAAAACCGATAAAAACACACACAAACACATATTAACTGAACCGACAGACCCGACGCAAAACCGAACCGAACCGACCATATTTGGTTCGGTTTCGACCTAAATTTTTCACGATTTTCGATTTTCGGTTTTCGGTTTTGTCGGTTCGAGTCGGGTCGGGTCGATTTTACACCGATGCTCTGCCATAAATATATGTTAGATAGCTGATGCATGTTGTAAAAGTTGTCTTTTAAGAATAAAATCGTTAGCTAAGTTGTTACTCTTCTAAGGGCATGTTTGGTACAAGGAGTTGAGGATGAGGAAATGAAAATCAATTCATTTATTATGTTTGGTACTTCAAAGAAATAAAAAGGTGAAGAATTGTAACTCTTAAGATTTGATTCTTCTGTATTTTATGAAGAGTTGGTTTCCCAACCTTTTGGAGAAGAAATGAATTCTTTGCACAATAATAATAATAATAATAATAATAATAATAATATATTATTATTATTATAATAATAATAATAAAATATTATTATTATTATCATTATAATAATAATAATAATACTGATTTCTTGAGTCAATTCTCTGGTGTTACCAAAAACTGGAATTTATATTGAATTTATGTGAAAATTCATTTCTGCGATTTGAATTCTATACTTTATTTCATTTCTCTAAATTTTACCCTACCAAACGTGCCCTAATAGCAAATACGTTGACGTCCGTTTCTAATGTTGGTGTGATCAGGTATAATGTGTGATTACTGATCACTAATAAATTTTTACGTGCACAAATAATTATCTCTTGACCATGAAAGAAGGTATCCCGACCATTTGTACACAATGTGCTCATTTTGGGAAAAACACAAACACATGCACCCAATTATTATCGCAACTTCTGCCCATGGCCCGTCTGTCTGGACACAACAAAAATTAAATAATAAGCCTGACCTAAATACTTTTCAAAGTCACAGAAAACAAGGCCCAATCCAATATTGCAACAAATTAAATTGTCCAAAATAGCATATAAACAAGCCATTACGGTTGCAAGAACGAATGAGTTGCAACATATGTAAATAAGAGATGAACTAATTCACTACATGAATCGGGCCCTTTAGCTACAACACAAAGTCGTGGCTAAAGACTCTTAGCCTCGACAAATCGTGGGTAAAGGTCGTTAAAAGTGATTGTGAGAGTCAAAGGTTGAAAGTTGTTTATTTATCGTTTAGTGGACTTTTAGGCACGAGTTTATTCATGGCTAAAAGTTTTCCGTGGCAAAACCCCCGATTCTTGCAAGTAATTAATATTTAGATTTTTACGTATAGTTGATTTGTTAAACATGATTAGGTTGCAAACTCTGTTACCAAGTTTCTTCCTTCTTTCTATAGCCACCATCACACCTTGTCGGGCCAATTTAGCCACACTGAAAAATACGAGGAGTCCTTTTGCATTGAAGACTGAGTTATAAATCTGCATATTATGCCATTAGGAAGAAGCTATCTACGGAGGAAAAGAATATCGAGTGTAATTGGAGAGGAATGATCTCCTACGATTACGGTACTTATCTTATTCGATTCTAGTGGTTGTTGTAGAACGTTTTTTCAACCAAGTTTGCCTAAAAACAAGAAAAAGGTAGAGTTTTCTTTTAAGCTTTTCAAGCATTACATAGCATGAAAATGATCTCAGAAATAAAAGAGGCCACTTAGCTTGTTTAAACCAAGAAATATATCGTAGAGACCAAGGCTTGTTCTACTTTCTGATTTGGTGACTTCCTACTCAATATACATTTTTTTTTTTTTTAAACTCAGTTGATTATAAAAATATTAGTCTATATAAGCTTAGCTTGTAATTAACATGTTATTATATAATTGATTTTGGAATAAATATGTAGCCATATAGTTTCTTTCTGATTCGAAATTGTATTTTTTTTTTTTTTTTTTTTTAAATAAATAAATAAATAAAAAAATAAAAATCACAAAAGAAGTAGTCGTGCAATATTAATCGAAAAGAGAAGTTGAGTTTGTACCAAGAATGCGAGGAATTAAATTTTTGAAAACTACTAGCTACTTATCGAATGCGACCTATAACTTTTCCTCCTTCGTCGACTTAATTATAAAAATTGATTTGGTACACCAAAACCGAATATCAAACGTTAATATGATATGAGAATGGTTGCTAATTCAACCCAATGCAACAACTACATGTCTATTCAAGTTTGAACACGCTCCAAAATATGTTTTAACATATACATGCACTGCACCTTGGTTTAAAAACCCAATGCATGCGCATAATAGACACGATGTGTTTAGTATTAAATTAAAACAAATACGTAAACTATTTATACATAGTACATTAAAGAATTTTTTATTCAAACGGCAAATTTTGACTACGGTACATTATATTAAAGAATTACCAAGTAATTAAATGCAATAATAAACATACAATATAGTTTTGAGCCACTTTTTACACGTTCACTTTGTAAAAACCATTTAATTTGACATACCTAACTTGACACATTTGATTTGTTGTGTACCATTCCTATTTCTTTTCGTATTAAATAACTAAACTTATCATTTTTATCCTTAATTGTGTAATAATAAAAATTGGTACTCGAAAAACTATATCATTTTTCTGTATGAAGAATTTTTGGTTTTTTCATACGTATGAGCTTCTTGTACATGGTTTAATTTAGAGAAAAAGGCTCATATTCGGAAACGCGACTGATGCTCACATTACATAAATGTGGTATAATGCGAACGCAATCTTGGACGGCCTCGCAATAGAAAACATGATGCAAAATTCTAAACGTAATTCAATGATGGGCACATTTTTAAACTAAGATATACGACACATGTTTTCTGATAGAATCCTTAATAGGTTGTAATAAGATTTTGTATTTTGATAATGCAATAAACAGATAATGCAACTTTAGACCGTTTATCTCATGTTATAGATCGTGAAAAGAAAATAATATTGGTGTGTCACAATCGGATATCAAAACAACGACTAACATCCCGCTAGGTCAATGGAAAATAATATGTATACAACTCCCATCTAGGTCAATGGAAGTCAATCGATCTCGAAAACATAGAAGAAATTAAGCAGCATCCCGCTTAATGCAAGTAAGGATAACTCGTTTTTTTATCTTGTTTCATCACCAAATGTGGCAAACGGTGGTCTTATCCTCTTTTACTTGTACAAACAAGATATCTGCTAAAGTAAAGGCGAGTAAATAAAGTAAATAAGCAAAAATCTTTATGAAAGCAAGTCTATCGATCGGTGGAGTCGAGGCATGCCTTAAGGTAACGACTTACTTTTTCAGAGATCATGTATGTATATAAACACCACTTAAACAATCAATAACTCTAACAAATGATATATAAAAATAACAATTAACAAGAAGAACAAGAATATAAAATTACAAGCTAAGTAACCCAAAAATGGAAAACTGAATGTGGATCGTATAATGCAAAAAAGAAAAGAAACAGATATATTTAATCGCATATTCACATCAAAGTGACCGAAACAAATGCACCAGCCAGTGCAGTTCCAGCGATAACAGCCCGATTAACCCATCCGTCAGCAAAGGTGCCACTAGGTGGAAGATCAGCAGGTGTTCCAGAGGAAGGACCTGGTGAGGGAGCATCTGAGGGACTTGTAGATGGAGAAGTGGTTGGTGCAACAGAAGAAGGTGATGGTGCTGGCGATGGTACAGCCACTGGCGATGGAGACGGTGATGGAACCATGGGGGCTGGGGCAGGAGAAGGTGGTGTGATCACGGGTGATGGCGTAGGGCTAGCGGTTGGAGAGACCGTTGGAGCCGCAGTTGGAGGTAATTGGGCTGTGCATGAGGTTGTGAAGATAGCAATGAGTATCAAGTATTTCAACATTGTTGTACTTGTGTTGTGTTTTTATGTTTTGTGTTAGGAATTGAGGGTTTATATTGTTGATGTGTGGAGGGACTGTGGAGATATGTAATGTATTTATACTAGTTTGTAATGTATTTATACTAGGTGGAGATATGTAATGTATTTATACTAGTTTGTGAAAATTAAGTATGGACCATATATGAAGGTATGATGAGATTCTTGGAAGATGTCTAAGTAGTAATTTGACAAATCATATTCAATCAATTATCAATTACTATCAATTATAGGATTTAGACCAAGTCATCAAAGCATGTTACATGTATAATGTATTACACCCTGTATTTTATCCCAACATTTAGTTATAACGAGTGTTGATACCCGCGCGTTGCTGCGGAATTCTTTTGTTGCCGTTAGCTACTTAACGTGAAGTTAGTTACCTAGGACTGACTTTGCAATTGATGTATAACATGAAGGACCATTTATGTAAATTATATGAGGATTAAATTTGCAATGAACCATTGAGATGAAGGAAAAAGTGCGTAATTTTTTTTAAATGTTAAAGTAACGGTCGTTAATTAACATCCATTAAATAACTAACGGCTGTTAGTACTGTACAAATAGGACTGAATTTGCAATTGATGTACATGAAGGACCATTTATGTAAATTATGTGAGGACTAAATTTACAATGAACCGTTGAGATGAAAGACAAAGTGCGTACATTTTTTTTTAAATGTTAAAAATAACAGTCGTTAGTTAACAGCAGTTAAATAACTAACGACCGTTAGTACTTAAAAAATTAAAAAAAATTTAAAAAAATAATAAAAAAAAAGAAAATAAAAAAATAAAAAAAATACTGTACAAACCACTGTAGCAGCTACAGTGGTCGGCACCCATCAACCTCCCCACATTTAGTATATATATATACTAATTTTTTATTTCATTTATTTATTTTTGTTGTGTTGAAATGGTGGTCCATTTTCAATGTAAAGTTTATTGATATGCATATAATTATAGTTCTAACCCCTTATTATAAACTTTTCAATCACGCGTGCATGTAAATGTGTTTGACACTAGTAATTCAAACTTCTAACTAACTAAAATATTTTATAGTTTCGATTTAAAAGAACTTCTTTGTGGCCTATTATTTTGTTACCTGTCAAGTTAAATGTTGTTGTATTTGTTAAATAAAATATATTTGTGTTAGCTTTTGTTGTGGGGTGGTGGTGTTCACTTATCTTAAAACTTTAGAATGTGTTAGCTTTTGTTGTGGTGTAGTGGTGTTCACTTATCTTAAAAACTTTATAAGAAAATGGAAGATTCACGCAACTAAAATTAGAGGTATGGAGAGACCAAACCAGCTGTTGCCAGATAAAGAGATTGTGAAGCAAGGTTCCTTTGCTCCATATAGTTGACCCAAACGAATAAAACTTAGTATTTCGGACAAAGTCTATGCAGAAAGTTATATAATAAAGTGTATTCGTTTACTCAAATTATATATTCTTTTAATAAACTGAACTTTTATCACTCGTCGTGGCTAAATGTATAAAGGAACATGGTTGATGTTCTAGCACATCTATATTTAAAAATTATTATGTATGAAAGGTGATCTATATAATATGATATAATGAAGATAGCTAGGACAAACGGTAATACAAAATAAGAGTTAAAATAATAGGTAAAAACGGGGTTTCTTGTAGAGCAGATATCGAAAATGCCATTAGTGGGTAATATGTCGTTGTCTAGTTGCTTAGCATACTTGTTGCATTTGTTATTTTATAGTTTTCTTGAAGATTTGATTTGATGGTATACCCAAATCCCTTGCAGTTTACACCCTGTCTTCCGCGTTATACCATTCACCAACTTTACACATTCGTCCGTATAAAGATTTTGGTTTGTTTCCAAAATCAAGATGATATTATTATTTTTATAGCAAGTACTTATCATAATACATGCTAGATCAAAAGACAAAAAGAATATCATATCCGCCTTAATACATTGCATAATGGCTCTAGCTACGTGAAAATTGAAAATTAGCAATTACCAGTACTTTTTATCCAAAATACAATGTCTACATCTAAACAAATCAAGATATTTTACTTTAGTTTTACTTCATAGAATTTAGGGTGCGTTTTGTATGGTGTCATGAATCACAATCAGTATCGTTTTCGGTATAATGAGTCTCTCATCTATGATAGATTCATATCTCCCCTTTTGAACTCATATGGAGTATGGATAATATTGATATTTCATTCACATATAATGTGAGTCACTCATCTTAACAAAACACTTAGAATCATTATCACTATGATTCCCTCATTCCCATAAAGGATAACAAACGCACCCTTAGTTTCTTTATAGTCATAATACTAGTTTAAAGATCAGTGTTTAACACTATTGTTAAGAAATATTTGTGTTTAATATAACGAGAGTTTTATATTTTGTGCTTCACATTCTTCATGTTGTGAATGATTTAGATGGGAAGATAACCGGTGCTAAACCCTCTCTGGTGAAAAAAGCGATCACTAAACCCTAAAATAATTTGATCGATCTCTTCTGCTCTATTCCCTAAACAGTTTGATGATTCTAATACATACCCTATGCTCGTCTAGTTTGTTACTGGTTGTCGAGTCACAGTTTGTGTCATTAGGGTCTAGTTTTTCGTTTAAGGGTTTAAGTTTAAGACTCAATCATCCTTATTTGTTGATTTGATGTTTGTCTTGTGTTTTGATGAATGAAATGCGCTTTAATATTGTGGAACAGTATGTGAAGAATGTGTGAAAGAAGTTTGGTATTGTTAAAATAATGATGAACTCGAAAGGCTTCTTTTCTTCAAATTTGCATTGGAAGCAGGTAGGGAGAGGGTTATTGGAAAAAGGGTCATAGTTGATCCACAATGCTCCAATCAATCTTAAAAAGGGGTCTCTGTTGAGGCAACGTGATCAAGATCTCTTCTTGTTTTAATGATGACAAACAAACCATCAAAACACATAAAATAACAAACGTTAGCTCAAAATCGCCGGAGACAATGTCTGCTCCTGGCGCGCTGCCTGCGCGTCAATGTGTGGGTGACGCGCCAGGACACAGTATGGTTCCGGGCGAATTTTGAAAGTCGGCTTTCCCCTTACCCGACAAATGTGGATCTTTGAATTCAGGTATGAATATGATAAGTGCTTCATTAGGAACACTCGAAACGGGTTTTAGACTTAGAGGGATTTATAATTGCAAGCTCTCGTTTTTGTCAAAACGCCAACTCAAATATTTTATCAAACGCCTCTAGCCAAGGATTTTCTAAAACTAGGGAGCTTATATATTTCACGTAACATCAAGTGAAAGTATTTATATGCTCATATCTCGTGCTTACGAGTTCTCTAATCACGTAACGGGTTTACTCCCTTATTGGTCGAACTAAGTCAAAGGTCACTTTGCGTAAACGCATCCTTTCCCGCATGGGATATGCTTTACAATCAAGGCAAAGCACTTAACTTGTTTGCACCAAGGTGTTAGTTGAATACGTCGAGTCATGGAAAGTCACGAGTTATGAGATTATGGATTCTCGACGTTGAGTTACTTGAAATTATAAGTAACCTTTGATTTTTCTAAATTATCTTCTTAAAACCATAATCATGTTTGTCAACTTCTTTCTTTCTTAATGACAACATGATTATCTTTTAAACACTTTTTTGATTATCCTTAATCACCACTTCAAATCTTCCCAAATCTTATCACCAACATTATCTTATTATTCTCTTACACCCTTTGTACTTTCATGTACTATTTGTCTTCTACATTCCCTCATTATATCTTACAAATCTTCTCCAATACACTTTTCCATTTTCACCACATGGGGTACCTCACAAGCTTCTCCTACACACTTAGCCAACTCACATAATCCAATCCATATCTTATATCTTACACAATTCCTTACACAATCCTCTATCCCTTACACAACACAACTCATTGCCAACTCATTGACAACTCACACCTTATCTCTTCCTCCTCTCTAAATTCCACACATGGTGAATTATTTGAATTCTCAAGCATAGGCTCCAATCCATCACATCCAATCCAACTCACCACAATCTCACCCATATCTTCATCTCTTACACAATATTCTCTTCTTACACAATCTCTTACATCCCTTACATGCTAACTCACATACAACTCATACCTTATCTCTTCCTCACCAATTCCATCACATGCCAAATAATTTGATTTTCTAAATAGGCTCCCTTTGATCTTAGACATCCATTTCAAACAAACTCATCTCAACCCTCCATCTCATCTTTCTCTCCAAGGATGGTATATTCTCTTGGATATTCCTTTCTAACCTAACCATGGTTACTCTTTACTCAACCATGGTTAGTCTTTTAACCCTCACCCTTTCTCACCAAGGAAAGAATATTCCTTTAGCATATTCTTTATTCTCTCCTATCCCATCCATGCCAAGTCACCTAAATTCATCTCAACCATTCATTCTCTTACAACACATCTCAACCATCCATTTCCCCTTCCACCCCAAGAAATGAAATATTCCATAGTATATCCTTTCTTTAACCTAACCATGGTTTTCTCTCTACACTTTAACATAACCTTCTTCACACTTCCCTTGAGGAATATACCATGGAATATTCTTTCTCTTTTCTATGCCATATGAGGAATACCCATTCTACCCCTATCAAATTACCCTTTCTATCTTTCTACTCTTGGTAATTTATTTTTCTTATAAACACTTCACAAAGCATTTTCCAAATTAGCTATTTGAGTTGGTAAACCTTAGATTGATTAATGTTAAGGTTTGGTGTGAATTACAATTGGGGGTTTATCAAGGTAAGGTATTTAAAAGGCCAAACACCCAAGCTTTGGGAAAATTGTTACTGGGTGTCTGGCGCGTCACCCACCTGTTGACGCGTGGGCAATGCGCCGGGCTCGGTAAAATTTTTCCAAGTTAGGTTTTTGCCTATAAATACCATGCCTTGCCTCTTTTATTCCTCACCCCTTGAAAAACATTTTTTCTCTATAATTTCCTTCTCTAATCTCTTTCTCTCTACCCTCTAAGTCTCCTACACATCTTGTGTTCTTAATCGTTCTCTCTTATCATCTTTGAAAGAACACATATTCTTGCAAGGGAAGAATCACAAGACCCTAATCCACTCTTGTGATTGTGTCGAGGGTCTTCTTCTCTATTAGAATCGAGTCACTAGGTTAGGTTAGGGCTTGGTTTAAAGAAACTTATATTCATTCAAATTGGTTGTAAGGGAAGTCTTGTGTCTTGGTGACCGAGCCTAGATCATTGGGGATCTAGTTGGGGTTTAATACTTCCGGTGGGAAGTTTTGGTTGGTAGTGGTCTTGATGACCCATAGTGTAAGTCGAATCACGAGATTCTTTAGGGTGGTTTCCGAGGTGCATAATACCGTGGGAGTAACTCCTTCTTTGTGAGCATCGATATTGGTGAATATCGGTGGAGTGAATTGTAATGGTTTGTAGTCTACCAAAAGGATTATACTAGTGGAATAGTATCGGTGTCGTGGATTCGCAACTGGACGTACGGATGGTATAAACCCCCCATCCCGAACCAGTATATATCGTGGTGTCTCTCTTTACTCGCTTTATATACTTTGGTTGTGTTTGTGGTTGTTTGGATTGATTATACAACCACTTGGTTTTCTTTGAGGCTTAAAGTTTTTTAAACGTCTTAAAAGCCAAAGAAACCGTATTCACCCCCCTCTACGGTTTTACAATTGGTATCAGAGCGGGATACTCAAGTTTTCAAGCGTTAAAATCTTCCCGTGAAGGCGTTTTAATGTGAAAACTTCTTTTTCAAAAATTTGAAACCCTAAAATCAATTTTTGAAAAAGTTGAGTATTAGATCCATGGCTCAAGAGAACCTTTTGTCATTGAGGGGTAACACAAGTGGTTATGGATATTCCAACAAGAAAGATCCGAAGACATTTTGTGAAGTCACATGAAGCGATAGTAATGAAGGTGATCATGAAAAAAGGAACGAATCATGTCTCATGGCATTCGGATCTCAAGAGGTACATCTAAACCCTTCTTACTCAAATAAAGATTTAAATATTCATGATTTACAAAATGATAATTTTAAACTCTTAGAAATGAATAATAAGTGGATTAAAGAGATAAAAGCTTTACTTAGAGAAAAACGTATTTTGCAACAAGAAACAAATAAACTTGCTAATAGAGCAAAGGAACTTGAACTTGAAATTGAGACAATAAAAGTTTCAAAAACAAAAGAGGTGGTTGAATCTTGCTTAAGTTGTGAAAAACTTACACATGAGGTTGAGTCTTTGAAAAACAACTTGTCCAACCTTCAAAATGAAGCACTAAGTTTTTCAAAACTTAAAAAGAAACTCATTTTTCAAACACTCGCGGTACTCAAGAACCCATTGCAAATCATGAAACCATAACACAATTTTACAAACCGGTTTCAAGTAATGGATTTGATTACACTAAAACTCGAGTCGACCAAAGATCATTTCTACCAAAACCTAACTTACACAAAAGACCTTCATTTCAAAAGAGAAAATGTTCATTCAATAACCAAAGGTCTTCACATCATCAACCATATAACTCATCACAAAGGAGAGATAACTCCTACCCAAACCAAAGATATTTTAGACCGAACATCTATCAAAACATTAGATCAAGTTTTCAACACCAAAGTAATTTTCAAAATAATCATTGGTCAGTGTTCTCAAGGTATGGTCTTGAAACACTTAGTGTCTTACTTCAAGACCCAAGGATGTTCAACTTGGGAATGCTTTATACTAACCACTATGGACCCAACAAACATTGAGGACCAAGTTTTTAGTTATATGTTTGTTAGGTATAGGCTTGGACCAATCTATTAGATCTTTGAAAGTGGTTGCTCCAAGCACATGACGTAGTAGAAGGTTGTTTACTTCATAAGCAGCATGATGGTGTACATAAGTTAACTTTGAGGAAGGTCGTCGGTAGTCTAAACATCAATGGTGAATGTTTATCTCATGGTCATGAAACAAAAATCATCCATTAAAGTCGAGCTAAGTTTTCCCTCATGCTTATGAATCTTTATGTGCCTTAAATGTTAGTTGTTAAAAATGCTATGTGTTTAGGAAATATAGTTATGTGCTTAAAACTCGCAATACTTGAACACGTCATAATCTAAGTCTTAGTTCTTTAAGAACATCTAAAAACAATCAACAACTAAACCCAAAAGGAGAAATTAAGTTTTAAAAGTTGCTTTAGTATTTTGATAATAATTTCTTCATCCGAACTCCGATTTAGTTGGTTCAAAAGGCGACGGAAAGAGAAAAAGGAGATCTACATGATGAGAGTAAGTTGAGGTCTGTTCATGGTGCGTTGACGCGCCAGCCGCGTTAAAATTTTGCAAAATTTTTGAAAAACTTTCGTTTTGCGTTCATGAGTCTTAAAACTTGTTTTACACACTCCATTGGAACCCTATTAAGTCTTTCTAAACATAAAACAAGTCAAAAAATAATTAGAAATAGGAAAACAATCTTTCAAACTGAAGCGAGATGTCTAGTTGGTCATTTGTAAGGTCCTTTTGTGTGCTCTTAGAGCGTTTGTGTTTATGTGACTAGGACTTATGTAGGAAATACAAATAGATGTTTTTCGAGAGGAAATATATCTATCAATGAATTATTCAAACGATGGATGATAATATCTTAGAGACTACATGTCCATACTATGTGCTATGAACAAGAAGTTTGACACAAAACATCCTACTACACTTCACATTTGTGTCGAATTATCAAGACTAGATAAAATTTCGCATCACAATTCATACTTGTGTTGAAGATTTTATATCTACTTCTACTTATTCAATTTATGTGAAAATTGCATGCTTTGTGTTTTTAGGGTAGAAAAGAAAAGATAAACATCTATGCAAACATACAAACTATTTACATAGTTGAAGAGAATTCCCGTGGATTGAATTCGGTATGGTATTGTATTACAAACTAAAAATACCCAATGAATAGACTTGATAAACTAAGTATTTCATCCGAAGTCTTAGAAACTTATTTTGTTAATGCAAGTGACAAATAAGGATTATCAAAGTCGACATACTACACAACAAACTATAAATCAGAGATATCATGCATTGTATATTGACTTCTATACATGTTTTGATGGTTTATAGGATCAAGTTTGTGTATCTAATAATAAAATATACACTTGACTTCTATGCACAAACAACTACATTCTTGGGATGACTTGCATGAAAATACTTGCATTTGGTTCATGCATGATAAGATGTAGGATCTATATTGAGTGAAAATAGAATCATTTAAACTCCAAAAGGATGATAAAGGATCTATACACAATCGTGTATAATGGGAACTATTATGCATGCATAATTCTAAGAACTAACTTGGGTTACTTGATCATTCAATTTCAACCAAAACCACCAACAAAGAATTGATGATTGGGTTGATATTATGCGGTTGCATGCTTACTTGTTAGTGTTATTAAGCAATGATATGAAAATTATAAATGCATGAAAAACATGTTTTAAATACTTCTTGCTTATGTGCTTACCTACAAAGATATTTTCTACATGCTATATGCTTAGTAGTTTTATGATAAATGTGCTTATATGAGAAATATGTTTTGGTGCTCTTTGCTTACATGTCTACTTGCCATGATTAATTGCTCTTTGAGTTTGATGATATGTGATCATGTGCATACATGCCGTACTGATTAAATGGTAATATAAAACCTATGTGTGCATGTAGAAAATGCCTTAATGCTATTCGCTTATATGCCTACTTGTCATGATAATCACTTGTTTGTGTTCAATTTGTTTGCATAATCAATCGGTTTTATGAGCAAGATAGTATATCATAAATTGGAAATACTTGGACATAATGCTAACTTGTAGTAATGTCCAATTAATGATAAGGTGGACGATATGTGGTTATTTGCTCTCTTGTCTTTGTGATTAAACGTGTTTGCATGAGTAATATGTTTTAAATGCCTAATTGCCGTGATGCTAGTTGATTTTATGCATATTGCTAACATGCTAATTGATGAGTGCTCAAACACTCATCATTTTTTGTCTAATCTGAACTGCAAAACATACAAAAACACTCAGAAATGCATCAAAATACTGAAAATATTTCAAAATTGTGTTTTATATGTTTTAGATGCAAAATGAGCAAAAACAGATGAAAAACGTATAAAGTTTGCAAAATTGGCAGTTTCAGTCCCCCGACTTTCATAAAATTATAAATCTAGTCCCTGGATATTCAAAATATAGAAAATTATCACCAAAGGTCCTTTTGAAATCATAAGTTGTCATATTTAGTCCTTTGGTGAAAAATTGGAAAAGTTTTAGAAATTTACAGTTTGATCCTTTAACTTTCAAAAATTACATAATTGGTCCCCAAGTGTTTTACTTTGAAAAATAATAATTTGGGTCCTTGTAATTTTCAAATTTGCCAATTAAGGTCCTTATGGTTACCTTGGGAAAGTTTCATTTGCAGCCCTCATCTTTGAAATAATAACAAAATTGGTCCTTGTGAATTCATAAAAACCAAACGGACCTTAATAGTTATTAAAACCCAACAATAACACAACCTTATACCCCCACAGCCCAATCCTTTCCCCAAGCCCACCAAAATCCGGCCCACCTCCCTAAACTAATACTCCTCGCGTTGACCCCAGTCAAAACCCACAACCCCGTCTTACTGTTCACCTTCCCTCCCCCTTAATCCACCATTATCATCCCTAAAAACCAGGGTGTTTTGTCCACCCCACTTCCCCATTTTCCTCACTAAACACTCAACCACACCACTCCAATCCCCCCTCCTCATAAATACCCTAACCAAACCCATTACCTGCCAATTGCAAGTTTCCCGCCAAAACCATTTTTAATGGTGGAGATCAAAACAAAGCCATCCAACGGCTATACTGAAGTGGGAAAAGTCAAGGAACTCTCCAGGGTTTATAAAAAGAGAAGAAAAAGAAGAGAAGGAGGCAGTTAGAGTAGTATTAGAATAGTTTTAGTCTAGTATAGTAGTTTAAGCTTAATTTTCATTTTCAGTTGTAATTTTTAGCTAAACTCAATTGTGTTCAAGTTGTTTTGTGTAATTTTAATCTCATTTGAAGTTAATTTCATATCTTGTGATGCGTGGGAATCGCACCTTGCTTTACCTCTCGAGGGATCTCGAGAAGCTTACAACCCCCACCAGGCAGTGTACCTGATCGTTGTAGTATAGTATAGTGACAAGTACCGGGGGATTGATCGTTCAGCTTAGGAATAGTGTCGCTAGGATTAGAAAACCTAATTACTAGTGCTAAAGGTGAGGGATGATTATTTTTGTATTTTTATATTTTTTAGAAAGCAAGTAAAATCTCGGGTTTTGGAAGAGTGGGCGGAATTAGTTGCTATTCAACTAACCCAAAACTAAGATGCAATCAAAATAAAATAATAAAAAATGAAAATAAACTAATTATTAAAAAGTTGTGAGCAGTATTTGGAGAAAATGTGTTTACTTAGACTTCATTACTCCCTAGATATCTTTTACACGTTAATTACTTGTTATAATTGTATGGATGACGAATTGTATTCCTTAATACCATTCATGGGGTGGCATACATAACTCCCCAATTCTATGAGCTCTTATCTCCTCCTACACCATGACCCAGCACAACTATAGGGATTGTAAACAGTGGCTCATGCATTAAATACAACCAATAAAGACCTAGTACGCCTCGGTTCATGTTTCTTAAGACGTTCAAGCATGTTACCATTTGGAGATCTGCCAGTTTTCTTAAGCCTAACATATAAAATCATTCATCCAAGACAAGAATAAACAAGTAATCAACACATAATCAATATCTAGGTTTCATTAGATCTAAGCAAACACAAAAGAGATCTAGCCTAGCATAATGGAATTGAGACAAGAACAAGATATAGACAACCAACACATAGACATATTGATTGAATTAGAAGAACACTTATCTCAATTAAAATGCAAGGTATCAAGGGTTTGGAACCCTTGAAAAACCTGTAAAAGTTCCACCAAATTCGTCTTTAGGGTTTCACCAAAACTTCTCTCCTTTTAATGAAAAAACTAGAAAACTATATATAGGAAAACTGGGGTGACGGCGTCAAGAGCAATGGTGTGACGCCGTCATCTCGCCGCCAAATACTTCCTCGGACGGCCTTGATCTACTTATGACGGCCTATGTGACGCCGTCATCAACCACGGTATTTTATTCTTGGGACTTTGACGCCGTCATGCAAACTTTTGACGCCTTCATGAACTACGGATTTTAATTCTTGATATTTGACGCCGTCAAGGAATTACTCTTGACGCCGTCATGCACTGTTCTCAGCATGGAAAATAGAGACTTTGCCGTTTTCTTCACTTTTATGCTCCAAAAACGTCCGAAATGGCTTCTTTTCCAGAATTCACTCTCCAAGTACCTAAAATCACAAAAGGAACGATTTAGGGCAATATTTGATCAAATAAATTCGGATTCGGGCTTAAATGACCCCCTAAAAACGGATCATTTTTCGCCTCATCATATACCCTTACACTTGAGATTTGCTTGTCCTCAAGCAAATGCGCTTTTATTCTACTCAAAAGACAAGTTAGGGGTCATTTAACACTAATATAAAAGTAATTACAACAAATAATCGTTCCACTAAAGACCAATAGACAAGCACGGAGGTCATATACAAGCACCTCACAAATAGTGTTTAGATACTCACATCTCTCGGGTGTAATAAAGTAATATAACATTATGGAAATGGAAGATATCTCTCACTACCTGTCATAGCAAAATAGATTACCATAGGCTTGGGAAAGGATCAAACCTCCACCACATGGCGTAAACACCTAGGATAAACTATCAAAGAGGTCTTTTAAAGGGTTGTAACGTTAGGTATAGGGATATGAATTACACGGTTTTGTTGGATAAAGGAAGTTTTACTGGTGGCGAGTTAACAATCTTGGTTAATTACATGTACAATATGGCGTTGCTAAGCCAAGACTAGACTCGACTTAAGCTAATAAATGAAAAATAACAAAAACATAAAATGAACATAGAATGAAAAGAGATGGTAGTCCGTATGTTTTTTCTCTCTTTTTCCTTTTTCTATTTTTTTTTTCTTTTTTTTTTTTTTTTTTAATTTTTTCGATTTTTTTTTTTTTTTTTTTTTTTTTTTTAATTTTTTTTATTTTGCATACACTCTTACCCTACCATCCAAAATAATACATCATAGGGGTATGAATATTCCCCTTACACTTGAATTTTTACATACTTTACATTAAACTATTCTAATGACTCGAATTAAGAAAATCAAAACACTTGGAGCACTTTTAAGATTAACGCACATATGGGGGTAATAATATGAAGTTCTTCCCCATTACTCCATAAAATAAGTACTTACCCATGAGTCCCAATCGTCCCAAAATAATATGTACAAGGATATGACTCGACTTAGCAACCATGTAATCAATTAGAAAGTTAACTTAGGGTTTAACAAATAACAATAATGCACTAAAAATGAGCGCATACACGGAAGGCTAAGGCGATTTGGGTGTACATTTAAGTGGGGTGTAACAAATTCTTCCTTTAAGTAAAATGCTTAAAGTTAGAAACGGAAAGATAGGCTCGGAGGGGTGTACTAGGGGTTTCGTGTACTAAAAATGAGTACAACGCTAAGGGTGTGGGAAAAATTAGTTGACTTAACTAGCCAAGTAATATGACTTAAATGGTCAAGTAATTATGATACGGGTTTAACACAAGGGTAATCCTAATGCCTCTTATCATGTAGTAAATCCTACCACACGAATGTAGTCTCACTAGCAGTCTCGGGATGCATCACTAACGCAAGTTCTAGAATCTAAATGCTACCGGTACACTCATAAGCACTAATAATGAATGCTTTTCCTATCAAATCTAAAGGCGAACCTCATATTTTTGGGTGGAAAATTTTTCTGAATATACGGTTATGTGCTAGTCATACAATCTCCTATCCATGAGACGCTTGCCATGGCTAAAGTTTCACTCCTAAATGTTGTAAAAAATTTTAAATTTGGCGCTAAAATTACACTAACAAGTATTTCTCATAGTTTTATTACACATCTACCATCAAACAAAACAAACTCAAGCGAAAGTGCATATGTAAGGTATCATCTTTTTACCCTCCCCTTACACTTAAGATGAACATTGTTCCCAATGTTCAAGTAAAGAATGTAAAAGTGAAAAAGTAAAGAGAATGAAATCAAATACTCCCCTGATTCGCTCGGTATGGATTATAGGTTGGCCAGGTTAGATCTTCCTCCAAGAAAACGAACAATCAAAGCTTCCCTTCCAGAATATAAATCATCTCCTTGTCGAACATAACCTGTAAATCCTGACAACAATAGACAAGACAACCTTGCGTAAAATCGGCGGCATCCTATATAAGTTACTAAATCCTAGAAAACAAAGTAAGATATAATGCTTGTGGAATGAAGTTTGCAGATTTCCTGGAGATTATAAAACTTAATAATTCACAAAAACCATAAGACTCCGTTAGAAAAACAAAACCGGTAAAATTTCCAGATTTTAACTCCTGACGCCGTCAGAATGGACCTGCAGAAATTCTTATGTTAAGTTTCCGGAAAATTTCTGGAAAAACTTCGTCCTACTTCCTGGAAAATCCTGCAAAACTTCATTATGACTCAATACAAGCATTTGACTCTAACGAATACGAATATACATGTTCATTTAATATTGTGGAGGATCATGATCGGTTTGTTTCTTAAAAACATATTTAGGGTTTCGCCTTACACTTATCTTTTGCAAAAATACTTTTAGGTTGGAGTTAAGACTAGGCCAAACAACATAGTAAAGTATTTCCACATTTTAATTGAGAAGCATGATCAACCAACAATAAAAACTAAGCATGCATACGAAAGCAAATAACAATCAAACAAATAAAATCACACAAAACATGGGTTGCCTCCCAAGAAGCGCTTTTCTTTATTTACGAGTCTTGTAGCTAGACTCAAAGTCATGGGTTAACGTGTATCGCTAATGCTCACATAACCAAGTGTGAGCCATCTAATAGTCGCCTCATCTTTCCTATAATCATCTCCTAACTCTAAGCATCCGCGATAGTATCTTTTATTCTTTTCATGAGTATACTTAAGTCCTCTTTTCTTATCATTCTCACTTAGCATTTCTATAGGCGGATACCTACTACACTTTTCCATGGAGAAATCCTTGAACCTAGGGTGTGTGCGGGGCATTTGATAGACAAATTCTTCATCCCCATCCGAGAATGTAATTAACCCTTCTATGAGTTTTTCATCGAGGTTGGTCAACCGTTTGAAAGGTCTTCCAAACACAACTTGGGTCAATTTATCATCAATAAATTCTCCTAGATTCTCCATAACCATGAACTCAACAAGATAAACCAAACTTCCTACAAACACATGCATTGGTATTGCCTTAGCAATAATGTTTTCCCCTTTGTATTCTAACTCATCTACCATGATTTTATTGTATTCATTACGTGAGATCATGTTCATTGGAAGAGATGAGTTGAGATAGGCGTTAAAGCTCTTAAATCCGATCTTACAAGGGAATTGCATGTTAAATGAACTATCGCACTCAATCCTAGTTCTAGGGTCGACATACCTAAGAGGGTTTATTTCCTCTTCCATTCTATCCTCATTAATCACGTCACCATCATCAAGATCCTCATCGGAGTCTGAATAGTAAAAAGGACTAGCCCTACGGTCATCATCATGATCAGACTCTTCTAGCTCAGAATTATTGTCAAAGTGGTGGTTGGGTGAAAGGTTAGGTGGGTTCTCATTCTCAACTAAAGGGAGCGGGGCGGGCATTTGGAAAATCCTACGACGAAAAACACGAATAACAGGAATCAAACGATCAATGTTATTGTTATCCATCGAAATAGTTTACGAACAAAAACACAAAGAAATAGATAGACTAAGAGAAAACCTAAAAAAAAAAAAAAAAAAAAAAAAAAAAAAAAAAAAAAAAATCTTACTAGAAAGGAATCTAGCAAGTAGACCTAATAAAAAGAAATCCTAACCTAGACAATAACTATTCCCCGGGCTGCGGCGCCAAAAACTTGATGCGTGGGAATCGCACCTTGCTTTACCTCTCGAGGGATCTCGAGAAGCTTACAACCCCCATCAGGCAGTGTACCTGATCGTTGTAGTATAGTATAGTGACAAGTACCGGGGGATTGATCGTTCAGCTTAGGAATAGTGTCGCTAGGATTAGAAAACCTAATTACTAGTGCTAAAGGTGAGGGATGATTATTTTTGTATTTTTATATTTTTTAGAAAGCAAGTAAAATCTCGGGTTTTGGAAGAGTGGGCGGAATTAGTTGCTATTCAACTAACCCAAAACTAAGATGCAATCAAAATAAAATAATAAAAAATGAAAATAAACTAATTATTACAAAGTTGTGAGCAGTATTTGGAGAAAATGTGTTTACTTAGACTTCATTACTCCCTAGATATCTTTTACACGTTAATTACTTGTTATAATTGTATGGATGACGGATTGTATTCCTTAATACCATTCATGGGGTGGCATACATAACTCCCCAATTCTATGAGCTCTTATCTCTTCCTACACCATGACCCAGCACAACTATAGGGATTGTAAACAGTAGCTCATGCATTAAATACAACCAATAAAGACCTAGTACGCCTCGGTTCATGTTTCTTAAGACGTTCAAGCATGTTACCATTTGGAGATCTGCCAGTTTTCTTAAGCCTAACATATAAAATCATTCATCCAAGACAAGAATAAACAAGTAATCAACACATAATCAATATCTAGGTTTCATTAGATCTAAGCAAACACAAAAGAGATCTAGCCTAGCATAATGGAATTGAGACAAGAACAAGATATAGACAACCAACACATAGACATATTGATTGAATTAGAAGAACACTTATCTCAATTACAATGCAAGGTATTAACGGTTTGGAACCCTTGAAAAACCTGTAAAAGTTCCACCAAATTCGTCTTTAGGGTTTCACCAAAACTTCTCTCCTTTTAATGAAAAAACTAGAAAACTATATATAGGAAAACTGGGGTGACGGCGTCAAGAGCAATGGTGTGACGCCGTCATCTCGCCGCCAAATACTTCCTCGGACGGCCTTGATCTACTTATGACGGCCTATGTGACGCCGTCATCAACCACGGTATTTTATTCTTGGGACTTTGACGCCGTCATGCAAACTTTTGACGCCTTCATGAACTACGGATTTTAATTCTTGATGTTTGACGCCGTCAAGGAATTACTCTTGACGCCGTCATGCACTGTTCTCAGCATGGAAAATAGAGACTTTGCCGTTTTCTTCACTTTTATGCTCCAAAAACGTCCGAAATGGCTTCTTTTCCAGAATTCACTCTCCAAGTACCTAAAATCACAAAAGGAATGATTTAGGGCAATATTTGATCAAATAAATTCGGATTCGGGCTTAAATGACCCCCTAAAAACGGATCATTTTTTGCCTCATCATCTTGTCATTCAAATTCCAAATTTACAAATTTTTCATAAAAATATCAACTTACTCTTAAGTTACTTTAAGTTGTTGTTTCTGGATGGTTTAAGCTCATCTTAGCTTATTTATAAGTTATCTCAAGTATTTGGATCATAAGAATCAGTTTTACTCAGCTTACTAAAAAACTCAAAAATACTCAAAAAATTCCAATAAATAGGTAATAAATAAAAATTCAGAAAAGAATGGGATTCAAGCTTGAAGCATGTTTCAATTTGGATATATTTATGGTTTAGAACTCATGGTGAGTGATTAGGTGGTAGTTTGGTGCCCTGGTTTCATTTCTCACTTAACTGTCATTGTAAGCAATCTTTTCTGTTTTTGTATTCAACAATTATGTGCTTCCTTTGTTATTAATTTAAGTTTATTTGTGCTTGTTTCATGCTAATATAAGTTAAAAACTCTATTTCATGGATTAAAAGTTGGATTTGCCTTGTAAATCATACAAACAGTTAGTGTAAGGGGGTGTTTGGTTTAACCTGTTGCCCTGTGTTCATGGGTGTCATTGCTAGTTTTTGATGTTTCAGCATGCTACTATAAGTTCTATTAAGTGATTTGAGTCATAAAATTCAGGACTTAACCACCAAAAGTCAAAATCAAAAGAGAATTCCCCCAACAGTTCACTGTTGGGGATTTTAGACCCACAAAACCTCTCATCATTGCATAATCTTGAGTTTTAGCATAAATTGTCCTTATTTTAGCTTAATATAGCTTTTTCAATCAATTGTGATCAGCCAAAGTTCAAATAAGTCAAACATAAGTAGTTTTCTTCAAAAGTCAAATGTGAACTTTTTCAATTTTCATTAAAATGGCATGAATTGTTGTGATTTATGTAGTATCTTTTAAGCTTTGAGATTTTTAGGTATTAAAGTTTCCCAGCTCACCTTTAAATTCCCATGGTCACTTCAATTTTGTGATTTTTTTATTGAGCTCCACACATCACCAAAGTCTGCTGCAGGGGGCATCACTCCCCTGCTGCAGCAGCACAACAGCCCCAAGCCACCATTTTGGTTCCTTCCAACCCCCTCCTACCATACTTTGGGTTTTGACCCTTGGGTTGACCTGAAAACCCCTAGGACCCACCTGGAATTACCCCCAAACTTTGTCCCACTTTTCAGTTTCCTAATAAGTTCCAAGTGCTTATTTATAGCTTATTTGCTTAATCTGTGGACCCCACTTGTATTTTCTGGCTTAATCATGTTCCAATAACTTGTTTGAATCTGAATCAACCTTTGTGGGTCCCACTTGAGGCCATTTTAGCTTATTTTGCCCCTTGGTCAAACTTAGTCAACTGTCAACCAAATAAGCACTTGCTTTGCTTATTTTTAAGCTCCAAGAAAGTTGTTTTTGTAAAAGTTTCTTATTTTCAGTAGTGTAACAAGTTTCCAAAAGAAAAATTCCAAAAACCAATTTATTTCTAAGTGATAGTTTCTATTTAATTTTATTTAAATTTTAATTTTCATTTTTATATTTTTGTTAAGTACTTAGCTATTTTATATTTTTCTTAAATTCCTCTTATATTAAAGTATTTATAATAATTTTCTCAGATTTTTATTTTATTATTTAGTATTTATTAGAATTAATCTTAGTTTTATTTATTATTAATTAATAATTAGTTTTAAATAGCATAATTAGTTTTTATTAAGCAAAACCTTGTTTTTATATTTTTCCTAGCTTTTATATATTATAAAATAATTTTAGAAATTTTCTTGTAATTTTTACTGTTCATTTTCTATTTTTCTTAATTTAAAATAGTTTAATTAGATAATTAGTAATTAATAAGTAATTAATTAATATAAAAAGCACAAAAAGACAAAAATACTTATTTTTATTTTTAAAACTTATTTTTAGTTATTTTATAGTTTTAGAAATTTTATTTTCACCTTTTTAGTATTTAATTAGTATTAAATTATATTTAAGTTGTTTAAATATTAATAATTAGTAATAATTAGTAATTAATTAATAATAAATAATTAATTAGTGTAAAAAATTATTTTCTTTTTCTAAAAATTTTATTTTATCTTTTAGTTTGTAAAAAAGTCATTTTCACCCCCTGGGTATTTTCAGATTTCACTTTTCACTTTTTATTTCGTACGTTTACGTTTTATTTAAACGTAACGTACGCGTTTTTAGGTTTAAATCGTTTCTGATTTTTCCTAGTTTCCCGTCTTATTCATATAGCTTATTTAAGCTATTCTCTTGTAGATTCCGTAGTTTAATCACACAAAAACCCCTTTCTCATCCAAATTCACCCGATCACGAAACCGTTTTGATTACAATTCACACCTCGTCGGGACATAACGACCCGGGGAAACACTATATTCCACGGAGCATTGACTCTAGGCTGTTTGACCATCTTGACCACATCCGTGGTTGACTTTGGTTGACGGTTTAGCATCAATCAAATTTTGGCGCCGCTGCCGGGGAGGTCGTGCGCGTATTCTAAACGGTTTTTCTGATTAGTGATTTTGGAATTCATCTCTTTGTATATTATCCATCCTTGGTCATATTTTTCTTTAAAAACCCAAAAATATTTTTCCTTACCCTCTATCCGTTTGATTCTACCTTCTTATACCCCTCTCATGTATAATTCTAAATGACATCTCTCGATGACGATTTCTTTGAACAATGGGCCTTTGAGAGCAAAATTGAAAAACTTATGGCCTTGTCAAAAATATCGAGATGTCGTAGTGATTATGATGGACCATCGATTCATATCCCCTCTCCGGTGAGGGAAATGAATCAAGAAACCGAGGTGACAAAGGACCCTGTACTTCCCTCTGACGATGGAAGTGCTAAATACGTCCAACCTACGGTTGTCCAAGAACCTAAGCTCACAATTGCTCCTAAACCGTCAAGAATTGATCCTAACCTTTCACGGTTTACGGTTAAAAGTTTGTCAAGCATACGTGCTGAGCTTAGGGCAGAGACTGAAAAGAACGACTTACCTAACCTTCACGTTTATCAAGAACCAAAACCCGAGACCATAACGGAAGTGGTGGAAATTGCTAGCTCTAAGAGCACGCCACTTGTCCCACCTCCAGATTTTGTTCCTTGTGTCGGTTGTGGTGAGCCGCTTTTCGGTTTTCCATGTCGTTGGTGTACATGTGTGCAATGTGGTAATGATATTCAAAACGGGAGTTGTTTGTTTTGTGGGTCGAGTAATTCATTTGCTTATGATCCTAATCAAAACTCATTCAACGACTCTTCAAATTTTTTCGATTACCCATCACATTCATACGAGCAAGAATCATATTACCCAAATTTCAATGATGCTTCGTATCAAAATACACCAAGCCAAACTCAACAGTTTTACTGTTGTGAGTACTGTAGGGGTCCACACTTTAGCTAGGATTGTCAAACAGGGAATCCCTTTCCTTATAACAATTACGACTATTCGTTTTCAGACCCACCTCCACAGCACCAAATGATTCACACAACTCCTCTTATTACTGAGCAAGAGATTTTAATAGAGGCTCTTGAGATATTGAAAGAACTTAAGGTGTTGGGTACCACAACACTTCATAATGCACCCAGTGTTTCTTGTGTAAATTGTGGGGGTCCTCATGATGATTATCAATGTCAACCTTCCGGTTTTAACAAATCCCTACCCCCGCAATTTTCATTTACTCTAAATTCACATGAGAAATACATGGCTGAAATATTGACGGAAGAGCAGGTTGCTAAAATTGATTCCATAGATGATTTTGAAAAAGCTATGAGGGAATCATATGCAAAAGAAAAAGCAGCCAAATCTAGCTCTTTATTCCATTTTATTCCTGATGACAGTGATGATGAGGATACACTTGATATCCTTCAATTCTATAAAGATCCGTCAAGTTCATCAGTGGATATCCCAGCAGTTGAGATTCCATCTCAGCCTGCTGTTATCACACCCGAAGTTCACACTCACTCTCTGATCATGGGGGATGAGCATCTTGACACTGTTCCTAATAAGGAATCGGACGAATTAATAAAGTCTAGTGTTGAGATCCTTGTCCCAATCCCGAGAGAGTCACAGGGGACTTTTGACCATATGTGTGATATTCCTCCTCCTCTATTCTTCCCATCTAATCATGATGAGATGTTCTCCGATTCTACTGATGATAATTCGTTATCTTGTGGAGACATCAGTTATATGGAAGAGTTACCTTCTAAGCTAGTTAGCTTAGAAGAAGAGAATGATGAGATTGACACTAAAATCAAGGATGAAGCACTTCGTGCAACATTATTGAATGTCGATCTCCTCATTTCTAAAATCGAGGCTTTCAAAATGAAACCTATTTCATCTCCTATCCTCATAAAGGATAGTGACATTGTCTCCGATGATCCTATTCCGGAGTTTGAAGCCTTTACATTTGATCATATGGGAGAGAAGATTAGTGGCAGTACCACTTCTCATTCTCAAATTTCTCTCCCTATATTTGATTCATTTACATTTGAGGAGTTCTCATGTGAACTCACTCATATCATATCTCCACCGGAGTATGATAACTTTCACTTTTACATATTTGTTAAAGATAATGCTTGCTTGATATTTACCAAACTCTTAAAATTTGGCTAAATTATGTGCTAAGAAATTGTGTGAAAGACATGGTGTTAATCTTGAGAGGTTGTATTAATCTAAGGGGAAGGTAGTTCACAATGTCATTCACTTACTTAGGTATCTCTTTATGCATTGACTTGTTACTAGGTAGTAACTTGTACTCAGATCTTGCTTTGCACCCTTGAGATTGTTTATATGTGAAACTATGTGCTCAAATTTGAATACTTGCTATGTTCACTTGTGTAAGTGATATGTTTATGCTTGCTTGATTAATCCGCTCTATGAACAACCATGCGATGAAGTTATGTGCTAATCAAGATTTGGGATATAATGTGTGGAATATGTATGATATGCGTAAGTTATGATGTATTGTTGTGGATTAACCCATGTTGTAAGTATCCAAATGGTAACCTAACCCATTTTGGACTTCCACATAAGAGCATTGTTTGTTTGTTGCATGTTGTGATTTATGTAGCTAGACCACCACAAAGGTGAGGCTCTTGACCCATGGATCCCCACCTTGAAATAAGGGAGAGCAACGATCTAGGGGGAGCTATGTTCAAGGGGAAGCACATTCGGGTGCATATACAAGTTAGCTCTTTTATCCCACAGGCCCAAGTTCGAAATCTGGCTTGATTGGAAGTCTCGCCTTTTTGATTCGACAAAAGGGGGAGAAAGAAAGCAAGAGCGTGAAGACCATTCAAGAATTGTTAAAGGCTTCACCAAATTACAAGGCAAAGGTCAAGACGCAAGCTACACCAAAGGCGCGCTTTGTCTTCGCTAAGTTCTGTAATTTTATTTGCTTTCGGTTTTTATTTGTCATCATCAAAAAGGGGGAGATTGTTGAGGCAACATGATCAAGATCTCTTCTTGTTTTAATGATGACAAATAAACCATCGAAACAAATAAAATAACTAACGTTAGCTCAAAATCGCCGGAACCAATGTCTGCTCCTGGCTCGCTGCCTGCGCGTCAACGCGTGGGTGACGCCCCAGGACACTGTATGGTTTCAGGCGAATTTTGAAAGTCGGCTTTCCCCTTACCCGACAAATGTGGATCTTTTAATTCATGTATGAATATGATAAGTGCTTCATTAGGAACACTCGAAACGGGTTTTAGACTTAGAGGGTTGCAAGCTCTCGTTTTTGTCAAAATGCCAACTCAAATATTTTAGCAAACGCCTCTAGCCAAGGATTTTCCAAACCTAGGGAGCTTATAAATTCCACGTAACATCAAGTGAAAGTATTTATATGCTCATATCCCGCGCTTACGACTTCTCTAATCACGTAACGGGTTTACTCCCTTATTGGTTGAACTAAGTCAAAGGCCACTTTGCGTAAACGTATCCTTTCCCGCATGGGATATGCTTTACAATCAAGGAAAAGCACTTAACTTGTTTGCACCGAGGTGTTAGTTGAATACGTCGAGTAATGGAAAGTCACGAGTTATGAGATTATGGATTCTCAACGTTGAGTTACTTGAAATTATAAGTAACCTTTGATTTTTCTAAATCATCTTCTTAAAACCATAATCATGTTTGTCATCTTCTTTCTTTCTTAATGACAACATGATTATCTTTTAAACACTTCTTTGATTATCCTTAATCACCACTTCAAATCTTCCCAAATCTTATCACCAACATTATCTTCTTATTCTCTTACACGCTTTGTACTTTCATGTACTATTTGTCTTCTACATTCCCTCATTATATCTCACAAATCTTCTCCAATACACTTCTTCCATTTTCACCACATGGGGTACCTCACAAGCTTCTCCTACACACTTAGCCAACTCACATAATCCAATCTATATCTTATATCTTACACAATTCCTTACACAATCCTCTATCCCTTACACAACATAACTCATTGCCAACTCATTGACAACTCACACCATATCTCTTCCTCCTCTCTAAATTTCACACATGGTGAATTATTTGAATTCTCAAGCATAGGCTCCAATCCATCACATCCAATCCAACTCACCACAATCTCACCCATATCTTCATCTCTTACACAATATTCTCTTCTTACACAATCTCTTACATCCCTTACATGCTAACTCACATACAACTCATACCTTATCTCTTCCTCACCAATTCCATCACATGCCAAATAATTTGAATTTCTAAATAGGCTCCTTTTGATCCTAGCCATCCATTTCAAACAAACTCATCTCAACCCTCCATCTTATCTTTCTCTCCAAGGATGGTATATTCTCTTGGATATTCCTTTCTAACCTAACCATGGTTACTCTTTACTCAACCATGGTTAGTCTCTTAACCCTCATCATTTCTCACCAAGGAAAGAATATTCCTTTAGCATATTCTTTATTCTCTCTTATCCCATCCATGCCAACTCACCTAAATTCATCTCAACCATTCATTCTCTTACAACACATCTCAACTATCCATTTCCCCTTCCTCCCCAAGAAATGGAATATTCCATAGTATATCCTTTCTTTAACCTAACCATGGTTTTCTCTCTACACTTTAACCTAACCTTTTTCACACTTCCCTTGAGAAATATACCATGGCATATTCTTTCTCTCTTTTCTATGCCATATGAGGAATACCCATTCTACCCCTATCAAATTACCCTTTCTATCTTTCTACTCTTGGTAATTTGTTTTTCTTATATACACTTCACAAAACATTTTCCAAATTGGCTATTTGAGTTGGTAAACCTTAGATTGATTAACGTTAAGGTTTGGTGTGAATTACAATTGGGGGTTTAGCAAGGTAAGGTATTTAAAAGGCCAAGCACCTAAGCTTTGGGAAAATTGTTACTGGGTGTCTGGCGCGTCAAATTTCCCCAAGTTAGGTTTTTGCCTATAAATACCATGCCTTGACTCTTGTATTCCTCACCCCTTGAAAAACATTCTTTCTCTCTATTTTCTTTCTCTAATCTCTTTCTCTCTACCCTCTAAATCTACTACACATCTTGTGTTCTTAATCTTTCTCTCTTATCATCTTTGAAAGAACACATATTCTTGCAAGGGAAGAATCACAAGAACCTAATCCACTCTTGTGATTGTGTCAAGGGTCTTCTTCTCTATACCCTTTCTATTAGAATCGAGTCATTAGGTTAGGTTAGGGCTTGGTTCAAAGAAACTTATATTCATTCAAATTGGTTGTAAGGGAAGTCTTGTGTCTTGGTGACCAAGCTTAGATCATTGGGGATTTAGTTGGGGTTTGATACTTCCGGTAGGAAGTTTTGGTTGGTAGTGGTCTTGGTGACCCATAGTGTAAGTCGAATCACGAGATTCTTTAGGGTGGTTTCCGAGGTGCGGAATACCGTGGGAATAACTCCTTCTTTGAGAGCATCGTTATTGGTGAATATCGGTGAAGTGAATTGTAACGGTTTGTAGTCCACCGAAAGGATTATACTAGTGGAATAGTATCGGTGTCGTGGATTCGCAACTGGACGTACGGATGGTATAAACCCCCCATCCCGAACCAGTATATATCGTGGTGTCTCTCTTTACTCGCTTTATATACTTTTGTTGTGTTTGTGGTTGTTTGGATTGATTATATAACCACTTGGTTTTCTTTGAGGCTTAAAGTTTTTTAAACGTCTTAGAAGCCAAAGAAACTGTATATGAGTGAAAACCGTCAAGATGATGTGGTAGCTGTTTTGTTTGCTGTCACGATGATAGTCAATGCCTTATTAATTAGGGCGAATTTAGAATCTAATTTGATGAAGCAGAGTGGTCCAAATCCTATAAAGAATGTTGCTGCATAAAATGATGGATATGAGCATGAAGTATTAAGTAAAGAGCAGGTGGCTTTTTGTGACGTGCTTTACATTTTCGATATCAATTTAGACGATAGTTTATATTTGGTATCTTTATGAGTCAAATGTAATATAGGTTTTTTTTTTTTTTTTTTTTTTTTTTTTTTTTTTTTTTTTTAAATTTTCTTTTAATTTCTTTTAGCAGTAGCTATATCTTGTTATGTAAGCTTTACCGCCTATGTAACGGGCTGAGATATGTGATTCACTTACATCCGTTATACTTAAATATTTTTTAAAGTTATATATTCACTAGCTCGAACTCGAGCTTTAGACATTCAGCTCAATTAAGCAAGCTCGTGAGGCTAAACGATCTTTTGCATATATAATATACATAATTATATTTTTTAGAAAGGCCTATTTAATTTATATTTATATAGTTATTATGTTTTGCCATTTAGAAAACTAAATAATATTTTTTTATAAACGAGTCAAGCTCGAATTTTACATATAAACTTAAAACGAGCCGAACTCAAACTCGTCTTACTAGCTCGTTTACTAGTTAAATCTCATGAGACACTATTAACTTATCCTTATCACAGGTTATTATTTATTTTATTTTTTTAACTAATCCTTATAACAATTTACCTAATTGTAATTAACCCCTATCTCAATTTGATTCACAATGTTCTCTTGTTACACTTCCTATATTCAAGCAAATATACACAATCAAAATATCATTACCCACAACGAAACACGAAGAGAAATCTTGTGGTTGTGGACTTGTTGAGATACAAACTCAAAATCACATACTTCAATCTTCAAAAGCCATGATTAAACATAAAACCCATGTACAACAAAAAGTAATGGGCCTATTTATTTGGGCCAGGGGACATGAGACATCCCTGTATTTAATGACTTGACCCGATGTATATGCATGTAAGTGCCTGAGTGCGATCCCATAGAAAGGATCAAAAATTAAAAAGGCTAAAAAGGGTTTCTAGCCACTAAGCTAGTGCCATGTGTATATTGATTCAAATTTCTGGATAAAGAATGGCCAAGAAGCTACAACTTTCGTGTTTTAAGTTTTGCAAAATTTGGCATTTATGATGGTACAAAATAAGGTCGAAAATGCCCAAAAAATCAAGAAAATTAACACCCATTTCGTATGTCAAAAAAAAAGTTTTGAAAAAATTTAAAAAATTTATACCAAATTAAAGAGGATTAAATTTTAAAAATTATGGTGAAATCGGTTTTTTCTAAAAGTTTGTCGTATAAGAGTTATATGCGTTTAAATTTTAAGGGTGAAATATAAAAAACGTGGATAAGGACCAATATACCCCTAGGTGGATTATTTGAATAAAATAGATGGAGGGACACATGTCACATGATGAGTGGCTTTTTACACTTTTTATTTTTTATCACCTTTGCAATTGATCGCAACTCAGTGCCTGAGTGCGATCCCATAGAAAGGATCAAAAATTAAAAAGGCTAAAAAGGGTTTCTAGCCACTAAGCTAGTGCCATGTGTACTCTACCCACTCCCTCCCTTTTTTTCTTTAATATTTTCGGTTAGAGGGCATTTTGGTCATTTGACCCATTTTTTTAATTCCACCTTAAATTTCAAATGCAAATAACTTTCAAACGACAAACTTTTACAAAAAACCGATTTCACCATAATTTTTAAAATTTAATCCTCTTTAATTTGGTATAAATCTTTTTAATTTTTTCGAAACTTTTTTTTGACATATTCATTGGATCATAATTTTCTTGATAATTTTAGCATTTTCGGCTCTAATTTTGTTTAGTTTAAAGGCCGAATTTTGCAAAACTTAAAACACGAAAGTTGTAGCTTCTTGGCCATTCTTTACCCAGAAATTTGAATCACTCAAATCCAATATGATATGAGTGAGATATCGTATGTTAAAGATGACGTTTTACTCATATTTGTTGCACACAACGTGTTTGATGAAATGTTTAGCTTAGATTTTTAGTCTTAAAATCGAGTTAAATGCACTAATTTTTGTACAACAATGCACCTTTAGTTATTTTATTAATGTAAGATTCAAAAAGTTTTGTTTTTTCTTGTTTTTTTGTTGTTTTTTTTAAATGATGAACCATATTAACTGATGAACCTTATTAACTGATTTTTAAAAAAGACATTTTGTTCATCATTTACTTTGGTTGAACTATATTAACTGATGAACCTTATTAACTGATTTTTAAAAAAGACATATCGCGCGTTAAAGAGCCTTATTAACTGATGAACTTATTAAATCAGTTAATAAGATTCATCAGTTAATAAGGTTCATCAGCCTTATTAACTAGTTGAACTATATTAACTGATGAACTTATTAACTGATGAACTTATTCAATCAGTTAATAAGGTTCATCAGTTAAAGAGCCTTATTAACTGATGAACTTATTAAATCAGTTAATAAGGTTCATCAGCCTTATTAACTGGTTGAACTATATTAACTGATGAACTTATTAACTGATGAACCTTATTAACTGATGAACTTATTAAATCAGTTAATAAGGTTCACCAGTTTAAAAAAAAAAAAAAAAAAAAAAAAAAAAAAAAAAAAAAAAAAAAAATTTGAATCTTACATTAATAAAATGACTAAAGGTGCATTGTTGTACAAAAATTAGTGAATTTAACTCGATTTTAAGACTAAAAATCTAAGCTAAACATTTCATCAAACATGTTGTGTGCAACAAATATGAGTAAAACGTCATCTTTAACATACGATATCCCACTCATATTATATTGGATTTGATTGATTCAAATTTCTGGGTAAAGAATGACCAAGAAGCTACGACTTTCATGTTTTAAATTTTTCACGATTCGGCATTTATGATGGTACAAAATAAGGTCGAAAATGCCCAAAAAATCAAGAAAATTAACACTCATTTCGTATGTAAAAAAAAAGTTTCGAAATTTTTAACAAAATTTATACCAAATTAAAGAGGATTAAATTTTAAAAATTATAGTGGAATCGGTTTTTTCTAAAAGTTTGTCGTTTAAGAGATATGTGCGTTTGAAATTTGAGGTGAAAAAAGAAAAAACAAGTAATTTTACTATTTTGCCCCTATCCAGATTTTTTAAATAAAATAAATGAGGGACACGTGGCAGCACCGAATTTCTTTTTAGGCTTTGCAAAGTTTAGGTTCTTTGCAAGGGATCCGGCATCGTAAGTGCCTAACAAAAACGTGGATATGCAAATCAGTTATTTGCAAAAAAAACTGGAACACGACAGGTAATGAGCTACGTTTTCTGGATATAAAAAACTGAACGACGCTATGGCTATATTTACATTGAAAAATTATGTTGTCCTCCAAGATAATATATCTTCCAGAATTATACAAATCAAAATGATACGCACGTAGGAGAGCATAGCTCATTTTGGCCCAGAAATCCAACTATCTGCACCCCCCTGCGTGCGCGCACGTAGGAGAGCATAGCTCACCTAAAGAAATTTGAAAGCTAGTACAAGGATTTCCTTATAAACTAGTCTTCACTTCCTTTTTTAAGCGATGTGGGATACTTCTATTTTCTATATTTTGTGTTCCACTTTGAGACACGATATCTCATTCATCTTAGCTCTATTTTGGACATACTTTAGCTCGTTGCAAAGCTCTCTTGGAGGAGAACAACTCCCAAGAAACATAGATATATGTAACATGTACATACATTAAATTATGTTCAAAGTTTGCAAAATCTCAATTGCAAATACCATTTTTCCAACAAGCATGACCCGCTTAAATTAGAACACTAACCCACAGAGAATTCAATAGTCTGAAAAGCTTAAAGATGAGTAATGCTAGATAAACATACTAGCGTACCACAAAGTAAGACCGGTACGTAGACGGGTTGTTGTACGAATCTTTTATATAATAAAATAAAACCCCTATTGGGAATTTTTCATTTTAAAAAAATGGATTGATACTTTATTTAGTAATAATTTTATTAAAAAAAAAGATTATTTTCTTATTAAGTAACATTTTATATTTATCCATAAAACAAGTAGAAGATAAATACAAAAAATATAGATAATATGCAATTAATAATCGGATTAAAATTTTTAAATAATTATCTTTAATAATAAAAAAAACTATAATTAAACATTATAAATCAAACAAAACAAAGATTAAATTATTTGTTTTTTAATAAATAAAAATATATGATTCAAAAAATTTTACAAACCAGCGCGTGTGCGGGAATTATAACTAGTATGTCCAAGAAAGACGCATTTTTTTTTTTTTTTGTATTTATTTATTTATTTTTACGGCGAGTTAGTAGTTAGTGATTCGAGCCCACAGTGACATCCAATTGGGCAGTATGCAAGCATCGAACCTTAGTTACCGAACATATCATTGGTGTGTTAGCTTCCTTCAAAATTGAACCATCTCACTCTCACCTAGACACCTAGTTAACCATTATTTTTTATAACAAGGGTATAAGCCCGCGCGTTGCTGCGGGATATTTGCATAAGTTAGTTACCCAAAAAAAAGAGGTCAGAAGTTGAAGCCATCTATTTATATGTTTCGATTTGATTACAAAATAAGTTAACTAAAGCAAATGATTTTCCATTACAGGAAGGAAAAAAAAAACAATTGGAGGATTTCTATTTATGGTAACATGAATTACATAGTTTATAAATATATAATTTCACATAATTGATAACATGGGCATACCATGGCTTCCATGTAGGTGTGTTCATGAGGCCCATATTCCAGTATTCATCAACTCATGATGCTTAAGCCACAAAGACAACAATCTGCAAAATAGTGAAAAAGATTGATTAGGTTAAGTTAACAAAATTACAAAAGCTACTGATATTTGCAGCTGCACAAAATATAAGCCGTGCACTGTATTGGTCTGTATTAGCAAGCACATACAAATTCTTATATAATCAATTACCGATCTGGAGTTGTGCGCCACCATTTCCAGTCCGCCCGCTGGTGTTGCAATGAATCGAAATCTAAATTGGCAGGTGCATTCTAAAAAATGAAAAGAAAGTTATTCAGTTTCTATTTCCTAAGTTTGAAGTGCTACATTGTAAAATTAATGATATTGCCTAATTGGTTATACCTTTGGTCACTAAATCTAAGGAAGAAAAAATGGAGTGTATTATTAGAAGTTGTACAATTAATTTTGTTGCTTACCTCGTTTTTTTTTTTTTTTTTTTGCCATTGAATAACGTCTTTGCGGTAACTTGTTTTATAACCTATAAAAAAGAGATTTCTATTAAAAAAAATGACTTTTTCTGCTTCTCCTAATGTATATACGTTTATCGTATGGTTATGTAGACAATGAATACCTTATAAGACAGCATGAACAATAAGCCATATCAAATGCGCTTGATGGAAATGGAAGCTTTAATGATCGAAGAAGATTAATAATAGCAGGAAGCCTACGTTCCAAAGCAGAATGCACTCTTTCTCATGGTTGTCTCTTGGTTCTAATGACATTGATAAAACATTTTTGTTCATCAGGTAATCGCCCTAACTTGCAACCTATGTTAAGAATTAGATAATTCACTCAAGTCAAAGCCAAAATTCCAGAAAATGTATTAAACGGAAACTAGTAACAAAAGAAGGAGAGAAGTTGGATGAAGCAATCAAGTAACATAGCATCATTTTCCAGTTCGATGCACCTACCTCGTTATTTCCCCATATACCTGTTAAGTGTCTCTGATATATTTGTAATATCAGATAATAGAAGAACTGGATCAGCGTGCTTCAGAAGCGAGTCCTAAAGTTGTTTTTTCTCTCTCAACCAATTCTCTACTTCAGAACATTCATTGAACACCTGGACAGTGGTAGCAAAATTATAACAAATAAATGAAATAAGACACCTTGCCATCTCTTGCTTTCCAACAACAGAAAATTACTACTCGTTAGTACGAAATCGTTAACAACCAAACACCCTTTAGCAATCCTAAAGATACCACCATTAAAAAACAAATAAAACATCGTTACTCATATGCTATCCTTGAACTAATTAAAAGTTTAAAACATAGATCAGAATTATTTTTGCCTGGGAAAATCAATATCCAAACACCCTTAAAGATTGCATAATCCATCAAACTCAGCCAAAATAAAGTCCTATACACTCAAACACAATGATACATATCAGAAAGTTTTAACCATTATACACGCACCTAAAGATGCACATGTGTTGCTCAATCTTCAAGCTTCTGATCATACCCTTCTTTCCCATCATCTTCAAATGCATGTTACACAAATAAAAGGCCAATTATAGGATGAAAACAGTTTAAAAATGTGGTGAACACGTGAGCTTTAACAACACTACCAACTGACTTTATAACACAACCACCCAAGTAGAATTCCCGCTCCTAAACACTCCCATTTTTATAAAGTCCGTTCCTAAATGACCCGTTCATTGTTCAGAAAAACTCTACGTAGCTTAACTTAAACATGATAATATGCAAAACTAATTATCAAATTTCCACCTTTTGTTTCCAAAATAAGTAAATAACAAAGGTGAAATAAAATGTATTTCAAATATCGCACCAAAATTCTTTTTTTCAAAATATTACAGTAACAGCCATGTTGCTGGATTTTACCTGTTTTGGCCCATTTTGCAGACCGGATTCCGGACATGTTCATGCAAAGAAGAACACATTGCTTTATTGTTGTTGCGGGCGTACTTGCAGTAGATGGTATGCACGGAACATGATCTTGGGTGGTAATTGTAATCGCTTTGGTCATGTTGCTACGAATTCAGTGGAAATCTGAAAGTCAGTTCTGTAAAAAAGGAAACGTTACGCTTATTAGTAGAAGTAGTTGCGTTAAAATATTGGGCATATGATATTGGAGTGATAAAAAAAGATACTCAGATTATCAAGGGGGTGTTTGTTTCAGCTTATTAAGCCAACTTATGCCTTATTTGGTTTTAGGCCTATGCTTCATAACCTCTTTATTTTGTGGCTTATTTCAAACATTTCAGCTTATATATGTTCATTATGACATAGCAACTTATCTATGCTGAGAAGTTTCAAAGTAAGGAAAAAAAAGAGCTTATGAAGCATAAGGCCAAAACTAAATAAGCCATAAGATGACTATATACGGACAATGTCACAATACCAGTTCCCAAAATCATACCTTCGTGAGGAGTGTCATCATCACTTCTGTGATGCTGCCCCGGCAACATACGGACAATGTCACAATACCATGGCACTGAAAGGGAAAAACATATGATGTATTAGAAAAGTTAAAACTTGCATATGCTGATTAGGCTGGAAAAGGTTATGAACATTAAAAAGATTGCTCATCTCTCATCTGTCGTTAGCACAAATCCGTTATGAGCAGCAAGTCGCATCAGCAGCAATCTGCCATCAGCAATAAACAACAATCATCACCAAGGTGAGATCATCAGCAGCGACCTGCAATACCTCTCAAAGTCATATAAATAAACAAAATACATTTGCTCTAGCACAAATTAGCAAGCAGTTTTAAAATTCAAATGCAAACACCCCTTAAAACAGATTTACTACCACATATCATAGAATTGGAGATACCTGTACAATTAATTTGGTTGCATTTTTTTGCCGCTCACCTCTTCTCCTTGGTCTGCACTCAAAGAAAGCACCATCCTCGAACATTCCTTGGTCAAGTAAGCCTACAAAAAGAGAGATCATATACACACATTTACTCATTAATATTCAATTCAGAAATCTTCGTTAAATGGGTTGAAAAGGTCAACCAGTTTAAAAATTGAACTGGTCAAAAGTACATAATTCAAATTATGAATGTTTACTCACTCAGTAAGAATGGGATTAAAAAAAAAGAAAAAAAAGGTGTTTGCATGAACCAACCCAAAACTAATCTAGCCCAGTTTAACTTAGACCAAGACATGACCCCTTTAAATCTGAACCTATTTTGACCCATTGTTAAACTCACCTGACCATCCCAGGCCACGTTTTCTCACCTCAACTTTTAGATTACGAAGTACATGACTTCATATTCAGGTAATGGGTTCATATTCAGGTAATCAGATATTGCAGGAACACTCACTGTGGGTGTAATAACGCATGCTGATACAAATGCCAGCAGAGATGATATGTTCAGCTGAGATCATTTGTTCGGACGCAAGCAAGCTTTGTGGTTAAATGGCATGTCAAATAGCTGATAACTGACTGGATGATCCCAGGTCTGACATGCCACTCAATCAACAAAGCTGGATTGCCAGAACAATAAAATGGTCATCTGAAACTAAGCTTGTTTCAGGGATTCTCTGCATACCATCTTCAAGCATTACAAAGGGGGTCTTTGGCAGAGGGTCAAAAATTTATGTATAACCCTGGACTTTCTTCCGATACTTTTAGCACCTTCGGCTTGTTACAGTGACCATTAAAAACGGTTTTCAAAATATTTTTTTTCTCAAAAAAAGTTGTTTTGACAGTTAATAATATGAGGCTCAGATTCATCATAATTAATCTCAAAAGCCTTATGCACCCGGAATGGCTGCAAACTCAGCAGTTTACCCCGCCAAAACACAGAGAGCAACGACTTCGATCAAAGCTGTTGGAATTCATCATTGCCTTTTATAACCAATACCAAATGGGAGTGCACAACCGGATAACAAAGTGAGCAACACGCCATGGCTGCAAACACGGTGTCGTGCTGCCTTGCCAAGATATGTGCCGCTCTCACGCTTCATAATCCATACGTAGCCTGACAACTCACTTTCTTTCTAAACCGATATTCCCTTCTCAGATTGTAATCTGAATTGTGAAGGCGTTACCCAAAACCCGCCTTGGCCGCAACCGCACGACTGCCATGCCAAGATATGTTTTTGGCCAAACAACGGTTGCCCAAACAGCAAAACAAAAACTTTGGCAACAGTGATCAAAGCGTATCCGGAAAGCATTATCAGGAATTAGTTCACCAAACACAGTGGTTACCTTGCCAAAAGACAAACATGGGTAACGACATTTTAACATATGTAGCAATACCGCACATGGTTGCAAACCTAATTTCAAACAGGTTACCCTACCAAGATAACCTTCAATTTGTTTTCAGGATATTTGGCAGCATAATCTGTTTCACAAAATTTTGAGTAAATCTCATGCCATCTTCAAATCATGTCTTATAAATAAGTCATAAAACAAACTTGCCCAAACACAAAAACATATATTGAATTCAATATATGGGTTCCTATGAATCTGGGTTCCCCAATCACATATAGTAATCACTATAAACATTCTCATATCATTTTAATCACACAAACAACTCAAATATTAACAAAAAGTAAACCATACTTTATTTTCACATGTTCAATATCACAAAATTTCAGCAACTAAATGGAATCGATCACAACAATAAACCAATCGGTTTAAATTTAAGTTGAACTGGAAAAAAAAAAAAAAACAAAAACAAAAAAAAACTCTACTTTTTGTGCCGATGGTAAATTTGGATTTCACAGATGAGATAAGAAGCTTCAAGAAGAGGATCATAAAATATTGTGGCCATGAGAAAGGCGTCAACTCTAGATGGTAACACCTGGCAAGCACATAACCACACTTGGATTAAAATATTGTAGATACTGTTCACCCTCCCACAGATGACTGTAGCACTACATTAACCCATGAGGCCGGATCGGGCAGCGGTGTGTCTAAGTGTTTGGATTACCACCCGATCGGAGCCAGGCAAAGGTAAGGAGATGTGAGATAAGGGGAATAGTGATAGTCGGGTACCAAATTAATATTTTCTCCAAAAAGCCCGACCCAAGAAAAGTGAAAAAACAAAGAGCAACAACAAAAGGGCAAAAACATGTGGGATTTTTAGCCCCTATTGTTATATGTATATAATTATGTAAAACTCTCAGATTTTGTCAATCAGGGAAAATCTTAAACGTCACTAGAATGTAGCTAGCCTACCTAACAGAAAACTAGAGAATTAATACTCCGTAATATATATATACACTTAAAGTCAACTAAAATATGCCAGAATGTAGCTAGCCTAACAGAATACTAGCAATGTACTAAGATTTCTAATTAAGTTATCATAAAGAAAAAAATTGAGGAATGAGAACAACTTTTTTTTTGAACGGCGGGTTAGTTGTTAGATATTAGTTGTTGGCTCGAGTTAGTGTCGCATCCTCGGGCAGAGATACCAACCGTGAGCCTCTCCTTAGGGGATAACCCCACTCCTATTCTCGATTCGCCTGATATCATTAGAGCTTGTGGTTCCCAAGTGAGGACTTCTTGTTCGGTCACCCAAAAACCGATACTACTCTCACTTGGGCTCGCTTAACTACTTAAGCCTTTACCACTAGACCACAAGCCCCATGATGAGGAATGAGAACAACTTAGTTAAAACCTCAAGAAGCTAATCAATAGGATCGATTGCTGATTTTATTTGATTATTTCCATCAATTTAATATGAACTTATGTTGCTTCTATGTTATGTATGTCATCAATTGGTCAAATAATCTAAGTTGAAACATTGATTAAAAACGGAAATACATCAATCAAGTTGAAAATCGCGTAAAATGTATAACACGAGTGGAGGTACCCGCGCGTTGCTGCGGAAATGCCGTGCTATTTTTTTTTTTTTTTTTCACCTTAGGGCTCAGGGACTAAATTGCAAAAGACTACTCTTGCTTCCACTGTGGCACTCTAAATGAATTTTGTTAATGGATTTTCCAAATCTTGTAAAAAATGTATCTTCATGAAAATTTTTAATAATCAAAATATCATTTTTTTTTTGTCAAATATTTAAAAAAAAAAAAAAAAAAAAAAAAAAAAGACGTTGCTACAGTAGCTGCTACAGTAGCATTGCTACAGTACGCTACAGTCAAAAATTATTATTTTAAAAAAGTTACTGTTCACCCTCACAAAGTACTGTAGCAAGGGGTGAACAGTGCACCCACGGTAAATGTTATATATATATAATTTAAGGCAGTTTAACTAGCTTTATATGGTGTCACTCACTGTATAGTCTTCTAGATAAATGTAATATACCCATCAAGAAATCAGTATCAGACGTATGGACGGAACTATTAAGAGGCAGGGGAGGGTCCCGCTCCCCCAAAATTTGCGGAACCTAGTGTAAATATTATAGGTTTTAGGGGTAATTTAATTGAGGTTACAAACAAATCTTTGATTCGGCCCTCCCAAAATAAATTCGGCCCACTCAAAAAAAATTTCAAAGTTCTGTATCACCCACTCTTCGACTTCAATGCTAGCTACAGGGAATTCTTTATTTTTCACATTACTGTACAAAGATTCAAAACATGATATAAATGTGGTACAATTGTTTAATGCAATAATTGGAGTGTCACAATTAAAATTGGAAGTTTGTAAAGCAATTTCCATTTAAAGTGGTTATAAATACCATATGAGAAGTAATTAAATCATCTCAGAGCTTAGCAATGGAGAATGAGACCCAAAACAAGAAACTCAAAATTTTGTGTCTTCATGGGTTCAGAACAAGTGGTGTAATATTTCGAAAACTAGTGGAAAGATGGCCACAACCATTGTTAGATAAGCTAGACCTTGTTTATATGGATGCTCCTTATCCGGCTCAAGGCAAGTCGGATGTTGATGGATTCTACGATCCCCCTTTTTTTGAATGGTTCCAATCTGATGAGGTGATCATTTTATTTTGTTATAGTTTTTGTATGATTAATGCTGTTATGTGATTAGTTAAATAATTTGATTGGTTACATGTTGTTGTAGGGATTTAAAGAATTCTATAACTTTGAAGAATGCCTTGAGAAAATACAAGAGTTTATGTTGAGTAATGGACCTTTTGATGGTGTTCTTGGTTTTTCTCAGGTTAGTTCCTAGACCTTATAAAAATTTATTTAATATTTATTGTGTAGTGAATCGAAATTTCATCTGTATGTAATATATTTAACCACTGTGCAATATTAAGTGCAATATATATACTTGTCTATTATTACTGAAGTATGCACTTATTTTTTGCTGTAAACAGTAAAGACTAAAGAGTAACAATGTTTCTTTAAGACTTGTATGTGACATAAATCTTTTGATGTTATTATTGTTTAAAATGAAAACAAGGGGGCGCTGTTAACGGCAGCAATACCAGGAATGCAAAGGGAAGGGGTGGCTCTATCAAAGGTTCCAAAGGTGAAGTTCGTGATAATAGCATCAGGTGCCAAATTTGGTGGTTCAAAGTTTGGGATCCCTAAACTTGCATCTGATGCTTTTTCAACTCCTATCACTACCCCATCTATCCACATTATCGGTATATCATAACGTCTCTATACTTTTATTACTTAGTCTTATCATGTATTACAGTTTGATTAGGCCTAAGTAGATTTGAGTAAAGAAGTTGAATTTTGACTCAGTTTTATGCTGGCATATTTTGCTACGCTATGTTTACATAACTATCACATCCCGTAGCTAAAATAAAGCTTATATGATACAAATGGAAATGGTCATGTGACAAGGTCAAAGGTTAGTCAAATGCATGAAATCGAACAATTGTGTATGAAAATGGGTTGACGGGATCAAACGGGCAAAATATTGCCCAAACGTAAAAAAGTTATATCATTGTGATTTTGATTCATATATAGAATTAGTTCTAGATTAATTACCAGAACACATAGGAAAAGGTTTTAAGGTCAACATAACCCGACATGCATGTTCCGTTTTGACCCATATTCAGTAAGTGCGCATTTGAATTGAGTTATCCAACGACCAAATGTGTGGTTGTGGAAATATAAAAAAGTTGGGTAATATTTCATTTTTCCACGTTTTAAGAATTTGCTGGCATAAAATATAATTAATGTTATAAATGGCGTGAGGCGTTGCGTGGCAGCACAATCATGCCTCAAGCCTTATGAGCCTTTGCGAAACCTTGACGTTTCGATCTTAAGACATGCTTAAAGCAGAAAAAAAATATTTATAGATTTATGTATTTATGATTTTATTATATCATTTTTAAAAGCAATTTCAAATACTAAAGCCCAAATCCTAAATAGCCAGTGCTAAATACGAGACCCTAGTAAGAATTAAGGGTGTGTTTGGTAGAGAGAGTTGAAGGTAGAGAAAAGAAATGGCACCATATCTCGTGTTTGGTTAGGCAGGGAAATAAAAAAGCGGAGAAATTGGAATTCTCAAAAATTTGTTCCTTTGTATTTTCATTTCCATCTTGTTTGTAGTGGAAATGGGAACTCTCGATGGCTTTTTTTTTTTAACAAAATAAATAGGTTTTTTAAAAATATTTTTCTTTTAAAAATAGTTTTTTATAAAAAATAATTTAAAAAAAATATTTTTTTAGAATTGTTATTTAGAAAAAATAATTTTTATAAAAATAAATTAAAAAAAATAAATTAATTTTTTTTAAATAAATTTTTAAAAAAATAAGTTTTTTTAAATAAATTAAAAAATATATTTTTTTAAATATATTTTTTTTAGAATTGTTATTTAGAAAAAATAAAAAAATTTAAATAATGTTTATAAAAAATAAATTAATTTTTTTTAAATAATTTACAAAAAAATAAGTTTTTTTAAAAAAATAAAATCTTTAAAAAAAATAAATTAAAAAAAATATATAACTTATAAAAAAATATTTTTCCTAAAATATATTTTTTAGAATTGTTATCTAGAAAAAATAATTTTTTTTTTTTAAAAATCCAACAAATATTTTTTTTTTTTTTTCATTTCTCGGGTCAAGTCTCTGTTGTTACCAAACATTATAATTGAACAAAATTCTCTACTGATTTCTATTCTTTGAATTTATTTTCTCTGCTTCATTTTTATTCTCTGAAATTCTCTCTACCAAACGTGCCCTAAGTTTTGAAATTACAATGCGCAAGAAAGAAATAACCAAATACTAGAAATTCAAGCTCAAATTTGTAAATCCTTTAAATGCTTCTAAAAATGACGCCTCCCCTTACCAAAAGGCGCACATTTTCTCGCCTTATCTCACGCTACGCTTAGAGCCGCCGCCAAGGTGCATTTCGTGTCGGCGAGGCTATGCCTCACGCCTTGACGCGCTTTTTAGAACACTGAAATATAAAAATAAAAATGAAAAATAACTAAATTCGATTTATCTTACACACATAAGTTGAAATTTTCGTATTGGCACATTCGTGTTTACATGTTTTTAAACAACAATATATTTCTGTGACTAAAACTCAAAAAATTGTAATGGTTTTGATTCGAAAATACAGGAGAGACAGATTTCATGAAAGAGGAGAGTATTAAGTTAGTAGAATCCTTCGTGGATCCTCTTGTTATCCATCATCCCAAGGGACACACCATACCAAGGCTAGGTATGTAAAACTCTAAATATCTTAACCATTTTTTATTTATTTATTTATTTTTTTTTTATTATTATTTTTTTCTATATTTTTTTCTCACAAAATGCTTTTTTTCTTTTTATTTCCTCTTTAATAATTAGTACATGACTAATATTTCTGAACTCGAACTGTTTGTGTATACTGCTGAAAACAAATGTACCATTAATACTTTTTTCATGTTCAAAAAAAAAAAAAAAAAAAAAAATTAATACTTTTTTCGCAAAAAGTCAAAAACTGAATACATTAATGTTAGTTCGAAACTAAAAAAAATGGAGACATTGTAGAGTTTTGACAATTGTTTCGATGAGTTGAGATCCATAAAGAACTCATACATGTCATAGAACCTATCAACCAATTATATCTACCCATTTATATTTTTCACATTTTTTTTTTCAAAACAACATATCTTGCAAACGGTAAATCTTCAAGCTACAAAAAAATACCACCGCGACGAGAATTAAATGATCTTTTTATAGATATGCATTGTTATATATTTTCGACGATTTTTTTTTTTTAGTTTCCACCCAGAAAGAATCATATATGATTCGTAAAAATCATATATAATTCGTAAAAAATCATATATGATTCGATTCTTACGAATCATATATGATTTTTCTGAGCGAAAAAAAAACGTTCATCGAAAAAAAAGTTCGTCGAAAGTATATAACAATGCATATCTATAGAAAGATAATTTAATTCTCGTCGCGATGGTAATTTTTTTTGTAACTTGACTATTTACGGTTTGCGAAATATTTAAGTTTTAAAAAAAGGGTGGAAGTTTACTTTTTTATTTTCTACTTAAAAATATAGTTCATCAGGATAACTTTCTAAATTCAACGTTCTATATATATGGAGACAAATTTTTGGCATGTCTATTTTTCTAATTATAGCTTTTCTATGTTGTTACAAATTATCAGATGATAATATAGCTCGTAATTGATATGTTATGACACAAGATTTGACAGTTTTAAGTAATTGGTAATGCTACAGATGATAAAAGCCTTGACATGTTTTGCAACTTCATTGCCAAAATTCAAGATCTGCCTTAATGCCTCCGAGAAGCTTACGCAACATAAAATAATAATCCTGGATGTTGTTTTTTTCTTCTTCTTAAATTTCAGTCGTCACTCTTTCATAAATTGTCTGGCTCCGTTGTAAACTTGTAATAGACAATACTATTGAGGGTAATGATTATATTAGGGTGTGTTTGGTTTGTTATTTGGATTCACTATCGGTACGGGTTTAAAAGAGTTATGATATGAGACTATGGTGCTGTTTGTTTATTAAGAAGTTCTGAATCTGAACTGCACATCTGAATCTGAATCTGAGTCGTAAATGTCTGAATCTGGATCTAATAAGACTGTTTGTTTTTTTTTAAACGTCTGATTATTGTAAATGTTGTAAATGTAAAGCAAGTTTCAGTCTTACAAAACATAAACGCATCTGAGCATTAAAGAGAACATTTGATTCATAAATTTAAAATAGTCTAGCAACTTGAAAATAAAATGTCATAATCTAAAACATTCAAAGACATTGTGCGGCAATTGAATCTCATAAACTAGTCATATATTCTTGGTCAGCTGCACTTCCATGTGGTTGAACGTTTTCATCAACAACATTATCATGTTGTAAATTGCTACTATCATGTACTTCACGGTGATCATATAACAGAGAAGGTCGTCGCTTAAGCGCTCCTTCCGAATAAAATTATGAATAGCAAAGCATGCAACAGTAATATCTCTTTGTGTAACCAAAGGATATGATGGCATCTTCTTCAAGATTGGAAAACGTGCTTTCAAGACACCAAAGGCACGTTTAATTACATTTCTAAGTTTCACATGTGCATGATTGAATTTTTATCTACTATTCATTGCTCGATTTCGGCGAAAATCTCCAAGCCGATACCTAACATTCTGATATGGTGCCATAAATCCGCGAGTGTGTCTATAAGCAGCATCACATAGATAGAACTTATTTGAAGGGTGCATTGGAAAATCAGCTTCAGGATCTATCAAAGCCTCATTCAATATTCTAGCATCGTGTGTCGTACCTTCCCACCCTACAACAACGTATGTAAATATCATGTTGAAGTCACATATTGCCAAAACATTCTGATAACAATCACCTCGACATCTTTTGTACACCTTTGGAAGTATACTCAAGAGTGTCAACACTTAACTGTATGTTTTCCTTTTGTTCCATGAGCTTTTCTAAATCATATTTTAGCATACTTATTTGGGCATCTCTATGTTCTAAGTCTCTTTTTAAGACATCTATATCCTCAGTAAAGTTTGACTCATTCTGTCTATAAAAAGCAAGATGTTCTTCTAACACACCTAGTCCTCTTTTATGATTTGCCAAACTAAAGTTAACATCATTACGTTCAATTCTTTGACTATCATATTTAACCTTAAGTGAATCATATTCTTTTAACGTAGGACAAGAGTTAGAGCAACTATTTATATTGTATACCTTAGAATCTGAGAAAGCCATCAGTGCACACTGTAACGCCTCAACCCAAAAAGGGCTAAAGTGTAGCATTATAGGGTCAAATCAGAACATAAGCAAGCGGAATACATTAAAAATACAAGGTTTACAAAACAGTTCTAAAGAAAAGATAAAGGACTCATTCTAAGCATTACAACTTCCAAATTAATTACAAGTTAAGAACCAAGAGGGAAAACTCTAAGTCTATCTCTAATCCATGGGGAGTTATCATCAGTGTAGTTCACTAAGAGCTCCTAGGTACTCTTCGCCCAACTCGACTTCCTTCTAAAAATCTGCCGCAGGAAAAGAAATGTGGTTGAGCTTAAAAAGCCTAGTAAACAGATATAAACAAATGAAAACTAATAACAAGAGGAAAACGAAGGTGAATACGACATAGGTCTGTTAGGAATACAAATATTCCTATGAAAGACTCGGTCACCTAAATATTGTAATAGCATTAAGTTAGCTCGTAGTTAGTTCAGTTATTAGTTAGAATTAGTTTAAGTAACATCGTGGAAGAAGGACGGGTCTTTACCCACTGTATGCCTGATCCACAGCCCGGGTGTGGGCGTTTTTATCTTTTTTGTAAGACACTATAAATACCCCTCTCCACATGTGGAGAGGGTTGGACCTTCTCATTCTCTAATCTAATATTACATCTTTTTCTTTCAAGGTTCCAAACTTTCTTTTCCTTTCTTCCTCTTTCTTATTCATACGCCACCAACACCACCATGCACTTCATGTTTGTGACTTAATTAGTATCCTACAATTGGTATCAGAGCCAAGGTTTCATCTTAGGGCCTTGGTGAATCATATTGGATGAGGTTTTGCGTGGCTTTTGTTAGTTTGAAGTGTTTCTCTTGATAACATCTTGGTTTGATCTTTCTAGTGTTATTAGACATGTTAGAGATGTACTTTTATGATCTTTGGTGCTAGTATAACATTGTGTTTCTGTTGGTTATACTATATCATATGCCTATTTGATGTTTGGATTAGTTTTGAGTAGTTGTTCTTGACTGCGGTTAGCTCCACTGCCTCATTTAGTGGTTGCGTTTTGCTTCTGGATTCTGTGGATAGTCTGATAGCGATTACTATTTTGGGTAAACAGACAAATCGCAAGGAAAGGGACTGTTTTGGACCTTTGTGAATTGCGATTTGCTTCTGCGGTTTGGTGGTTAGCGGTTTAGTGATTGTGGTTAGCTCCTGCGGTTTGCGTCTCTTTGCGTTTACCTCTCTTGCGCTTAACCCAACCTGAGGTTTACACTTTATTGCGGTTTGCTCCTTGCGTTTATCTCATCCTGCGATTACTCACCTTGCGGTTTGCTAATTTTGAGGTTTGCTCCTCTCTGCGGCTACCAAACCTGATCTTGCGTTTTACTCACCTATGTGCTAATCGCAGAAGTGCGGTTGTTTGTACTTAGCGGTTTACTTTCATTGTTGCGAGTATCTCTAATTTGGTGGTAATTTACTAAGTGGGGAGATTTGTGTGATAGGTTAATCATTTTGCAATTAGTAAACTGTTGTAACTTAAGTCGTTTCGATTAATCTAATTTTGATCTGACGTTGTGAGTTAATCCTTACGACTTGACTAATCTCAATTGGATATATTGTAACTTGACTTGTCACAACTTGACACCTAGTGCAAACTGTAACCCACCCGCTTCATTATGACAACGTCCACTAATTCAGTAATACCCGAAATTCTCAAACTATACGACATGGTTGATAAACCTTTGACTTCTAATCTTTCTCTTGTTAACGGACTTGTACCTGACATTACTTCAATGGTACCTTTGTGCTCGGATCCCCAAGAAACTATGACTCATCAGCCAAGTAAATTACTTGACTATGTAAGGGAATGTCGCATTGAATGCTCTCGACTGCTTCACTCACATCTCTCTGTACTGTTAGAGGGTAATGGATTCAAAATAGGGTTCGAACGTGCTTTTATAACTCTCTTCGGTCAAGATGTTCAAACGTTCACAGACATAATGATTCTCAATTTAGATCAATTACGACAACAACTGGACCGAGAAGAATTTTCTAATACTGGATCCTCGGCTGCCCTCAGTGTGCTCAGCAAACAACTGCAGAGGTTCATCAACTCAAAATCTGCTATGATATATGACTACGAGAGTCAGATGACTATGAAGTGTTTTGCTGATCATACGGAACTTGATGTTGACACATTCAGAGACATACTACTCCAACTCATGGATAAGGTTAAGGAATACATTGAGGAAAAGGCAAAGCATGAACTGGAGTATGAAGACTGGGTGGAGACACATCGGGTACAATCAAGTGATCGTATTGATTATTTGGGTATTGCATCGGATGTTGAGTCAGTTATCACTGAATTCATGGATTCGGAAGCTGACAAGATTGACACTACTGGCATGTTAGTGACCCATGCTATTGATGCAAAGTTCAGACCTGTGAATGTACTTGATTCAAGCAATGAGGTACCTTTAATTGATCATGATGCGTGGGAATTGCACCAGGCTTTACCTCTCGAGGGATCTCGAGAAGCTTACAACCCCCACCAGGCAGTGTACCTGATCGTTGTAGTATAGTATAGTGACAAGTACCAGGGGATTGATCGTTCAACTCAGGAATAGTGTCGCTAGGAGTAGAAAGCCTAAGAACTAGGTCTAGTGGTGAGGGATGATTCTTTTTGTATTTTTTATATTTTTATGAAAGCAAGTAAAAATCTCGGTTTTGAAAGATTTGGCGGAATTAGTTGCTAGTCAACTAACCCAATAACTACGATGCAATCAAAATAAAATAACAGAAATGAAAATAAAACTAATTACTAATGTGGTGTGAACAATAGATGGGAGAATTATGTTTACTTAGATTTCACTACTCCCTAGATATCTTTTACAGGTTAATTACTTGTTACAGTTGCGTGGATGACGGGTTATATTCCTTAATACCAATCATGGAGTGGCGTACTTACTTCCCCAATTCTATAAGCTCCTACTTCACTCATATTTCGAGCCGGCTAAGAAGCTCCTAACATGGGATCACTAGAATTCGCTCAGGCATTAAATACAACCATAAAAACCTAGTACACATCGGTTCATGTTTCTTAAGACGTTCAAGCAAGTTACATAATGGAGATTTGCCAGTTTTCTTAAGCCTAACATTGAAATCATTCATCCATTACAACTATAAACAAGCAATCAACCTATAATCAACATCTAGGTTTCATTACATCTAAGCAAACACACAATAGATCTAGCCTAGCATGTTAAAATCAAGACAAGTGTAAGATATATTCAAACAACACATAGACATATTGAATGAATTGAAAGGATACTTATCTCAATTGAACATGAAGGGTTTCAAGGGGTGAAAACCCTTGAAAATACTGTTACAAACGAGCTAGGGTTTATAAAGCTCGACCCTAAAATTCTCCACACAAGTTCCTCTTTAATGAATGAAAATTAGAAAAGTATATATAGATTTCAGGAGGTGACGGCGTCAAGAGGAAAGTTCTGACGCCGTCATCTTGCCGCCAATAAAATTCTCGGACTGCCTAGATCTAGATCTGACACCGTCATGTGTAGTTCTACTCTGGGCTGTCACCACTTTTACTCTTGACGCCCTTGTTCTGACGCCGTCACATTTTCTCTGGGTCATCACCAAAATTGCTCTTGACGCCGTCATAAAATCCTTCTTGACGTCGTCAGGTATTGTTCCCAGCAAGGAAAATTAAGACTTTGCCATTTCTTCACTTTTATGCTCCAAAAACGTCCAAAATGCTTCCTTTTCCAGAATTCACTCCCAAAGTACCTAAAATCACAAAAGGAACGATTTAGGGCAATATTTGATCAAATAAATTCCAATTCCGGCTTAAATGACCCCCTAAAAACGGTTCATTTTTCGCCTCATCAGATCAACATAATATGTTCTCTAATGAATGTCAACATACAGATCTAATTAAACCTATTTATGACACAAATCTGTTTGAAAAGACTGATAGTTTAACCTCCTCTAATACAACAAACATGTGTCATAAAGGGGGATAAAGTGATCTGTATGATGAAATTTCTAGGCTTAAGGCTGAGTTTTCTAAAACAATGGACCAGAACATGGTTAAAAAGGAAACTTTTAATCAACTTTTAAAAAGATTTTCACAACTTGAAAAATATTGTATTTCACTTGAAATTGAAATACAACAAAAAGAAGAAAGTCTTCAAAGTTGCAAACCTTGTTTGAATCCGGAATTGCCTGAACTTAGTGAATATTTTGTGATAAACGATTTGAAAACTCAGCTACAAGACAAGGACTTAACGATTAATAGCCTGAAAAATCGAATTAAGATGCATGAGCAAAGTAATGAAGCCAAATGGATACATGACATTAATGAAGCCGAATGCATAATGGCTAACTTACGTACGGAAAATGAGACTTTGAAAATGCAATGTAAAGAACTGCGTAACTCAATCATAGAAATTAAAGCTAAGAATGTCAATCTGACAACCTCTCAGTTAACTAAACACAATGATCTCATTGCTCAAAGCCGGACTATAAGTCCCACAATTTCTGGTGTTAAAATCGTGCCAAGTTATGTGACAAGGAGTTAAATGAACCCTAATCTTTCAAAACCATCTATCTTGGGAAAACTAGTTTTAAAAACAGTTGGTAATCATTCTACCATTAGACAACCCAATGCTTTTATTTCTGAAAGACCAAAATTCTCAAAAGCGCGGTTTGTCCCCCAAGTAGATGAGAAACGTGCTTTGACTACAACTGCGGGTTCAAAACTTAAACCTCATAATCAATTAGTCAACACTCAGGATAAGTGTGTCACAAACCAGAAATGCCTTTAAGACATAGACAAAGGAAAACAGATAACAGAACCTTCCACCGTAAGAGTGTCACAATGCATGAAATACCATACAAACTGAGATCCTCATTTATATGGGTACCAACGGGAAGGATATTCATGATGAATGGTAACAAATGGTCACATGTGTGCTAGCTTACATCTATTAATGCAAAAGGCATAGAAGTTTCAAATGGCTTGAATGACAGATTTATGAAAGTCCATGTGTGGCAACCAAAGGCACTGATATCTCCCATGGAAGGAGACATATTCACTCTCAAATGATATATGTTCTTCTGGACTCCTATTTATTTCTACTCAGGACTCTCTTTTCACTTGTCACTTATTGAATAAAACCCGGTGTTTATTCTTTCCATATTTCTTGTATATAATTTGTTCGTTATGTATACATTTTTCTTTATATGTTCTATTCCACCACCCATGTATAGGTATTACTTGTCTTGGTATATTTCTTGTGTGTTTTTCCTTGTTATATGTTGCTATAGTTGGTATGATGCTTCCCGATTTTATCTGGTCCCATTCTGTGCTTGGTTGTATGCCTTAATGTGTGCTTCCTATAGATTATTTTACAATATTTGTCACTTTTATAACTCTAGGGACTGTTTCGTATATGTGGACTAATGTCAACTAAGTGGTGTAGTAGTACAAGGACTAGTTCTGTCACTTTTTTAAAAATGTTTCCCTCATATATATTTACTTTTCTTGCGGTTTAGTCACAAATATTGCATGTTCTCTGTTGACATAAATAATGCATAAAAACGTTATTTATATTTTTAGATATCTCTATGTTTTGACGATCACAAAATGTAAAATCATCAAACGTAAGATTACTACGTAAACAAGTATTAAACTAGTTTATATCAATTTATCCAATTTAATCACTAAGGTATGAATAAAGAAGTGTTTAATACATCTCATGATCAAAGGGGTATTTAAATTAAATAATACAAAGTTTATTTAATTATATAAACATATTATATATTTTTGAAAAACAATTTTGGTAATAAAGAAAAATGTTTTAATCATACTTAATATATGAATTCAAAATTTTAACCAAAATCAGTTAGTTTTTCACCAAATAAACTTTACCCACTAAATGACAAGTTTTCTGGCCGTTACAGCTGGGCGCCCCCCTTAATTATAAGGGGCGGTCCCCTTAAAATTAAGGGGACCGGCCAGGCTCCTGTGTCAGAATTTGTCAGAATTTTTCTCCTATAAATACCACATTAAATCTGGAATTTTTCCCTACCTTTTGCACAATAATTTCAGATCTAAAACTCTCTAAACATCTTCCAAATTCCTTTGATTATTTGATTACTAATCCTTGTTTCAAGTGATTTAATCCCTTCTCATCCATCCTCATCCAAAGTGCAAAAGAAGAACACTCCTTCTACAACTAAGTTCAAGAAGCATTGAAGAGTAGTTGTGTATATTGTGTATATTATTTGTGAAGATTTGTTGTGCTTGTAATTAGTAGTTTAGAAGAAATAGAAGTTGTGTAGGGAGAAAAAGTTTTTTAGTAGTGAAGTAGTGTAGTTGTGAAGAAGATAGGTATGAAGTAGATTGGTGTGAAGAAGATTGGTGTGAAGAAGTTGTGTAGAAGTTGTGATCAAGTTGTGGTGTGTAAATTGGTGTGTAAGGTTTTCTCCTCCATAAGGGAGTTTGTTGACATAGTGAAGAAAACTCTCGAGTAGGTGACTCGGGGAGTGGAGTAGGAACAAGGAAGGTGACCTTGTAGCCGAACCACTATAAATCCTTGTGTTGTGGTTTGATCTCTCCAACTCTTTTCATTACTTACTTATTTACCTATACTATATTAGCTTAGTTAGTTAGTTACTATATAATTGTTCATATAGTGCAAGCATTGAGATCACAGAAACTAGAATCGAAGTTTTTAAAACAAAATAGTTTTCATAAATTTTTAAAAGGACGTAAAACTATTCAACCCCCCCTTCTAGTTTTCCACAATTGGTATCAGAGCCAGGTTTTGCAAGATCTTTAAAATATATTGTATTTTAAAACTTGTAACGATCTATGAAATCTGAAAAATATTTAAAAGGGCAATCTATGCAAAGACCACCACTATTTGAAAGTGATGGATTTTTATATTGGAAAAATCGATTCGAAACTTATGTGAAATCAAAAGATCTAGATCTTTGGCATGTTATTACCAATGGTGATTTTTTACCTATTCAAAATAACCCCGAAACAAAGAAAGATAAAATCGTACATTTTGAAAAATAAAATGATGATTTAAAAAGAAAACTTGCTAAAAATAATGAACTCAACCGAAGCTTCAACAAGTGAAATTAAAAATGTTAAATTTGAAAGTGAACTCAAGGAACTAAAACCTCCAAAATCTAATCCTAAGTATATACTCATAAATGATAAGAAAATACCTCTAGCTAGTGATGAAGAAATAAACCGTTTTATAAACCATCTTTGAAAACCAAGGTAGGATCGTCTAAACCTAAAACAAGATCTAAAACTCCACCACCTAGGAAACCAAATAATTCTTACCGTAGACCTAAAACACCTCAACCAAGAGCAAACCAAAATAGACGAAACTTTAACAATAATCAACAAATGTGGAACTTCAATCCGTGAGAAATGTTTCCACCATATATGCACCCAAGTCAAATACAAAACATGTTCGGATCAAATAACTTTGGTCAAATGAGACAATGGGGATCAACGTAGAAAATTCGCCATTCAAACATGGAAATTTTAGTTGTCACCTCTTGTTCGGACTATTCCTTGAAGACTTTGAAGATAAACGCATTGAAGACGAAAGGTACACATTTCCTTTTATTTCCTTGTCAAGAAATGCATGCTTAGTTTAGTCTCTAGTTTTCATGTGATTTTATTTGGCTCATTATTTCCTCTAGATTTTATATATATATATATATATATATATATATATATATATATATATATATATACTTAGCTATATCTAGGATCTTATAACCTAGAAAATTCATTTGTTGATTTTCTAGAATTAGAAATTGTTCGTTTACGAACCTTTTCTTTCCCCCCATTTGCCTTATTGAACTTTAATGTTCAACGACACTCATGCTGATGTAGAGAGATGAGTCAAAAAATCTATGGATGAAACAAACTCTCGTCTTCTGTTGCATACGTCTCCCTCCTATATTCTCGTCTTAAAAGCCCATACTATATACGTATATATATATATATATATATATATATATATATATATATATATATATATATATATATATATATATATATATATATATATATATATATATATATATATACTTATAAACCTTCCACAACTCTCTCGTCCACTTGACAACTTGATAAATTTCATCCGAAATGATCAAGAAATTTTAATTGACGAAATGTCAAGTAAAAGTGTCAAGTAATTCCTTTCGTGCGAATTCTCTCCAACGTATTTTTGATTAAATATAAATCTAATATATATATATAAATATTTTCTTGCTCTTTTCAGAAACCAAAACCACGAAAAATCAAATTTTGGAGGGCGGCCCCCTTAATGTTTAAGGGGGCCGGCCATCTGATAGTTCCAACCCGTTTTTCCTCTTGTTTCTTTTGCCAAACACTCCACTTTTCAAACACCTCTTCCATTTTCTGCTGCTGTGACGAATCTCAAACCCCAAAACACCTAAAAACCACTTCCAAATCACATAATTCGGGTTATTTCGCAAAGGGCAAATTCACCTAACACGATCACCATTACATATTGTAAGTTTTTCATAACACATTTCATCTAATTCCATCTAATTTGGTCAAACTCAAGATTATGCATGTTTTAATAATTTTTTCAAAATCATAATTTCTTTCGAATTGGGTGTAAAATTTCTATAACTAAATGCTTCCCTTAAGATTAGGATGCTAAATTAACACTAGAAACTAGTAATTATAAACCCTCTTGTCGAAAATTTTTGAAAAATTTTATACTTTTCTTTTCAAAATTTTTGGTAAACACATTGTTGAATAATGCTATAAAAACTTGATGAAACTAATCACATTATATTCTTATAACTTGTAAAACATTAAACTACATTTCTCGACTAAGTAAAAATATTTTTGTACACGATAAGAGGGTGTTTGGATTATGTCCAAATAATGTCGAAATTAAGTCGTTATAATTTTTATAAAACGTTGTCAAGATTATATACCTAAAACTAGTAATTCGGACTTGTCAAGATATATAATTCATATATATATATATATATATTGACATACTTGTAGTGTAAGTGTCTAGTTAAGGAAGCGTTTGGTTTAGTACGAAAAATGACATTTTTGAGTCAAAATATAAACCATCTTTTTCGAAAACTAATCACATGCATAAGAAACTCGTAAGAAATAGCTAGTTTTACAACCTAATGTAAATCTAGTAAATTTCATGATATATTAAGATGTTTAAAAAGGCGTTTGGATTTGTCCATAACTACTTACTAAATATCGTAAAATATATCTAGAACGAGTTAAAAATAATATTAAGGAACATGGTAAACTACTTCTTAGGATTATTGTCTTAGAGTCGAAGTATGTTTACGTTCCAACATAAGTCTTAAAAATATATACATTTTTACTCTTCTTTATATTTATTTTGGTCTTTTGTATTGTTGTTGTGTTTAGGTGAAAATGCCAAAAGCGACTACCGAAGATCTTTCCCACACTAAAAACTACATTCCCAAAGTTTCCCAACTCCCTACTACATCTCCTTCCATTGGACGTATATATCGTCAAATTGAAGATAGAAACGTTCATGAGGGACGTGTATTAGATCTAGCCTTTGCTCAATCCGATTACATTAATCGTTTGTTTACAAGCATCAACTTCAATTGCCTTTTTGAAATTAATGAACCAATCGTTCCTCGTTTCATAGTCGATTTCTATAGCCAAGTCACCGTTCAAACCAATGATCTTGGTGCCATCACCATTTCCTTCATGATCCAAAATGAATTTATCACCTTAACTCTCGAACAATTTGGTCAAATCCTCCAAATTCCTTTTAGAGGTCAAGCTGTTTTCACAAACGAGTGGGACCTCGAATCTCTACATCATTGTCGACCAACCTTTGGTCCTTATCTCTCCGACATCCCTCATCCCGACGAAATTCGTCAAATCCTTGGTGTGGAGCGTGCCACTACAACCCGAAAAATAAAATCTAAAAACGTCCAAATCACTTCATACCAACTTCTCCTCAAGGAATTAGGCCCCCACATGAAGCGTTGGGAAGAACTCATTCGTAAGAATGCGTTCGGTACTGGAGGTCACCGGGACCATCTCCCGGCGTGCCTTGCTCACATGTTGTATTGTATCGCTGTCGAAAAGCCATACAATTTGGCCTACTTCTTTATCAAACGGATTGAGTGTGCTAGAAAAACTCCCAAAGCCAATCTTCCATATGGAATGTTTCTTACTCGTCTCTATCATCATGTTATCGAGTACTACCCCGATCTTGACAATAGCATCTATGAGTCCATCTATCCCACCTTACGTCCTCTCGCTCTAAAACAAGCTCGATGAACTCGAAGTGACAAGGGAAAATCTCGTCGTCATAGCTTTCACGGTTCATCTTCTCGACAAGACGATGACGATGAGGAGGAAAACATCCATGATGCTAGTACCCCTTCGTTTTCCGAGTTCGTTGATAATCTAGAGGATCTCGACTATCCCGAGTATTCAACCCCATCTCCTAGTGATCAAACCGACGAAGTACTTCATGAGCGAACAACCGAGGTGCTTAGACGACAAAAGAGTTTGCATGAAGAAGTTAGAGGTGGCTTCAAATCCATCGGGAAGACGTTGAAGAGCATCTCCGGGAAGAAAAGAAGATGATGGAGATTAGCTTATGATTGTTGAACTATATTTATGACTTTTGATCGTGGATATTTATGTGCTATTTGTCCGAAGTATATTCGGAAGTACTTGTTATTCTCTTGGATAATTGTTTGGATATTTGATTAGGATGATAACTTGCTTATTAATGTTTAATATATGCTTATGAATGCATGCTTTATCACTTAATCTATATATATGCTTGCTTGATTAGTTTATATATATATATATATATATATATATATATATATATATATATATATATATATATATATATATATATATATATATATATATATATATATATGACATGTATGCTTTCTAATAGACCAAAACAAATGTGAAATGTCCAAATAGAGCTTGCTGCAAAAACCAAACAGAATATAACATTTTTCCAAAAAATTTTTGAAATTTTTTGATTTCTGGGTCGTTAGATGGGCGGCCCCCTTAATTCATAAGGGGCGGCCCCCTTAAATTTAAGGGGACCGGCCATCTGGAACAGTTTTTACACTGTTTTCTTTTGCAACTTGTGACCTCTTTTGCTAGTCCCAGCTACCATTTCCCTTAAAAACTAAACTGATTTTGGAATCTAACAATACAATTTCAAGTTAATTCTACTTCTAAACATGTTTTCATACTATATAATCCCCATGCATGTTTAATTCACATTCCATCATCCTCAACCTTCATCAAACCTCATCCTTTTATCATGTCATCACCAAGAACCACCTATTCAAACAATGCCAAGAAACAAAAACTTGTCATTATTCCTCCAAAACAACTATTCATTGACCTCACAAATGAAGACAACACCACCCCATCACCACCACCTCAATGCTCATCTCCTAGTGCACCAAATTCACCTTCCAAAACACCATCAACAAATGGAACCTTTACTTCCTCCATACCATCCACTTCATCCATAAATGACTACATAAACACCCACTTGTCTCCTCCACCAATAGTTCAACCACCACAACCTACCAATGAAAACACAACTCTTGCATTAACACTCTCATTATCACCATTAACACCTCTTGATGCACACTTCTCATCATCCCCTATCAATCCACCAACCTATAACCCCGTCCCATGGAGCTTACTTGAAGCTCATGGAGACACTTGCCTTTGTTGCATCCACAACCGAACAATTGTGTTCGGACTAAGAGATGAGATACAATACATGTTTTCACACATTGAAAACTTTTTGCATCAACTACCAACCACCACTACTACAACTCCACCACCACCAACAACAAACACTCCTCCACCATCACCATCTCCATGTTCACCATCTATTCCACCAAATTAAACATGCTTGGTGTTTTGCAAATAAAATTGTCTTAAACCATTTTGGATGGCAAGCTCTAGAGGGGACTTTCATGTTAGAGCTTTGGTTTATTTTATTTATGATTGTAAGCCTTCAAGGCTTTTCTTATTTGCACTACTTGTTGATGTAATGCTTGTTGTAACTTTTTTAATTCTATCAATGATTATGGTTATGTTTCGTCTCTATTCTTGCATGCTATATATACATATATATGTTGCTTGCCCACTAAATATTTTTTGCAAGAATTCCATATCTCGATTTCTCTTTGACCTCAAAACGAGGGGGAGTATACATCAAAGGGGAGCTCCATTAAAATCGGGATAACCTTTTTGATGCTAACAAAAAGGGGGAGAATTGCTATAAACTCACAATAATACTTGTATATATACTAATTTTCCGCTTAATGAGTTTAGATTTTGTAATGATCAAAAAGGGGGAGATTGTTAACATAAATAATGCATAAAAACGTTATTTAAGTTTTTAGATATCTCTATGTTTTGACGATCACAAAATGTAAAATCATCAAACGTAAGATTACTCCGTAAACAAGTATTAAGCTAGTTTATATCAATTTATCCAATTTAATCACTAAGGTATGAATAAAGAAGTGCTTAATACATCTCATGATCAAAGGGGTATTTAAATTAATTAATACAAAGTTTATTTAATTATATAAACATATTATATATTTTTGAAAAAAAAATTTGGTAATAAAGAAAAATGTTTTAATCATACTTAATATATGAATTCAAAATTTTAACCAAAATCAGTTAGTTTTTCACCAAATAAACTTTACCCACTAAAAGACAAGTTTTCTGGCCTTACAGCTGGGCGGCCCCCTTAATTATAAGGGGCGGTCCCCTTAAAATTAAGGGGACCGACCATGAATTAAGGGGACCGGCCAGGCTCCTGTGTCAGAATTTTTCTCCTATAAATACCACCTTAAATCTGGAATTTTTCCCTACCTTTTGCACAATAATTTCAGATCTAAAACTCTCTAAACATCTTCCAAAATCCTTTGATCATTTGATTACTAATCCTTGTTTCAAGAGATTTAATCCCTTCTCATCCATCCTCATCCAAAGTGCAAAAGAATAACACTCCTTCTACAACTAAGTTCAAGAAGCATTGAAGAGTAGTTGTGTATATTGTGTATATTATTTGTGAAGTTTTGTTGTGCTTGTAATTATTAGTTTAGAAGAAATAGAAGTTGTGTAGGGAGAAGAAGTTGTTTAGTAGTGAAGTAGTGTAGTTGTCAAGAAGATAGGTGTGAAGTAGATTGGTGTGAAGAAGATTGGTGTGAAGAAGATAGGTGTGAAGTAGATTGGTGTGAAGAAGTTGTGTAGAAGTTGTGATGAAGTTGTGGTGTGTAAGGTTTTCTCCGCCATAAGGGAGTTTGTTGACATAGTGAAGAAAACTCTCGAGTAGGTGACTCGGGGAGTGGAGTAGGAACAAGGAAGGTGACCTTGTAGCCGAACCACTATAAATCCTTGTGTTGTGGTTTGATCTCTCCAACTCTTTTCATTACTTACTTATTTACCTATACTATATTAGCTTAGTTAGTTAGTTACTATATAATTGTTCATATAGTGCAAGCATTGAGATCACAGAAACTAGAATCGAAGTTTTTAAAACAAAATAGTTTTCATAAATTTTTAAAAGGACGTAAAACTATTCAACCCCCCTTCTAGTTTTCCACATTCTCTTCCACTATTCCCTAAGCTCTCGACCTAATCGCAGCCTTGTTTATTGTCATCAATTGTTGATCTCCTAGGTGGTGGGATTTATCGTACGTGTCACGCGTGATTGCTTATCACCAATAGATAATATGGCAGAATCTAATATTGAAGGATCATCGGCTCCACCAGTTCGTTCTGACAACGATATCCTTCCATTCAACAAGTGGGTATCTATTGGGAAGAGTAACTGCTATGTGAAGGCTGACAAACCTCAGAACCATCCCATATTCTGAATGGCTCTGGATATACTTAAGCACACTACATTCTTCAGAGCCTTCACTGCATCTGCAACAATTCCATCCATTTACATACAACAGTTCTGGAACACCATCTGCTATGACAGGGCTACCAACACATATAAATGTCAGCTGGATGAACACTGGGTGAACATCACTAAGGAAACTCTTGGCAGTGCACTTCAAATATTTCCAACTGGTGATAATGTGGAGTACACTCCCCCGCCTAACCCAGCAACCTTACTAAGCTCTGTCAATGAATTTGGGTATCCCACTCATGTCTCAACACTATCCACGGTCATCACTCACGACATGTACCAACCATGGAGAGCCATCGCAAGTCACATTAACTTGTGTCTGACGGGTAAAACTTCGGGCTACAAAAGACTCAGAGCTCTATCTCTACAAATCCTCTGGGGTGTTGTCAATGGGAAGGATGTCAATTTTGTTGAAAGAATCTGGGAGGAATTCACTCAGTCCATTCACTCGTTTCTCGAAGATAAAGCAAATCTTGAGGCAAACAAAGATGGAAAGAAGAGATCCGCCAAGCTTCTCATTCCAAGCATTTGATTCACAAAGCTTATTATATTAAGTCTCCAACGATCTCTTAACTTTCACCCAAGAGAAGAATCGGCTCTCCATCATACCTCTGATGAAAATCCAGTAGGATATCTCAAGTATAATGCTAAAAGTACTGGCGAAATAATCTTTGGTATGGACATTCCCAATGCTCTACTCACTCGTGATATACTTACTGCACCATACTATGGGGAGTATATTAAACTTCTGAAAGAAAGTCGGGAAGCATCGGCTAATGAGCATTCTCTGTCTTCCACGTCTGAAAAAATTTCATCAAAGAAACGCAAGGGAGTGACAACCTCAGCTGCCCCTTCTGAAGGTACCAAAAAGGTTAAACGCACCACTAGGAGCAAAAAGCCCAGCTCCAAGAAACCTATGACTAAGGAAAGTGATCCAGAAGATGTACCAAGCACTGTGCAAATGCCACTATCAGAAGAAGAAATGGTTCAAATAGCAACTGCTGAAAGTCTGAAAGATGCGTACATGCCACCGGTGCCTCCAGTTAGTGGTGTCAGCATCAAAGAACCTGAATCTGACAAAGGGCAACAGCTGCAGCATGTAGTGGGTAAAGGTAAGGATGTCGCTACAGAAGAACAGGCTGCACAAACATTGTTAAAAATCTCATCTCCTACCTCCAAATCAACAAGCACTAAGTATATCTTCAAAAGACGTTCCCCTTCATCATCATCTGCCAAAGTGTCTCCAGACAAAGCATTGTCACAATCACCTAGTCTAGGGCAACATGCTAGCTCAAGTGGCTTTGAAACTGATACCAGCTCAACACTCAAAGGTGATGACTCCAACTTAGCTACACAAGACGTCACCAGTAACAAACCCGTGCAGGATAAAGCTGTTGAGACTGAAACACCTCTAGACCCACTTCATGACGAGTTTGTGTCCACTGCTTACCCTAACTTACAAGGGAATCTCAAGCTCAAGACCGATGATCCTAAGCTCGCAGTGGAACCTGAAAGCTCAACAGGGACTCTGACTTCATTTAAGAACCTTGACACCTTTGGAGATCAATTCTTAGTCGATAAGCCTAATGATGCAGAAGGTGACAAATCTGGTGATGAACGAGAAGAAGTTGTCTCAAGCAGGACACTTCTACTATTCCTACCATGTCTACACCAACTCCTACTGCTGCAACTGACACCACTGGTGCCACTCAGGCTACTGCCACACAAGAGAAATCCTCTGATTCCGCAAAGATCCCAACTCCTCCCACCACTGAGAAGAAATCGGACCGCGGACTGGATGAGTTAGCTAGTATTACTGCTGGCGTCGTTCAAGACAATCTTATTATTCATGAGAAGTTGGAAAAGCATGCTTCACTGTTAAGAAATATTGTGAATCTCGACTTGCCTCAAACTATTAAGAATCACAGCAACAGGCTATACAAGTTAGAGCATCTTGACCTAGAGTAACAAGTGTCTCAGGCCATCAATGAACAAGTCGCTGAAGCTGTCAGCATCGCTCTAGAAGCCCCTCTCAGATCCAGATTCAAAGACTTACCCATCAATGACATGAAGATGATTCTGCAGCATAGTATGTACGAGAAAGACCAACACAAAGGACATGAGGCACACGTCAAATTATATGAAGCATTACGTGCCTCTATAAGACAAGATGATGCCGAGGAGCACGCCAGAGACATGGAAATAGAGAGGAAGAGGAAAAAGAGGCGTCAGGGTCACCCCAGGCCTCCATCGGGATCACCTCCACAACCTCCACCACCACCTCCACCTGCTGGGGCATCAGGACCATCAGGTACTTCTACTCTACCTGGTGGTTCTCAATCACGTACTATGCCATCACAACCCACCTCATCATCAAAGAAACAACAAACTGACAAATCTTCTAAGTCAGCACCATCCAAACATGCCAAGCAGGTCACGTATGCTGCATGGACCTCTATTGACACTGGCACGACCTCTATCGCATCTCCAATCAATGATGATGTTGTCTTTAATGAAGACTCCATTATACCTCAGCCTACTGCTTCTTCTGATGATGATGACGATGATGCTTCCACGACTCATATCCCGCAAAAGCAGCACTGGTGGAAATCATTCACCAGAAGTGACTCTACTGATACACCACTGGTACACTTGACCAAAGAAGATAAAGAGTCTTGGTGGAAACCTGATGCGGTGCTGTCATCCTCTCCAGAGCCAAACTGGACTGTTCCCTCCTCTGATCTGCTGACCAGTGACAACAACTGGGCTAATGCCATCACCACCAACTTCGTTCCTCCTTCAGAAGACTCTTTTCTATCACAAACTGGTGATATGGGGACGTTTATTACATGGTTCTGAAAGAAGCGTGGATTATCAAAGCTTACTCAAAAGGATCTTGAAGGACCGGCTTTCGAAATTGTCAAGGTCTTTCATCAGGACGTCAATCATCTACAATATCAAATGGAAGAATGCCACAAGATGTTCAATGATATTGTAGATGAAGGGATCTTTAAGTACAAATACAGCAATCCACTTCCTCTGGGTGGATCTCCTGGTCATGTCACGATTCAAGCAGAATTCTTCTTCAACAAGGATCTCGAATATCTCAGACTCGGCCGCAGGCAATGCAAATCGGCCTTGTCTATCACCAAGATGAAAGCTGCCCATTATCCAGATATTGGGTTGGAACAACTTGTCCCTGATGGTATGTGGATATCTCAAGAATGTGATTTTGATGTTGCCGCCTCTCTTGGAATCTCTCACTGGTGGCTCAAGAAGCAACAATTTTATATAGATCGGTTCCAAGCACAAAGTGACCGTAAGTCTGTTCGATCACCGCTCCAAATCATCAGTGTCGTCAAGATACAGATACACCCTATCCACGGATATGACTATCTCAAGAGCATAGTGCTCCGACGAGCTGATTTCAAAGAATATACCATATCCAAAGGCGATTTCAAACATCTTCGCCCCAATGACTTTGAAGATCTGTATCTGTTACACCTTCAGGGAAAATTGCATCACTTACCATCTCGTGAGAAGAAGACTCTTGTATTCGCTGTACTTCATTGGATCCGTGGTATTCTCATTAGAAAACGAGTCGAAGACTTCCAAATTGGCATCGAAAGTTATCAATCCCAGCTCAATCTCACGCGACCACAATGGGATGTTGCTAGCATGGAACCAGCTGCTGATTTTACGGTCATTGAATCTCCCCTGGCAGTGATATTTCGAGATAGGTACAACGTTCCTATGGTCTTGCGCTTCACGGAAATACACAAATTCAGTGATGGTACGTTGCAAATGGTCAATGAAGCTTTGGACTTTAGAGTGAAAGAATACCATGTGTATAAATTGGGTCAAGAAGGTACACCAATCACTGGACAGATCAAGATCTGATGCTGAACAAGAAATTCCTGGCTGGTATTCGTAAGATATTGAAGTTTCGTAGTTTGGAATGTTACGTGGGTGGTAGAGTTTGAGAAGGTGACTACCGTCTTCTACAACGCACTGAATGATCTCTTATGTTGAAGTGGTGTCTCGTTATATGTTGTATTTTGGGTACAGTGATGTTATGTAACATGTACATTATAAACTCTCTGCTTGACTCTTTATCATATCCTTTTATAGTTCTTATACATTATACCTAGTAGTATAGAGTCTTAGTTCCAACATAAATCAAAATTATAAAACATATAAAAACTATAAAAACTTGAAAAATCACTAAAATCCAAAAATATTCTTCTCACGACATGTCTCTTGTCTAATCAATATTATGTACGTTTCTAGAAATGTCATTCAACAATGACACGGAATCATACATATGCTTGAGCAAGAGTTTTTCGGTCTCAAATAAAGTTTTTTTTCTAAAAACATGTCGTATCTCAAAACATTCTTCAAAAATAATGGCTTGCAGTCATTTCAGGCTGTAACCCAGACTTAAAATCATGGCTTGCAGTCATTTCATGCTGTAACCTGGACTTAAAATCATGGCTTGCTATTACTTCAGATAGCAACCCGTTTTTCAAAATGGGGAAAACACGTCGCCAAAAGGACGGTTGTTCCTTTTAACCGGGTGAAGTTCACCTGGGCATGGATTACTTTATATCCATGTTTCATCGATCTGATGTACACTTCAGTGCATCATTTATTGTATAAGAAGAGAAATATTCTTTTTATCACAAATACTTTTCCTTTTATGATTCTTCCAGAAAGTATTTGTACAAAACTTGGTGGTACCATGAAACTTTTTGAAAATCAATCAAACTTGACACTTGTCATAAAATTCATCACTCAATCAATGATATCAATTTATTCCAGGTTTAACTTCCGTCATTGATTGAGGGGGAGAGTGATTTTCTCAAAATTTTATGTATCATCAAAAACTCTCCACTTTGTATATAATTGTTGGGTCACTGAATTCCCCAAGTCTTCTAACAAGGATTTGAACGTAAAATCCCCTAAGTGCAAACAAGTCACTGAGTGAACAGTAACTCAGTGAGTCACCTTCAGGGAGCTAAGACCGAGCCTAAGAAGAAAGGTTCTCCATTCAGTGAGGCGGAACTCAGTGAAGTGTGATCTAAGCCAAGAAGAAGGTGATGGGTTCAGTGAGGATGACAATAACTCACTGAACCCCAATGACTCCTCAGCAACTTAAACGTACTGAAGACTGATGACATGAAGACTGAAGTTTTGGCGGGACTGGGCGGGAAAGTCTGAGCTGCTTTATTAAAGTGCTTTATCACTTTAATGTCAGACTTTCCCCAAATGGTTAAAACCAGTCTGTCATCAGAAAGTGCCTTTTGGATCTAACTCAATGAAGGTTCCTTTGCCAGAAGAATAATATCTTTCAAGATATTGTTAAGGAAGCTTTAGGTCCAATGTATATTTAGTTGTTCTATACTTGTGTATAAATAGGAAGCAAATGTGAGGAGTAAAAGTTGACAAGTTTGTGCAATTAATGCAAAGCATTCACAAACCACTTTTACTCCTCCAAAGAACAACACAAGCCCCTGAGATAGCTCAGTGGGTAATTTAAGTTGTCACTCACTAGTTGAGTTTAGAGAGAAGTCCATACCATACTTGTCAATTCAACCCCAAGTGTTATTCCGCAAACACTTGGGTACGATTCTTTTGATTAACTTCTAATAAAGAATTAAACGTTGGAAAATATTATCTCTTTTGTTTATATTTCTTTATTGTTAATCATTTGCTACATCCGTGTTCAATGTCATAAGACTTGGTTACTTTAACTTCTTAGTTACGGTTAACCAAGTAAAAGGGACCAACAAGTGGTATCAGAGCCTCTGATTTATAAAACTATTACACGTTTTCAAAACCTAAAGAGTGCTCAAGTTTTTAAAATCAAAATCCCACTATGACTGACATAGATGTTCCCCAGCTTGTTGATAAAAAGGGTGGAAGTTATTCAGCAACTGCCCCTCGACTTGAAGCTGGAAAATTTAACAAGTGGAAAAAGCGAATGCTTTGCTACTTAACTGGGATGGAACCTTATTATATCAAACTGATTAATGAGGGTCCATATGTCCCAACAACTGCCCAAGGTTTAATCAAACCTGAAGCTCAGTGGACCCCAGATGAAAGGAGGGTGGTCAATCAAGACCAGCGCCTGAAAAGCATCATTATATCATGCCTTCCTGATGATATAATGGAATCAGTGATCAACTGTCCCACTGCTCAGCAGACATGGACTGACCTGGTTCATAGCTATGAAGGGCCTTCTGATACCAAAGAGAATAGAATCATGGACCTGAAGCTTGAATTCAATACCTTCAGGGCCAAGGATTCTGAAAGTCTCTCTGAGACTTATACTCGGTATAAGACCCTCCTGAATGAGCTGACCAATGATGGTGTTATACTGTCAAAACATGAAATCAATGTTGGTTTTGTCAACAGTCTCCCTGAGAAGTGGTTAAACTTCTCTCAGGGATTGAGAAATGCAAACCACATTCAGAATCTTGAGCTCCCTGCCATCTATGGGAAGTTTGTCTATGAAGACAATCTTATCACCAGGAGATACCCTGGTAAAGCTCAGGAGACCAAAAAGGCCTTGACAATCACACCCATATCAACTGCTTTCTATTCTAAAGGTGTTGTGCAGGATTTTCAGGATGGTTCTGATGATGAGGTTGACCAAAGAACCAGTGAGGAGTATCTTAATGATCTTCAGATTGAATTTCATGAAAGAGCACTCCTTGCTAATTCAAAAAGATTTTTTAAGAAAAACAAATTTCCTTCAAAAGCAAATGACAATACTGAATGCTTTAAATGTGGCAGAATGGGGCATTTTGCTAAAGATTGTTTTTCAAAAACAACCTCAGAACCATCCTTCAAGTTTTCAGGAAATAACTCATTTTCAGGCCCCAGCAAATTTCAACCAAAAATGCTTCAGTCTAGTCAAAGATTTGAAAAAGTCCCTCAAATTGACTTTGAAGCAAAGTATAGAAAGGCAAAAGCCAAACTTGCCCTTCTTGAATCATCCTCAACAGTCTCTCAGCCTCCTCAGGCTCCTAAGCATACTCAAGCCAAGAACAAAGGGCTTGTTGCTGAAACATACGACTGGGATGAGGTTGAAGTGTCCTCTGATGACGATGAAGTTCACGTCAGTGCCCTGATGGCTCTATCAGAAGACAACAAACTTGCTGTGGGGAAGAGTCATGCAAGAGATGGTGAATGGGTCAACATCACAATGAGGAAGGTAAATCTTTTACTTTCTATGGATGATAATGATGATTGGAAATCTTACTTAGACTATATTAATGTTGATCTTAAGTATGTTGAAGAGCAAAGACTTAATCTGTTTTCAAAATTTAACAAACTCAGTTTTGAATTAAATCAGTGTAGAGATGAATTACTTGTCTTAAAACAAGCCAAACTTGAAAGTGTCACACTTCAAATTCAAAATTCTGAACTTGTAAAACAAAATCAAGCTCTTCAGGAAGAACTTAAGAAAGAAAAGGAAATTATTTGGAAGTGGACTCAGAAAAACCCCAAACTTTATGAAACACTGAGTCTCTCACCCAGCCCCAACAAGGCTGGTCTGGGTGATGATCAACTCACTGAGGTTTCAGGGGAAAGTAGTCATTCTACAACTTTTCTATTTACCAACATACTCTCTAGCAAGGAACTAGCTCCCAAACCCAGTGATTGGATTGAAAGAAACAATCCTGATAGTAAATTGCCTAATTTTAACACTGGAAGAATTCTGGAGCCTGAAAGTCAGGCTATCAAGGAGCTGCTAGGAGTCACTGATGGACTTAGTCCTACTGAGTCCATCACAGAGTCTAAGTCTGATTCACCACTCCCTCCACTGAAACAACTTCAGGGAGCAGAACCCAATTCTAACCTTGCACCATTAGTCTTTCAACCACATTCTCCAAAAGAGAAGTCAGGGTTAGGAAGGACTATTCTGAAAAGACCTACTCCTGCACCCACTGAACACCAAAAACCTTCAGTAACTACTGAAGTGAAGCATGAAAGCACTGATTCAAAGGTTGATCAGCTTGCTGAACTTGTCAGGATGCTGAGTGAGAAAATTGAGTCTATTGAGAAAAACCCTGACTCTAAATCTACCAAGCCCTCAGTATCCTCAGGATCCTCCAAACCAAAAACCACACCCAGACCCTCAGGGAGATGTGAACTGTGCAATTATCCAAATCACAGCACTGATAAATGCTACAGAGTCCTATTTTGTATGATATGCAAACAAGAGGACCACAGAACTTGTGATCACATCCCCCACACTGCCTCTTTAAAGGCAAGGGGTCAGTACAAAACCCAAGGCTATCAGTACGCCACACCTTCCAAACAAAGACTGAAGGCTAAGCCTTTTTCACCATGTCCTCATTGTGGTTTCAATGATCATCTTCCTGATGATTGTTTGATGAAAATATGCTGTGACATCTGTGGAGATCCCTCCCATGAAACCAGGGGGCATGACAAAGTGATTCAGTCCAGAAGGAAAAACCAAACCAACACTTCTCAGTCACCTGATGCATCAACATCCACAAAATGTAAAACATGTGGAAGCTCAGGTCACATAACTTCAGACCATGATTCACTAATTGAGTTCAAAAAGTCCCTGAGGACTAAACCCACCAGAAGGTGGGTCAACAAGCAAAACTAACCCAGTTTACTGTTTGTGCAGAAACACATCAAGGATCCTACCTGGCATCTAGACAGTGGATGCTCCAGAAGTATGACTGGTGTGAAAAATTTTCTGCACAAATATGTGGAAGAACCAGGACCCAAGGTAGTATTTGGTGATAACTCATCAGCTCCCACTGAGGGTTATGGTTCAGTAAACTGCAATGGTATAGTTTTTACAAGAATAGCTTATGTGAATGGTCTGAAGTACAACCTGATAAGTGTTTCCCAACTATGTGATGCAAAATACATAGTTCAGTTTGATGATAAGAGAGGGACCATCTTTAATGCCAATAAGGAAGTTGTGTTGATTGCACCTAGAAGGGATGATGTATATGTCCTTGACATGTCATCCCTGACTCAAAATGGGACTTGCCTATTCTCAAAGGCAAGTGAGACAATCAACTGGCTATGGCATAGGAGACTCTCTCATCTCAACTTCAAAAACATCAACAACCTGGCCAAACAGAACAAAGTTCTGGGCCTTCCATCCCTGGTATATACCAAGGATAAGCCTTGCTCTGCTTGTGAAAAAGGAAAACACCACAGGGCATCATTCAAAACCAAACAAACCTTTTCCATCAAAAGCTGCCTGCATCTTCTTCATATGGACCTTTTTGGACCTGTCAGTCCAATGTCCATACACCATGAGAAGTATACTCTGGTCATTGTGGATGAATACTCAAGATACACTTGGGTTTACTTCCTGACCAAAAAGAGTCAGGCAGCTGAAACCATCATGTCATTTGTCAGGAACATTGAAAATCAAAATGATGTCAAAGTTAAACAGATCAGGACTGACAATGGCACTGAATTCAAAAACCAAGACCTTGAGTGTTTTTGTGATGAGAAAGGAATCTCTCAAAATTTCACTTCTCCCTATACTCCTGAACAAAATGGAGTAGCTGAAAGGAGAAATAGAACACTCATTGAGGCAGCAAGAACTATGCTGAATGGCTCAGTCCTCTCAAAACACTTTTGGACTGAGGCAGTTAAAACAGCCTGCTACACTCAAAATAGGTCAATCATTGTGAAAAGGCACAATAAGACACCTTATGAGATATTCAAAGGAAGGATTCCTGACATCAGTTACTTTCATGTATTTGGGTGTCCTGTGTTTATTCATAATCACAAGGATCACTTAGGTAAATTTGATGCCAAAGCTGATGATGGATACTTCCTAGGATATTCCTTGGTCTCTAAAGCCTTCAGGGTGTTCAACACAAGGAGACAGCAAACTGAGGAAACTTATCACATTACTGTTGATGAAAGCACTGAATCCATCAGGTTCTCAAATTCCTCAGTAGAAGAAATTGGTATTGATGACTCATCAAGATATCCTCCTGATGAGTATCATCCTGAGAACAATCCCTCAACTCAATACCAAGCTGATGCTGATGTCTCCTATTACATCATTCCTCACAACCTACCCCAACCACCTATCTGTGTGTTCATAGAAACTCAGCCTGTCTCAAATGAGACTGACACCACTGAACAAAATGTTCAGGAACCCACAGAACAAATTGTCCCTACAGTTGTCACTGAAGTACATATTGATGGGTTACCTCATGTTCCTGAGTCTGAACCTAATCAGGCTCCTACAAGCTCAAATTCCTATCCCAAACCTCAGGATAGCTGGACTAGATCCAAAATCATTGAGCTTGTGAACATCATTGGTGAACCCACTGAAGGCATGCTCACAAGAAGCAAGGCTGCCAAACTCAAGGCTGCCACTGCCAATATATGTCTTTATGCTGACTATCTCTCAGAAATTGAGCCTAAAAATGTCAAAGAAGCCCTGACTTATGAAAGTTGGGTTCAGGCCATGAGAGATGAATTGGAACAATTTGACAGAAATGATGTCATGACCCTTGTTGAATGCCCCCAGGGTGTTTTAATCATTGGTATGAAATGGGTCTTTAAAAACAAGACTGATGAGAATGGCACAGTCATCAAAAACAAAGCAAGACTGGTTGCCAAAGGATATAATCAACAGGAAGGTATAGACTATGAGGAAACCTTTGCACCGGTTGCAAGAATGGAAGCCATCAGGATCTTCCTTGCCTATGCAACTTACATGAACTTTAAAGTTTACCAAATGGATGTTAAAATTGCATTCCTGAATGGTAACATCAAAGAAGATGTTTATGTGCAACAGCCTCCTGGTTTCGAAAGTAGTGAATACCCCAACCATGTCTACAAGCTTAACAAAGCCCTTTATGGACTGAAACAAGCACCCAGGGCATGGTATGAAACTCTTTCAGCCTTCCTGATCCAAAACAAGTTTGTCAGAGGAAGAATTGACAACACACTGTTCATCTACAGAACAAAGGATGATGTCATTCTTGTCCAAGTATATGTTGATGACATCATCTTTGGCTCAACAAGTTACAAACTTTGCAAACAATTTGAAAAACTTATGACCACAAAGTTTGAAATGAGCATGATGGGTGAACTCACATACTTTCTTGGAGTACAAATCAAACAAACTGAAAAAGGAATATCCATTTGCCAAGAGAAATACCTCAGGAACCTACTGAAGAAGTATGAGCTCACTGACTGCTCTTCAGTAAAAACTCCTATGGTTCCTCCAAACAACCTTGGCCCTGATCTCACTGGAAAATCAGTGAATCAAACCCAATATAGGGGAATGATTGGATCCCTGATGTACTTACTTGCCTCAAGGCCTGATATCCAATTCTCAGTCTGCCTGTGTGCAAGATACCAGGCTGACCCAAAAGAATCACATCTCACTGTTGTCAAGAGAATCATCAGGTACCTGAAGGGTACTCCAAACCTTGGTTTGTATTACCCAAAATGTTCAGGATTTGATCTCAAAGGGTACACTGACTCTGACTATGCAGGATGTAACATGGATCGGAAAAGTACTTCAGGATCCTGCCAATTTCTTGGTGGTAAACTTGTGTGTTGGAGTACAAAGAAACAACAGTCAGTGGCCATGTCCTCAGCTGAAGCTGAATATATGGCTGCTGCTGGATGCTGTGCAAATGTACTTTGGATGAAGAGCCAACTGAGTGACTATGGCATTCAGTATAAGATGGTACCTATCTTTTGTGATAATACAAGTGCCATAGCCATCTCAAACAATCCAGTACTTCATCAAAGAACCAAACACATTGATATCAGATACCACTTCATCAGGGACCATATCTCTAATGGAGAAATTGAACTACATTTCATCCCCACTGAGTATCAGCTAGCTGATATCTTCACTAAACCTTTGGATGAACCCACTTTCACAAGATTGAAAGCTGAACTGGGCATGTTGGACATAGAATCAGGGAACTGATCAAAAATGTTCCAACATGATGTATATTCTCTAGGTCCCTGATCACACCCTTCCTGAAACACTCATTTTTATTGAATGAAAAAATCATTCAGGGGGCTCAGGATGAAAAATGGCATTGAATACCCTGACTAAATGCTCTAAGTATTTAGTCAGTTAAATGTCCCAGGTAGGTAACTGAATCCTATTAAATATAGGAATATATGTCACTTACACAACTGGCATCCACTCCTTGGGCCCCCACATCTCTCTCACCAAACACCACTGAGCATTAAATGCTCTCTCACACACAAAACGTGTGATGATTGTTTTTCCTGCAAAAGTGCAATATTTGCAGAAGCACCCCAAAGGGTGAGAGAAAATAGGGGTAGTGGGAATCGTGACATTTAATGCGGATATCAAACCAAAATTATTATGCCGTTTCGGTTAAATAAATTAAACCTTTGGCATCCGCAACATCACCTCCCAAATCTTTACCCTATAAATACCCCCACAAAAAGGGAAACACACACACGCTTTTAAAATCTTTAACAAAACTCTTGCGAATTGTTTTCAAAACTGCGTGTGTTTCCTCACCCATACCCATTTTTCAAACCAGGCTTTTTATTACCAAATGGCTACTTCTAAGGTCGTAAAATACGCACCCAATGTGGATTTCCAAATGGAAAGCGTAGACCTTACCAAAAATAATGTAGTGGGGAACTTTGCCTACCCTGCTGGGTACCCTGAATACAGGGATGTGGTGAAGTTCCTTCAGAACTGTTTCCTGACCACCTCATTCACTAAGACCCCCTCAGTCATCTATCATGACTACTTGAGGGAATTTTGGTGCACAGCGGTTGTTGAAAACCCTGATGCGCCAAAAGAGGCCAAAATCAAGTTTACAGTCAAGAATGGAACTAAGTCCCTAACTCTTGACTATAAAACTTTTGTCAAAGCCACTGGGCTTGATTATACCACGACCTTCACTGCCCAACCCTCTGAAAAAGAGGTAAAGGAGGTCTTGTTGAAATTGGGACCCTATGACAAAAATCACCCTGAGGTGACACCAGGGTCCCTATTATCCAAAGCCCCAATTGTTAAGACCTGGTTCCCAGCTCCCTGGAGGATTCTAATGACTTTTGTCATTCAGGTTCTCTGGGGAAATAAATCCTCGACTGAGCAATTAAACACTACTCAAGCAATGATAGTGTTCTGTCTCATTGAGGGTAAAATGATAGACCTTGGAGAAATCATCTTCAGGGACCTCATAACAAAGTTAGGGGGGAAGTCTAGGCAAAAACATATGTCATATCCTAGATTTGTTTCCTGTGCCCTACAAGACTTGCTTGGGTCTGAGTATGATAGGCCTGACGCAGTAGGTTTTGAGCCTGACGTCCTACACAAGGCAAATTACTCACGCGACCCTCTTGAGGTTACACCAGTCACCCTGACATTGTACATGCGTACTGCTATCCAGGGTGACAATAAAGTATCACCAATTCCCTCTCCCACCAAAAGGGTGAAGAGGAAGAAGGGTCAGGGGTCCAGGAAGGTGGCTCAACCCAAGTCACTCGACACTGAGACGTCTGATCCTAAAGTTGCCAAAAAGGGGCATGAATTACCGCCCTTGACTGCGGACACCCTGAGTATAATAACCCAGTCACTAGGCCTGCAACAAAAGCCAACGGAGGGCACTGAGAAATCACACTCAGTGTCCTCGGGCAAACCCGTTTCCAAAGACTCTACTGTCATAAACAAGACAGTTGAGCCGAAACAAAACAAACCTTCACATCCTGTTAACGTCTCTGGCAAATCACAACCAGGGTCTCAGGGAGTAAGGGATCCTAAATCCTCGGTGGGGCAGCACTACTCCACTGAGAAGGGGGTCCACAAACAATCACATCCTGCTAAAGGCTCGGGTAGATCAAAACCCAAGCATCAGGGAGTTAATGTCCCTAAACCTTCGACAGGCCAGAACAAGCCTGTTGGAAAGGGGGACTCAACCACTCACTTGCCTGATGAGGACATTCGCAAATCAAAGCTTTTGTCTGAGGGCACCCCTACTTATCCCCAAGACTCAGTGGGAAACAAACAACCCACTGATAGGGACACAACAATCACGGCTCCTCGGGATGGCACTGAGAAACACCCATCAGTGTCTGAAGGGGTCACGGGGGACAAAGACTCAGAGGGATATAAACCACCCGCTGATATGGAACCCACAACCACTCCCGGAGGTGCGCATAACTTGGGAACTGGCCTTAAAGACCAGGTAGGTAAAACCCAACCTACCGGATTTGAGGGGTCAGGACCTGGCCAAAACGAAGGCAAATCTTCTTATGAAGAGGAGCCGGATAACCTCCAATTGTTGCAGATATCCTCCCTGGCGGATGCTCAGGCATTCTTATTTTCTGATGATGAATTCAACAGTGACGAGGAAGTCTTCACGGCCGGAGATGATATGGAGGATGAGGAGACAGTCCCTGAACCTGTTACTCAGTCTCCTCAACCCTCTAACCATGATGAAGATGAACAACATTCCGAGCCGGAAACCTCAGACGACGCTTCAACTCCTCTCACTGAAAGAGCCTTCAAAAGGTTCATCAAGAAAATGACTAATGTTTTGTACAGGGGGGTCACTGAAGAGGTGTTTGATCTGCATACTGAGCAAGCAGTCCACTATCACCTTCTCAAAGATGCTGTTGAAGATTACAATGAAGATGTCAGGGAGCAAAATTCCACTGTCAATCACTCCCTGACACAAATGGCTTCGCACATCAATCAATTTTTGGAATCCCTTAAGGAGCTGGCTACAGGGGTTAAGTCAGTTCAAGAATCAGTCAAGGATGATCCTGAGCTCAACAAAAGAATTCTTCAGGCATCTGAGACATATCAGGTCAACTCGGCGGCCCTTACTGAGTTACTTGGTTTGATAAGGGATTCAAATGTTCAGAATCTCAGCTCCACGGTGGAGTCCCTCAAGTCTTCCTTCACTCAGTTGGAAGCATCAGTGACAGCTCAATTCCAGAAGTCCACATCTCTGGCATGGACAATGGGCTCCAGGATGACTGCCCTTGAACGTTCTCAGGCTTCCCTTGACTCCAGGGTGTCTCTCATTTATCAGGATACTGCGGAGATCAAGTCTATGATGACGGAAATATTTCAAGCCTTCAAGGGTTCTACTTCTACTTCAGTAACTCCAACACTTGCCATCACTGCAGCTCCGGCAAATGTTGAGGGGGAGAATGTTACTGAAACCCCTGTTACTGATGAACAAGAAGCTGGACAGCCCTCTCACACTGAGGGGGAGCATGTCACTGAAGCCACACCAATCACTCAAGTTCCCCCACAAGAGGAACCAGTCTCCTCTACTCTACTTCAGGACAGAGGAAAAAGCATTGCCACCACCTCAGAACCTGAAGTCAGACTCCAGCCTGCCTCCAAAATTGTCAGAGTTGACCCTGATGAACCTATCAGGGTCCCGTATGAAATTAATGGAAAAATCTATCAACTTACTCATGACCAGATACAAGACTACTTGGGAAAAGTTGAGAAAGCGGCAAAGGCAGCTGAAGAAGAGAAACTGAGCAAGCCTAAACTGATACAGGTTGTTCATGAGGAGGCTGAAAAGATTGGTCTGGACACTGAGGCACTAGCTAATGAGCAAGCTGGTGCAGCCTTTAAAAAGGCTCAGGAAGAACAGATGAATGCTCTGAAAAAGGAAAGGGAAGAAAAGCTGAAGAGGCAAGCTCAAATCAGAAAGACCAGGGTTGAAAGATATCATTGGGTGATGAAGGAAAGATTGAAGCCTGAAACCATTACTGACATCAAAATCCACAGGAATACCAAACCCGCAATGGTCACTGTCTTCAGGGGGGCTGATAAGAGAATAATGGATGTTCATAATCCATTCAAATTCGCTGACTTTGGGATCACTGAACTTGATGAACTCCGTCCCATCATTGCCAAGAAAAATGGCGTCGTTGTTGATCAACTTCTCAAGTCACTGAGCGAAAGATATGACAGACTGAGAGCAATGCCTGAAGCCCTCAACATTCCCTCCCTTCTTCCTGCTCCAACAACAGGAACTGCTTCTTCAACCACCACAAGGAGAAAAAGGAAGCACATCGAATCCGAGCCTGAGATCAAAGTCCCAGGATTGGAATGTGACAGGTCTGTTCCTGAAGGAATCACCTTCGTGAACAACACCGTGCTTGAACACCCTGAACGAGGTCTATGCTTCACTGATGAATATGGAGACCTTGGCTTCCAAAGGTGGTCCGATATAGACAAGGCAGGGGTCACGGCAATGGTAACATACCTGATGTTAGCTGCTCCTATTCAAAGTGGTGCAAACCAAAGGTTCTGTAAGGACCTAAGGACAAAGATTGAGGAGCATCCTGAGAAACACCTGCTGAGATCAAAGAAAGCTAAGATTGAGGGACTTGGCTATCATCTGAACATCTGATCTGCAACAACTATCTTTTTTTATTTTGTTTGTAATTTGTAGGAAAATGTAATAGCTAATGAATAAACTGATGTTTTGTTTAAATAAGTTATGTCCTACTTACAATTACAACAAACATTCAGCAAGAGAAGATGTACCCTGACAACTCAAGCTGAATCAAGTATCACTTAGGAAATTTGTATGTTCAAATAGGGGGAGATTGTTGGGTCACTGAATTCCCCAAGTCTTCTAACAAGGATTTGAACGTAAAATCCCCTAAGTGCAAACAAGTCACTGAGTGAACAGTAACTCAGTGAGTCACCTTCAGGGAGCTAAGACCGAGCCTAAGAAGAAAGGTTCTCCATTCAGTGAGGCGGAACTCAGTGAAGTGTGATCTAAGCCAAGAAGAAGGTGATGGGTTCAGTGAGGATGACAATAACTCACTGAACCCCAATGACTCCTCAGCAACTTAAACGTACTGAAGACTGATGACATGAAGACTGAAGTTTTGGCGGGACTGGGCGGGAAAGTCTGAGCTGCTTTATTAAAGTGCTTTATCACTTTAATGTCAGACTTTCCCCAAATGGTTAAAACCAGTCTGTCATCAGAAAGTGCCTTTTGGATCTAACTCAATGAAGGTTCCTTTGCCAGAAGAATAATATCTTTCAAGATATTGTTAAGGAAGCTTTAGGTCCAATGTATATTTAGTTGTTCTATACTTGTGTATAAATAGGAAGCAAATGTGAGGAGTAAAAGTTGACAAGTTTGTGCAATTAATGCAAAGCATTCACAAACCACTTTTACTCCTCCAAAGAACAACACAAGCCCCTGAGATAGCTCAGTGGGTAATTTAAGTTGTCACTCACTAGTTGAGTTTAGAGAGAAGTCCATACCATACTTGTCAATTCAACCCCAAGTGTTATTCCGCAAACACTTGGGTACGATTCTTTTGATTAACTTCTAATAAAGAATTAAACGTTGGAAAATATTATCTCTTTTGTTTATATTTCTTTATTGTTAATCATTTGCTACATCCGTGTTCAATGTCATAAGACTTGGTTACTTTAACTTCTTAGTTACGGTTAACCAAGTAAAAGGGACCAACAATAATAAGCAATAAAAAAACTTGTGATGGTTATGTGTCAGTATGAGAATATTTCAAAGAGTTTTTCGTTAAAACTTCAAATCTTTTGTAAACTCATCAACTCTGACACATAACAACCTCCCTCACAAATTGAGGGGGAGCAGAAAAAGGTTCTCTTATCAGAAAATATTAAAACTTACCGCATTTCTCTCCCAAAAGTTTTCTAACTTATTTAAATCAATTGAGATCCAAAATCTCGAAAGGTTTGAAATTTTTGATTGGGGGAGAGAATGTGATTTAAATATGAAATTTGATAATCAAACGTGATCTTTTGGACTCAATAATAGGCTCCCAAATATGTGCTAAACTCTTTCGAATATCGATGAACATATTGAGGGGGAGCAAAAGGCGTTTGTGGAAGTAATACCAAAGACCGACCATTTATCTTTATGCACGGAGTTATAAGGATGGTTAAGGTTAGGTATGAGTTCCCATGATCCACCAGAACCGGAAGGATCTTCCCAGGGACAATCCTCTAGATAGATTAGAAGTCCTTAGGAATGATTGAAAAAAGGAGTAAAGTGAGAAAGGGAAGAGTGCAGACTGAGATAGAGCTAGGACTGGAACAAACCCAACAAGGTTCTAGTAATGAAGTCTCGGTAGGCACTGAAGGGGTTGAAGAATGAAAAAGAAATGAAATGAGAAAGGGTGATAAGAAATAGCTCTCCATATATTCAACCTTAGGGCAGAAACCGGGTTCAATTCATAATCTATTGGCGGTTACTAAGGTAGCACCGGTTTGAAGACAAGACGTCATGGACCCAGTGACGCACTGCACTAAACTTCCCTACCACTCAAGTTCTCTTAAAAGAGCTTGTTTCATTCTCACGGGGAACCCTGTGTAATGTATCGACCGCTCATTGCGAGCAATGTTGATACCTAAAACAGGAGACGCCTCCCCAGTCTCCAGGAGCGGATCAAAACGCACTATTGAGTCTAGAGCCAAAGTGATCATCCATAAATCTCGTTAGGACACACTTCCAAATATGCTTATTGTTTCACACAATGTGGAAAATAAGATAAAACATTTAGTGTCCTATGCATTATCCTTGTGGTATTGCCAGAACATCCGAGTGATATATAAATATTCACGATAAAGATGGAAATCCTTCTAGAGCGAACAACTTTCAAGCTCTTGGTAGGGGACATGTGAGATCCATCTTGGATCAATGATCAAGTGACAACTGGAAAGCAACAATGGTGCGATTCAACATTGAATCAAACTTGTTCCAGGATATGGATTGACGGATACTTTTGCAAAAACCTCTCAGTGTGTTCACAAACTAACTTTCGAGTACATTAATTGTGTAAAATCTTTCAAACAAAAGTATTTTTTATGGAAATGTGATTCAAAGTATAACACTCTCGTCGTGTCTCAAAAATGTTTATCATATGACACGCGAGTGATTTCAATAAATCAATTTCTCATCAATCCGTGAATATCAATTCACCGATTCACTCTATCGTGCTGTCTGCTTTGAGACATTCCGGTATGAGAACATGCTTAGTATGAAGATTCCGAAGTGGATTCTTTGGAAAATTCATTACTACAAGCTAGAAATTCCTGTCAAGGAGAGTCTTCTTTAAAAAGAGACTCTACCTGATCACAGGCCGGTTTTCACAAAACCGGAGGGTAGTCTGTCCTCGCAGAACGAATGACAAAGCCATATTCGTTCTCTATCTTTATTGCTAACTGTTTTATTTCAGGGACACATATAAAGATGGCGTTGATGGTTGCTATTTCCAGCTGAATCGGATCAATCCATACCTCATGCTCACACATCCTACTCACTATCAATGATGATGAGAGACTTACTACAACGAATGTTGAGAGATTACCAACAATGTTTCCACAACTTTGATGAAAAGTCTCCTGATCCGCAACTCTGATGTAAAGTCTCCTGATCCAGAAGGGTGTGAGCATGACGGTCCTAAAAGTCACTACATCACATGAAGGTGATACTACTATGGATGAGCTTGGAGATTTACTGTGGCTGATGATCTCAAAGATGCTCAAAGATCACACATCTTAAAGGAACTCAAATCACAAGTTCATTGCTTGAAGTACAAAGTGTGCTGAAAAGTGAAGAATCAGAACCTACGAGCTACATAAACTTAAGAATGATTGAAGATCAAGGAGCTTAATTTCCAAGGTGACCTCACTTAGGGGGAGATTGTTAGGAATACAAATATTACTATGAAAGACTCGGTCACCTAAATATTGTAATAGCATTAAGTTAGCTCGTAGTTAGTTTAGTTATTAGTTAGAATTAGTTTAAGTAACATCGTGGAAGAAGGACGGGTCTTTACCCACTGTATGCCTGATCCACAGCCTGGGTGTGGGCGTTTTAATCTTTTTTGTAAGACACTATTAATACCCCTCTCCACATGTGGAGATGGTTGGACCTTCTCATTCTCTAATATAATATTACATCTTTTTCTTTCAAGGTTCCAAACTTTCTTTTCCTTTCTTCCTCTTTCTTATTCGTACGCCACCAACACCACCATGCACTTCATGTTTGTGACTTAATTAGTATCCTACAAGGTCCAAGCGAACCTGCTCAGAAAGAAATCAATAATATGGAAACATGGAATATGATCAAAGGAAATACGGATAATGGATATCAAACAATCAACGAAATGAAATGAGTCATAAGCGTAAGCAAAAGAAATAAAGCAATAATAAGTTAATCACCTTAGAGATGACAAGATAATAAGATCATAGAGAAGTAGAACAAATAGGAATGCCCAACAAACAATATATATATACTAATTGTACATAGGAGTCATGACCTTCATTGTACCAAATGTGAATGGGGTGTATTGCACACACACCAAAACATTCATCAAATAATATTAAACTGAGTACCTAGGATGCATCCATATGCTCCCTACAAAACAGATATATATGCACAAAGCTCTAGGCTAAGTAAACATCTATAATAATAAATATAGGCCTGAATAGCTATAGCATAATAGGGAATGCTGTGCACAAAAACCCACCTCCACAGATAGTCTCAATACCACTGGTGCATCAGTGGCAAGGCCATGGACTCCCCATGACTGGCTACTAATCAAATAATGGGAAGCATGTAAGGGCATAGGAATGTTATAAGAAATGGAATATAGCTTACAATAAATATCAAAGAAATCATAACAGAAATGGATCGGTCAAACGTGGATCACACGAAAGGATCATAGCAATGATTCAAGTCAAAGGTCCAAATCAAAGATTCATAATATGAGATTCAAATCAAAGGTTCATAATAGCAAAAGGGTTCATAGCAAAGGTTCAAAATTTGAAGTTAAATAATCAAAAGATGTTAAAGAAAGTCATGAGAAATTTTAGAGAATAAAACCGATTAAGGACTTTTGAAAATTATTTAAAACCTTTTTCACGTAACAGTATTCCTTTTAAAACACATTTCATAAAAGTCATAAAACCTTCATATAAAACTGGCGTCGTATCGTAATCACATAAATCATTTCAAAAATAGTTTTTCTCAAAAGTCATCAGGTTATATTTTTAAAAGGGTCTTCATACGAAATCATACTATCAAATGAACTAAGGATATCAGGCGTATAAAGATCAGAAATCATAATAATGGTAATGGAACGGATCATGAGTCATAAGAAACCTTACTGAAAGGTTAGAATATATGTACCTCGAAATCAAATGCAGCAATGAAATAAAGAACGAGAAGGGAAGTGATACGTGGGAATCGCACCAGGCTTTACCTCTCAAGGGATCTTGAGAAGCTTACAACCCCCACCAGGCAGTGTACCTGATCGTTGTAGTATAGTATAGTGACAAGTACCGGGGGATTGATCGTTCAGCTACGAATAGTGTCGCTAGGATTAGAAAACCTAAATACTAGTTCTAAAGGTGAGGGATGATTATTTTTGTATTTTTATATTTTTTAGAAAGCAAGTTAAAATCTCGGGTTTGAAGGATTTAGGGCGGAATTAGTTGCTAGTCAACTAACCCAATGCTAAGATGCAATCAAAATAAAATACTAAAAATGAAATTAAACTAAATTATACTAAAGTTGTGAGCAATAAGTGGAGAAAATGTGTTTACTTAGATTTCACTACTCCCTAGACATCTTTTACACGTTAATTACTTGTTATAGTTGCATGGATGACGGATTGTATTCCTTAATACCATTCATGGGGTATCGCACATAACTCCCCAATTCTATGAGCTCTTATCTCCTCCTATACCATGCCCAGCACAACCATAGGGATTGTAAATAGTGGCTCATGCATTAAATACAACCAATAAAGACCTTAGTGCAATCGGTTCATGTTTCCTAAGACGTTCAAGCATGTTACTATTTGGAGATCTGCCAGTTTTCTTAAGCCTAACATATAAATTCATTCATCCAAAACAAACTATAAACAAGTAATCAACATATAATCAACATCTAGGTTTCATTAGATCCAAGCAAACACAAGATAGATCTAGCCTAGCATGATGGAATTAAGACAAGAACAAGATATAGACAACCAACACATAGACATATTGATTGAATGAAAAGAACACTTATCTTAATTACACATGAAAGGTATCAAGGGCTTGGAACCCTTGAAAAACCTGTAAAATTCGCACCAAGTTCGTACTAGGGTTTCTCCAAAACTTCTCTCCCTTTAATGAAAAAATTAGAAAACTATATATAGGAAATAGGGTCTGACGGCGTCAAGACCAAATAGGTGACGCCGTCACCTCGCCGCCAAAATAATTCTCGGACTGCCTTGATCTACTTCTGACGCCGTCATGTGTTATTCATTTCCAGGCCGTCATGCATTTTCCTCTTGACGCCCTTCCTTATGACGCCGTCAAATCTGTACTGGATCGTCATGGAAATTACTCTTGACGCCGTCAGGATGTTACTCTTGACGCCGTCACCTACTTTTCCCAGCAAGGAAAATTAAGACTTTGGCGTTTTCTTCACTTTTATGCTCCAAAAACGTCCGAATTGCTTCCTTTTCCAGATTTCTCTCACAAAGTACCTAAAATCACAAAAGGAACGATTTAGGGCAATATTTGATCAAATAAATTCGAATTCCGGCTTAAATGACCCCCTAAAAGTGGTTCATTTTTCGCCTCATCATATACCCTTACACTTGAGATTTGCTTGTCCTCAAGCAAATGCGCTTTTATTCTACTCAAAATACAAGTCAGGGGTCATTTAACACTATTATAAAAGTAATTACAACAAGTAATCGTTCCACTAAAGACCAATAGACAAGCACGGAGGTCATACACTAGCACCTCACAAATAGTGTTTAGATACTCACATCTCTCGGGTGTAATAAAGTATAAATTACAATATGGAAACGGAAGATATCTCTCACTACCTGTCATAGCAAAATAGATTACCATAGGCTTGGGAAAGGATCAAACCTCCACCACATGGCGTAAGCACCTAGGATAAACTATCAAAGAGGTCTTTTAAAGGGTTGTAACTTTAGGTGTAGGGATTTGAAATACACGGTTTTGTTGGATAAATGAAGTTTTACTGGTGGCGAGTTAACAATCTTAATTAATTACATGTACAATATGGCGTTGCTAAGCCAAGACTAGACTCGACTTAAGCTAATAAATGAAAAATAACAAAAACATAAAATAAACATAGAATGAAAAGGGATGGTAGTCCGTATATTTTTCTTTCTTTCTTTTTTTTTTCTTTCTTTTTTTTTTCTTTTTCTATTTTTTTTTCTTTTTCTTGATTTTTTTTTTTCATACACTCTTACCCTACCATCCAAAATAATACATCATAGGGAATGGAAATTCCCCTTACACTTGAATCTTTACATACTTTACAATAAACTAAACTAATGACGCGAACTAAGAAAATTAAAACACTTGGAGCACTTTTAAGATCAACGCACATATGGAGGTAATAAATGATGTTCTTCCCCATTACTTCATAAAATAAGTACTTACCCATGAGTCCCAATCGTCCCAAAACAATATGTACAAGGATATGACTCGACTTAGCAACCATGTAATCAATTAGATAGTTAACTTAGGGTTTAACAAATAACAATAATGCACTAAAAATGAGCGCATACACGGAAGGCTAAGGCGATTTGGGTGTACATTTAAGTGGAGTGTAACAAATTCTTCCTTTAAGTAAAATGCTTAAAGTTAAAAATGAAAAGATAGGCTCGGAGGGGTGTACTAGGGGTTTCGTGTACTAAAAATGAGTACAACGCTAAGGGTTTGGGAAAAATTAGTTGACTTAACTAGCCAAGTAATATGACTTAAATGGTCAAGTAATTATAATACGGTTTTAACACAAGGGTGATCCTAATGCCTCTTATCATGTAGTAAATCCTACTACACGAATGTAGTCTCACTAGCGGTCTCGGGATGCATCACTAACGCAAGTTCTAGAATCTAAATGCTACCGGTACACTCATAAGCACTAATAGTAAATGCTTTTCCTATCAAATCTAAAGGCGAACCTCACATATTTGGGTGAAAATTTTTTCTGAATATACGGTTATGTGCTAGTCATACAATCTCCTATCCATGAGACGCTTGCTATGGCTAAAGTTTCACTCCTAAATGTTGTAAAAAATTTTAAATTTGGCGCTAAAATTGCACTAACAAGTATTTCTCATAGTTTTATTACACATCTACCATTAAACAAAACAAACTCAAGCGAAAGTGCATATGTAAGGTATCATCTTTTTACCCTCCCCTTACACTTAAGATGAACATTGTCCCCAATGTTCAAGTAAAGAATGTAAAAGTTAAATAAGTAAAAAGAATGAAATCAAATACTCCCCTGATTCGCTCGGTATGGATAATAAGGTGGCCAGGTTAAATCTTCCTCCAAGAAAATGAACAATCAAGGCTTCCCTTCCAGAATATAAATCATCTTCTTGTCATACAAGTTACTAAATCCATAAGACTCCGTTAGAAAACAAAATAAGTTACTAAATCCTAGAAAACAAAATAAGATATAATGCTTGTGGAATGAAGTTTGCAGATTTCCTGGAGATTATAAAACTTAATAATTCACAAAAACCATAAGACTCCGTTAGAAAAACAAAACCGGTAAAATTTTCAGATTTTTACACTTGACGCCGTCAAGAGTTAACTCATGACGCCGTCAGGATTGACCTGCAGAAATTCTTATGTTAAGTTTCCAGAAAATTTCTGGAAAAACTTGGTCCTACTTCCTGGAAAATCCTGCAAAACTTCATTATGACTCAATACAAGCATTTGAGTCTAACAAATACGAATATACATGTTCATTTAATATTGTGGAGAATCATGATCGGTTTGTTTCTTAAAAACATATTTGGGGTTTCCCCTTACACTTATCTTTTGCAAAAATACCTTTAGGTGGAGTTAAGACTAGGCTAAACAACAAAGTAAAGTATTTCCACATTTTAATTGAGAAACATGATCTACCAACAATAAAAATAAAGCATGCATACGGAAGCAAATAACAAACAAACAAAAATAAAAATCACACAAAACATGGGTTGCCTCCCAAGAAGCGCTTTTCTTTATTTACGAGTCTTGTAGCTAGACTCAAGGTCATGGGTTACTACGTGACCTCATCATCAAACGTCACATCCTCCTCACTAATCATTTCATTGTTATTTTCTTGATAATGTTTTACACGTTGTATGTTAACAGTAAATTCCCTACCTTCATCGTCTAATAACACCACGGCTCCAATTTTAGAGGAATTCTTTACCGTAAATGGTCCATACCATCTAGACTTAAGTTTTCCCGGAAATAATCTCAGCCGAGAATTGTACAATAGGACTTTGTCTCCATCTGAAAATTCTTTAGGTTTCTTAATCCTCTGGTCATGCCATCTTTTTGCTCTCTCTTTATATGTGATGGAAGATTCGTAGGCTTCTAACCTAAGCTCGTCAAGCTCGTGTAATTGCAAGAACCTATTAGTTCCAGCAATTGTGTAATCTAAGTTACACGCCTTAAGCGCCCAATAAGCCTTATCTTCTCATTCCACTGGTAAGTGACACACCTTACCATACACCATGCGAAACGGGGTCGTTCCAATAGGTGTTTTATAGGCGGTTCGGAATGCCCATAAGGCTTCGTTGAGTTTAAATGACCAGTCTTTTCTATTTTGACTAACCGTCTTTTCGAGTATTCTTTTAATAGCCCTGTTGGTGTTTTTGACTTGGCCATTGGTTTGTGGATGATAGGCGGTGGAGAACCGATGGGATACTCCATACCTCTTCATAACCTTTTCCATTTGTGCATTGCAAAAATGGGTACCCCTATCACTGATGAGAGCTTTAGGAATTCCGAATCTAGCGAAAAGCTTTTTCAGGAAATGAATAACTACTCTGGCGTCACTGGTCTTAAGGGCTTGTGCCTCAACTCATTTTGAAACATAATCGATGACGACTAAAATGTATTCGTTCCCCCTTGAAGATGGAAAGGGTCCCATGAAGTCAATTCCCCAAACATCGAAGACCTCACATACTTGTATAAAATTCTGAGGTGCTTCATCCCTATGTGATATGTTCCCGGCCCGTTGACATGCATCGCATGCCTGTACCATTTCTTTTACATCATGGAAAATTGTGGGCCAATAGAATCCCGCATCGAAAATCTTTCGGGCGGTAGTTTTTATCCCATGATGCCCGCCAGAGGGACCAGAGTGACATTCCCTCATAATCTTCACTGCTTCACTTTCCGAAACACAGCGTCTTATAATTTGGTCAGGACACCTTCGGAATAAAAATGGTTCATCCCAAAAGTAATACTTTAGCTGAGAAAAGAACCTTTTCCTTTCGTACCTAGTTAGGTGTTCAGGAACAAGTCTACTTGCGAGGTAATTAGCAAAATCGGCGTACCACGGCTCCGAATCAATCATTAACATGAGTTGTTCGTCAGGAAATGAATCCCTAATCTCACTTCTATCGTGCTTATCCAAGGGGTTTTCGAGACGAGATAGATGATCTGCGGCCAGATTTTCTGCCCCCCCTCTTATCACGAATCTCAACATTGAATTCTTGTAGCAACAAGATCCACCGAATTAGTCGTGGGTTAGCATCCTGCTTCGCGAAAAGATATCTAAGAGCCGAGTGATCAGTGAAGACGACTGTTTTTGAAAGGACAAGATATTGTCGGAATTTGTCGAATGCAAACACTACGGCTAATAGTTCTTTCTCGGTGGTGGAGTAGTTCTCTTGAGCGGGATTCATGGTTTTGCTAGCGTAGTAAATAGGTTGGAAAAGCTTGTCACGCCGTTGACCTAATACAGCCCCGACAGCGAAGTCGCTAGCGTCACACATGATTTCAAATGGTAACTCCTAGTTGGGGTGTGATCATGATTGGAGCTTGTGTGAATTCCCTTTTTAAGAGATCGAATGCATCCTTCCATTCTTGGGAAAAATCGAACGGAGCATCCTTCACAAGTAATTGAGTCATTGGCCGAGCAATTTTGGAGAAGTCTTTGATGAATCTCCGATAAAACCCGGCATGCCCCAAGAAGCTGCGTATTGCTTTAACAGTCGTGGGGTATGGTAACTTAGATATAACTTCAACTTTAGCTTGGTCCAACTCTATTCCGTTCCCCGAGATCTTATGCCCTAACACAATCCCTTCTTTTACCATGAAATGACACTTTTCCCAATTTAGCACCAAGTTGGTTTCCTCACAACGTTTAAGCATCTTTTCTAGATTAGCAAGACAGCGGTCGAAGGAGTTCCCGAAGACCGAAAAGTCATCCATGAACACTTCCATGCTGTCTTCCATGAGTTCGTGAAAGATTGCGGTCATGCATCGCTGGAAAGTGGCGGGGGCATTACATAGCCCAAAAGGCATCCTTTTGTAGGCAAATGTTCCATAAGGGCAAGTAAACGTGGTCTTTTCTTGGTCCTCAGGTGCTATGGGAATCTGAAAATACCCAGAGAATCCATCCAAGAAGCAATAGTACTCGTGTTCAGATAATCTCTCTAACATCTGATCAATGAACGGCAAGGGAAAGTGATCTTTCCTCGTGGCATCATTGAGCTTTCGATAGTCAATGCATACCCGCCATCCAGTGACTGTTCTCTGGGGTACCATCTCACCCTTGTCATTCTTAACTACAGTCATTCCACCCTTCTTAGGTACAACCTGTACAGGACTGACCCATGGGCTATCCGAGATTGGGTAAATCAATCCTGCATCTAGAAGTTTGATAACTTCTTTCTTTACTACTTCCTTAATGTTAGGGTTCACCCGCCTCTGGGGTTGCACGGTAGGTTTATAATCTTCTTCCATGAGAATCTTATGTGTGCAAAAAGTTGAGTCAATCCCCTTAATGTTGGCTACACTCCATGCGAACACCCCTTTATATTTCTTTAGGACCTCTAAGAGTTTACCTTTTTGTTCATGTTCTAAGGAGGAGTTTATGATTACCGACAGTTGGTCCTCTCCCTGAAGGAAGGCATACTCCAAATGGTTAGGAAGCTCTTTAAGATCTAACTCAGGGGGTTCGATAATAGAAGGTTTGAGCTTGTTTTCGGGCTTTCGGAGCTCGAGATGCTCCGTCACCTCTTGTCTGGGGTAGAAGGAGACTGCACTAACATCCTCCATCTTTTCTACCTCTACCAAAGGCAGAAAACTTTCGTCCCGTAGCCATCCTTCATCGATCTGTTCATCGACACAACTATCAATGACATCTGTGAGTTCATCGACTTCCCCGATGAAATAGAGCCGGTTGGCTGCTTCGAGGGAGAGGTCCATAGAATCCTTAATGTCGAAGGTTGTGCTATCGGTTCCCATTCGTAAGGTTAATTTGCCATCATAGACATCAATGACTGCATGAGCGGTAGCAAGAAATGGTCTCCCTAAGATGATGGGTACCAAGTCATCCTCCTCCATATCCAGGATTACGAAGTCGACCGGGAATTTGAATTTCCCAACTTTGACTAGCACATTCTCGCATATCCCTACGGGGTACTTGACCGATCTATCGACTAGTTGGATGTTCATGCGGGTAGACTTTAATCCGGAGTATCCTAATTTAAGGAAGATAGAGTGAGGCATGAGATTGATACTCGCTCCCAAATCGGCAAGAGCATTCTTGATTGATAGAGATCCTATGGAGCAGGGCAGGGTGAAGCTGCCTGGATCGTCTACCTTTTTTGGTAGCCCTCGATGGGTCACTACTAAGCATTCTTCTCCCAGGGTCACAAGACCCTCGAGTTTCTTTCGGTTTGCAAGTAGTTTTTTAAAGTATGCACTATATTTTGGCATATGGTAGTAAGCATCAATGAGGGGTATGGTTACAACCGAGTCTTTTAGATATGACAAGAATCTTTTATTATCATTCTCAGTTTTCTGGTTCCTTAATCGGGATGGGAACGGGATTCTCACAGGTTAGTTAGGTAGGGTTGATGGGAAAGGGGTCGTCAATGGAGGTTGGTCGGAGGTCTTGCCGCCTACATCCTCCTCCTCCTCGTCAGGTTTGTTTGGATCGGGGGTAATGGGGGACGAGCTTGGGTAAGGTGGGTCCTTGGTTGTTGTTCCAGCTCGAGTGGTTATCGCGATCATGGGGTCTTTTCTTCTTACTGATGGCATTTCAAGATTATCAAGGGCCGAGTTAAGCTTGTTGAAAAATGCTCCAATGTCATCCTGCTGCTCGTCGAAAAGCTCATTAAGACCCTTCATTTGCAAGCCTTTTTCTTGAGTGAAGTGACCAAGGTCATCTTCAAAAGTGCTCCTGATCTCAAATTCAGGGCCTTCCTCTCCTTCTTTTCTCTTTACCAGATTTCCCCAGAGGGTGTAATCGTCATTTTGGTAAAAAGGCAAAAGGGAGGGATCAGCATAAATGTCCCCTCCTGATAAGCATGCATGTTCAGTTGTGGCTGCTCCTCCGCATTCTTCTACCTCATGCGAGCCCCCACAGTAATCGCAGATTAAGTAAGGATTCGATAGTTTTTTAGGTAATTGCGATCCAGCTAGGTATTCCACTCTTTTGTGAATTTTTCTCAACCGATCTGAAGTGATTTCAGAAATGCTGACAGTCGACTCAAGTTCATCCCAAGTGTCATCCTGGTCTTGAGCATATTCTTCGATCCTATCCCATCCTTCTTCGGCACTAAGATTGGCTAATCTCCCTTTTCTAGATTGGTTAATTCCGTTTCGATCGTTAGAGGAGATATTATCGTAGAAGATTTGGACCAAGAGCCAAAGCTCAATGCCATGATGGGGAACTTGTCTTATTAAATCTTTGAATCTAATCCACGATTTATGGAAGGGTTCGTCCTTCCCTTTTCGGAAACGGAGGATCCTATCTCTAAACGCTGAGGTTTTTCCAGGTGGAAAGAACTTCTCATAGAACTTGGATATGAGTTGCTCCCATGTGAAAATAGACTCAGAAGGGAGTTTGTCATACCATTCTTGGGCTTTTTCATATAGGGTGAAAGGAAAGAATCGCAATCGGGATGTGTCTCTAGTAGCCCCATCCGTATGGAGGGTGTCTACTATTTTCAGGAAGTCTTTGATGTGTTGGATTGGATCTTCCTCATCTAATCCGCAAAACTTACACACACTTTGGACAAGCCAAAGATCGTTTGCATGCAAGACCTCGTTGGTGTGTTCGTTTGGGTAGACAATGGCGTTTGAGAAGCCACGAGAGGTTGGGGAGGAGTAGTCCTTAAGGCGCTTAGGAATGGGAGTTGCGGGGGTACTCATTTCGTCGTTGGGTTGGGAGCTAGGGGTTGTGACATGATTTTCTGAATTTTCTTCAGAAAGAGGTGCATCAAAATCGATGGCAACGCTAGATGGTTCAGAAGTTGAGTGATATTGTCTCAATCTATGCATTTCTCTTTCGGGTTCCGCATAAGGCAAGACAAGGTTTCTAGTGGAACTACGACTCCTAGTGATCCTAAGGTTAAAGGATTCGTCGTTTGCCATGATGGCAGGTGGTGACAAGTTACGAACAAAGACACAAAGAATTAAGATAGACTAAAGAAAACCTAAAAATAAAAATAAAATCTTACTAGAAAGGAATCTAGCAAGTAGACCTAATAAAAAGAAATTCTAACCTAGAAAATAACTATTCCACAGGCTGCGGCGCCAAAAACTTGATACGTGGGAATCGCACCAGGCTTTACCTCTCAAAGGATCTTGAGAAGCTTACAACCCCCACCAGGCAGTGTACCTGATCGTTGTAGTATAGTATAGTGACAAGTACCGGGGGATTGATCGTTCAGCTAGGAATAGTGTCACTAGGATTAGAAAAACTAAATACTAGTTCTAAAGGTGAGGGATGATTATTTTTGTATTTTTATATTTTTTAGAAAGCAAGTTAAAATCTCGGGTTTGAAGGATTTAGGGCGGAATTAGTTGCTAGTCAACTAACCCAATACTAAGATGCAATCAAAATAAAATACTAAAAATGAAATTAAACTAAATTATACTAAAGTTGTGAGCAATAAGTGGAGAAAATGTGTTTACTCAGATTTCACTACTCCCTAGACATCTTTTACACGTTAATTACTTGTTATAATTGCATGGATGTTGGATTGTATTCCTTAATACCATTCATGGGGTATCGCACATAACTCCCCAATTCTATGAGCTCTTATCTCCTCCTATACCATGCCCAGCACAACCATAGGGATTGTAAATAGTGGCTCATGCATTAAATACAACCAATAAAGACCTTAGTGCAATCGGTTCATGTTTCCTAAGACGTTCAAGCATGTTACCATTTGGAGATCTGCCAGTTTTCTTAAGCCTAACATATAAATTCATTCATCCAAAACAAACTATAAACAAGTAATCAACATATAATCAACATCTAGGTTTCATTAGATCTAAGCAAACACAAGATAGATCTAGCCTAGCATGATGGAATTAAGACAAGAACAAGATATAGACAACCAACACATAGACATATTGATTGAATTAAAAGAACACTTATCTTAATTACACATGAAAGGTATCAAGGGCTTGGAACCGTTGAAAAACCTGTAAAATTCGCACCAAGTTCGTACTAGGGTTTCTCCAAAACTTCTCTCCCTTTAATGAAAAAATTAGAAAACTATATATAGGAAATAGGGTCTGACGGCGTCAAGACCAAATAGGTGATGCCGTCACCTCGCCACCAAAATAATTCTCGGACTGCCTTGATCTACTTCTGACGCCGTCATGTGTTATTCATTTCCAGGCCGTCATGCATTTTCCTCTTGACGCCCTTCCTTGTGACGCCGTCAAATCTGTACTGGATCGTCATGGAAATTACTCTTGACGCCGTCAGGATGTTACTCTTGACGCCGTCACCTACTGTTCCCAGCAAGAAAAATTAAGACTTTGGCGTTTTCTTCACTTTTATGCTCCAAAAACGTTCGAATTGCTTCCTTTTCCAGATTTCTCTCCCAAAGTACCTAAAATCACAAAAGGAACGATTTAGGGCAATATTTGATCAAATAAATTCGAATTCCGGCTTAAATGACCCCCTAAAAGTGGTTCATTTTTCACCTCATCAGGAAGGCAGATCACTCTTTCTTCACACGATCTACATAATAAAGGTTTACATATTACTTAATTGCTCATTAAAGGTTTAACTTATTTTAGGTTGTCAAAATTATGGTTTACAAATGATAAGTGTTTGAAAATTAGGTTTAAGGTTTCTTCTTTACAAATTTAGAAGCATTAGGTTAAGATTACAAAATTAGGGTTTTAAGTTTACTTTCTAAAAATAGACTTTTCATAAATAGAACTTTCTAAAAATAGTAACTTTCCAATTTTAGCAGTTTTATCCAAATTAGGTCCTTTCTATTTTTAGCAGGTTTTCATATTTAGTAAGTTTCTTGTATTAGGCAGGTTTCCATATCTAGCAAGTAATAGGTTAAAAGTGACAACACAACATAGTTTTAGGGTTTTAATGATAATTAGTCAAGTTAAATGCTTAATATGATAAATACCATAGTTTAAGGTCTTATCTACCATTTTAGCAAAGTGTTGGGTCAAAATGTGAAAACCATTAGAGTTTAGGGTGAAAAGTGTGAATTTCATATTTTAGATTTATGAAAAAAATCTCAATACGCATGTTAGTCTTCTTCTTCGAAAATATTATATAAGTTGCATTATTATCGAAAACGATTCGCCTATAAATCTTTATCTTTAATTTGCCTCGACAAGAAACTCACGAACCATTTTTCTTGCGCCTCACTTCAGTACGCATGATACCAGCGAGACCCAATGTTTTGAAAACCGGGTTCGAAATCGACCCGGTTGAGTCACCGGGCACCGGGTCAACCGGTTCGACTGGTTGGACCGCCGGGTCAACCCGGTTTTCAATTTATTATTTTTTTATTTTTTTGACCGGGTCAACCAGTTCGACCGCCGGGTCAACCGGGTCGACCACTGGGTCAACCCGGGTTTTCATTAAAATATTTTGAAGAAATGAAACCCGGCCGGGTTTCGAGAACCGGGTTGACCCGAGTCACTCAAAACCCGGCGGGTTAAACCGGTTAACCCGGTTTTAGAAACTCGGGTTGTTTTGACCCGTTTTTTCGGCCGGAACCGGTCGAACCGGTTAACCCGGCCGGGTCGACCCGGGTTTCAAAACCTTGGCGAGACCTTTACACGAGACTCACACAACACCAGCTTGACAATGGCCACGCTTGACATCACATCAGTTTATAACCTTACGTTTTCATGCGACAAAAGGAACTTATTCACGCTGCCATATATCATTCGTACACTCGTCATTATTTAAGATTTTAGATTAGGTTTTCCCATAGTTGTTTAATCTCGTAGGCGTGTTTCACGAATTGGTTTAGGGAGCGCTCTACTTGATACTTAGGTCGACATGGCTGTCAAGACCTGACTCCAAAACCGCCACCAAAACTCGACACAAGGTCCTTAACATGACACACCCATAAATGATCAGTTATACGCATTGCTTAGCCATAACATATCTTCTCTCATATAGTTCTTTTTATTAACAAAACAGAATGATCTAAGTTGATATACGAGTTCATTTATTCACACACGTGATAATGTTTTGTTATTCTTATATATCAGATGATGCAAGCCTATAGGTGAATCAAGAAGAAATATTAAATGAATATGGGAGTACCTTTTAGTCGTTTTATAGGAGCGAAACAAGGAGCACTCGTGCCAAACCTACAACCCTTCGAACAAACATCACCACGATCGAAACCCTTCTTCAGAATATCTTTGTCGTGCCTCTGATTAAGAACAAAATGGATCGGTAGTAGTAGTTTGTTTGTGTTTATTAGTTTATAGGTGTATATCAGATTGGTGAGGGAGAGATGAATACGTTAGATATAAATGAATGGGAGAAAATGGAAGAGGTACATATCATTTAATAATAACTGGGTAGAGGGGAATCTCATTTAGAAATTGATGCGTAGGGATTGCACCAGGCTTTACCTCTCAAGGAATCTCGAGAAGCTTATAACCCCCACCAGGCAGTGTACCTGATCGATGTAGTATAGTATAATGACAAGTACCGGGGGATTGATCGTTCAGCTAGGAATAGTGTCGCTAGGATTAGAAAACCTAAAGACTAGGTCTAGAGATGAGGGATGATTCTTTTTGTATTTTTATATTTTTTAGAAAGCAAATTAAAATCTCGGGTTTGAAGGATATGGGCGGAATTAGTTGCTAGTCAACTAACCCAATACTAAGATGCAATCAAAATAAAATACTAGAAATGAAAATAAACTAAATTAAACTAAAGTTGTGAGCAATATGTGGGAGAAATGTGTTTACTTAGATTTCACTATTCCCTAGATATCTTTTACACGTTAATTACTTGTTATAGTTGCGTGGATGACGGATTGTATTCCTTAATACCATTCATAGGGTGGCGTACTTACTTCCCGAATCCTATGAGTGCCTACTTCACTCCTATGTCGAGCCGGCTAAGAAGTTCCTAACATGGGATCATTAGAATTTACTCATGCATTAAATACAACCAATAAAACCTAGTACACATCGGTTCATGTTTCCTAAGATGTTCAAGCATGTTACACAATGGAGATCTTCCATTTTTCTTAAGCCTAACATTGAAATCATTCATCCAATATAACCATAAACAAGTAATCAACACATAATTAATATCTAGGTTTCATTAGATCCAAGCAAACACAAGATAGATCTAACCTAGCATGTTGAAATCAAGACAAGCACAAGATATAGACAACCAACACATAGACATATTGATTGAATTAAGAGAAGACTTATCTCAATAGCGCATGAAAGGATTCAAGGGGTGAAAACCCTTGAAAATACTGTAAAATACGAGCTAGAGTTTACAAACTTCGCCCCTAGGGTTTCTCCACACAAGTTCCTTCTAATGAATGAAAAATAGAAAACTATATATAGAGTTTAGAAGGTGACGGCGTCAAGAACAAATGCCTGACGCCGTCATCTCACCGCCAAATAGTTCCTCGGACTGCCTAGATCTGGGTCTGACGCCGTCATGTATACACCTTATGCAGGCCGTCACAAAATTAACTCTTGACGCCCTTGTGGTGATGCCGTCAGGTTTGCACTGGGTCGTCACCACTTTTACTCTTGACGCCGTCATGATTTTCCTCTTGACGCCGTCAGGTACTGTTCTCAGCATGGAAAATTAAGTCTTTGGCGTTTTCTTCACTTTATGCTCCAAAAACGTCCGAATTGCTTTCTTTTCCAGATTTCACTCCCAAAGTACCTAAAATCACAAAAGAAACGATTTAGGGTAATATTTGATCAAATAAATTCAATTCCGGGCTTAAATGACCCCCTAAAAGTGGTTCATTTTTCGCCTCATCAGAAGTGCCGAAACATTTTTTTTTGAACAAAGCAAACATTTACTTGACTTAGCAAAGTTACGATATATTCAAATATAGTGCGTACAAAATACTTAACATGCAAATTGGTTCTAACCAACTTATTTAACGTGTGATGCATTTTTAAGGTACCAAATTATGTGACTTTTAATTTGTCATAAGTTTATAAGTCGTTTAAATATATATCGTTTCACGTATTAGGTTTTATTTTATTTATTTATTTTTTTTTTACTTATTATACAATATTGTAATGTCTTAGATTATTCATTGTCTTTCAAAAGTTTAAAATTAGAAGGGCATTTTGGGTAATTTACATGTTCAAAAATTATGGGATTTAAAATTCTTCTCTTCTAAAAAGAAAATTTTCGTCCTCGAAAATTGAAGTCGCAAAAGTTAGACGGATATGTATAAAATCACGAAGAGAAATGACGATAGTTAACCTCACGCTCGGAGAGGTCCTTCCAACCGATTTCAACGAACGGAAGTGTTTGTTTCTCATGACTCGATCCAAACAAATAGGAGAGCCTCGGGTTCTCCACAGAAAACAAATCATAACAAATCTGATCCAATGAGTACGAATTGAACATGAAACAGATGATAATCGATATCTCACAGAGAGATACATGAACATCAGGTGAATATAGAATAAATACGGAAGTGATGATAGATGGTAGAAATTTCACATGTCCAATCAGGTTCTGAATGAACTAAGAACCTTGCTAACAACCAGAGAAACATATATCGAATTATCAGACATACCGAGAGTTTCCTAAAGAGGTAGGTAATCTATTCGTACTGACGATTAACTAAGCATACATCAGAGTATCAAATCATATCGGAATGTAAAATGGGATAGATAGGATAACCGCACAGATAAGAATGAATCTAAGGATTAACGTATCACGAACCAAATCTTACATATCTGCCAAAATATAATAACTCTTCAATACGGAACATCATACTGGACACATAAATTCCTGGTCTAAAGTTTCAGAATTTCTCTTACACAATGATAACTAATCCATTAGTCATTGTAATCGACTCCGAACATTCAATAAGCAGCTTCCCGACTTAATTCAACCAGAAGGTGTTCTACATCTCCGTTCATACAAAATCTGAAGGGAAAACCCTTGTCACTTGCATGACATAAATCTTAATGAGCAAACACAACTGGACCAACCGTTGGTAAAACTTCTTGCTCAACCATTCTTCCAAATTTGAATAGTTGTTCTGCTTATCCATCATTCTGTAGGTGAATAGAATTACTATACTTGAGTCTGGTCCCTCAAGCCTTCAGTAGTCCTTCCTAGGAATGTGAAATAAAACGCGAATCTCTGACACGATCACTGCAGGTGTGCCATGAAATTGATAATCTTCTGTCGAAGGATTTATGCCCACTTGCTAACTGAATACACATTCTAAGAGGCAAAATGAGCTGACTTAATCAAATGATCCATCACCACTCAAATTATATCATTCTTCTGAAATGTGCGAGGAGGTTTCGTTACAAGGTTCATGAAAAGTCTAATCCTACTTCCCCTTGCATGCTAAAGTTCAATCTTGACTTGTAACATACTAAGCACATCGTCACTAATGTGATCACAACCAGTTTCATGCCATTCCCTCTGAAAATTCTACTTAGATCCCTTATACATCTTAGTACAACTAAGAGGGATAGAGAAAGTAAAAATGTGCCTCAATCATAACAGCTTCTCTCCAGTCTTCTAACACAGATCATAGTTCGCCATCTTGCTCCTGAGCTTCTAATATTTGCAATTGGATTCAACCTTCATGTTCGCCACGACTCAGCTTCCCTGAGTTCTAAGTCTTGATTTTCTTAAGCTCACTCTCCAAGACAAACCGAACTTCAAATTTCTTCCTAACTGCATCTGCCACCAAATTTACCTTGTAAGATATGTCTTTCAAATCTTAAGAGCAACCACACTGCCGCCAATTCTAAGTCATGCATTAAATAATTCTCCTCAAACGGTTTTAATTGTCCTGATGCGTAAACAATAACCTTCCCCTGCTGCATAATTGCATAACCAAGTCTCTTCTTGAAATGTCCCAAAATTGGTACTACCTGAAAGTATAGAAGCTGAAGCTAATTTCTATTTTAGCCTTTTCAAAACTCGGTTCTCAACCAAACTAAGCTTCTCTTCTTTACTCATAAAATTCCTCAACGGTAACGCAAGTCGTGAACATCTTGCAACCAATATCATGCTTCCAGAATTTACAAATGATCCTCATGTTTTCAACATAATACGAAAATGATTCTCATATTTCTCCTTCGTCTTTGAATGTACTAGTATGTGGTACGTAGGGATTGCACCAGGCTTTACCTCTCAAGGGATCTTGAGAAGCTTACAACCCCCACCAGGCAGTGTACTTGATCGATGTAGTATAGTATAATGATAAGTACCGGGGGATTGATCGTTCAACTAGGAATAGTGTCGCTAGGATTAGAAAACCTAAAGACCAGGTCTAGAGATGAGGGGTGATTCTTTTTGTATTTTTATATTTTTTAGAAAGCAAAAAACAAATCTCGGGTTTGAAGGATTTGGGGCGGAATTAGTTGCTAATCAACTAACCCAATACTAAGATGCAATCAAAATAAAATACTAAAAATGAAATTAAACTATGTTAAACTAAGGTTATGAGCAATATATGGGAGAAATGTGTTTACTTAGATTTCACTACTCCCTAGATATCTTTTACACGTTAATTACTTGTTATAGTTGCGTGGATGACGGATTGTATTCCTTAATACCATTCATGGGGTGGCGTACTTACTTCCCCAATCCTATGAGTGCCTACTTCACTCCTTTGTTGAGCCGGCTAAGAAGCTCCTAACATGGGATCATTAGAATTTACTCATGCATTAAATACAACCAATAAAACCTAGTACACATCGGTTCATGTTTCCTAAGACGTTCAAGCATGTTACACAATGGAGATCTGCCAGTTTTCTTAAGCCTAACATTGAAATCACTCATCCAATACAACCATAAACAAGTAATCAACACATAATTAACATCTAGGTTTCATTAGATCCAAGCAAACACAAGATAAATCTGGCCTAGCATGTTGAAATCAAGACAAGCACAAGATATAGACAACCAACACATAGACATATTGATTGAATTAAGAAAAGACTTATCTCAATAGCACATGAAAGGATTCAAGGGTTGAAAACCCTTGAAAAAGCTGTAAAATACGTACAAGGTTCGGCCCTAGGGTTTCTCCACACAAGTTCCTCTTTAATGAATGAAAAATAGAAAACTATATATAGAGTTTAGAAGGTGACGGCGTCAAGAACAAATGTCTGACGCCGTCATCTCGCCGCCAAATAGTTCCTCGGACTGCCTAGATCTGGGTCTGACGCCGTCATGTAGTCTCCTTATGCAGGCCGTCACAAAATTAACTCTTGACGCCCTTCTTGTGATGCCTTCAGGTTTTTACTGGGTCGTCATGGTTTTTACTCTTGACGCCATCATGAATTTCCTCTTGACGCCGTCAGGTACTGTTCTAAACATGGAAAATTAAGTCTTTGGCGTTTTCTTCACTTTTATGCTCCAAAAACTTTCGAATTGCTTCCTTTTCCAGATTTCACTCCCAAAGTACCTAAAATCACAAAAGGAACGATTTAGGGCAATATTTGATCAAATAAATTCAATTCCGGGCTTAAATGACCCCCTAAAAGTGGTTCATTTTTCGCCTCATCATATACCCTTACACTTGAGATTTGCTTGTCCTCAAGCAAATACGCTTTTATTCTAATCAAAAGACAAGTTAGGGGTCATTTAACACTAATATAAAAGTAATTACAACAAATAATCGTTCCACTAAAGACCAAAGACAAGCACGGAGGTCATATACTAGCACCAAATAGTGTTTAGATACTCACATCTCTCGGGTATAATAAAGTATAAATTACATTATGGAAATGGAAAACATCTTTCACTACCTGTCATAGCAAAATAGATTACCATAGGCTTGGGAAAGGATCAAACCTCCACCACATGGCGTAAGCACCTAGGATAAACTATCAAAGAGGTCTTTTAAAGGGTTGTAACGTTGGTATAGGGATATGAAATACACGGTTTTGTTGGATATAGGCAGTCTTTACTGGTGGCGAGTTAATAATCTTGGTTAATTACATGTACAAAATAGCGTTGCTAAGCCAAGACTAGACTCGACTTAAGCTAATAAATGAAAAATAACAAAAACAAAAAATGAACATAGAATGAAAATGGATGATAGTCCGTATGTTTTTTTCTCTTTTTCTTTTTCTATTTTTTTTCTTTTCTTTTTCTTGATTTTTCGATTTTTTTTTTTTTTTTTTTTTTTTTTTTTTTTTTTTTTTTTTTTTTGCATACACTCTTACCCTACCATCCAAAATAATACATCATAGGGAATGAACATTTCCCTTACACTTGAATTTTTACATACTTTACAATAAACTAATCTAATGACTTGGATTAAGAAAATCAAAACACTTGGAGTACTTTTAAGATTAACGCACATACGGGGGTAATATATGATGTTCTTCCCCATTACTCTATAAAATAAGTACTTTACCCATGAGTCCGAATCGTCCCAAAACAATATGTACAAGGATATGACTCGACTTAGCAACCATGTAATCAATTAGGTAATTAACTTAGGGTTTAACAAATAACAATACTGCACTAAAGATGAGTGCATACACGGAAGGCTAAGGCGATTTGGGTGTACATTTAAGTGGGGTGCAACAAATTCTTCCTTTAAGTAAAATGCTTAATGTTGATATAAATAATGCATAAAAACGTTATTAATATTTTTCGATATCCCTAAGTTTTGACGATCACAAAATATAAAAACATTAAACGCAAAGTTAATACGTAAACAAGTTTTAAGCAAGTTTATATCATCTCATCCAACATAATCACTTAAGGTATGAATAAACAAGTGACTAATACATTTTATGATCAAAAGGATGTTTATTTAAATAATACAAAGTTTATAAAATTAAATAAACTTATTATATATTTTTTGAAAAACATTTTTGGTAATAAAGGAAAATGTTTTATTCATAATAAATATATGAATTCAAAATTTTAACCAAAATCAGTTAGTTTTTCACCAAATAAACTTTCCTCAGAAAAAGACAAGAAAACTGCAGTTTTCGTCTGGGCGGCCCCCTTAATTATAAGGGCGGCCCCCTTAATTTTAAGGGGGCTGGCACACAATTAAGGGGACCGGCCACGCTCCCCTGTCAGATTTTGTCAGAAATTTTTCCCTATAAATACCACCTTAAATCTGGAATTTTTCCCACCTCTTGCACGAAAATTTTCAGATCCAAATCTCTCTAAACATCCTCCTAAAAACCCTTTGATCATATAATTGTTAATCCTTGTTTCAAGTGATTCATTCCCTCAACTCTCATCTCTCAAAGTGCAAGAGAAGAATACTTCTTCAACATCAAGTTGTGAAGTATTGTAGATTTATGTATATAATTTAGTTGTTGTGTACATTCATTGTAAAGGTGTGATAGTAGTGTAACTAGCTAGATCTAGGAGTAGAAGTTGTGAATAGAAGTAGTGAGATATAAGTAGTGGTGTGAAGAAGATTGTTGGGAGGTAGATAGTTGTGAAGAAGATTGTCGTGAAGTAGATAGTTGTGAAGATAGATAGTTGTGAAGAACTATAGTTGTGATTAAGTAGTGACAAGGTGTGAAGAAGTTGTGTAGAAGGTGTGAATAAGTTGTGTAGAAGGTGTGAATAAGTTGTGGTGTGTATATTGGTGTGTAAGGTTTTCTCCGCCATAAGGGAGCTTGTTGACATAGTGAAGAAAATTCTCGAGTAGGTGACTCGAGGAGTGGAGTAGGGCAAGGAAGGTGTCCTTGTAGCCGAACCACTATGAATCCTTTGTCTCGCGGTTAGATCTTTCCATATCTTACTTATCATCTTGCTTATATCGCTATTACTTTTGTAGACGTAGACGTATATATATATATATATATATATATATATATATATATATATATATATATATATATATAGTTGCTCATATAGTGCTAGTATTGATTTTACCTAAAGATCAAACAAAAGTTTCATTCACAAAAAGTTTTTTACAATCAAACTAAAAAGGTAACATACATATAATTGATCATTTCGATCAAGTATAGTTTTCATATAAAATATAACTAAGGATTATAAAATAAACGTTTACTTACTTATCTCTCGTATATAGCTATAATTGTTTATATTATGCATGTGTTGATTTCACATACTTAGTTTACATTATTATTATTGTTCATACTTAGATATAGTTGTTCATATTGTTCAAGATTTGAGTTCACATAAGATCGAATCGAAGTTTTTTAAAACAAACTTGTTTTTATAAAGTTTAAAACAGACGTAAAACTATTCAACCCCCCTTCTAGTTTTCCACACTTAAAGTTAGAAACGTAAAGATAGGCTCGGAGGGGTGTACTAGAGGTTTCGTGTACTAAAAATGAGTACAACGCTAAGGTGTGGGAAAAATTAGTTGACTTAACTAGCCAAGTAATATGACTTAAATGGTCAAGTAATTATGATACGGGTTTAACACAAGGGTGATCCTAATGCCTCTTATCATGTAGTAAATCCTCCTACACGAATGTAGTCTCACTAGCGGTCTTGGGATGTATCACTAACGCAAGTTCTAGAATCTAAATGCTACCGGTACACTCATAAGCACTAATAGTAAATGCTTTTCCTATCAAATCTAAAGGCGAACCTCACATATTTGGGTGGAAAATTTTTCTGAATGATACGGTTATGTGCAAGTTATACAATCTCCTATCCATGAGACGCTTGCTATGGCTAAAGTTTGACTCCTAAATGTTATAAAAAAATTTAAATTTGGCGCTAAAATTACACTAACAAGTATTTCTCATAGTTTTATTACACATCTACTATCAAACAAACAAACTCAAGCGAAAGTGTATTTGTAAGGTATCATCATTTTACCCTCCCCTTACACTTAAGATGAACATTGTCCCCAATGTTCAAGTAAAGAATGTAAAAGTGAAATAAGTAAAACAAATGAAATCAAATACTCCCCTGATTCGCTCGGTATGGATAATAAGGTGGCCAGGTTAAATCTTCCTCCAAGAAAATGAACAATCAAAGCTTCCCTTCCAGAAAAATAAATCATCTTCTTGTCATAAATAACCTGTAAATCCTGAGAAAACAGACAAGGCAACCTCGCATAAAATCGGCGGCAATCTACATATACTAATAAATCCTAGAAAACAAAATAAGATATAATGCTTGTGGAATGATGGTTGCAGATTTCCTGGAGATTATAGAACTAATAATTCAACAAAAACTTTAAGACTCCGTTAGAAAAACAAAACCGGTAAAATTTCCAGATTTTTACACGTGACGCCGTCAAGAGTAAACTCATGACGCCATCAGAAGTGACCTGCAAAAATTCTTATGTTAAGTTTCCGGAAAATTTCTGGAAAAACTTGGTTCTACTTCCTGGAAAATCCTGCAAAACATCATTATGACTCGATACAAGCATTTGACTCTAACAAATACGAATATACATGTTCATTTAATATTGTGGAGAATCATGATCGGTTTTGTTTCTTAAAAACATATTTGGGGTTTCCCCTTACACTTATCTTTTGCAAAAATACTTTTGGGTGAAGTTAAGACTAGGCAAAACAACAAAATAAAGTATTTCCACTATTTAGTTTAGAAACATGATATACCAACAATAAAAATAAAGCATGCATACGGAAGCAAATAACAAACAAATAAAAATTAAAATTCACACAAAATCATGGGTTGCCTCCCAAGAAGCGCTTTTCTTTATTTACGAGTCTTGTAGCTAGACTCAAGGTCATGGGTTACTACGTGACCTCATCGTTGGTTTCACTCTCTAGGTCGTCTTCTAAGCCAGTTTTGTATTCCGGACCTAATTGCAAGCATTCTTTGTAGAAACCAAGCATCCTATTCTTCACATACTCTACTCCTCTACGTCTATCCTCATCATTCCTATAGTAAGCTGCTTGTTTGTGTTCCTTTTCTATATTAGAAAGGAGGCGGTATTGCTCAATCTTGTAGGGCATTTGGTAGGCAATCTCATCATTCTCTTCCTTGAATCTAACTATCCCTAAAGTCGGATCATAACTCATCCTAGTGGCCTCAACAAATGGTTTTCCGAATATTACTTGGCTTAAGCAATCATCTATCACCAGACGAGTGTCTTCTACTATCATAAAATCGATCTCATAAGTGAAATTACCTATAATTACATGCAATCCCTTCACTCTTCCTACAAAATTACTTATCAAATTCTTATTGGGCATCATCCTATACTCAAGTTGTTTCTTTATCACCCAATTGTAATAGGTCCTAGTCATGATGTTTACAGGAGATCTAGGATCGATGTAAGCTTTCCATATATGCATATGCCAGATGTTGCATGGTATGTTGATGTTAGAGGGGTCTCCCATTTTGATAAGGGTGTGCCAAGGATATATGGTGTCTCGGGACTATCAAATAAATCCTTATGGTATTCCCGTTCTTCCTTGGTGGGCAACTTATCAAAGTGCTTTTCTATAGTCTCTACTTCCTCTAACTTCTCTCTCTTATTAACCTCAACTTCCCTAACTTCATCCCTAGTCTCGGTTTCTATTTCAACTTCATCTTTGTCACTTTATTCCATATTCTCATCTATTGGCTTAATGGTGACAACATTGACAAAGTGGACATGTTTGGATGATGAGGGGTCCTTAATTTGGATTCCGTTATTGGCGTCCCTAGTGTCTTTCCTAGGTGTAGTTAACGCTTGGTTGTTGAGGGCTTTCAACAAGTTGTCTATCTTGTTGGTCATCTCCGTTTGTTGTTGGTTGAATTCGGTTTCAAACCTAGCTATGCGAGCTTTTTGAGATGCCATGAACTTAGACATCAATCCTTCAAGATTGTTGGTACTACCATAGTTGTTAGAAGGATTGTTGTTGAAAGTACGGTTAGAGGGTGGACCGTTTGGTTGGTAACGATTAGGCGGATTGGAAGAATTGGCTTGATTTTGTTTCCACCTAAGTTTTGGGTGATTTTTCCAAGAGGTGTTGTATGAATCACCGTAAGGGTTTGGCTCGGGTTTGAAAGTGTACCACTTATCTCCCGCTTCGTCGGTACGCGAGGATGCGTAGTCCACAAAAGCTGTTCTGGGGAGTTCCACACAATCACGAGTGTCATGGGGACCACTACATAATTCGCATGAAGAAGTGATTTTGTTCACTTGGCTTGAAGGCTTAGGAGCTTCGTAAGATTTCATGAGAAACTTGACTTGGTCCTCAAGTTCCATGATCCTACGGTCGGGAGTGCTAGAGTTGTTCGAAGGAAAAGATATTGCCTTGACCGTTTTGTTCAAATCACGGGGATCATTCCAACTTTCGTTGTCATAGAGAGCAAGATCTTCTATGAGTTCCCATGATTGTTCCGCACTTAGATCACGTAGCTTACCACCGACCGATTGGTCAATGGCTCGCCTTGTGGAGAGATCGATATGGTCATAAAAGATTTGGACTTGGAGCCAAAGATCTATGCCATGATGAGGGACTTTTTGGAGTAAGTCCTTGAAACGATTCCATGCTTCATAAAGAGTTTCACCTTGACGTTGTTGGAACATCAAGATGCCATTTCTAAGCTTGGTAGTTCTCCCCGGTGGGAAAAATTGAGCAAGGAAACGAGTGGTGAGATCATCCCATGTGGTGATGGATCCCGCGGGTAAACGTTCAAGCCATTGACTAGCTTGATCACGTAGAGAGAATTGGAATAGGCGTAATCGGGTTGTCTCTCTAGTTGCAACATCTAGGTCTATGGAATCTACGATTTTAAGGAAGTCCTTGAGATGTTGATTTGGATCTTCGGAACGAAGTCCATGGAATGCACATCCGCTTTGCACCAACCGGATGGTGTCGGATCGCAAGGGGGTCACATTGGCTCCGGTGAGCTCAATAGTGTTTCGATAGCCTTGGTGGCTAGGTCGGGAATACTCTCCTAAGGTTCGGGGCCTAAGAGGTTCTAGTGGTGGGTTTTGTTGTGGTGGGATGACTGGTTCAAAGATGTTCCCATCGTCCATGATGTCGGGTGGTGAAGAGTTACGAACAAAAATACGAAGAATTAAGATAGACTAAAGAGAACCTAAAAATTAAAAATAAAATCTTACTAAAAAGGAATCTAGTAAGTAGACCTAATAAAAAGAGATTCTAACCTAGACAATAACTATTCCCCAGGCTGCGACGCCAAAAACTTGGTAGCGTAGGGATTGCACCAGGCTTTACCTCTCAAGGGATCTTGAGAAGCTTACAACCCCCACCAGGCAGTGTACCTGATCGATGTAGTATAGAATAATGACAAGTACCGGGGGATTGATCGTTCAGCTAGGAATAGTGTCGCTAGGATTAGAAAACCTAAAGACTAGGTCTAGAGATGAGGGGTGATTCTTTTTGTATTTTTATATTTTTTAGAAAGCAAATTAAAATCTCGGGTTTGAAGGATTTGGGGCGGAATTAGTTGCTAATCAACTAACCCAATGCTAAGATTGTAAAACCCCCAAAATACCGCAGCGGAAGACTGTGTCACAGGGGTGCTACTTCATAATACAAAGTACAAGTTATAGAAAACGAACTCTAAATGAGACGTTTTGAAAAGTTGCCATTCGATTAATGAATTCAACGTTACAAACATGAGATTCCAAAGTATGATACATAAATGTATACAAAATGTTTTGAATGGTAAATGATAAAAGCGTAAGTCTTCAGAATATGCAGCTTGACTCTAAGTTCCACGCACTAGCTATCGCCTTACTAACCTGAGATAAACATGCTAAAGTGTCAACACAATGGTTGGTGAGTTCATAGAGTTTGTCTTAAAACAATTGAAAAGCCTTAAAGAATGTTCACACAGCAAAGGCTTTGAGAATCCACTCAGTTGCAAGTCCCGCCATAAGAGACTTGCAACCTGTGTGTCCACAACCCACTGCTAAAAGTTAGTTTATACAATGCACCGGATTATATTCACCCAAGGTCAAGAATAGACACAAGGGCGGGGGCATCTTCCCAAATAGTACTACTTCATCCAAGGTCAAGTATAGACATAAGGGTAGGGGGCATCTTCCCATGAGTACTACCAATACCTCTCTGACAGAATAGAGTATTATGTATGCATGTAAATACGAATCTTGTATTTAAATTAAGCAAGTATATTGTAACAAGTATGTATAACTGATGAGTGTGTAAATACTCATCATTTTTGTCTTATATGAACTGCCAAAACATCCAAAAACACCCAATAATGCATCAAAATACTGAAATTATCTCAAAAGTGTGTTTTATATGTTTTAGATGCAAAATGTTTAAAAACAAATGACAAAACGAACAAAGTTTGCACAATTGGCAGTTTCAGTCCCTCAAGTTTCAAATATTGACAAAACTAGTCCCTGACGTTTTAAAACGAAAGAAAAGTAACCCAAAGTTTTTTTAAAAGTAAAAATTATCAAATTTAGACTTTGGGTAAAAAGTTTGAGAAAATTACATGTTTAGTCCTTAAAAATCCAAAGTTTACACAAATGGTCCCCGGGTGTTGAAATATGGAAAAATTATATTTATGGTCCTTGGGTAAATAAAAGATGGCAAATTTTGGTCCTTATGGTTATTTTGGAATATTGGCAGTCCTGGTCCCTTAACTTTTCAGGAAATACAAAAATGGTCCTTGTGTACCATTTTCTACCAAACGGACCCTTATGTCAAAATTATACAAACCAAAAACAAACCCAACACAAACTCAGCCCACCACTCATACACTCACAGCCCAACCATTACCCAAGCCCACCTCTGAGCCCAAAATTCCCTCAAACCGTTTTAAATAACCACTTGGTCAAACCAAGTTTGACCCGTCTCCCCCACAGCTTTCCCTCCCCACTTGGCCATCCCATCTCCTCCAATACCAAAATACCACCTGGTATTTTTCCCCACTTGCTCCACCTTATCCTCCCAATCACACACCCCAAGTACCCATCTCCTCCACCCCCCCTAGTCTGCTTCCACAGACCAAATTGCATCACATACCCATTTCCCGCCAAAAATGGAAAATGAGCCACAAGGGTCTATAAGTCAATCAAGTTGGTGGGAAAGCTGAAGTAGGTCCCACACACCTCAGGAAGCTTATAAAAGAAGTAAAAGAAGCAAAGTGGAAGGCAATTAGTGTAGCTTTTAGTTTAATATAATCGTAGGTAGTATAATTCTCGAATTCAGTTGTAATCTCAATTTAAATCACTTGTACTCAGTTATTGTAGTGTAATGAAAGTTTCTTTTAACCATTAATTACAGTTGTGTTGATCAAATTTGGATTTAGTAATTTTAAGTGAAATTGACAATTTCACTTAACTTTGCTAATTGTTGTTGTTACTGGATAGCTAAGCTCACTTGTAATGTTTTTATGAGTTTTCAAAGTTTAAAAGAGGTTTAATTCAGTTCAGATAAAAATTCTCAAAATAAATTCAGTTAAATGGATGGAAAATAACAAAAACTCAGAAGAAAAGTGAACAAGAAGGAAATGCAAGGAGGATGATGAACTTGGGAGTACCTTGGGTATTAGTAACCTCATGGGAGGTATAGGATGAGTTAAAGATCCTTGGTTCATTGTGTTTTCAGCTTGGTCACTTGTAAGCAAATTCTCATATCTACTTAATTACTATTCATCAGCTCATTCAGTTGTTTATCTTCTTTATTTTAGCATAGCTTATGTATGTCATATGCTTAGTTTTAACTTTGTGAGCAAATTGTTTAAAGTATTCATCAACACAGTCAAAATTAGCTCATAAATGTTCAAATTGCGTTCCTGCTGTTAGTTGTGAGATTTTCTGGTTCAATTAGTTTTAAAATTAGTTAAGTTAGTTAGTTTGATCATTCTCTTGGATCAGTTAAGCTTAAATCTCAAAAAGTTAGTGTAAACCTTCATATTAAGGTGTGTTTGGTTCAGTGGTTTGTACCACTGATTGTTGTGTTTTTGTTGTTATTTCTGGTTCACTTAGATTACTTTAGGTCATAATAGGTTGTAGCAACTTTAAAACTCAGGTCTTATATAAAGCAAAAGTCAAAATCCAATTCCATGTTCCTTGACAGTTAACTGTCAAGGATATTTGTCTCACAAACCCACCCATTAGCTTAAATCTTGCATCTTTAGCTTATTATAGGTTCTATATAGCTTATTACATCTTAATCAGTAGCTAAATTAAGTTAGAAACTCAAATAAGTCAACATATCAAGTTTCTTTAAAAGTCAAAACTTGCTCAGCTCAGTTTTTTACCAAAATCACAAGATTTGTTTTGAATTTTGTATTTACTTTTAGGAGTTGAAATTTGTTCCTAGTTATAGTCTACCAGCCCATATTTAAGTTCTCACAAGTTTTTCATTTTTGCTAATTTTCTTGTGGCCCCCACTCACCCTCAAAGACAACTGCAGGGCAAGGTATTGCCCTGCTCAGATCAGACTCAGTCACAACACCACCTTTGGTGGTGTTTTGTGACCACCTCAGTGGGCCCTACCTGTAATACTTAGTATCTTTCAATCCCCCTCCTAGTAGACTCTAAGGTTTGACCACTTGTTTGACTTGAATCACTGTGGACCCCACCTAAATAAGCACATCAAAGTTGTCCCCATTCTGTGTTGAATTCAGTTTTTGGAATAGCTTATTTGTTCTTATTAGCTTATCTATTGAGCTTATTTGATCAAATTAAGCTTTTACTAATCCAACTAACTTATTAGAGTCAGAATATACCAAGGTGGGTCCCACATAAGCTCATTTGAGCTTATTTACCTTTTTAGTCAACATAAGTCAACTGTTAGAGTTATTAGCTTATATCTAGCTTAATAATAAGTTATAAAATATTTGTTTTTATTAAAGTAAGTTGTTTTTATGTATAACATAGTTTTGTAAAAGAAAAATCCAAGAAAAACAATATAAAATTAAGTGATAGTTTCTATTTAATTCCATTTAAGTTCAATTTGCATTTTTAGATTTTAATTAAGTCACTAGTGTTTTTATATTTTTATTAAATACCTTATATAGTAAAGTAATTTTGATAATTTTTTCAGATTTTTATTTTGTCATTTAGTGTTAATTAGATTTAATTTTAATTTTCTTTATTATTAATTAATATCAAGTATTAAATAGCTTAATTAGTTTTTATAAAGTTAAATTTAGTTTTTATATTTTTCCTAGTTCTAATATAGTGTAATAAGTTTTTAGAAAATATATTTTGAGATTCTACTGTTCATTTTCTATTTTTCTTATTTTATTTGTTTAAAATAGACTTAAGATAATTAAAAGGTAAATAATTAGTTGTTTAATCTTAAAACATAATTTTTAGAGTTTTTATAATTTTTTTAGGATTCCTGTAATGGTTAAGTAATTTTATAAATTTTATCTTAATTTTCCAAGTTAATTTAGTATTAATATAAATTAAAAGTAGTTTAATTAGCTTAATTAAGTTAAATAGTTTTTAATTAATAACTAAACCACAAAAAGACAAAAATATAATTTTTAATTTTTTATACTTTCTTCAAGTTCTAATTTAGGTTTAGAAAATATTTTTATTAATTTTTAGTTTAATTTAAATCATTTGTCATTTTTAGTTTATTTAAATTAGGTTTTAATTTAGATTTTAAATAGTTTAATTAATTAAATAATATTTAAATAGTATTTTAATCATTTCCATAATTTCATTTTTCATTTTTATTTTTAAGTTTTAAAAAGTGTCAAAAGCACCCCCTGTAGTTTGATAAGTACCAAAAACCCACTTTTCCAGTCCGATACGTGATCTTAATTGTGAATCTGTGCATATATCTGGTATCTGATTTTTGTGAATATTATATCTGTGTACCAATACCAAAATAACAGTAGCAAAATCAATTCCATATCAATTGGGCTACTGTCCTCAGTCCCACTCACTCATAAACGATTTCCAAAGCACCATTTCAATCTCGTCGGGACTTTAACGACCCGGGAAAACACTACACTATCACCGGAGTATTGATTCTAGGCTATCTTTGACTTGTTGACGTTGGTCAATAATAATCTGACGGTTCAGGCTCAATCAAACACAATCAAGTATAATGCCAATCAAGTATAACACAATCAAGTATAAATGTTTAAGAGTATTTGTACAAGTAAGCAAGTAGTTGTGCATGTATCTCCCCCAAAGAGTTAAAACAAGTATTAAAAGAGTAGGGGCTATGACTCACCTTAAGTCTATGTAATGAGAAATGAAAGTGGTAGTCGAATCGCGAAAGTCTCTAAGAGCAGCTTATAATAGAATGTTGCGACTTAGGTTTGGAGTAACGTCTAAGGATACGAAGAACTGCCAATATATGTCTTGCATAATGTTCATGATGTAGTACTTAGTATATAGTGTAAGTCGTTGAATATAAATGGTTTATGAAACATGTATAGGTTGTATATCTCTTACTACCGTTCAGGCCGACATAATTCAGAAGTCATGGAGTAAACGTTCGAGGAGCCAGGACACTTTAATTCGTAAATCCACAACTCATCTCGACGGCTTACTTAATGAACTCCTCACATGAGGCTCCCTACTATTGTAGTATTTGATAACATATATAAGTTTTGATCTTTAAAAGTTATATGGTCTTTAGCCGTGGCTTTGCCGTGACCTTGGTCATTGTTACCATGGTCTTGAGACTCAACCTTGGCTTTAGCCATGGTTGTGGTCTTGGATTTAGGTCATTAGACCTCTTGGTCTTAGTAAATCATAACTATTATATAGTGACTTTGGTCTAAAAATGGGCTGTTAAGAATTTGAAGAAAATATCACTCGGAAAGCATTTTCAGGGCTCGAGCTTTTTTTACCCTGAACGAAAACGTCGTTCCGGACAACTTTCGTGTTTTAACTTTTTGATGAATCGGAGCAGAAGGGTGACTTTCAAAATGGCAGAATGCAAAACAGTAGGTATCGGCAGTTTCGGCGTTTTGGTTTTGCTAACTTCAAATGGTCATAACTTTTGACTCGGGTACTCGTTTTGGGTGATTCAAATTGCTATGATTTCCTTGTTAAGTCCTCTTTAACAGTAAGTAAGTGTCAAATATCATAGTTGTACTATTTTGGTCGTGGTTCTCTATAAAAGTCACTAGTTTACTTGTTTAAATAACATAAGTTAATATATAGTTTCCATAACTTGTTTTACTAGTTTTTATACATCATGAACATAATACAAAGACCATATATAGCATGAAAGAAACATAATAAGCATGAAAATGATATTGAGCAAGAAAGTGTAATAGGATTTCTTACAACTTTTGGCTTTCTAAAGAAAGGAAGTCAATTATGGAACTAGGACACTAAACCTATGCTTTCAAACCCTTCACCACAACTCTTGAAACCCTTGCTAGCCTTGATATAGACCTTGTGAAAACCATTTAACTTCAGCCCCTAATCACCTTGTGTAGCTCCTAATTCAACCATGGAATCACCAAACAAACTTAAGAACTAGGTAGAAAATACTAAGACCTTGAACTTTGTAGTGTAACTTGTATATTGAAGATCAAAGGATCATGGTGCTAGGATTAAAGGGTGTGGCGTTTTTATTGATGAAAAGATGAAGATCAAAGTGTTTCTAGTTGGCTATTTATAGCATGAATGAGGAGGTTAGGAAGGTGCCTAGGAAGGTGCCTTAAGGAGGTTAGTTTTTAGGATATTTAGGAGGCTTACTTAGGAAGTTTTACACATGTTTGCTACCTAAAGTCCTCAAGACTTATCACAAGCCAACAAGGCTTGTGATACACGTTCATATGGGATAAGGGGTGACTAGATGAGTAGTCATGGTCTTATCTAAGTTACGGAGTGAGTTTTGGTCCCGGTAATCGCTAACGGTAAGTCGTTAAGTCATGAAACTTAAAATCGGGTATCCTAAAAATATGAAATTTATAAATATGTTAGAACTTATTAATATAACCTATCTTAGCCTATTTAATGAGTGATAAGTTCTATCGGGTTGCTTAAACGCTGCTAAAACTGGAAACGCGGGTCTAAAACGCGTAATTCGCGTAAAACGCTGAACTGGAAAACGTAAAATTCCAAAACTTTTGGAATTGTCATAAAATGAGAGAAAATCATATTTCCATTGTTTATAATGTTTTATGGACATATCGGGATGCTGGAATGACATTTAAACCTAAAAGTAAATCTCGGACACGGCTTCGTGATTTTTGCAGAAATGATCCGACGAGTGTGAAATTCTCGGATTATCATTAAAATAGTTTAACTTACGAGAATATGAAATAAAAATTTTGGATGTGAATAGTAAAAATGAATAGTAAAAAGTGAATAGTAAAAAGTGAATAATGAAATTTTCGGGAATAAAAGTTAACCTGAAAATGCGAATTGTTACAGTCTCTACCCCTTAAGGAAACTTCGTCCCGAAGTTTAGTGTGTCTAGGAGAATTCAGGATCTCTAAAATAGTGGTGTTCACTCTGATTCGTGTAAGGTTGTGGTTAAGGAGTTGTATCGGATGTGAATAAGCCCACTTATTTATAACACATTACTTACATAAAGAAGCGTCCAAATTTATGTAAGTAAGGTCTCATAAACTTATGGTTCGGTGATTTACAATTTCTTTATTTAAATGAAGAGGCGTCCCAATCCATTTAAATAAGGAGATTCTAAAACATCCTACTTAAGAATTTCCGACACAAAATCCGCCTTCTGAGGCCGATAGTAAGATAATCAAGCCATCAAATCCCTAAAGCTAAGCAATAATATTATTTAACTCAAATCTTGTGTCTCATCAAACAAGAACTGTCACAAGATCAAGTTAAATAATTAGTTATTACTGAGCTCCATGTTTTTAATGACTCAACTAATCTCTGGGGCTCCTTATAATACTAAAGTCACATCATCTAACAGCGTGGAACTAAGCAAACCTCTAACCAAAAAGCATATGTGTATGTATTGTGTGTAAGGCAAATAAAGAGGAAGGTCTCAACGTATATAGCAGTTATAGTCTAGGCACTAAATGCAACCTAGTTCTCTATAACCAAGGCTCTGGTACCAATCTGTAACACCCCCAAAATACCGCAGCGGAAGACTGTGTCACAGGGGTGCTACTTCATAATACAAAGTACAAGTTATAGAAAACGAACTCTAAATGAGACGTTTTGAAAAGTTGCCATTCGATTAATGAATTCAACGTTACAAATATGAGATTCCAAAGTATGATACATAAATGTATACAAAATGTTTGAATGGTAAATGATAAAAGCGTAAGTCTTCAGAATATGCAGCTTGACTCTAAGTTCCACGCACTAGCTATCGCCTTACTAACCTGAGATAAACATGCTAAAGTGTCAACACAATGGTTGGTGAGTTCATAGAGTTTGTCTTAAAACAATTGAAAAGCCTTAAAGAATGTTCACACAGCAAAGGCATTGAGAATCCACTCAGTTGCAAGTCCCGCCATAAGAGACTTGCAACCTGTGTGTCCACAACCCACTACTAAAAGTTAGTTTATACAATGCACCGGATTATATTCACCCAAGGTCAAGAATAGACACAAGGGCGGGGGCATCTTCCCAAATAGTACTACGTCATCCAAGGTCAAGTATAGACATAAGGGTAGGGGGCATCTTCCCATGAGTACTACCAATACCTCTCTGACAGAATAGAGTATTATGTATGCATGTAAATACGAATCTTGTATTTAAATTAAGCAAGTATAGTGTAACAAGTATGTATAACGCAATCAAGTATAATGCCAATCAAGTATAACACAATCAAGTATAAATGTTTAAGAGTATTTGTACAAGTAAGCAAGTAGTTGTGCATGTATCTCCCCCAAAGAGTTAAAACAAGTATTAAAAGAGTAGGGGCTATGACTCACCGTAAGTCTATGTAATGAGAAATGAAAGTGGTAGTCGAATCGCGAAAGTCTCTAAGAGCAGCTTATAATAAAACGTTGCGACTTAGGTTTGGAGTAACGTCTAAGGATACGAAGAACTGCCAATATATGTCTTGCATAATGTTCATGATGTAGTACTTAGTATATAGTGTAAGTCGTTGAATATAAATGGTTTATGAAACATGTATAGGTTGTATATCTCTTACTACCGTTCGGGCCGACATAATTCAGAAGTCATGGAGTAAACGTTCGAGGAGCCAGGACACTTTAATTCGTAAATCCACAACTCATCTCGACGGCTTACTTAATGAACTCCTCACATGAGGCTCCCTACTATTGTAGTATTTGATAACATATATAAGTTTTGATCTTTAAAAGTTATATGGTCTTTAGCCGTGGCTTTGCCGTGACCTTGGTCATTGTTACCATGGTCTTGAGACTCAACCTTGGCTTTAGCCATGGTTGTGGTCTTGGATTTAGGTCATTAGACCTCTTGGTCTTAGTAAATCATAACTATTATATAGTGACTTTGGTCTAAAAATGGGCTGTTAAGAATTTGAAGAAAATATCACTCGGAAAGCATTTTCAGGGCTCGAGCTTCTTTATTCCTGAACGAAAACGTCGTTCCGGACAACTTTCGTGTTTTAACTTTTTGATGAATCGGACCAGAAGGGTGACTTTCAAAATGGCAGAATGCAAAACAGTAGGTATCGGCAGTTTCGGCGTTTTGGTTTTGCTAACTTCAAATGGTCATAACTTTTGACTCGGGTACTCGTTTTGGGTG